>CM053583.1:389743761-389769452 GCA_028627135.1 Pseudochirops cupreus
TTTCTCTTAAAGACTGGCCTTAACCCCAAATCACTCTGGTCCCAGACCAAGCCCTACTTGGTCACTATTTGGGCCCTCCTTGATTCAGAATGAAAATCCATAATAATTGTTTCTATTTTGGCCAGAAACCCTGAGGGTCTTCCTCTCCCAGATGTATTTTTTAAGAGGCCATTCTATTGTTACTACCTCAGTCCAATTGAGACCTGTTAAAGACCTTAGCTTGAAAAGGCCAAAGTTCTCCAGTGCATCCTGGACCATCTTGATTTGTCCTGATCCATATCTGGATGGATCTAGACCCAGATGTCTTTGGAGGAAAAAGTGAGGGTGATGACTCTGCACAGCCCTCCCTCAATTAAATCCAGTAGACTTGCATGTCATGGCATCACTTCCTTCATTCCGTGGTTCTCTTTGAGAATGACAGACAAATAGCAGCGAGAGAGAGAGAGAGAAGAAGAGAGAGAGCCATATAGATTTACATCATTATAGATATATCAGTCTATATTTCTGTAAATACATAAACATACATACATGCAGAGCTATAGATATATCTGTATATATAAAGTTATGCTGAGCATAACTTTAAGCTTTACCAGATTTGCCAAGGAGTTTATAACACAAAATAGATTAAGAACTATCCTAGGAGAACAAAAATTTACTTACTGAAGTAGATATATGGTTCACCCAGGGCAGGCATTTTTCTACATTATGACAGGGGCACCATAAAGATATGTTGTAGAAAACCTTAGCTAACCTCAAGCTTAGGCTTTACTCACATTCCATAAACTCTTGGTTTTCTGTAATAAAAATACTGTAGATTTCAATATGTACATTTGCAAAATATATCAGAGCTTATTTTTTAATCATTAACTTCTCTATCATTTCTTGGAACAATGAGTTCCCTACAATGTCTTTTACTTGTTCAAAACTTTTCTCACTCAAGATTCTCTGGGTATTACTTTGGCCTAATATTTGGGATAAGTCACCAAGTCACCGCTTCCATCTTTCTCATACTTTTCTTTGGAATGTTTCTGGTGTTTCTGTTTTTAAAAGGCATGGATCATCATTATCTTTGCCTCTATTCTATACTAATCTTATTCCTTTATTTGGAGTGTTTCTTGAAGATAAAAATGAAAAAACAGCCATGCACGTGTCTACGTTTACCCTTCAAATGAAGAAAGTGGCAAACTCAACAGAAATATAAGATGAAGAATGAGGAAAAGGCCAAAAAGTGCTTAAGTATTTCCAAAGCAAAGGTCCTGGGTAAGGACAAATATTGGAGAAGAGCAGAAGAAAAGTGGGTACTCTATATTCCTAAATACGAGCTCATGATGAGTTTTCCACAGATCCTTTGCCATGGTGATAAGGAATTCTGAAAAGTGACTTTAGCATTGCCTCTGACTGCAGTCTCACTCGTTTCTTCGTAGGGCATAGGGGAGAACATTAGAAATGCAGAGGAAGAGTATCAGACTTCTCTAAGAGGTTCTTCAACAGTTCCTGGAACATATCAACTCCAGCACATCATGACAGCAAATAGCATGTTGACCCCCACCACCCCATATGAGATCCAAACAAATCTGAATTCCTGACATCAATATCTCACTCAGATTGAGAGGAACCCCAAATGCCCCATACATACTAGGGCCCCATAGCAGTTGAGATTGTAATTGGCTGTTATCCCCAAAGTCAAGACTGAGTAGAGAGGTGGACTTTCTTTGGGCTAAATAAAATCTGGAACATCCCTACTGTAGCTGAAATTAAAGTTATACAATCATAATAATATCACAACAATATTGCTGGAAGAGACCTCAGTGATCAATCTAATCCCACCATTTTAAAAAGTAAAGAAAATGAAGCTCACAGATCTTAAGTATTTGCCTAAGGTCATAGAGAGGCAGTGTCAGATTTGGGATTCAAACTCAGTTTCATAACTCTCTGTTAAGATTTTTTTTTTCTAATGTGCTCTTCTATTTTCCACAACTCAGCCTTACTTATTAACTCACAGCAATGCCCAGCCAAATAGATAACCATAGAAATCCTGGGGTGAAAGAAAGAAGGGTATTTTTTTCATAAATAATGCAATAAGTAGATGAAAATGTTCATAAAAAGTTGCAACAATTTTTTCATAAATTTTTTTATGCTTCAATATCTTTTTAATTGGGAAGTGCTCCTAGTAAAATATTTTAAATAAAACTTTAAAAATTATTTTTTTTAAAGTGGCAACTAGCCTTGGATCAGCACAATTTTGATGGGCTCATTTAAATTAATACTCTGTGCCTATCCTTCTGTGGATAGCATCTTTCCTTGAGTTATGTATCTCCAGAGGACTCCTCCTCCTCTCTCTTTCTGGGTTATGATGTATTGCATGTCAGTGCATCATCAAAGCAAATTGCCTCTTCAATGATGTGTAAGTGTAATACATCATTGAAATGAGACATGCTTATAATGTATCACCTAGGGAAAAAAAAATGACTATCATCCTTGACAGACAAGGTCAAGGAGCAAATTCACTTAGCTGGAGAATAGTTCGTCAGCCACTTCCTATGTCAGGATGGGAGTTATCTTTGAATGACCAGGGAAAACACAGACAGAGATAAAACAAGCTGTGGGTGATCTATGGCGGGAGTGGGGAACCTGTGGCCTTGAGGCCACATATGACCTTCTAGTTCCTTAGGTGTGGCCTTTGACTGAGTTCAAGTTTTATAGAATGAATCCTTTTATTAAGGGGATTTGTTCGGTGAAGTTCGAATTCAGTCAAAGAGCTGCACTTGAGGACTTAGAGGGGCATGTGTGGCCTTCAAGCTGCAGGTTCCCCACCCCTGATCAATGGAATAAACTACGTTTGGGGAGATTATTGAACCTCTATTAGTGGATGAGAGAAGCTGAGTGGATAAGAGAAGAAAAGAATGTATTACCTATTGTCCAAAAAGCTAATGAAAAACCTCTCTCTTCATAGCTAGTAGGTGTACTCTGTTGCCAAGACAAGTCTTCAAGCACGATAAGACCTCTCCTCAATTATTCTAGCATCTATGCAAGCATTCAAGTTCACCTCCATAACAATAAGAAGCAGAGGCGCAGGACTTTTGAGGTCATAGTTAAGAAGCACAGATACTGAAAGCATTTGGACTCCATTGAAAGGGAGTAGATGCAAAATCAAAGTGTAAGTAGAAGCAAGGTTTATATCATTCCAAAGTTATTTGACATTTTAGAGAAAAACAAACAGAAAACTTTTTACTGACAAGAATGTCTGTGTAATTCAGCAATATGGGGCCTTATAAGACACTATGCTGATTTATATCATTAAGTTCCTGGATGACAATGAAGTTATTATTCAGAGTCTAAAATTTTGGATTCTTTAGTATATTTGGTTTCTTCTCATAAGGTCTCCTTACTTCCTGTCTCTCTGCCTTCTCCCCTTTCCCCTAATCTAATCTATCTTCCATGAGGCTGTAAAAATTGTATTTATGAAATAAAGATAAGGTCAAGTCATACCCTGCAGGAACACACACACACACACACACACACACACACACACACACACACCTCTTGAATGGATTCCTGATTTTTTTTTTCTAAATTAAAATTCTAACCCCTACCTCTTTCAAATATTTGTCTTTTCAAGCCCTGCATTATCTACTTTGCTAGAGGGGAAGAGGAAGGGAATACGCATTTATAAAGTCCTTACAATGTGCCAGGAACTGTACTAATCACTTGACAAATGTTATCTCATTTTATCATCACAATAACCTTTTGAAATCAATGCTTTTGTTATTCTCATTTTGCAGATGGGGAAAATGAAACAGACAGAGGTCAACTGACTTGCCCTAGATCATTCAGCTAGTATGAATCCAATGCAAGTTCTAAACTCAGGCCTTCTGACTCCAGGATAAGTATATATGCCTAACTGTATACTCTCTCCATAGAATCCCTAGCTTCCTTCAGAGTGTCACCATCTATGTAATAGTTTAATTGGCCCACCCATTTCATAATGGTCTTTCCCTGTTGAAGTTACTCTTATTTACTAGGTCTAGCACATATTTTTCTTTTACTCATCTGTACAGATCTGATGTTGTCCTCTTCCCATCTTAAATAGAATGTAGTCTCTTTGGGGATAGGGGTTGCTTGGTATGGTGCCTTATGATCCTTAACAGAAAGCATACACAGTACGAAGGCACTTAATTTTTTGGATGAATTGAAGTGAAAATGAAAAACTTTTAAATCTTGAATTTCCATTGAAATCTGGCTGGCTTTAACATCCTAGATGGCAAACTTCAAATAAAATAATGAGGCTATATTTTAAAGACTTGGGTTAGTCTCACTTGGGTTAGTATTGCCAAACAGGTTTATTTGAACCTGACAGAATATTTAGTAAAACTCATCATTTGGTCAATGATGTATGTTTTAGCAGATAGGGTTCTGTAGTTTATGTCAGGCAGACCTGAGTTCAGATCCTACTTGTGTGATATTATGTTAACTACTTATGTCTTCTGTGCCTCGATTTCCTTATGTGGAAAATACAGTATGAGGGGGGATAGAGTTGGATTTGATGGCTTCTTATTTCCTTTCCCATTCTAAATCTATGGCACTGAGGTTCTAAAAAGTGCCAGTGATCATGTACTTTAAGAGAGACAGACCTCATTCAAAGCCAAGGTCTCCTGATTTTTCCAGATCATGATATTTATTCTACTCCTAACTTTCTTGAAACATGCTTCATGAATAAGACTTTAGCAAAATATTAAGAAGTACGTGTTTCAAACTTTTCTTGAAGCAGAAAAGATGACTCAGTGTTTGGATTATAAAACTTTTCCTATAAACTTTGTGGCATGTTGTAGAAATTGTCCAGGACTAGGCTAGACCTGTGATCCATTCCAAATCTAAGATTCTTCAATAGATAGGAGGAAAACAAGCAATGGGACTTGAGAAACTTCTAATAATCAAAAGCAAGTGTTTGATCTATCAGAAGTAAAAAAAAATGACATGAGTTAACACTTTAATCGTTTCAGAACACATTGTATCCATCATAACCCATTTGAATTTTTGTAATAATTCAGTGAAGTCATTACCAAAAGTATTTTTATCTCCATTTTACTGGAGAGAAAAGTGAGGTTGAGTAGACTGCCTATAGTAAGTATTGGATGTGGAATTTGAATGCAATCCCTCTATGATTCCAAGATCCGGAGACATTCCACTATATCATAGTGCCTCTCATTCAAATAAGTAAGTATGTAAAATTATTAACCAATTCAAAGGCATTCTTTGAGTCCAAAGAATAGTCTTGAATGAATTAATTTGCTTGAACTCAAAACTCTTGCTTTCTGTGAATTAGAATAATTCATAGATAAATTACATTGCTAAAAATAAACTCAGATAGACAATTATTTCTACCTTCTTTGACTTTAAAAGAGGAACAGAGTTGAAACAAAAGCCAGGTAATTTGGGTCAAATCTTTCTAATTAAATGATTATTTATTTTGACCTGAAGTGTTTGTGTACATGTATCTAAATTAGTTACTAACTGTTTATTTTAATATTTAGGGATATATCTGAAGTTTAAAAAAAAAGTTAGAAATTGCTTTAGTCCCCAGTAAAGTGATATGAGCTAAGCAACTCTAGAAGATGCCCTAGCAGGCTTAAAATTTATGCAAGAAGGCAAAGAAAGAGGAAGAGGAAAAAGGAAGATATGGGACCTATTAAAATTATTCATTTTTGTTTGGCCAATCATGTCTGACTCTTTGTGACACCATTTCAGGTTTTCTTGGCAAAGAAACTGTAGTGGTTTGTGTTTTCTTTCTCCAGCTCACATTACAGATGAGGAACGGAGGTAAAGAGGGTTAAATGATTTACCCAGAGTCACATAACTAGCAAGTGTCTGAGACCAAATTTGAACTCAGAAAGACAAGTCTTTCTGACTTCAGACCTGGCACACTATTAAAATAGTCAAGTTCTAATATCTCAGTTAATAAGAAACTTTTGCTGTGTTCTTTGAGAAAATAAGATTTTATGTAGAGGAAAAGTGATTTTTATTTGAATCATGTTATTCTAGAAATAACACTGGCTCATTTGCATTCACCTGGTGAACTCTATTTTAGAAATGGGTGGTGTTGCAAAAGAATATTGCTGGGCGGTCAAAAAATATTTATTAAGTATGTAAAACATGTGAGGAACTATGTTAAGTACTAAAGATCCAAATATGAAAGAAAGACAATCAAATATGGTGCCAAAAATAAAATCTACATTTACTGACCACAATCCATGTGGACCCTTTATTCTGTGACTGTCAGTGTTTGACCTCTATGCAGGTTGATGCAAGCTCTTAATTTATGACTGACAAAATAGAGAACATACGTTTTAATAACAATCATGAAAATATAGATCAGTCATTCAAAAAAAATATTTATTAAGGGCTCCCTATATGGCGAATACTGTGCTAAGCATTAGTGGTACAAAAATAAAAGATAAAATCAATCCCTGCCCTCAAGAGGATCACATTCAAATAAAGGAACCAACATACAACTAGCCGGGTATAAACAAAATGCTTAGAGAGTTGATAGAAGTTAATTTCAGAAGTGAAGCTATTAGCAGTTGGGGATCCAGGTAAAGCCTTCTGCAAATAGTTGTATCTGAGCTGTCTTGAAAGAAACAATTTAGAAAGCAAAAGGAGTCATCATCCAACACTCATTTTCCCTGCTGGAGTTCTTTCTAAGCCCTGAAAGTTACACAGATGGGCACTAACCTACTTATCAGTTTGAGCAACTAGATGGTTTTTTGATAAAAGTTATTGTGTTATTAAAAAAAAATAAACATAAAACTCCCAGTGGGTTAGGAAATATCCTTTGTTTATAAAGCTGACTTTGGGGAGTAGGTTTTGTTTAGGGGTAAAATAATACTGTTTTCTCTAAGCATAATTCCCTGTGCATATCAAACAGGAATTAGAAAATTCCATGCATTTTTTTTATTCATAATCTCTGATCATTCTGTTCCTTCCCCTGAAAGCAACAAATAAAACAAACAAAAGAGAGATGCCACTGGCCATTCTCTTTTATTATTCATAAGTGAGAGATATTACTAAAGCTAACCCCACATGCTATGAAAGTCTTCTCGTTCCATCCTCATAGTTACCTAGTGAGCAACATGCTCACTGGAACTGGGGAATACATATTCTGGCATCATGTCACATCATTTGTTCCATCAAGTCAACTCTGCATTTGAATTTTTTTTAGCAAAAGCTCACATCTAAGAATGTGGTATTATCACTCAAATGTCTAGAATTCAATGACAGCCCAATGAACTCAGCTCATTCCTACATACAACTCTTCCCGACCACACATTTTTACAATTGTCCTTCAGTGCTAAATTCTTCTTGAAATGATAGTTTAGTAAAATTCTTGTTATTATTTCAGTGTTTTCTGAACATTTTCTTTCTTTTCAATTTTTTTTTCCTTTTTTGTCCTACACTAGTATAACCCCTCATTTGTTCATTTAGCCTAACAAGAGAATAAAGGATGTGCGTGGGGATAGGGGCAATACACATTAGCTCTATGTTCTCTTGCACATAATAGGTATTGTAAAGTGTTTAGCATGGTGCCTGGAATAGAGCAGGTGTTACATAAATGTATGATGATGATGGTGGTGGTGGTGGTGGTAGTGGTGATGTGGAAAAACTCTCCAGGCGATAGAAGACAACATTTGATTTTTCTAGATATATTTTTGGATAATCCATCTGCTTGTGTGTTGAAGGCAATTTGATAGACAGGGAGATTATTCCAAGAAATTTGATTTTTTTTGGAGGAGCTATTAGTGTTGATGTATGCTTTTCTTTATATCTTTATGTAAGAAGAGAGTGTCTTTAGTTTCAACCTTACTATATTCTCAGGGCATATACATAAAACTTGTACATTAATGATTTTTCAAGATTCTAAAAATTTTAGAGGATTTTTCCCCATTTTATTTTAGACCACATTCTCTCTGTTTGACCTATAAGACTATCTCACTGGCTCTGTCTTTTGCTGTGAAACTGAGCTGGTATATGTATCTGGATCTATGGGCTCTCAATCACATGGAGGCCAGGCAGCACTCACTTTCTTGGCCCTGTCTTATTTCTTCCTTCAGAAAGGCCTCAAAATACTGGAAGATAATGCCATTAAAATTATGTTGGCTACAAAATGCTTTTAAAAATCACTCCTTCCATTTATGATTTCCAGATCAACTTGACCACTCAAAGATCTGAGCCTAAGAGGTAGTAAATCACAAGCAGCTCTTTCCGGTAGCCAAGGCAAGAATTAGAAATAGAGGGAGGTAGTAGGTTGGGGCATGGGAATGTTCCAGTTTTCCTTAAAGGTGATGGTCAGCTTAGTGGTAGCATCTAAGAACTCATTTCCAAGTCTCTCCAGGCTTTCAGCCTTGGCCCACATTTAGAGTACACACCTAGAGGCATCAATTGAACTCCCACCTCCTTCTTCTTTCTATAGTGGTTAATCTCAGTCATAAGAGAAGGGCATCTAAATACCTGTACTTGTCAGTAATCCTTTCAGGTAGAAAGAAGAAAGTTTAATTGGCCAGGTCTAATCTTTGAAAACAAATAGAAATAAATTCCAGTTTGGAAAATGATGAGGTTGTTAAAGGATTAGGCCTTGGGTGAAAATGGCCTGCTGCTTGGATGACTGGAAGCAAAGGGATTTGGGTTTCTGCTTTGTAAACACATCTTTAAAGTGGATTTGAGATTTCCATGGGCATTCTCTGCTGGATTTGGCAGTTAACAAAAAAAAAATAAAACAAAAACGATGCATTTTCCTGTTTGAGAGGCGAGCAAGGACAGATGCACTTCCCCCCACCTCTGTTTTCAGTATCTTCTTCCAAAGGCAAGTCTTAAAGTACTCTTAGCTAAAAGAAAGCCACATAGCTTCAAGAGGTCAGCAGAAAACGATGAGCCAATTGGAACTAGTTAAGAAAGCAGCTCTCAGTAAGACTGTTCTAGGGCAACATTGCCACAGAGAAAGAGCCCTGTTTCAGGAGACTGAAAAATGGATTTAAATCCTGGCTTTTCTGCTTATTACATGAGTGACCTCGGAATAATTGCTTCCCTCCTGGGGACTCAGTTTCCACATCTATAAAGTAAGGTGTTGGATTAAATGCTAAGGTCCTTTAAATCTCTTAATCTTATTATAGTCCTATACTGTCCTGGATAGATACAAAAAATGATGCTGGCTTACACTATGAGTGTTTATTTCATTTCTTAGAACCTTTAGAAAAAGAGAACAGGGATCCAAATAACAATAGCTCATATTCAAGGATTACTCAAATGTTTTGTAAATCATTAATTTGAAGCGACATCTGTTATTGTTGTTGATGATGTTCAGTCATATCCAACTCTTCTTTTCCCCATTTGGGGTTTGCTTGGCAAAGATATTGGAGTGGGTTGCCATTTCTTTCTCCAGCTCATTTTACAGATGAGGAAACTGAGGTAGCAAACAGAGTTAAGTGACTTTCCTACGGTCACACAGCTTGTGAGTGTCTGAAGCCAAATTTGAATTCCTTAAGGTGAGTCTTCCTGATTCTAAATCCAATGTTCTATCCATTGTGCCACCTAGCTGTCTGAAGTGATATCACTTGCCCTCAAATTGCTGATGGAAAGGCAGGGAATAAAAGTTAGAAATTAACTTACTGGTAGTTGTGAAGTCTTTCAGGTTCTCCAGAGTTCCATCAGGAGAAGAGATTAGCATCCAGTGTGGCATAGGCTACAGTTTGGTTGTAATTTGGGTCCATAAGAAAACATTTCCCTGAGAAGTGGGTTTATGAGTTGTACTATATATTACCTGTTGATGGAATTCAGAGCGGCAGAGTTATGTGGTAGAATGAGAGCATGCCACAGAATCAAGAAGGCCTGGGTTCCAGTTTGTCTCTGACATGACTCTGGGAAATTCAGTTAACCTCTCAATGCCTCTGGCCAACTCTCTGAAACTAAAAATTGGAGAGCAGATGCAAAGGAATACTGGTCATGAGAGATTCCTCACTGGGAGTTCCCATTGCCAACTAAATCGGGAGTCTGTTTCAAAACAATGACAATAACAGCACATGTCTGTATCTTTCTTGGGTGTCAGGAATATAAATTCAATGATAAAATAGTCACTACTCTCAAGAAGTTGACATCTTACTGTTGAATGGAACTGTGGGTATGGAAGAACCATATAGATAAAGAAATATAAAATAATAAAAATAATTTGAAAGAGGACACCATGACTAGAGTCATCAGGAAAGAGCTTGTAAGTCAGTAAATGGGTAAGAGTAAACATTTTAGCAGCTTAAAAGTATTTCTTTAAAAAGGGTAATCAACAACTTAGCCAGGGCATAACAAGATGCAGTTAATACAGCAGTATCTGCTTTTTTTTTCAGTATAGAATTTCAAAACAGCAACAGCTTATGAAGTACCTGTTTAGGGTCACATTTTTATTTACAAATAAATAATCCTTGATGGTTAATAGTAAGCCACTATATTCATGTGGCCAGTTCTTACTTATAAATTAAAGTCATTATTTATTAAAAACCAAATTAATCACTAGTCATTGAGACCCTTAGACCCTGCAAAGCTTGACTTTAAATTAACCAATAGACGCAGGTCAGCTAGGAAAGTGTTTAGCATACTTAAAAGCTACTCACTAAAGGGCCGTGTATGAAATTAGAGACATGAGTGAAATTTTCAGATCTTAGTGCCTTCCTTTCTATTCCCATGTTCATTATCTTTTAGTGGATATGAATGTGGTAGAAGAGGTATAATATTGTATTCCTTTCTCTTGTTTATTCAATATTCCATATAATCTGTTTGAATTTCTTACCTTTTTATGTGTCTGACCCAACTTCAACCAGATTATAAAAGGCTAGAAGAAAGGGATCCTGTTTTAAATGTCTTTGCAAACACACTGTGTTCTATACATAGTAGGCACTTGAATACATACAATGAGTATTCATTGAATACCTACTATGCCAAGTAAAATGTAACCTACTTGAAGGCAGGATTTTGTTTCATCTTAGTCCTTACATTACTAGACTTAGCACATAGTAGGCACCTAATATGTGCTTAAAGGATTGGATTGAATTATAGGGTATCATATAGTAAGTGCATAGAGGGGTCCCTGAAGAGCTGAAATTCTAATTGAGGATGGAATATAACTTTTGAAGCCCCTTCCAGTGCTAAGTGTGAGTCTTTGTTCCATTCATGAATGATGTAGGTCTCAAAATGAAAGGTTTTTTGGGAAAGGAAGTAGAAAGTGGCATGCAAAATTGACCACTGGATTTTATTCTCTCCAGATACCTGTTTCACTTCTTATGTGTAAAAACACAACCAAGTGTAGCACCAATGCAATATTCCTGGCACCAACAGCAACTATGAATGTGGTGGCATAATTCTGAATTGCAAAATATAAAAGACTCTCCATATAGAAGATGGAAGCAAAACATTTATTTAGACACCAGAAAGCCAAATCTCAACACTAGGAAACTGAATTCATCATAGCAACAAAGAAATCTATACACAATAACACAACACACAAATCTATACACAATGAGAGCATCACCATCTCAAAGCCTTCACACAAACACTCATAAGCCTAGCTGTCTTTTTGTCTGCATCCTCTGTATCCTCCAGTTCTAACTGCTCTGACTCCCAGTTTCCTCTCAGCTCTCTTCCACCTTTTCAGAAAGCTCCTCCAATCACAGGCTCCATGTGATTACATTTAGCCTATGAAAGGGCAGGGAAGATCTTCAAATTCCCACTACCATTACACAAGGCTATCAACTTTCCTATGAATTTGGGTTTTTATAAGATATTGGTCTTAACATCTTGATTAAATTCAAGTGGAAACAAATATCACCCAATGGATAAGAGATAGTCTATGATATTGCTGTAAGAGGATAATGTGATCTCAGATGCCTGAGTAAGGTTGGCATTTGCACAAAGAACAGAGTTACCATGGAAGAATAAGGGCATTAGGCATGAAATCCAAGTATTCAGAGATCATTCCCTTTTTATGATCTCATTCATCTTATTTGATATCTGTGTTACTAAAAAGTTGGATATAAATTAAATCAATTTTAATACTATGTCAAATATGCTGGAAAATTGTTTCCAGGGCGATGCTCTAAAAAGCAGGTAGTTTGGGAGAAATAACCCTATATTGGTTAAATAACAACCAACTTATTTTAATAACAGTTCTTACTACTTATTAACTCTTTGACCTTCAGTGACTTACTTTACCTAGGCCTCAGTTATCTCATCTGCTTTCCAATGACCTCCAAAATGCCTTAACATTTTCAATCCTATAAATTGATCAAAACAGAAGCAATAAAGTGTCAAAAGAAAAAAAAAACACCTCTGTATAATCTATAATTCACATTTCCATAAACTGAATTCACTTAAATCAGTATTATATATACATACAAATCAAGAAAATGAGCATTGGAAAATTGCTTTTTACATAAAGATTATGAATTCTTTTTGTAAACTATGAGATAAAATCTGAACTATGAAAGGCGATTTCTTCCAAATAAAAATGGCTCAGAACTGTGAGAGACTTTGATCTCTGTAACAGTGTCTGTTTGTCTTCTATATGGTATTGTTTTAAACACTATAGCTGTAGAAAAGTAATAATTAAAAATGTGTAAAAAACTGAGTTTGACAGATAGTTGAACATTATTAAAAAATAGGCAAATCTGATACCTTTGATTATACGTGTGTCTTTTGATAATTCCTTGATCATATTAAAGTGAGTTCTCTTCAATTCAGGGAAACTCTTGGCTATGCTCAGGTAGTATACTGTGCTACTGGTCTTTACCTTCTCTTGGCAAGTTATGACTATCACGATTTCATTTGGGATGTCTATCAATTATCCTATGTTCTCTGCTCATGATTATCTCATCTCTGTTTTCTGGACATGTGTCTTACTGATAATTTTCTTGCTTTCATTAATAGAGATGTAAAGACATAAAAAGTTGAATTTCAGACAATATGTAGTTTAGCTAAATTTTACTAGTTTTACTGAGGAAGACATAAATAAACCTTTATAAATGATAAATCTGAATAAATTTCTGTTTTCTTGCCAATAAGGCACAAGAGAAAAATTTTGAATTGCTATTTTTTTCTCTTGTTTCTAATCCATCATCATTATCCTGGGATAGTCAACATTCTTCAACATTTATCTGGAATCAGAAATAAAATTATATAGTAATCTATTTTTCTGAAACCATTATTTAGTGCCTCTGACTATCATGACCCATCAGGGGCAGAGTCAAGATGGTGGAGTAAAAGCAGTAACTTGCTTGGGTTCTCCCCTAAACCCCTCCACATAATTATAAAAAATGACTCAAAACAAATGCTAGAGCTGCAAAAACAACAAAATGTTGGAGTGAAACAAATCTCCAGCCCAAGACAGCCTAGAAAGTAGACAGAAAGGGTCTGTCGCACCAGGCTAGGAGTGGAGCACAGTCCATTGTAGGCTGTACTGGCATAGAAATGACTGGAGAAGACTGAATCACAGGCAGTTGTGGTGGTTTCCAGACTCTTCAGCCCACAAAGGCCAAAGGAAGCATAGAAAGTCGACGGCAAAACTCTGTTGGACCTGGGTGAGAGAGGAGTGTGGTTGAGCCCAAGCCCCAGGGCTATGGAAATGGTAGTGGTGGCAGCAACAGCAGCAAAAGCAGCAGCAGCAGCTACTTCTGGAGCTCCTGGCACACAGATGGTGTGGGGATCGAGTGGCTGATTAGAGGATTGCAGGGATCACTTTGCTAGAGGTAAGGCAGGATTCTTTTGCTTTTCCTTGCTTTTATCTGGGTCACAGTCCTGGATGGCAGTCCTGGCAGGAGGAGGAGCACTAGTGTGTCAGAGCTTGTGGTGGTGGTGGAGAGGGAATCCTTATCACAGTTCCAAGGCAGAAAAGAGTGCTTGTGGTCACTGACAGACAGAGCACAGGCCAGGAAAAGAGTAAACACCTCTTCCTTGATCATATCACCTTAGAAGAACTGAAAACTTATAAAACCCTAGAAGTATTTAAGAAAACAGCTTCGCAAAACCCCTGAAGCTTGGGACAGTATACCCACCCTGAACCCCAACCCCCACCCCCACTAGAAACAGAGTCATACTTTGACAAAGAGTTAGAAAGTCAAGTGTTTGTCTGGGAAAATGATCAAACTGAGTAAAAAACAAAACAAAGCAAAAACAAACAAACAAACAAACAAAACCTCAGACTATAGAATCTTACTTTTATAACAAAGAAGATCAAAAGATATAACCAGAAGAAAACAAAGTCAAAGCTCCTACATCTAAGGGTTTAAAGGAAAAATATGAATTGGTCACAGGCCATGGAAGAGCTCAAAAAGGATTTTGAAAATCAAGTAAGAAAACTAGAGGAAAAATTGGGAAGAGAAATGAGAGTGATTCAAGAAAATAATGAAAAATGAGTCAACAGCTTGCTGAAGGAGACCCCCAAAATCCTGAAGCAAAAAACACCTTAAAAATAGACTAACCCAAATGGAAAAAACAGGTCCAAAAAGCCAGTGAGAAGGATGCCAAGCAGAATTGGCCTTATGGAAAAGGAGGTCCACAAGCTCACTGAAGAAAATAATTCCTTCAAAATTAAAATGGTGCAAATGGAAGCTACTGACTTTATGAAAAATCAAGAAATTATAAAACAGAACTAAAAGGACAAAAAAAAAATAGAAGACTGTGAAATATCATGACACATCCAAGGTTTCTTGGCATGTGGAGTTGGAAAATATATTTATTCCTTAATGGTGCTTCTTTTTCCACACTAAAATAGAGGAGGATAATCACATAAAAATTGACTTTGACAGGAGTTTTATTTAAAAAAAAAAAGACTTTCAGGTATTTATAATAAGACCAAAACTCAATGGAAAATTTGATATAAAAAATACAGAAGAAATATGAGAAAATAATTGGGGGTTAATTATAAAACACTGATTAATGCCAAACTGTTTACTTGTGATATATGAAAATATTATTAATATTAAAATTAATAATTATTACTTATTATTAATAGTAATAGTATTCTTTAAACTGTTATTATTCAGGTAGCTTGAAAGAAAGATTGGGGCTGAGTTGTATATGATGAAGTAATTTTCAAATTAAAATTTGGTAGGAAAAAGTTAAAAGAAATCATCTCTTAAAAATGAGGCACAAAAGGAAGAACTAATACTGAGGAAGCAGGTGGGAGTGGAGGGCTGGTAATATTGTAACTTCCCTCTTGTCTCTGTTGAAGAGGAAACAATATATAAATCTGAAGATCAGAAGTCTTCTGAACTTCTAGACAAGTGAGATAACTGGTGGATAGGTTGGGGGAGGGGTTTTTAGAACGACATATTGATTATGATTAGGAGGTGGGTCTAATAAATAAGGGAGGGACTTTTAGATGGGAGGAGAAAATAAGCAAAAAGAGAGTAAGGGAAGAAGATACGGTAACAGGGTGTAAAAAAGAATCTGTGTATATGTATGTGTGTATATATGTCTGTATGTATATACGCATATACATACAGGCATACATATATACACACATGCATTCATCTGTGTGTACACACACACACACACACACACATACACACACACATGGTCACATCATGTAGAAGATGGAGACATGGCTGAGCATGCTGTCAGAAGAGTACAAATGCTATGCTGGATAAGTCACTTAATGTCTAAATACTTTAGACCACTGTTCTAAACTTCAGATTCAGGAAATGTGACAACTTGATTGGTGGAAGGAATTTTCTCAGTGGTGAATGTCCTTATACAACTGAAACCATAGCTTCATTAAATCTCACTAAAAATGAAAGGCTAGGAAGTCTTTGATAAAGTTAATGCATATAAAATACTTCAAAAATCTGAGTAATTATTTTTATTAATCATAACAAAATCAAAGCAAGAAAGCAAGGAAAGTTTCTTAAGCATAGTAATACTGATATGATTTGTTGATTTCAGAGTTCTCTAAAATCAGATAGATGTGTAGATAGATAAATAGATGTGCGTGTGTGTATATATGTGTATACATATATATATGTATATGGCTATATGTCTATATACACATAGTTACAAACATATATATATATATACATATATATATGTATATATATATATGGTTAAGCCGAGAGTTATGTTAATTAGGAAATATTTTAAAATCTCACTCAAATGATGTAGAGCCTTGGATGTGGAGTCAATGGCCATAGATTTAATCCTAGTTTTTGTCCTTATTAGCTAGAAATAAGACACCTAACTACCCTTCTCTCTGTCATACTTTTCTCATTCCTTCAATGAAGGCATTGGAGAGAAAGTCTGTTCCAGCTGTAAAGCCTTTAATTCCATAGAGGACAAATATCCTCTCCAATGTGCCCTACTTAGGTGGAATCAAAGCCATAATTCATATGCAAATCTCAAATTAGAGCCTGGCATTTTTCCACTCTATGATTCTTAGAATGACTTGAATGATTTTTATATGTAAAGACCCAAAGTGATTAGGCAAACATCTTTGTGTATTTACATGACTTCTTTTTATGTGATAAGCTCCTCTTTCATCCATCATGACAAGTTTACTTTAAAAAATAAATGAAATAAAAATTTTTATATTAAAAACAAATAACTTTTGGAAAATAATTTAAAAATAAAACAGAAATATATGTTACTTAACATAATTTCTAGAAAAAATAATGTGATTCAGAATTTCAAAATTATTTATTGAAGGGATCTCTGGAACCATTTAGACCAGTGGTTCTCAACCTGTGGGTCACGACCCCTTTGGGAGTCTAACAACCCTTTCACAGGGGTCACAGGGATCGTTTAAGGCCATCAGAAAACACATATTTCTGATAGTCTTAGGAACCGAGACACTGCTCCTCTATTTGTTTCCAGGTGGGTCTACCCACATGCAGATACGCCCACATACAAGTATTAAAGGGTCTCAGCATTAGGAAGGTTGAGAACCACTGATCTAGACTAATCATTATATCAGTTACATCCCCATTATAATGTACCCCCCCCCCCAAAAATAATTCAACCTTTACTTGAAGATGAGACCCTCCCTTGCCCCCATGGAGAGGGATCCTATAATCTCTCAAGGCAGCACATTTTGCTTTTTCACCCAATTGTGATTTTTTTTTTCATACACAAGCCTAAATTTGCCTCTGAAAATTCCACCCTTTGTTCCTGTTTCAATCTTTTAGTATACAAAATAAAACTAATTCCTTTCCACATGATAAACCTATAGATACTTGAAGACAGTTGCCTGGTCCCCTAGTGTCTCTTCTCTTTTATAATAACCATGTTCAATCAGTACGGAGAGAGAGGATAATTTTAAGTGACTTTCAGCAGGCATGTAATGTCTGTATTTCTGCCAAGGCTGAGTGACTACTTGGGGCCTTGGGCTGCGCTGAGAGAGTCTCATCTTCCAGGAATAATGAGAATATTGTCACTCAATGGTTTGCCAATGTCAGACTATATGAAGATTATTATTTTTGTTCTGGGTGCCACACTTGAAAATGGATATTGGTAAGCTGGAAAGCATCTTGAAGTAGGCAGTTTAGTAGGACCCTAGTCTTCATCATCTGAGTTTCATGTGAAAGAATTGGTATATTAAGCCTGGAGAAGACTTAGATAGAGCATGATATTTGTCTCTAATTATTTGAAGGGTTTTCAATAAAAAAAGGTTTGGATTGTTCTGATCGGTTCCATGAAACAGAATGAAGAGCAATTGACAGAACCTTCAAAGATGCAAATGTTGCTTTGATGTCAGGTAGGAACTGTCTAAACTAGAGCTTTTTTGTGGGGTGGGCAAAGAATTTGAAATTGAATTGAATTTGAAATTCCTCATTAGTTCGGGAATAGCTGAATCGGTTGTAGCATAAACTTGTGATGAAATTCTATTGTGTTATAAGAAATCATGAGCAGGACACTTTCAGAAAAACCTGGGAAGAACTATATGAACTGATGAAAAATTAAATGAGCAGAATCAGGAGAACATTGTATGAGGTAACAGCAATATTGTGATGATGATCAACTGTGAAAGACATAGTTAGCCTGATCAAGACAATGATCCAAGACAATTTTTAAAAGATACATGATGAAAAATGCTATCCACCTCCAGGAAACAACTCTCAATGTGAATTGAAGCATGCTTTTAAAAAAAAAAGGCTTTCTTTATTTTTCATGTTTGTGTTGTGTTCTGTATTCTTTCGCAACATGGCTATTGTTGAAATGGTTTGCATGAATTATACATGTATAATTGATATGATATTGCTTGTCTTCTTAAGGGCTGGGGAAAAAGCAAAAGAGAGAGAATATAGAACTCAATTAAAAATAAATGTTAATTTTAACATGTGATTGCAAAATTATTCAAATTAAATAAATAAAATATATTTAAAAATCAAATAAAAAATTAAAACTCTTTGGAAGTTGAATGGACTGCTTTTGGAGGTAGGGGATTTTTCCCTCACTGGGTGGGGAAAGTGCGGGGTGGGGAAAGTGCGGGGTGGGGAAAGTGCGGAGTGGGGAAATGATATGTTTGTGTCTCTCTTTATGCAAATGCTGGATGTCCTTTGTTTACTATGACATAATAGATATACACTTTGAATGTGAGTTTGAATGCTTACATGCTGAGGTTCTTGTAGCTCTAAAATTCTGATATTCTATAGGACTTCCAACTTGAAGATTGATTCTCCAACCTTTATGGCATGTTAACAATCAGGTGGGATTAGAAGCAAATGGTTTGAAAAATCACAATAGGTAATAGAAAGGGGGTGGCAAGGAGACCATAGCTCTAGGATTTTGTCATTCCATTGCATATCACTAGGTAGAATTCTGTCCACTGCTATGCTTACTTTTTTTAAAAAAAGCCTGACACCATGGATATCCTTATCTAGGCCACTAGATTATTTTTCAGAGATATCACATAAAACATTGAACGTAGTAGAGAAAGGTCACAAGGACAAGAGGGTTCGTGTGTTTCTATATGCAGAAAAACTCATGGTTAATGCCCGCAAGGTTAACAACAATGACCAAAGACAGAAATTAAAATTGGCCCATTTTCTTGTAGAACTAGCCAGAAAAGTAAACTTGTGATTTCTACTTCTGACATTGCCATTTAAAAGTGGTTCGGTATTGTTTCTACCCTTATTTCATTGTCAAGTTAAACAGATATCTTAGGAAGGCATATAGGAGTTATTACTTTTTTCCTCTACCCTTTGCTTGTCTCTTAACCCTCCAACCCTACAGTACACAGGTTGACTTATCAATTGTTTCTACTCTCTCTCTGTCTCTGTCTCTGTCTCTGCCTCTTTCTCCCCTTATGTTTCCTCCTCTTTATGTAGGTATGTGCTTGTATATATGTATATGTGTATATATATACATGTATATGTGTATATATGTATATATATTTTTCAATTCAATATATTCAAATTTTATTATATTCAATAACATCTTAAAATATATAGTTTCAGTCCATCTTTTCAGTCAACAAACTAGTTTGGTTAATTACCCATAGAATAGCCCACAGCCTAATCTTTCCTTTGGGTATCAGGACCAGAGGAGGAGAAAACTAGTCTGCCCCCAGTGCCCAATCTTTGCATCTGGGAAAGCTATTAAAGTGCTCCCTAGTTTCTCCCAGTGTTTCCCCACCAGAAATTCAGGCTTTCATGTAATTCCAGGCGATTTCTGATCTTGCAGTGTTTATCTCTCATGAAATGGAGTGGCAGCTTCTGTCCTGTGAAGTGTGGCATTTTCAAATGCAGCTTTATTTAGCTTCTTGTATGTCACCATTTCAACCATCTGACCTGCCAAATGGATTTTCTTAGCAGATGAGCCTGGCATGTGAACAACTGTTTGCTCTTCCATTTCAGCCCTTAGTGTGGAATTGAGGACTACAAGGCCTAGATCAGATGGCAGATTTCTTCAGTGTCTTATGACTCTTATGTTGGCCAAGAATAGAAACATATGAATATTTACATGTTTATGCATGTGAAATATTAAGAATTTTGGAGGGGTGGAAGAGAATTTTTCTTGTAGAAATATTGGGACACTTGACAAATGTGAAAACACACCACTGATCCTAAGGGCCATCCAAGATTCTAGGAAGTAGCTATTTATGATTATAACACACACAAATACATATGTATACATATATGTCAATACACATATTTGGGTATAAATATACACATGCTTGCATGTGTACAAACATATATCACAAGATCTGTTTAAAATAGCAGTGCTGAGACTAAAATTTTTGAAGAAATATTCACATTTTCTAACTAGGGATTTTTTCTTTATTTGTTTACCACATTTATGTATTCTAGGGTCAAGTATGTAATGAGAAACAGGCATGAGTAATTTATCTACACTGAGCTTGACACTCAAAAATGGTACAATATGATCACCAGGGCAAATACATTTTTATCTGAATCAGGTTATGTCCTTCATGTTCCCTTCTCTACCTACCCAGTATATGTCTCATTTGGGGGTGAATAATAAGTTATTTTTTTAGGGTTTAGTGGTAGGTATAGGATCTGTGGTTTCATTGCTAATGTGTAATCCCAAGTCCACCCCCATCTCCAATCACTGTCTTGTTGTAGAGGTGGGGCTTGTGTAGCTCCATGAAACTATGAACTATTCTCTGCGGGGTTATCTGAGATGGACAGGTCACAGTGGAGAATTATGACAAAAGATGATTCACTGGAGAAGGAAATGACAAACTCCAGTATCTTTGCCAAGAATATCCCATGGAGAGTATTAAATGATAAAAGAGATAACATTAGAAGATGAGCCCCTGAATATGTTGTTAGGGAAGAACAGAAGACAACTACAAGTAGCTCCCTTACTAATGCAGAAACTAACCCAAAGCCAAAAGGAAATTCAGCTGCAGATGCATCTGATGAAAAAAGGAAGTCTGATACTGTAAAGATCAATACAGCATGGGTATCTGGAATGTAAAATCTATGAACCGACATAAGCTGGATGTGGTCAAACAGGAGATAGAAAGATTAGACATTGACATCTTGGGTGTCAGTGAACTTAAATGGATGGGAATTGGTGAATTTAATTCAGATGATCGCTATATATAGCTTTCATAGTCAACAGAAGAGAAAAGCAGTTCTGGCGTAAGATCTTTGCCAAGGCAAACCATTCAACATCACATTGACACAAGTCTATACTCCAACCCCTGATACTAAAGAAGCCAAAGTTGATCAGTTCTATGAAGACTTACAATATGTTCTAAAATAACAACCCCCCCCCCAAAAAAGAAAAGGACATCATTTTCATCATAGGGGATAGGAATGCTAAAATAGGAAATCAGGAGATAAATGGAATAATGGGCAAGTTTGGCCTTGGAGTACAAAGTAAAGCAGGTCAGAGACTAACAGAGTTTTATAAAGATGACTCACTTAGCAAACATTTTTAATCAGCAGCCTAAGAGGCAGCTCTACACATGAATATTACCAGATAATCAATATTGAAATCAGATTGATTATAAACTATAGCCAAAGGTAGAGATACTTTATACGGTCAATTTAAACAAGACTTGGATCTGACTGTAGCTCATGTTGAGATCTTTTTATTGCACAATTAAGACTAAAATTGAAGAAAGTAGGGAAAATTGGCAGACCATGTTGGTATGACCTAAATAACATCCATTATGAATATGAAGTGGAGTTATGAATAAATTTAAGGGATTAGAGCTGGTAGATGGAATGCCTGAAGAGAGGAACACAACTGTGTGTAGGAGACAGCAACAGCAGCGACAACAAAAACATTTCAAAGAAAAAGAAGAGTAGAAAGGAAAATGTCTGATGACAGCTTCCTGATCTAGTCAAAAGTTATTAATATAAAATAGTAAATAAACTAAAAAGACGTTGTAGTCAATGATTTCCTAAAGTAAATTAATTGATGTAAAGAATAATTTTACATATCCCATATATATATACTTGTATGTATACATATAGTATACATACATATATATATAGATACGTATTTGTGTCTAATGGTAACCATCTCAAGGCCAGGAGGGGGACTTGGAGGAAAGGTGGAAAAAAGAAATATGATAAGTTTATTATACATTCTAAAGAAATAGCTAGTTGTATTTAATAGAGTTGAAATTTCATGTGTAATCATCTTTTATTATTAAACTGATATTAAAATGCTTTTTATTCAATAAGTTAAAAATAAAATAAAGAATTTTTTTAAAAATATGATATATATCTTAAAAGAAATAAAATTAAATTATTATTTTTTTATTTTTTTAAAAAAGCATTTGGAATAAAAGTTTAAAAGACCATCTTTTCACTTAATGTTTTCAATAACCAAAAGTTCGACCTCCTGAAAAAGAAAACAAACATTATTTTGATAGTATATTTTCCCAAATACATGTAAAGACAATGCTTAGCACTCATTTTTTTTAAGTTTCTGAGTTAGACATTTTCTCTTTTCTTCCTTCCCCTGTCCCCTCCTTGAGATGGTGATTTGATACCTTGTCCATGTGCAATCATGTGAAACATTTTTATATTAGTTACGTTGTGAGAGAGAACACTGACCAAAAGGGGGAAAAAAAAGTATTACAGCCTTAGCATCTTTATTCCTATTAATAATTGTTCTCCGCTATCACCAAAAGACCAAAACTACAGGTCACTCGTATAACAATGAACACATTAATGATGGGAATAACTAGGCTACAGAACAATATCAATAATGATGTACGTAGGAGATTGTGTAAAATATATCCTTCCGAAAAATTCAGTAGTCAGTACTGTCATTACTGTTCTTGTTTAGTCATTTTCAGTCATATCTGAGTTTCCATGACCCCATTTGTGGTTTTCTTGGGAAAGATACTGGAATGATTTGTCATTTCCTTTTCTAGCTAATTTTGAAAATGAGGAAACTGAGGTAAACAGGGCTAAGTGACTTGCACAGGGCCACTCAGTAAGTGTCAGAGTCCAAATTCCAACTCAGGAAGATGAGCCTTCCTAATTTCAGGCCTGTTACTCTATCCTCTGAGCAACATTGCTGCTCATTATCCTGAAAATGCTTGAAAAAAATTAAAGGTAAGTAAGTCATTGCATGATGTGATGGATAATGGTGGACAGGCTGAGACCTACATTTACCTCCATGGGATGTTAAAAGTTCTAAAGAAAGGCTTCCAACACAGAGAAAACCACTTATTTTGGATTTATGACAGACCTTGGAAACCGCTCTCAGAAGATGGGTGGCAACTGTATCAGTGAAAGGTATATCATTATCATATATCACTATCAAAAGATCTCAGATTCATCAACATTAAGGATTTTTTAATAAACAAGATAATCTTGCATATATGATAAATAAGGATGAATCATAATTATTTGTCATAATACCATTTAGCCTCTATGATCCTTTTAGCTAAATAGTTGATATATAAAATGTATGAAAAACAATTAAGTTAGGGGAGGCACAAAAATTATGGGAGTAAAGAAGACCCAAGTTCAGACTCTGCTGCCTCTTCTCTGCAACATACAAAATAATTGACCATAAGGAAGTTTATAAAACTCTCAGTGACTTTTGCAGCTCCTTAACACCACAGGTTGCAGCTGAGTTGTTGATATGCAACACTGAAGAGCTTCCATCTAGGAATGTACCTTCCAATGAAATCACAGATCTAGACCAAAATGCAAAGAAAAAGAGTGACATTGACCATCATCATCATCATCATCATCATCATCATCATTGTATTTTCATCTTCTCATTTTAATATTAAAGCAGAATGCTGGACTTGGAGTTGAGAATATCTGAGTCCAAATTTTTTTGAGCCATATCCATCATGTTTTTAATAATCTCTTTCAGCCTCACTTTCAAAATAATAATAGTTCCTACCTCCTAGGGTTTTTGTGTAGATTAAATAATGCCATATTTGTAAAGCACTTTGCAAATCTTTAAGCATTATATAAATGCTAACTATAAATATCATTAGAGTTATTAATACAAAAAATCTGGATAAAAGGTAGTGTGAAATCTGACTTCAGGGTATGCAGGTATTTTGAGCAATATCTAATCTTAACACACCAATTTAAAAGACCAAAAACATAATATATTGACACATTACCACTTATATAAGACAACTTGTCATCTCTCCAGTTGTTGAGTGGCATTAGTGAATTAATCTTTTAGGTGTGGTGTAACACATAAACTTGTGGATTAAGAACTGTCTGCTCTTTTGAAACAAGTGGAAAATCCCTAAAAATAAAATCTCCTTGGCCAAAATAAATAATATTTTTTATTTATACTATCTATTTTAAAGAAAGGAAGGAATCTCGGCATAGGAGATACAGTGCTTTGCCCAGAGTCAAGAAGACCTGCATTCAGTAACCTTGATGTTTCTCACACAACGACCTAGGATTTATGAATAAAGTTATAAACGGTATAATCTGCATCATGGAGGGAATTATCATCCTGAGTTCCACATTCATAAGAAAACACATATTTGCATATCCAAGAAAACAATTCAATAAGAGGGCAAAACAATCTCTCTGGTTCTTTAATAAATGCTCAAATAGATCTATGATCCATCAGTTTCAGAGGTCTCAAATGGGTCTGTGATCCATCAGTTTTGGAACTGTGCCACTTCTAATACACTGGGTATATAGCTATGAAACTAAATTTTCTTTGCTTAAAACTTTATTTTAAATCTGTATTTATTCACTTGTCCAAATTTGCACATTAGAATCTATGCCTGTCCTATCCCACGAGACTTTCTCACAGTCTTAGAAAAATTCTTGGGATTGTATATAATAGATTATGATTTAGAAGGTGCCTTAAAAGGTACAGATGTAATTCTCTCAATTTACAGGTGAAAAAACTGAAGCCTTGAGAGGATAAGGCAACTACCTCTCTTATACCGCAGAGGATGCACACTGTGTTCCAGAGGCCTTGCCCTGACATCATGAAAATAACATTGGAGGATTTCTCAATTAGCATCACATACCAGGTGAGCAGCCAATCTTCTCTACCCATGATAGATACAATTCATTATACAATTTGTCCTTGTTCTTTGAAATTCCTTGTGGATTATGTATGTTGATTATGTCACCTGCTCTCACCCACTGTATGCCTTTCTACTGCTTTCTGAGGGATACTCATCTTTTGTTCTTCAGAAGCAATATTGTGTCACATCTTGCTGCCATATAGAAATACCAGTGAAATTGTAATATTGAGAAAAAAATAACAAAAAACAAAACATTTTTCTCTTTAAGGAAAGACTGGGTTAAATGCTAGACATTTGTAATTTCCCTAAAGAAATTCAGCCTGTTCTCTTCCACTAATTCAACCGGGATCAGCTCATAGTCTGTCTCTACTGTCTGTCCCATATAAACATACTCTTGGATAAACCTTAGTGGATGCTTATCCAAATGGATGTTAAGTTATGAACTTATGAAGTACAAAAGTTAAATTGCCATCAAACAATAAGAAATATTACTTTATTTATTTATTTTTTTTAAAATTTTTTTTTGAGTTACATATTTTCTCCCCGTCTTTCCCCCGCCTACTGCCCCAAAACAGCCATCCCACTGTTTCCCCCCTCACCCAATCTATTCTCCCCTATGTCACTTTTTGGTAGGACAGGATGGATCTCCCAACTGCAATGCCTGTGTATCACAAGTTCCAGTTGGATGTAGTCAATAATAATAATAATA
>CM053583.1:389778276-389793552 GCA_028627135.1 Pseudochirops cupreus
CAAGTGCATATATATATATATATATATATGTATATATATATATATGTACACACATACATGCAGATATACATATGCATATATTTATATACACTTGTGTATATATGCACACACACACACACATATATATATACCTATATGTTATTATTATTTATTCCCATTTTCCAGAAAAAGAAACTAAAGCTTACATTCATCAAGTGACTTGAACAATTCAGTTAGTAAGTGTCTGTGACTCAACTTGAATTTTAGTCTTCTTAACCCCAGCTTCAGTATCTATCCACCAATCCACAGCTATCTAGCTGCCTATGAATGCAATTAGGAACTGGTCAATGAGTGATCAGACTTGGGATCATATGTGTTGGTAAGCCTGGATCTGGAATTTTCTGATGGCATGGAATGAAGAGCCCCATGCTTTTTACTCCACAGTATACACAGGTCCTAGAGTACAAGTACATGGTATGATGTAGAGCTCCCAAACCTTTCATTTAATGCAAACCAGGGACACTAAAGAGTATGCTGTCATGATTGAGCCCACTTTTGGCAGTCACCATGTTACATATGTAACGTGGCAATAATAATGTATTAGGGAATTATGAAGACTGAGTGAAATGAATTAATCTGTGAGTATTTATTTAGGAAATCTTTTGTCCTTGACATAAACACAAAACTCCAACATTCTTCAAACATAAGCATGGGTTTTACTGGGCAGAGTACAGCATTGTTACCAATAAACAAATACAGACATATAGAGTGTTACAGGTCATAGATCCAGATATTGGAGAAACATCAGAATCATTTTAGTCTAAAACTTTCATTTTACAAATGATGAAGAATCTCACTCTACCAATGCAGGTCAACACTTCTGTGCATTTTATGGTCTTAGAGGGTTCCCTAGAGCTCTAAGAAGCTAAGTCTAAGATCACACAACTAGTATATACCAGTGGCAGAATTTGAATCCAGGTATTCTTATATCTAAAGCCTGAACTCTGCTTGCTACTTCATAGATAACATAGATACCCAGTGACTATGGGGAGGCATCAACACCTGAACAAATCAGGAGGAGCTTCCTGAAGGATTTGGCCTTTAACCTAAACCTTAACAAGAAAGCCAGATTCCACTGAGGTTCAGATGAAGAAAGAGAACACTGCAGCCAGCAGGAAAAGGAACAAAGAGGGAAGACAGAATGTATATAATGGATTTTGCAAAACATATGGTGCTATATTAATATGAATGATTATACTTGTCTATATTGCAAACATATTCTGTATACATAACATTAATAAGCAGAAGCGCTATACAAATGCAAGATATTGTCTACATGTGTTTCTGTTTCTGTGTATGTATTATATGTATAAATCTGTGTTTGTGTGTGTATGCATACGTATAGGACTAATATAGCTACATGCATACGTAAAGGTACATGTATGCATATGTGTGTGTGTGCTTGTATACATATACACAAAGTTTCTATCAATACACGTCAGGGTTGCCTTTCATTGTTAAAACTGTTCACACAATGATGTGTGTATGTGTGTGTGTGTGGGGGGGGGTAGAGAAATGGAGTCTGATTTCATTATTAATAACATTGTCATTAATATTAGAATCATAGAAAATAAGATGACACTATGTCTTTCTTCCAGGGATGGAATACATATCTAACTCTATTTGCATCTATAATCTATAAATGTCATGTTGTATCTTCTATACCTATATTAGGAACCTATATCTATTGTTTTATCTCTATATATTTCTCTAAAATCAGTTAGAGGATGATATATAATCATGTCACTGGATAAATCATTTAACCTCACTAATCCTCTGATTCCATAATAATAATAATGAGAAGTAGTAATAATTAATAACTTCCATCTATATAACCCTTTAAAGTTTTCATAGTATTTTACACTTATCTCATTTGATCTTCACAATGATCTTGTAAAGTGCACATGTATGTATATATGCATGCATACATATATGCATAATACATACATACATACATACATACATACACACATACATACAATGGAGTAAACATGCATATGGACTGTATTATCTTCCAGGCACTGCACTAAGCAATTTCTTTACAGACAATATCTTATTTGATCCTTCTCAACAACTGTTCTAGGTGTTATGACTATTGCCATTTTACAATTGAAGAAACTGAAATATATGAATACTAAATGACTTGCCCAGGGTCATACAGTTAGTGTCTGAGGTCAGATTTCATCTCTGGTCTTCCTGAGTGGGCAATCCAGGCCAAGTACTTTCTCTTCAGCTACCTCAATAGATAGATAGATTAGATAGATAGATAGATAGATGGATGGATGGATGGATAGATACAATGGATAGATACAATGGATAGTTAGATAGAAAGAAAGAGATATGACATCCCATATATATCTTAATTGATCTCCCCTGACTACCTCTTTCTTTCTTGTTTCTCACTCTCTCTATGTCTCTGTCTCTCTCTCTATACATATATCTTAATTTATCTTCCTTGACTACCTCTTTGTTTGTGTGTGTGTGTATATATATATATATATGTATTTATTATATGTTAATTTATCATATAGATCCCTACAGAATCTATATCATTCATGTGTTCATGTCATATCATAATGTATATATACAAATATAATGAGCAAATATACATACATATATATATATACGTATAGGTAGATATAGATATTGATATATAGATCTGGATCTCTAGCACCTGGGGTGATATTATAGGAAATATTTTATGCATTTTCATTTCCTGTGATAGGAACTTTTGGACTCTAGTTCTCTACTTGTTTGCAAGATAGTGAATATGTCTTATTAGCGGCCCAACACCCATGCAAATAGCCCATTTCCTAAAATGTCTTCAATACCCTGTAGGGGTCTGTGTTGCTTTCTCTGCTATTTCTGAATCCAGACTTTCCATTTCTGTGAGCTTCTATTGAAAAAGACAGGGGGTAGATTCTGCAGAAGCACCAGGCAAACTTGAGGCAAGTTTTTTTTTTCCCCTTATGTCTTCCAGTTGCTCAAGATATGTTCTGGGTTTTTTATTCAGTAGAATGACCTCCCATTACTAGAGAACCCTAAGTTAGCAAGTCTTTCTTTTTTCTTCCTATTTTCAATATAATGTGTATTTTTTGTGCACCAACTATATTCCAAGCGAAGTGGTACAGTAGGTAGAATGCCAGGCCTGGAGTCAAGGATATCTGAGTTCCAATCGAGCCTCAGATGCTTACCTTCTGTGTGACCATGGTCAAGTCATTTAACCTCAGTTTCCTCACGTATAAAATGGGTGCCTACATCGCAGGGTTATTATGAGAATCAGATGAGACAATATTTGTAAAGCTCTTGCCACAATGTCTGGTATATAGTTAGTGCTACATAGATGCTTATTACCTCCCCCACCTTCCCAAACTAGTTTTAGGGAATGGGGAAAATGGCTTCTATCCCCCAGTTTCTTCAAGAATAAAATGAAAGCTCACTAGTTAATGCCCTGGTTGAAATCTGGTGATTGACTTGGATGGCCCATCTTTATGGGTACAGGGAGGTCCCATTGTGCTAAGTCCCTGCACAATGTAGTAACTTACCAGTTCCTACTATTTAACTTAGTCTTTGAGCATTGCCTGGGACACTAGAAGGTTAAATGATTGTTCCAAGATCACAGAGCTAGCATGCACCAGAGAATTTGAATCAAAGTTATCCTGAGGGCCTAGGGATTTTTTTTTCTTTCACCTTTTATGACACACTCTCTTATAGAAATTTTATGATACATTCTAATATCTGCTTTACTTGTTTAGAAAAAAATTCTATAAGAATTGGGGACTTAAGGGTCATTTTCCCCTGCTGAATTGGTAGTAACATAAAAGCAGTAGATAAAATATATTCTTTGTGTCAAGAGGGGAATACTGTGAAATAACAGAGGAGTGATAAGTTGTTGGCAACATAATTGAAATGAGAGGAATATCTTAATTTATGATGTTAAAAGATTTATTTCCAGCCTCTCATTTTATGTTCCTTACAAACTAGTTCCAACATCAGTGACACCTCCTCCTACAATTTTTGAAAGTGTGGGCTCTCTAAGCAGGCTGTGGTTTATGTTTCTCTAGTTCTTAAGGCCAAAAGAAGAAAAAATAAGCTAATTTATGATGACTATGACAACATGTGGCTCAAAAATTCAACTTCACCTCCATTTCCAAATGTGAATTTATCTCGTTAAATTGATTCCAAATATCTGTCCAGATAGTGCTGAGCTTTTTAAACCGTATGTAGCTATGAAGATAAGGGAAGCACAATTTCATTTTAGTAGAGTCTCTTTTAAGCATTTGAAGGTTGATTTTAAAAAAATCTGTACTATTTTAAAATTATTTTATTATGAATTTGCCAATTGTCAGAAGATATAAATATGTTGATTTATCAAGAAAAAGAGCATGCCCTTTGACTTAGCACTGTTACTTAGGAATATATCCCAAGGAAGTCAAAGACAGAAAGGTCACAACTGTGCAGTTTAATTTCATACTCAGCAAAATTATACTTAAAATTTACCAAATATTTATTCGGTATTTAATAGAGTGGGAAAAAAAGTTCCTGACTTCAAGGAGCTTACCTTCAATCTAGGGGATATAACATATATATGTATAAATATATTATAAGGAAGAGTATGATGGAGGAAAAGGACCAATAAAGACAATGTGTCATAGGAACCCTTGAAAAGGGAAAGAATAACCTTAGTAGGGGGATCACAGAAAGTTTCATGGAGAAAATAGCATCTTAGGAACCCTTGGGGGAGGGAGAAAGCCTTTACCTGGAAAGATGGGGAGTAGGTTCAAGACATAGGTAGGCTCATATAGGAATGGTCTGTACAAATGAAGAAAGCCATAAAGTAAATTGCAGATTAGCAAGTTGAGAAGTAGAAATCCACTTTTACTGGATCTTTGGGTATTTGAAAGAGAGTGATATAAAATAAGGCTAAGAAGGAAGTTGAGGCCATATTGTGAAAGGTCTTACACAATAGGAAAATCAATTTTGCATTTATTCTAGATTTGATGAGGAGTTACTGAAGTGTGCAAATTTTCTTACACTTGCTGAGATAGAAATAGCTAAGACTTTGGTCCCTCTCTTGCCAATGCATTGACTCTGGGGGCATCCCTCATGTACTCCGTTGACTCAGAAAGACTGGGAGAACAGAAGGATGAAGACACATCTTTTCTCAAGAATAAAATATGGCAGTAGTGGTGGTATATGTGCCTGGGTGTGTTTGTGGAGGGGCATGCATGAGGAGGGGCTTTGATTGACTCACTCAATACAATCTTTTAGAAGGATTGATGATAATCTGAAGTCCAAACAGGTTTGGAGCAAAAGCTGATGCAGGTTTTCTTTGCACCATCCCATCTTCATGCTGTACTAGTATTCCATCATCTTGACTTGGAAGTTCCAAAAAGAGGTTGAAAATTAAAGTTATATGCCTTTCTGTATTTTTAATGTTGTACTTATGTCTGCCAGCATAGTATAAAGAAAAATACACTGCCTATGAAGTCAGAGGATCTGAATTAAAATCCTTTCTCTGAAACCTGTGTGTTATGGTTTCTTTTGACAGTCTAGGGAAGTTGATGGTCCCCTTCTCAGAAGAATGTTCATTGCTTATATCCATGAATCAAGGAAATGTTAAGTTTCTTTTAGAGGTCAGTGAAAACAAAGAAGCATTTCCCTCTTCATCCAAGTGCACAGACTCATTGAAATTTATTTAAAACCCAAGGCAAGAACTGCTCATCTATAGCGAGACACAGACTTAAAAATAAAAGTTGCCTTCATATCCTCATGGTACAACATAGTGTCTGGCAGAGGAGGGAAAAAGCAATTTGTTATTTTTAAAATAATATTTGATTTTCCCATTTAGATATAAAGACACTTTTAACAATATTTCTTTAGTTTTTGAATTCCAAATTTTCTTTCCCTTCCTCAGTCCTCTCACAGAGAGAGTAAGCAATTTGATATTGATTCAGCCATGCAAAACATATTACCATGTTAGTCATGTTGTGAAAGAAGACACAAATTCAAAGGGAAAAAAAAAGAAAAAAATACTGAAAGTGAAAAATAGTATGCTTTGAACTGCATTCAGATGCCATCAGTCCTTTCTCTGGAGGTAGATAGTTTTTATCATGAGTCCTTTGTATCATTGTATTGCTGGGAATAGCGATCATTCACAGTTGATCATTGAACAATGTTGCTGTTACTGTGTATGATGTTTTCCTGGTTCTACTCAATCTACTTTGCATCAGTTCATTTAAGTCTTTCCAGGTTAGAAAAAAACACTTTGAAAATTCTTGCTGACTAACTCATTGATTTTTCAGAGAGCATTGAACTTAGAGTCAGGAGGACCTGATTTAAAAGTTTACCCCAGAAGCTTTCTAGCTGTGTGACTATGACCAATATCCTGATTCTGACACTTCCTACGTGCTTGACCTTGGAAAAACACACACACACACACACACACGCACACAGAGGGAAGAAGAGAAAGAGAGAGAGAGAGAGAGAGAGACAGAGAGAGAGAGAGAGAGAGAGAGAGACAGAGAGAGAGAGAGAGAGAGAGAAAGAGAAAGAGAGAGACAGAAAGAGACAGAGAGAGAGAGTGATATACCACTTTAATGTTTGCAAAGTGCTTCACAAATTTTCACAATAATGTGTGGGGAAGTATTCTCATTATGACTATTTATTGAAGATGAAACTGCTAATAAAAGTCAGTGATTTACCTAGGGACATGCAGGTAGTAAGTGTCTGAAGCAAGATTTGAGTACAAACCTTCATGACTCCAGATCTGATATACTATGCACTATGTCATTTAATTGTGTTAGTCAATTAAACTTTCCTTGCCTCAGTTTCCTCATCTTTAAAATGAGTTTATTGTACTAGATAATCCCAGTGGACCTTTACAATTCAAAATCTTTGAACCTTAGATACTTGATCTTGCTGAGGCCCCATTTTCTTGCCTATAAAATTAGGTTAATAACAGCATCTATTTCACAGAGTTATGGTGGGATTCAAATTATGAACACGTATTTAAAAGGATTGTAAAGTTTAAAAGTTCTTTGTAGATATGAGATATAGCTACATATATCTAAAAGACATCATATTGGCTAATTAAATGAAGTTAGAAAGTAGGGAAAGGGAGCTAAACTATGAACCAGATATCATATACAGTACCTCTTCCCTTATTCTGAGAAAGAACTATTTTTTCACATCTGTTTGAGTGATTCTGACCTCATTTAAATGTGGTTTGAATATGCATACTGTATGCCCTGCCCCACCACCTCTGCATTAATGACCTATTTACTCTCTAACTGTTGCTAGTTTTCACAGGTAGAAAATTTTGCAGGTGTTGCTTTATGTATTTAATTGCATCAATTATTTATTTGTATGATTTAACAGTCCCTAAAGGCTAGTGGCAAAATGATCACCATGAAGGGTTGAAACATTTGAAAATTTCAGATGAAAAATTTGAGAAAATAGAAAAATTCAACTGTTAAATGATGGACTTGGGTTATCTAGTGGTAAGCTTCTTCATATACCAAAGATATTTGAGAAAGGTGTGCTATAATATTTCCTGCAGTTTTGTACAGGGCCAATGTTAAACATGTTTTTTAAATGAAAATATTAAACAGAAGGAATGTGTCTATTGTAAAACTTCACTAGGACACAACCAGTTTATATTAAAATGATGTGGCTTTTTTATGAGATGGAATTGAAATTTAGGGTGGATGCCTTTATTCACTGGAACATGCATCCCCTGTACATTCCTCTTGGTTATAAATCACTGGCAGTGAACATTTTCATTATCAAGACCCTCAACAAAAAGGTGCAACTAACATCATCTTAAAGAGGCACGTGCACAAATTAACTTGCCAATACAATCGAGTCCCTGTTTTCCTTTTGACATCGAATGCTTACATTCTTAAAGAATCCCTCATCAATAAGTCTTATTGACTTGTTTTTTTCTCCTTTCTCAGCAATTTTCTGGAGAGTTAGTCTTCCAAGTGTTTGCCAACAGTTTTACTTCTTCCCCTTCCCTTTTAATTTTCTTTCTTTCTTTTTTTTTTTTGTTTTGTTTTTGCCTACTTTCCATTAACGGATTGAATTCTCATCAGGGATCAGAGCATCATGCCAAGAAGAAAAGGATATAATTTAGCTCAGACTCACTTCAAAATTTGATTGACTGTGGATCTCTGATTTCCACAGTCCTAGATTGCCCCCAGTTCTTATCATACTTCTTGGCATATAATGGGCACATGCTATTGGCCAGCCTTTCAGTTTTGTCAAACGCTCCATGATCTCATGGATTTTGCCCATGGGGTTTCTTGGCAAAGACACGGGAGTATGTTACCATTTCTTTCTCCAGTGTGCATCCATTTTAAAGAAGAGAACCGAGGTAAGTAGGGGTTAAGTGACTTGCCCAAGGTCTCGTAGCTAGTAAGTGTTGAGGCTGGATTTGAACTCAGATTTTCTTGACTCCAGGCCTGGTACTCTATCCACTTCACCACCTACCTACCAATGCCAGGCAGTTAATAAATGTTTGTTGACTGACTGAGACCTGGCTAATAAGTGTTGATTTGTTTTGCTGAGATATACATATTTTTATAAGGGAGGGCTTCTACCGGGAGGGGAAGGTAAGGGTAGTGAAAGATACATACAGAGAGACAAATATACAGAAAAACAATAACTTTTTTTGAAATGTCACAGACCAGGATCCAGCAAATCAGGAGAAGTTCATGGGAGCCACTGAATTAGCAGCAGAAGCTACTTCCAGAGCTGCTAGTCAGAGAGAAAAGCCTCATGGTCGTTAAGGTACAGTAGCAAAGCAGATGGTAGTTTGGGGGAAGGAATGTGCTAGCTGCTGAGGGGACAGAAAAGTTCTGAAGAGCATTGAGTTTGAGCTGAATCTTGAATAAAATTCAAGAGTCCAAGAGTAGAAATGAGGTGAGAGATCATTTTCGGCATGGGGAACAGTCCAGGCAAAGGCACAGATATGAGATAAGTAAAGTTCAGTGTGCTGAATAATGAGTACTGAATTGAGATAATATTTTCAAGACATTTTCCAAACCTTAAGTGCTTTATAAATACTAGTTATGATGATGATGATGATGATGATGATGATGATGATGATGATGATAATGATGAATTTTGAATGGGACAGAGTGATGAAAAGGGAAAGAATTTAAGAAATAGGAAAAACATGGATTGAATGAACTATGGGGGATCATTCAGTTAATGAGGAAGAAGATGAAGAGCCAGTAAAATAGGCAGAAAATGAATAAATAGCTATATTAAAAGAAAACCACTAGATTGTGTGTAGATTTCTGGAGGTAAAGGGAAGAGACTATGCAGTAGGAAAAGACGGTCAAAAGCCACGAAGGAGGCAAATAGGATTAAGCATGGAAAAAAATGACTAGGAGGCCATTTGGGACACTGAAGAAAGCTTCACTAGAGTTGTAGGATAACAAACTTAATTGCAAGGTGTTGATGGAGAGTGGATATAGATGAATTGGTTGGAGTAGACTTTTTCAAGAAATTTAGGATTGGAGGGGAGGAGAGATGGGCTGGCAGCTATAGCAAGTAAAAGGGTCAAGGGAAGACCTTTCTTTTATTAGTGGTGAAATTTGGACTTGTTTTTAGGTAGATAAGGAAACTGAAAAAGAAGGAAATGGAAGAGGATAAGGACAGATGGAGGAGGTTGTTATTGTAGGACATGGAGGTGGTAGAAGGGAATACAATTAAGGTAATGAGTACAGTGATTAACCTTAGTCAGGAGTATGGCTTCTTGTATTGTATTGAGGCTGGGGGACAGGATAGAGAAGAGAAGGAATCATTATGATAAAAAAGCCGGAAGAATTCATGAAAATAGTTTAGGGACTTCTTGTCAGATAGGCTCAATTTTCTCAATGATACTTTCTTTCAGGTTAGAAACTATCATTTAACTTAAATAAAGAAGGAAGAGGTGTAAAGAGGTTTGTAAGAGGGGAAAAAATGAAAGATTTGGAACATTTATATTAAGGATTAAGATCGGGAGATCATTTAGCTTTGACTACTGAAGAATAGGGAAAGGAAAGTACCTCCACCAAAGACCTTATATTTATTAAATGATTCAGCATCAGAAACTGATATGGCTTTATTAAAAGGAATTATGTTAAAGAAGATGCATTACCATCTACTTTGCCCTATTAGGGCCATGGGACATTTTGATCTGACCTGTAGTTTTATGTATAAAATTATTAATATTAAAATGTGAACAGCTCCAGCACTTAGTATAGAACTTTATTCATAGTTGACATTTAATAAATCCTATTTTACTCATTAATTAATTGGAATGATAAATAACTGTGAAGGACTGGTTGAATTTGTATATTATCAATTTGTATTGGGCAAAATCAGCTCAATTATGATATATTGTTCATTGATGACAAGCAGCTTGTGAGCAACTGTACTAATATTGGAGGGAGGTGGGTTTCTAGGATTAGGATTCACAGGTTGGGAAGAAGAGAAATTGAGGGTGATACATAAAATTACTACTAACAAAAATGAAATAGATATAATAATAGCTGACATATATGTGATGTTTTAAAATGTGCCAAGTACCATAGAGTGAGTATCTCATTTTATTACTACAACAATCTATTACAGGTATTTTTTTTTCAAGTTTATAGATAAGGTTCATAGATTTAGGGGAGGAAGGATCATGGATTCAATTATATAAGAGATCTTAAAATTCATCAGGTCTAACCCCTCATTTTATAGTTAAGGAATCTAAGACTGAAAGCTATTAAGTGAACTCTTCAGGGTAACACAGCTGGGATACTAGTAGTTAAGATTTATGCATCACTTAACACGCATTATCTTATTTGATCTTCCTGACAACGCTTGGAGATAGTAATTATTGTTATCCCCATTTTACAGATGTGGAAACTGAAGCTGAGAAAGGTTAAATGACTTAGAGTCACATGTTTACTAAAGATCAAGGTTTGAACTCAGGTCTTCCTTGAAGAGAAAGTATTCTGTTCATACATGCTACCTAGATATCTCTGAGGAAACAGAGCAGATAAATAGCAAATCATTAACTTAGCATATTGCCTTCTTCTTTCTTTCTTTTTTTTATACATTTATAGTTTGAGTAGGTCATCCACATGCATTGCCTTATGTCAGTTTATCCCAACTGGATGATAGGAAAAGTTCCTTTGTCCTAGCATCCTCTGCCCCTAGAATTCTGTATTTGGAAGAGATTTTAGTCATAATACTATCAATGCATGCCATGATAAAATAGAAACAAAATATAATAGATTACATGCGTATATTGAACTAGAAATTTCACCAAAATTCCATGTTCTTGTTAGACCTCAGTAAATACAACTCAACCAACCATGAGAAAAAACCATTTCTGTTTTATACACATTTACCCCACCATGGTATTCTGTTAGCCATATGCTCAAAAATATCTGAAGTTGCTGTTTTGGAAAAAAAAATCCTGAATATTGTTAACACTTTGTGGTACAAGATGCTTTCCATTTTCCTTTAACTGGCCACAAGGTTATACTTTTTCTTTTGAATCAACAAGAATATTCAGCTTCTTTAGATGGGTTGGGTCTGAAATTTCCTTAGGGAAGCTTCTATCATTGAAACCATCTTAATTCTTGTTCATGTATGCTCAGTCTTGTATGCCGACCAATCTCATTTTCTACTTTACAATCAGTTTAACTCTTTGGCTTGTATGACATATAGCATAGCGGAAAGAAACTTCCATGACTCTCTATTACCTCTTGTGTAAACTCCTCTTTTTGGCATTTAAAGCCCTTGAAATAACTTGTCTTTGAAGACTGATGTCACGTTATTCTTCCTCCTATACTCTGTGCTTTTGCTAAACTGATTGACTTTCTTTTCCTCATATATCAAATATATTTAGATCTCCTTCCCCTGTGCCTTTCCACTGGCTCTACTCCATGGTAAGAAGGTTCTTTTTCCTCTCCTCCGCCTCTTTAAAACCCTAACTCCATTGAAAGCTCTTCTTTAGAGCTGCCTCCCACACATTGCGAATCTTTCCTACATCCCCTTTCAAAACGACCTTAGTGTCTCCCTAAATAGTTTGGATCGACTTTACCTTCGTTCTGTTGCTGTCTACTTGAGGACCAGGTCTGTTTTGTTACACTTTTGTTTTTGTTTCCTAATGGTCAGGAACAGTGTATTCCACATTATTATTGCTTAATAAATGCTTGTTGAATGAATTGAATAAAAGATGGTGATGATGTTGATAATTCATGTATATGAAGTTTATGTTTTATATGAAAGAACTGACTCAATAAAGTATATTATTTATGTGCAGTGTGAACTTTGAAAAAATATATATGCATATGACTATTTCTAAATTACCTTTACGGAAAGGAGGTAGGGCTGGTTCAATCCACTATGTGCATTTTATAAATTAAAAAAGTAATAATAATTATCTTCCATCAACCAAGAAACATCAAGTAAATTTTGATTTCTTTATGACCCCAAGATGAGCACATATTTCCTCAAGGGAAGAGTTCAGTCTGATAATGACAACTGCTTGGAATTCTCAGCACAAGCAGTAAGGAGAGAGCAAAGCCTACCCTTTCTATTTTTGGTTCTCCCATCAGCCGAACATGAGAGAGTATGCCACACCACCCATATGTGCCTCTCCAGATGGCCAGCATGCGTCTTTCAGCTCCCCCACCTGCTTAGGCCAAATGCATGCTGTGTTCTGAGCCTCGTAAATAACGTGGAAAATGTTCATGCCTGCTTCCACCCTTATACAGATCTATATGATTCAACTGGAGGACAATTTAAAGACAGGAATCATCCAATGTGCTCCAATGAGTTTTTCAGTGGTGTTCACCATGAGACAGTAATGTTTCCCTAGCAACAGGGGGGAAAAAGTAGAGGCTCCTATGTCTGAGTCTTTTAAGTGAAAGGGCAAAGTGTGATTTAGCTAAGAAGCAAATGAGTTTTATCTAAATTTCACAAAGAAATTCAAACTAACTCTACCATAATTTAACCTAGATATTGGAAAATATGAGAGAAGAATCAAAAAGTGTAATTGGTAAATTCATAGATTTAGAGATGGATAGGACTTTGCAGGTGTTCTTGAGAACCAGAGAAATGAATTAACTTGGTTCGGTTAAGCTCAACTTAAGCAAGAAAGTCTGCTCTTCTTATTCTCACCTCTCTGCTTTTGATGGATTTTTTCTTCCTTTTTTTGTTTCTTCCTTAATTTCTTCTTTTCTTCCTTCTTTTTATTTCTCTCCTTCCTTCCCTGTTTTTTCTTTCCTTTCTTCTTTTTCCTTTCTTTTCTTTCATTCTTCCTTATGTCTTTTCTTTTTCTTCTTCCTTCCCTTGCTTCCTTTCTTTCCACTGCTATTGAACCTGAAGTTATCTTGTTTGTTCATACACTGGAATCATTCACAGTACTAGAAAATATGTTTTTAACCTCCCTTATCCCATTTCATTGAGGGGAAGAAGGGAAGGAGGTGGAACTATTCGAATGTCTGCTTCCAGAGCTGTCTAGTTTGGACTTTAGAGGAGATAAGTAGGATCTGGCAGTCATTAACAAAAGTTTAGTATAAGTAAATTATTCTAACAACTAGAGGTACACAGAAGAGAAAGGGACTGCTTCTTAGGGTTATAGCTTACCTATCCCTAAAGGTTTTCCAGCAGAGACTCAATGATCTCTGATAATGTATGAGATATCATTGGCTTTTTTTTTTTTTAGATTCTAGCTGGTACAATGAACTCAACTTAGATTCTAAAGGAGGGATCTGAATCCTAAAACACCCAATAGGTGTGTGAGGCTAGACAATTTTTTTTCCTTTCGGGAGGAGGAAGGCAGGGAAATTGGGGTTAAGTGACTTACCTAAGGTCACATGGCTACTAAGAGTTAAGGATCCGAAGTCAGATTTGAATTCAGGTCATCCTGACTCCAGGGCAGGTTCTCTATTCACTGTGCCACCTAGCCACCCCAAATTAAGCAACAATTTTCTCATTTGTAAGAGGGAGATAATACTATGACCTACCTAACACTGTTGCTTTGAAGACAGCGTGAGATACTATGTCAAGTGTCCTAAAAACCTTAAAAGTGCTATAAATAAGGGAGCTAGAAATATGTGTTACACTATTGTGATCTCTAAGTTTTCTTCATTTTATTAGGCTCTTAGCAAATGTATACTGATTTAAATAGCCTTTGCCTCCTACGGTTAAACACACACACACACACACACACACACACACACACACACACACACATCTCCTGTTATTAGTTCCTTGTCTTCTAGTTGCCCTTACTGATTTCTACTGCTATTCTTGTCATTATGTTAAGATCTCAATATATAAAAATCTCATGATCTCCACCTAACAAGGCACCTATGATAGGGTCCAATATGTCATAACAAATAATGTCCTATAGCTTCCTGTACTGCCTTTGACAATTTCTACTAGATTGCCCATAGGCAAGTCAACACTCTTCACCTGTAGGGGCATTCATTAGTGGAATCCCTTCCCAGCTACAATAAAAAGCATCCTTCTTTTTTCTTCCCTTTGCAATTCCATCCCTCTCCTCCTCCTTACCTACTCCCTTGTAGGCTCTTTCTGAGACAGAAGTCTCAGAAACAAATGTCACTTTCTTCTCATTGTTAGCCCCTGATTTGACTCCAGGGAATCACTGACTCCTTTCTAGCCCCCTGATCCTCTTGCCACTTTCATGTACTTTCCCACATTGTTATGTATTCCCACAAAATAATCATTCAATTTTAGACAGTGTCACTAGGTTCTGTTCATAATGCTCCGTCTACCTCTTCACTGTTTTTTTCTTTCTACTACATTTTGACATTCACCATTGTCTCCCTGTGTACAGTTAGACAGGATTCTCTTGCTGGTCTTTTTGTTGCATTCCCTTGCTGCTGCTATCTGCATCTATTCACTCTCCTTGCATTTTCTTTGTGGAGTTCCTGAAGCAAATAATCTCTTCAGTTCTGTTTTTTCTTTCTAAAATATTTCAAACTCTCCTTTATTATTGAATATCATCCTTTTCCCCTATGAAGTTGTAACAGCAAGCACCCCAGCACACCCAGGGCGGCTACTAGCACAGGTTCTTAGATCTGCTTTTCTAAAGGAAAGCAACTCAAAATGGGTTAACAATCTTACTTTAATCGATCAAATATCATTTACCTAGTTCAGGGGGAAACGTTGGCGCCCTGAACTTCAGAGAATACAAACAGAAGTTACCAACAA
>CM053583.1:389794052-389812648 GCA_028627135.1 Pseudochirops cupreus
AATTACATACACTCTCAATTGGGTATCTTGTCCTACAGGAGAGTTGGGGGGGAGGGGATGAGAGGGGGGAGGATGGAAGGGAGGGCAGGTTGGGGGGGAGGGTTGTTAGAAGCACACACTTTTGTAAAGGGACAGAGACAAAGTAGAGAATAGAACAAGTAGGGGGTGGAATAGGAAGGAGGGAAATATAGTCAGTCTTTCACAATATGTCCATTGTGGAGATGTTCTGCATAACTACACATGTATGACCTGTATTGAATTGTTTGTCTTTCTAGTGGGGGTGGGTGATGAGGGAGCAAGGGAAAGAGTTTAGAATTCAAAGTTCTAAAATCAAATGTTAAATATATATAATCATTTTTATTATTTACATGCAACTGGAAAATGAAATATACAGGGAGTAGGGAGTAGGGAGATCCATCTTGCCCTACCAGAAAGTCAGAGAGTTGATGGGGGAGGATATAGGAGAGAGCAGATTGAGTTGGGGGTATACAGTGGGATTGCTGTTTTCAGGTGGTGGGTAGGTAGAACACGGGGAGAAAATTTGCAACTCAAAATCTCATATAAATGAATGATGTAAACGAAAAATAAACAAAAGTTTTTTAGAAAGCAAGAAAAATAAAGTGAAAAAAGTATGCTGCAATCTGAAAAAAAAAGAAAAAAAAGAAAATAGAGATTACTCACCAGGAACTTGTTCTTTTTTCCCCCTTATATGTCAAAAACCCTTTCTTGTGTCTCCTTCTTTGCCCTACACTGTTATTAAGATGTGTCTCTGTCCTCACCTCCTCACCATACGCTTCACCTTATTAATATCACATCTTCAGTCATTTTATACTGAAGATTGATACCACGGTTATCACTTTCCTTCTGATATCCAATCTCTCCTTTTCCAGTGGATCCTTTCATGTCTACAGATATGAGCAAATCCCTCATTCAGTCACATCCTCTTCATCATCACCATCACCTCAGTAGACCCTATGAATGCTTAAATCACATTCCCTTATCTATAGTAATAACAATAATGTGTACATGGTGCTTACTCTGCCTCAGGTACTGTGCTAAGTGCTTTACAAATATTATCTCATTTGATCTTTACAACAACCCTGGGAAGTAAATGTATTATCATCCCCATTTTACATCTAAGGACACAGGTAAAGAGATTTCTAGGTGACTTCCCTAAGGTCACACAACTAATATGTGAATGACGTTGGATTTGAACCCAGGATTTCCTGACTCTAGGCCTAATACTGTGTCTCCTGAGCCACCTGGACGAGAGAGAGAGGTTATATACACATATACATATGTACATATATATTTGTATATACACACCACATACTAATACACATACACATTGTTGTTGTGTTTGTCTTTTGTTCTCCAAGAAAACCATGGCATCAGGGAAATGATGATGTGACTTGCAGTTGACTTTGATTTGAGTGAAGGATGGTTTTGTGAGGTCACCAGCCTCACTTTCTCCTCTCCAGCCATCTGGATCCAGTGATCAGATATTCATCAAATGACTGGAGATGATCCACGATGCAAAGCACACACTTATACACACATACACATACACACACACACACGTGTCTGTATAAAAGGCTCACAGACAACCATGTGAAGAAGGTATTATCATTATCCCTGTTTTACAGAGGAGGAGAATGAGGATCTGAGAGTTTAAGGGACTCCCTCAGAGTCATATATGTTTACCTGATGTGTAACTCAAATCCAGGTTTTCCTATCTCTGATTCCATAGCTCTTTCCTCAACACCACTCTCCCTCTGTGACCACAAGATAATCTGGTAATCTAAGGAGGTGAGGGAATCTTTAAAAGTCATCATTAGGTATTTCTAAATCATGCCTAGAAATGTAAGGAGAGAAAAGAGGCCCGTGGAGTAATGATGGTGACCTTCTAGCTCAAAGCCCTGTCTTCAGTCAGTCAACAAAAATTAAGTGCTTCTTTATCTGTCAAGCACTATACCAAGTACTGTAGATTCAAAGACAGGCAGAAACACAAGCTCTGCCTTCTCAGAGCTTACATTCTAATTGAAGAGCAAATGTGGGGGAAAATGTATCCAGTAGATATATACGATGCTAATAACAGATAATTTCAGAAGGAAAATAATAAGAATTGACAAGGATAAAGGGGTCCTTGAAGGTGAAAGAAGGAACAGCCTTTAAGAAAGCCAGGGTAAAGTCTTGCTTTTGATACATACTGTCTATGTGACTTTGGACACATTGTCAAACCTCTTGGTGTCCCAGACATCTCTCTAAGAATATTACTTGAAGACTAGAGCTACTGATCAACATGGGTAGAAGGAAGGGCTTTCTACAAGGGGGCCTTTCTCCACGCTAAAGAAATCATGGGTCTGAATGAAAAACATAAAGGGAAATAGGTTGACCTATTGGGCTTCTCTTAAACATTAGAGAAGGATGCTCTGATTGCTAGTGAAGAATTAGTCCAAAAGATCTATTTAAAAGAAAAAAATTCTAATTAGGCCCCAGGTGATTGTATGATCAAACAGTGACATGTCTGGATGCTCCCCAGTTTTTAAGTTGTTCTAGCTACAGGAGCAAGTAAGGTGCTCTGGGAGACTGCTCATATTCTCAGGGCACTGAGGTATGCTTAATGCCTTGTAACCGTAAAGCACCGGCAGCAGAAATGAAGTTAATGGTGCCAGAGAGGGAGCGTGCCAGGCTGAGGACCACCAACCTCATCTCCATACTCACTGCAGGAGAGGTGATTAAAGTATACACACTTTCCTTTGCGGGAGGAGGGTAGAGAAAAGAAAGAAAAACAAACATGATTTTCCTTTCCTCACAGAAGCTGCTTCACCCTTGTCACTCTTATTGGCAGCTGAACACAATGTAAAGCTACAAATCTAGTACCGCGGCACAAGTGATGGCAGTGCAACCTTGTGCAGAATCCATAAATCTTCTGGCTTAGACTGCTGGTGCCAAGTTCTCTGGAGACACCTAGAGGATTAATAGTTTGCTGGTTATATCGGCCAAGGAAACTGAACACCTCAGGAAGTCTATTGGGTGCTTCTTGGTTCTAACCATAATGCTATATGGAGAGTGAGAGCTGTTCATTTTGTGTCTGGGAGAATAATAGGCTGCTCAGATGTATGCCTACTTTTCAGAATTATGGAATCTCAGAGCTGGAAAGGATTTCTGAGGCTGTGGAGGCTGAAGCATATCTAAACCAGAATCCTTTTAATAACAAACCTGATTAGTGGTCATTCAGCATTTCTTTGGAGTCCTTGGGAATATAGAGGCTACTGCTTCTAGAGCCAATCCATTCCATTTTTTGGTGGTAGTTCTGTCTCTTAAGAGATTTTCTTACATCAAGCCTACATTTCTCTTTTTAACTGCTACCTTTCTCTCCTGATTCTGGTTTCTCGGGCCAACAATCCCTCTTTGGGGCCAAGTTTTCCCATCAATACCTTAAGAACCTCAGTGTGGGGTTGGTACATTTGACTCTTTCAAAGAAAATCACTTTAATTAAAATGCCAGTGATCCTATTCCAATGTAATCATGATTGTGAGCTCAAAACCAGCAAGTCCCATGTTAAAGACATTCATAAAATGGCCAAGATTTTGGGGACAATGTGGATTATACACATCCCCCTTGCCTGCTCCATTTAACAACATAGCTAAAACAGATGGCACCATTTTAATCCAAGCTTATCTTTGTTTTTCCTCCAGCATCTATTGCAGCATTTTGCTCAGAGCAATGAGTTGGGTTCCACTAAAAATATATATATTGATATAAAATGTAAATTATTGACAAGAGCAGAAATTTCAATTGAAAATAAGATTCTTTGAAAAAAAGGCAAGCAAATATCATGAACCTGATGTTAGAGGAACAGGGTCACTGTGGATGGTCCTGACTCTGGAGTACTGAGGGCTCAAGAAGCACAGGATTCAGGCATCAGACTGCTTGGCAATAAAGGCTTCTGTCACCAGGAGTCAAAATTCCACAGCAACTGGAAAGATGTATTGGTCAGGACACATCAAGCTGCAAGCGATATAGCTGCCCCATTCAACCCCTTCCTCATAAAGATACTGCTCATCTTCTACATGAGCCCCCAACTATTAGTTATCCCTCCCACACTACCTTGTATTGTTAAATACATGTATATTCAGTTTCTCTCTCTGTCTCACTTTCTGTATCTCTCTGTCTCTGTCTCTTTCTGTCTCTCTCTCCACATACATACATACATATATACATACATTCTTCACTTTCCATCAGTAGCTCTGCTTTGTTTAGACTCTATGAAACATCCTGCCTCATCCATGATAAGCTGATCACTGGAAATCTGTCGTCAGGTTGATTGACTCAGTTTTTTATACTCAAAACTTTCTCAATTCCCTCAACCTCCTCTACATTCTTATTGGCAGGCCGGAGGGTGGAGAACTAAACTCCTCCCATTTCCTTTAGAGAGGGCTGGATCTGAACTTTTCAGGTAATTCTCAACTTTTCATTCACAATTCTGCTTGGTTTCAACTTCCAGAACATCCCATCCCCTGATGTCTCCCCTAACCCTGCCTTTTCAGCTTCCTTCTTTGTGTTGTCTTCCCATGTTTGATTGTAAGCTCCTTGAGGTCAAGCATTGTCTTTCTTTCTTTTTTTTTCTTACTTGTATCCCCAGTGCTTAGCACAGTGCCTGGCACATAGTATACACTTAAAAATATTTACTGACTTGAATTTATTGAAATGAGTGTGTGTGTGTGTGTGTGTCTGTGCGCACAGAAGTATAATATACATATATGCATATATAATGTATAAATATATTTGTGATATAGCATAGCTAGACATGTGTACATATGTATGTATATATATACATATATATATACATATATATCTATATATATACATGTATATATATGGGAGAGAGGGAGAGAGAGAGTGAGAGAGAGAGAGAGAGAGAGAGAGAGAGAATATTGTATATGTACTTGCTTTCTCCCATTTCAGTCTGGAATCTTATTCCAAGTAGGAATTGTTTCGTTCTTTGAACATGTCCTCACCAGCTAGCCCAGTGTCTAGCACATAATAAATTAGTCAATTGACCAGTTGCTCAAACTGCCACTGGGGCAAGTCTTTCCACTATTTTCTAACTAAAAAAGGTACATCATGGGATTTGAACATTAAAAACCAATCACTTTGAAAGCAAATATGTTCATTTTTACTTTACTGTTGAGAGAAACATGACTTTCCAGAATGTGCTTTTTCCATACATCCTTCAAAATATTCGTTGGGAAAGAAGTCTTTTTTTCGTGATAATATGCTCACATCCACAGGAAGCACTGGTAAGAATGGATCCATGACAAGTGAAAACACTGTTTGCTGAGTATAAAATTGAAATAATGGGACTGTGGCAGATAGTTGGACATTCATCTACTGGCACATAGTAGGCAATTAGTAAATCTTTACTGCTTAAATGACTCTTTTTCTAACAAGTGAAAGTTTATTTAAAAAATGTTGATAGCTGGGAGAAAGGCTAGATTTATTGTTCATTTTTTTCAGTTGTGTCTGACTCTTTGTGACCCCATTTGTTATTTTCTTAGCAAAGAAACTGGAGTGGTTTGCCATTTCTCTCTCCAGCTCATTTTATAGGTGAAGAAACTGAGGCAAATAGGGTTAAGTGGCTTGTCTAGGTTCACACAGCTAGTCAGATTTGAAATCAGGAAGATGAGTTTTCCTGACTCCAGACCCAGAACTCTATCTGCTGTACCACCTAACTGCCCTAGATTTGATAACCTAATTGTCAAATAATTAATTGGTTCTTTGTATTTCTAACTCAGAACAAGAGCATCGTAGGAGGGAGATGAAATAGAGAAACAGAAAATTTTATCCTCATTCAGGTCCCTCAATACATTGACAATACCTATCGTATGAGTAATTTTTGGATCTCCACCATGGAGTCAATAATTTGCTCTACAAAGGATTGATAACACAACTGGAAATTCTAAATGGCTTCCACTGTCCTTATTTGATTACATTCAAACCCAGCCTCTGACTGACTTTTTTTTTTCACTTTTCTCTTTAAGTGCTTACAAAGCATTACAAAGCACCATTTTCATCACACTACCTTTATGAACATTAGTGGTGATTATTTATGTAGTTCCATACCCATTGCACCAGGTCATCTGTCAGAGTTACTCAACTCAGCTGTAATCAGGTTGTTGTTTTGTATGAGCAAAATGGGCTACTCTTCCCTTGCTAGGCTCCCAAATGACCTTCTATGCTCCTGAGTCTTTCTTCCACTGCTCTTTGACATTATCGGCATTTACTAACACCTTAAGAATATTCTAGACAGGCAATTTAATTGAGAATTGACCTTGTTGCAGGCATAGGCTTTACCAGCTTAAAGACTTGTATTCTTATACTATAAGTCCAAAGCAGTATTCCTGACTTATTACTCATTACTCCTCAACACAAACTCTATGTTCCAGTTCAACGGGAGATCTTGTTTCCAGCACATTAAATATCATCCTGTCTCCAGGCATTTGCACAGCTAGTCTTCTTCAACTCAACCCCTTTCCTACCTCTTCTCCGTGATCAGAATATTTTCCTTCTTTTTTTTTTTTCTATTTGGAATGCTTGGTCATATTTAAGGCATTTCCTCTTTATTAGTCTTTTGTTGAATGCACTGATTACTACCAATTCCCATATCCTCCCATTTCCAAAGTTTATTTATTGATTTGGTACTAATTCCTTGTTCCTTGCTTTATTGCATTAGGAAACCAAAGCACTGAGTTGCTCCCACTTTTCTTCCTTTGTTCATAATTGTACATCGCTGATCACAATTGAAGAAAGTCTAATGCAAGTGCTGGGTTGGTACACGCCAAATTTATGTTGTATAATATTCACGGTGCCTTCACAGCAAGGTCATCCTTTGATTCTTCCCTAATTAATTCTCCATCTTCTACCTCATGCTAGGTGTTCTAACCTTCTCTTCTCCCTTTTTGTCTCCCACCCTCACAGATGAGTTCCTCATCTCATGCTTTATTAGGAAAACAGAGGCCACTTATTATGACCTCCTTTTCCCATTTCTGTTCATCTTAGAATGCCTTGATATATTCCCCTATCCCTCTTCTTAACTCCATCAATGATGAAAAGGTAACCCTTATTCCTGAGATCCAGCCCCGATAAATAGGTAGGGGGGAGAGAGAGAGACAGACAGAGACAGAGACATAGACAGAGTCAGGCATTATGCTAAGTACATAGACGTACAACACACATTTAGATGCATGTACATGTATGTGTATGCATATACATTCATACACATATGCATATAAGTATGAATAGTGTGCATATTGATTGATTCCCCTTCCATTGTCCCTAACAGATTGTCCCTTTAGCTGATCATTCAGTCAGTAACATTTATTAAGCACTTTTCATGTGCTAGGCTCTGTACTAAAAATTGAAGATATGCAGAAAGTCAGGAATACTATCCATACCCTCAAGGTGTTTGTATTCTAATGAAAGAGACAAAATTAAGAAACAAACTATATATTAACAAGATAGAATATAGAATATATATTATATTACATTACATAACATTATATTGTAGTATATCATTGTATCATGCTATGTTATATTATATTGCTTTATGTTACATTATATTATATTTATCACATATCATATCATATCATATCATATTATATATTCATATGGTTTACTGAGCCCTTTTCAGGTGTGCTTATCCATGTTTGGTATCCACCTAGCACTCAACTCTGAGCAATGTCTCAAAGAAGTATGTGTAGCAACCATACCATGGGCTAAAACAGGTTCAGGTTACTAACAGGCCTCAGACCTGTCAGTGAGTTTGGGAGGTGTTTACCCCAAGCATGTGAAGACTTCCTGCAGCAGAATGGATGAAAAAGAACAATTTTTTTCCAGTGGCCCTGAAGCAGGCTTTGTGGAGCTCTTAGAGCTTAATCAGACATAAAAGAAATCAAAATCATTCACTGTGTCCTAGGCCAATGCCAGTGGTGTAGACTTTTCTCTTGCCGCTGCACTTCTGTGACTCTGGAAGAGAGACTGAGGCTGACAGCTTTGTACAACTCTGCCTTACTTAAATTCAATTCATGAACAAGTCAAGACAGCACCCCATGATGCCCCTGGTCCTCTTCAAAAGTCAAGAACAAACAACAATACATAGGGAATAAAATGTAAGATAATTTATACATTAAGTGCAGGTCAAGTCATACAATAACCCCCTCCCTGTTAAATTTTCAATTTCTTCGTTTCCACTGGTTCCTTCCCTGCTATCTACAAATATGCTCAACTCCCTCCCTCCTAACCATATACTAAGTTAACCAAACCTATTATTCCCTCAAAATATCTACCTGTATTTCTCGTTTTCTCAGCCAAATGTCGGGGTGGGGGGAGGGTGCTATCTATATTTATAGCCTTAACTATGTTTGCCTTCCCTTCCCTTCCTAATCTTACTTCTGATATAATCCCTCAACAGACACTGCTGTCCCTGAAATTGCCCCTGGTCTCTTAATTTCCAAATCTGGTGATCTTTTCTCAGTTCTCACCGTTTTTTGACCTATTTGTGTCATTTGACAGTGTTGGAAACCTTTTTATGCTGAATCCTCTCTCCTCTTTAGATTTTAATGCCATAGCTCTGACTTGGTTGTCTTTCTACTTATTTGACTACTCCTCAGCTTCCTTTGCATGTTATGCTTTCTTATTTTGGACATTCCATCAATCTGTGCCCTGTCCCCCTTCCCTCTTAATTCTATACTTTCTCTTGCTAAAATCAACAACTCATATCATCTTAATTCTTACTATACTGATGATTCCTGCATATATGTTTCCATCTCTGGTCTCCTGAACTCTCATCCTAAATTACCAATTGTCTATTATATATTTTGAACTGAATGACCTAGAAAGATTCAAAACTCTATATCTACAACTAAAGTCATTGTATTAAAATAACCACTCTTTTGAACTTCCTTAATTTTGTCAAAGATACCACTATGTTTCTAGTTATCCATATTTGATAACTTATTGTCTTCCTCTAATCCTCATTCTACACATATACTCACAGAATCATAGGGATGCAGAATTTAGGAATTAGAATGAAAATCAGGCCATCTAGTTCAATGAACATGTAAGAAGGAATATGCATATAATATAACTGACAAGAGATGATCTGGGATCTGTTTGAAGACTTCACTGGAGAGGGAATGCATTACCCTCAAGACAATTAATTTTTTGGAAAAACTCTGAATATTAGAAGGTGTTGTAATTGTTTGAACCTAAATTTATCCTTTTGCAAATGCATTTACCCAATCCGGTATTTTTATTCCCCAAATAGCTACCAATTCCTCTCCACTTATACAAATATCAACCTTGTTTAGGTTCTCATGACCTGTTGCCTGAAATACGGCATTTGGTTCTGAATTGGCTTCCCTACCTCGAGATCATCCACTCTAGAATTCATCCTCCATATATCACCAAAATGATTTTCCTAAACTGTAAGTATGACAATTTCAGTTTCTTCCTGAATCAACTACTATGGCATATAAAAAGGTTTGAGAGACATAATTTCTAGGTAATTTAATGATTTTGTTATTAATGACAAAGGATGGTCATTTGGTCATCTCTCTCTTAGACCAAAGACCCCACAGTTTGCATCCCATTGGAAGGGTGTTAATCCACTCTGGTTGGTTAACAGTTAATGAGAGTGAATATTAAAATGAGAGTGTGGTTCATATTACAGTGAGGGTCTTGGGGTGGGTGGCAAGTCTTGGTCAAAGAGACTTATCAATTTTCATGTCTGATAAAGGGGGAATCCTCATTTTCCCAGACCTGTCTGAGTAAACACAATGAGCAGGAATGCACCCAATATCCTAAACTTAGAATTTCTTTTACTGTCTGACTAAATCTTGGCCTGGCTAAATATCTGCCTAAGATTTCCCACACTGGTTGATTTCTGGATGAGGAAGTAGAAAAGGAGAAAAACTTTGGCCCTAATATAATACTTAGTTATTAAATACAAGAGAGAAATAATCATTTCTTACACTACAATGATTCACTATTACCTCTAAGATCAAATAAAAATTCCACTTTTATGAAATTTAAAATACTTCTCACTTTTGCCCTAAATCCCCTATGTAGCCACGTCCACCCCTTCTATTCATACTATGTGCCTGGGAAAATAACCTTTTCAATTGCTCCTTATAGATCACATTCTACACCGACTTTTGTCTTCACGTTGGCTGTCCTTCATGGATGGAACACACCCCTTTTTTATCTTTATCTTGCAAAATCTTTGGTTTCTTTCAAGACTCAGATGATGTCATACCTTTTCACAGTAATCTTTCCTGATTCTTCCATGATTGTAATGTATCCTTTTTAATAAATCACTTTTATTCTAGCTAGCAAATGCCTATTTATATAAATATCTTCTTTTTAGACTAGATTGTAAATTGCTTACAAATTACTGTCACATATTGTTTCACTTTTGTCTTTCTCTCTCTTACTTTTGGACACATAGAAAACCTGACACGTAAGAGGTATTTCATTATGTTTAATTCATTCATTCATGATCATATTGATTTTTTCAAATAGTATGTAAGCTTCCTGAGGGCTTGACCTCTTTTCATTTTTAACCTAGTATTGTCAGCACGTAGCACAGAGCCTGAGAATTACAGGGGTTTATTATGCTTGTTGAATGAACTGGATAGAATATAATAATCATAGACTTCTTTCTTAGTGTTCTAAGATATTTTATAGCCATTGGTTAAAAAAAAAAAACAATTTGTGAAATGAAATATGTGTGTAATCTCAGATAACTGGGACAGCCACCTAATTAGCATAGCTCTCTTTCAAGGAGAATGAGCAGAATGATTAAGCAGGCTCACATGCCTAGCCTGGGAAAAGGTTATCTAAACCAGGAAGCCATTTGACAAAGTATCCTGTTCTTGGTTCCCATCTATTCTTGTTCCATCTACCCTTTATATGGAAGTTTCTTTTTAAATTTTCATCCCTACACTCAGTGGGATGTAATAATAATAATACTTGATGTTTAGATAACATTTGCACATAACAACTCTGTAAGATGTTTAGTGGAAGTATTATCATTTCATTTTTATAAAGGAGAGACATGAAACCTAGAAATAAGTGACTTACACAAGGCAACACACCTAGTACTTGTAGGAGGTAGAAGAAAACTATGTTTCTTGACTCAGAATAAGGATCAATAAAGAGGAGGAATTAAGGTGGGAGTGGCAAATGTTATGGGCAATGAAAGGATATGGAGATTGAAAATGGAGTGGTTGGAGCCAGCTACAAAGCTCAGTGGAAAGAGCACTGGGCCTAGAATCAGGAAGACAACGCGTTCAAATCCAGCATCAGACACTGTTTACTTCAGTAACCTCGACTATAAAGACATGGATAGTAATAATAACATCCAACTCACAGGGTTATTGTGAGATAAAGAGAAACGATCTCTGTAATGTACCTGGAGTACAGTGGGTGCTATTTATTAATATATTCAATAAGGCTGAAGACAATAGGTTGGAATCAAGTTGTACACAGCCATAAAAATTAGATGGACTTTATATTTTTATCCTATAGTTAATATGAAGCTTTCAGACCTGATTGAGTAGAAGACCCATATGGTTTGATCTGCACTTCAACAAAATTACTTTGGCAGTTGTGTGCAGAATAGATTGGAGTGGGGAAAGTCTGAGAGAAAGAAGATCAAAGGATGGAAACTTGGGCAACATCCACAATTAGGGTGCATGATTCTGATGTCAGGGGAAAAATAAATTCAAAAGTAACTTTCAGAAAAAAAAGATATTGGGGCGGCTAGGTGGTGCAGTGAATAAAGCACCGGCCGTGGAGTCAGGAGGACCAGAGTTCAAGTCTGGCCTCAGATACTTAGTACTTACTAGCCCAGTGACCTTGGGCAAGTTACTTAACCCCAAATGCCCTGCCTTCCCCTCTCCAAAAAGCAAAAAAAAAAAGAAGAAGAAGAAGAAGGAAGGAAGGAAAAAAGAAAGAGAAAGAAACAAACAAATGAACAAAGAAAAGATATGAACCAGGAGACCCTAGTGTCATACAAACTCAAAGATTATCCAGGAAAAAATGGCAATAAACAGACAAACGAATGAATGAAGAAACAAATAAGTAAATGATCAAATGATTGAGCAAATGAATATATATATGTGTATGTGTGCATGTACATACATATATGCATATATATGCACAGATAGGTCAATAAGTATGAGTATTGAGAAATGGCAATCACATTAAGTGGTTAGAGATCATCAGTAACTGTGGAGAGAGCAATTTCAGTTGACTGGAGTCAGAAGCAATATTGAAGACTGTAGGTTCTGTTGAAGTTTGGTTTTGTTACATTGAAGGATATCAGTATATTTGAAGATAAAAGGGAAAAAAGAAAAAAAATAGGTGACAGGGAGAAATTGAAAGTTTTAGATAGAGAGATGATTGAAAATATAGTCCATAATCAATATTATCAATATAATCTATCATATTAGGTATACATGTCAAGGAGTCAGCCCTGGCAAGGAGAAAAACCATTTTATTGTAAGAAACAGAGATTAAAGGAGAGCATTGACAAAAAGTTAAGGGATTATAAAATGAAGAGAATGAAAGAGAAGAGAATTCATGTTTAGTAGTTTCAATTTTGTTGGTAAAGTAAGGATTTTAGCTTAGATAGAAAGTAGAGGGAGAACTATGATACTTGAGGGGAAAAAAAGTAAGACTCAAATATCTTTTGTTGGAAATGAGATATCAATTAGGGAGAAATAAAACAACTGACTGCCTTGCTGTAGTAAGGACCCAGTTGAAGATGGATAGTATGAGTTTGTAACTGATCCATTCACCATGTGTGTATGACTTTCTTCACTTAACGATCTTTGCTTACATTCAACCACAGCTGAGGAGGATTTTCAATCAGAGTAATCAGATGATAGAACTAATTCAAGGCTAAAGTCTAGCAAGGTGAAAGTTGTAATGAAACAAGGGAAGGAGGTATTTGAGAATACAGGAAAAAATAGAATTTCAATGATTAAGCTTTTCTTCATCTTCTCTTCAAGATATCTAATCTATCCCTTACTCTCCTCGTTTTCCATTTGTCCAATTTCCCTCTTCCTTCCCTATACTTCTAAATAAGTACCTATATATAGCCTTGACATAATACTTCATCAGAGTTTAGATGTGACCCTAGATGCTTGAAGGCTATATAAAATACGTGCAATATTTAGAAACCCCAGAAACAGATTTGGGTTTCTTTCTGTGTCCCCTTCTAGCTTACTACATCAAGGCTCATCATTAGTAAACTGCCTACTTAGTGATGAATTCTTTGGCCCTGGCACTTCATGAAACAAAGAAAAATATACAATGCCCTACTCTCATGTGCTTCCTCTTTATTATTCTGCAGAATGATGAATAAGGGAGCAAAAGTGCCCAAGGATAATGCATTCATCAATTTTCATATATGACATTTTTCTGATGATCAAGGAATAGATATCGTGTTAGGGATAGAGAATAATTTCAATCTTAACATTGTCACTCTACATAAACTCTAAAGATGGAAGGAAGTTGCAGCTAAATGAACTCATAAGTTTTTCTTCAGAATGTAAATAAAGAAGGTGATGGAGTTATGTTTATAATATTACAGAAATATCATTTTTAAAAGATGTAGGGACTTATTAGCTCCATTATAAAACAAGCAAATGGAGGGTGTGGTATATAAGATGAGTTACCCATGGTCACATATTTATTAAGTGTCAGGGGTGAGATTTGAACCCAGATCTTCCTAGCTCTAAATATAGAACTCTTTCAGAGATGCCACATTCATATGGTTGAATGGAAAATATGGTTTAGAATTGATAACATGATGCCAAATCTCACAGACTACACAGAAAACACAGTTACATATATCTTGACTAGATTAATTGATAAATGAATTAGAGAATGATCAATATAAATCATGTATACTGATATTATACGTAACAAAATAACACAAAATGAAAATTGTTATATTTAGCATAAGTGAAATGACAAATCATTGATGACAGTGTGGAAAACATTCCTTTCTAAACTCTGTATATAATCAGACTGTTGAATTGTTGGAATAAAGAATAAAACAAATGTAAACCTAGAAGAAGGAATAGATATGAGAATATTTTCTTTGCAATGAAAACAACCCCAACCTGATTAATTAAACTTTTAAATCTGGATATGGTAAATGAACAGAATAAAAGAGAGTAAAATCGATTATGATCATTTCCTACGTAGAACTCTCTCTCTCTCTCTCTCTCTCTCTCTCTCTCTCTCTCTCTCTCTCTCTCTCTCTCTCTCTCTCTTATTCTCTCTCTGTCATTGGCTATAGTTTATGTGCCATAAAATGGTGTTTTTTAAAAAAAATTCTGTGTGGTGCTTAGCAACATGTATGTTCTTTAACACTTCCATTTTGAAGTCAACATATGTCATTTACCTCTAGTTTCTCCAGCAATTTTTTTTATATGATCCCCTCTGGTTATCTTTCTATTAAGTTTGTCCAAAACTGAGAGGACATTAAAGTCTGCTGCTATTATTGTGTTGTCTATCTTTTAATTTAATTATTATTTCCTTATTTATAAAATAAATGTATAATTATATAAATATATAACTATATGAATTATATGTTAAATTGTATAAATAAATAAAATAAATATTTTTATTTATGAAATTAGATACTAAGTCTTTTGAGCATGTAATTTTAATGTTGATATTGGTTTCATGTCTATGACTGCCTTTAGTATTTTAGTTTATTTATATATTTCTGTTCCAAGAATGATTTTTTTTTGTTCATGTGATATGATGATTAAAAGCCCTGCTTTAATTTTTTTATTTCGCTGATACATAGCAAATTTTATTAAAAGTCATCGTTTTCATTCTGCATGTCTTTAACTTATAAGTATTTTCCTGTAAGCAATAGACTATAGAATTTTGCTTTCTATTCATTATAACATTCTCATTCAATGCATTTAATTCCTGAACACATTGTTATTTAAATTTAATAGGGTTAGTTTGATATTTCCTCTCTTTGTCTCTAATATTTTTTTCCAAAAATTAGGATATTTTTGTTCTTTTCCTTCTGCAAATTCTGTACTGTCTCTTCAGTTGTTTTTACTGTATTTGTTTAAAACAGACCAATTCCCATGGGCTCTCTTCTACTCAATCCCAAAGCATCCTGTCTTGTTACAACTTTCTCTAGTTTTTGAATATTTACTTAACTTCCTAATTACTTTTTCTTTCTTATTTTTTCCTTCCCCTTTCTCTTCTCATTTTAATAGTTAAAAAAAATCTCCCTTCTTATCCCCATTCAAATTTTTTATTTTAGTTGTTTTTTTTTAAATCTCCCTTGTATTTAATTTTCCCTTTAATCTATTAAGTATATTTCCTTTCTCTCTATTCTAAATTTTTTTGTTATGTGATTCATTGCATTTATACTATTTTATGCTTCCTTAATCTCTCCACTTTTCACAGAATTAAAGCTTCTAAGGTACCAATTTCTTTTAAACAATTTTTATGTTCTTGCTTTGTAGATCTTGCCTCGTTTCCCTTTTTTTTCATATCTACTAGTATCATTTCCTGCAGTGGATAGAAAGGATAGAAGGATAGTCCCAGGGTAGAAATTTTCTGCTGTCCCTGATTTCTCAGTTCATTACTATTCCCATCCATTTGCATGGTCTTTTTGCACCATTTACCATGAAAGCTCTTTTTCTGAGTCTGTGCCTTCCCACTCTTCTATATGTTATTTTCTCCGGTCAGTTTCAATTCACCTCTTCCTGGGGCAGGATGATACCCATAAGAGTGCAGTATTCACTCAGAAATAGCATGTCTGTAGATGATGTCCAGCCCTATAAATTATGTCTATTTAAGATCCACAGCTCTTATTGGCTTTTTGGTTTTTGTGTTCAGAATTTCTTGACGATGACCTTTTATTGTTTCTTATATTATGTTGTTCAAGTTTTCGGTTTGCTGTATTCTTCTGAGAGACATATAATCCATCAATTGTCACATTACAGCCTATCTTTGAGATCAATATAACTTGCTTGTCTAGAGACCATGTTTTCTTTAATATTATTGTTTTTTGCTTTTCTGCTTTCAGATTGTCCTTCACATCATGTACTTGTGTTCCCAAGCTGTTGCTCTCGCTTTCTTTTCATTTGAGGAATTTGTCACTGTGGATTTATTATTTTTCTTCTGATTTCCCAGATTTTTTTGTTGTACAAACCAGACATTTTGCTTTTTTTGATTCTAGGTTATTTTTGAGCCATTCATCAACATCCTGACGTGGTTACATGCTTTCTTGGGAATCCGCAGAATCCTCAACCTCAACAGATATTAATTTATTATCCTTTCATTTGTAACATCTGTTCAGAGGTTTGACAACAAAATTAGCTGTCCTGGAAATCATTTTACCTTCTGTTATTAACATCTAATTACTTGAGGGAGGGCTTCAATTAAATTTTCTTTCTCCTCAGATTTTTGTTATCATCAATGATTTTTCCCTATATTCATCTTCTGATAATTTTCTGACTTTTTCCTCTTTGACAGTGGATCCATGAAAAGTTGTATCTCAGAGTTTTCTCAGGCACCCTTCATGCTGCTGAATTCACTTTTCACTGACCTTAGTCCCTTCCCTAAATGACTGCTTTTAATTCTCAAGGTTGTTGCTTCATTGTGTTAATGGCATTGTAGATGGAGACAGATGTAATTACTTTTCATTTTGTTCATAATTCTTATTTTGGAGAGTTTTTAGAAGCAATGAGGATCAAAGAAAAGGTTTATTGTAAACTAATAGTATTTAAATTTAAAAAAAAAAAGAAAAAAGAAAATGTTTAGTCATCTATCTTGATAGCCTTATAATCCAGAGGTCTTGGACTATTCCTCTTAAGATCTCTGAGGTTATCCCTGGAATAAAACTATCTATTTTAATACTAATGTTCTGCTGATAGAGCTTAAGAGTTATTTTATATAATGAATTACTCTCTGAAGAATTAAATTTGAAGATTACTCAGAGGGCAATAGAATCATTCATAGTGTCCATGAGCAGATTTTGATGCATGACAAATTAGTAATGATGCAGGAGAAAAGGATTTCCTGGGGAAAATTATTAGCAAAACAGGGTCTAGTAGTGTAGCGAGAATGAAAGAGAACTGTTGATGTCCTGCATACTCCAATGAAACATAGCCAGTCTCTAGAGATCTAGAGGAATTAATTGATCAACCCAAAATGGTGGTGCTTAAATTGGTTCTTGAAGGAATTGAGGGATTTTCTTAGGCTGAGGTCACAATATCTTTTATACATCTTTTTAGACTGTCTTTTAGGCATAGTGGCTAATAGCCAATGCCAAAGTAGTGAAATATAAATTAGAGGATAATATTTGAGGAATAGAGCAGTGAGCAGTTTGGTTGCTTGTCGTGTGGCAGGGAGAGTTAATGTCCAGTGACTTTGGGCATAGAAATTGCGGCCAGAAGCTAAACAGAAGTCTTGATGTTTTATCCTAGAGGCACAAGGTATTTGACTGAGTATGTGAGGGACAGGGTCAGCCCTTCATTTGTGGTAACTTTCTTTGGCAGCAGTTACTAAGATGAACTGGAGTGTTGAGAGGCTTCTAGCAAAGAGATATAGAGACTGTTGCAATAATTATGGTGAGACATCCTGAGCTCCTGAAATGAGGAAGTAGCAGGGTAAGTCTAAAAAAGGTCCAGGGTGTGTGAGATATTGTGTAGGGAAGAACACCAGAATTTAGCAACTGATTGGGTATAATTAGTCGAAAGAGAGAGGGCATATAAGAATGAACAAAGGCTATAAATCTAGAAGATTAGAAAGTTGGTGATGCCTGTGACAGATACAGGGAAGTATAGATAAAAGGAGGTTTTGGGGGAAAAGATGATATCAGTTTTGGTGAACTTGAGTTGTCTCCTTTGATTTTAATTTTAAATGTCTTGTAGCCAATTGGTGATGCAGGGTTGAAACCGAGAGAGAAATGGAAACTGTATAGAGATGGTAATTAATCCTAACTAAGCTGATATTTCCAAAAGAGGAAAGAGTAGAGAATAGGGAAAAAAGACCTTGGGGGAACACACACAGTTGGAATGGATAACAAGGGAGTGAGGGAATAAGTATTTCTACAGTGCATACTATGTGCCAGGCACTGGGCTAAAAACAGTTTATTAAAACTTTCTTTTTGATCCTCACAGCAAATCTGTGATATAAGAAGTATTTTAACTCTATTTGACAAGTAAAGAAACCGAGGGCAAAAAGAAGTCAAATAACATGTCCAAGGTCATACAGTGAGTATCTGGGTCTGAGTTTAAACTCAGGTGTTTCAGATTCCAGCTCTAGCTATACCACTAGCTACCTTGGTGATTAGCTGGCCAAAGGAACTGTGTAGGAAAAGTTACAGAGATAGGAATGGTAATTAATAAAGTAATAGTAGCATTATGGAGGGAAGGAGGAAGGGAGAGAGAGAAGGGGGGGAAGGGGGGAGGGAGGGAAGGAAGCAGGGAGGGAGGGAAAGAGAGGGAGGAAGAAGGGAGGAAGGAAGGGGGGGA
>CM053583.1:389813148-389864766 GCA_028627135.1 Pseudochirops cupreus
AGAATTTCAGGTAGAGTACAGAGAATGAGAGCAGAACACTGATTCATCAATTGCTCCAGGGGGAAAAAAGGCTGATGGGTTAAACATCATGCAACTGAAAGCAATTTAATGAAGCTAAACTATGGAGGGTGGGGTGGGGGGAGTGACATCAATGAGCAGAGACAGCCAACATATATCATTCCTGCTGCTACTTTCCTCACAAATCTTCTTGCTCTTGACGACACATTATAGGAATGATCCTATAACTGATCTCAATTTCCCTCTGACTATTTATATCCTATTAAATTTGTTATACACCATATTTTTCCTATCTTGTATACATATTAAGAAATACTTTTTTTTACCTTATTTTCAGTGTCCTCCATAACTGAAGTAGCCACTCCTTAAAGTTCCAGCTTAATTCTCATCTTTTCATTGAGACTGAGAGACCCAGTTACTAAACAATTTCATTCCTGATATTACATAGGAATTAATATTTTCCTTGGGCTCTTATTCCATCCCATCCATATCTTCTGTTTTCTTCTCTTATTTTCCCTTCTCTTCCCTTCTTTTATCTCCCCTCTTCTTCCCTAGCCTCTTTTTCCTTTTCCTCTCCTCCTCTTTTATTCTCTTCCTCTCCCATCTTGTCTTATCATGACCCATCCCATCCCATTCAGTACTCTCCTGTCCTATCCCACAACACCCTACCCTACTATATCTTATCCTATCCTATCCTATGTTATTCTATTCTATCCCATCATATCCAATTTCAACTAATCATAACCACTTTCCATTCTAGCCTCTGTTCCACATCACTACATACTTCCACATTCTTATTGTCCATATTAACCTCTTTTAGTCTTCAAGAGAGAGTGAAGGGTAAACCTTAAAGGCCAAAGAACTTAGGTTCAATACATACCTCTGCTGTTCAGTAATCTTTTGACCCTGAGTGTGTCATTTACCCGAGCAGTGAGTGCCTCATTCAACTCTTTAATCCTCCAATTTATAAATGAAATGCCAATCGTTCAAAGTAGAGTAAATTTCCACACCATTAATTCCCCACAATGCTGAAAACATACTTCACCATTTTCTACTTATTGGAAAGAAGGAAGGAAGGAAGAAAGGAAGGAGGGAGGGAAGGAAAGAAAGAAGAGAGGGAAGAAGAGAGGCAAGAGGTAGAGAGAAAATGAGGGAGGGAGGGAAGAAAAGCAAAAAGAAAGGAAAAGGAAGAAAGCAAGAAAGGAAGGAATGAAAGAATGAAGAAAGAAAAAGTTTCCTTAATCTTATCAACAATTGCTGGGGGGGGGGGGGGGGGAGGCAGAGTCCAAGATGGCAGCATAGAAGCAGGAGAACTCAGTGGCTCCCTCCATAACCACCTCAAATACCTATAAAATATCACTCTAAACAAATTTTAGGAGCTCCAGAACTCATGAAATAACAGAGAAACCAGGCTTCCACTGAAGGCAGCCCAGCAGATGGACAGAAGGGGCTCATTGCAGCACGCTGGGAGCAGAACCCAGCCCCATATGATTTTACACCCCAGGCCATCCAGGAGAAGCCCAGGCTGGAGCTTTCAGGAGAGCAGATCACCAGCAGCTGTGGCAGTTTCCAGAATTACCAACCCATATGAAACAAGGACAAAGGGAAAAGGTCAGTGGAGCTCAGCTAAATTTGGGGGAGAGGGTCTGGCCAACTGACTCCAGAGCTAGAAGCAGTCTGAAGTGGTGGCCCTGCAGACACCTCCATGTGGCTGCTTCAGAAGCTCCCAGCCTGCAGATTGCAGGGGAGCCAAGTGATCATTCAGAGGCTAAGTGCTCTTGTCTTGAACTGCCTGGATCAGGATCACAGTCTTGAGTGGTGGTCCTGAGGTGTGTTTTCAGTGAGCCAAAGCTTATGGGGGCTGTGAAGACTGCAGCCTCCTAATATCTCCGGCAGCTGTGAAAACCCCAGTGATTTGGGACAGAGCTCTGCCTCTGAAAGCAGAGTTCTATTGAGCCTCAAAGTCAAGTAACTAACTGGCAACATAAGCAGGCAAAGGGAGCAAAGAAAGCTCAGCAATCCAACTTTATATTTCTTTTTTGGGGACAAAAAAGATCAAAGCATGGAACAGGAGGAAGATAACACAGTCAGAACTCCCGTACCAAAAGCTTCCAAGAAAAATGTAGACTGCTTACAAGCCATAGAGGAGCTTAAGAAGGATTTTGAAAACCAAATAAGAGAAGTGGAGGAAATGAGAAGAGAAATGAGAATGATGCAAGAAAATCATGTGAACAGAGTCAACAACCTGACTGAAGAAAATACCACCTTAAAAAACAGATTAACTCAAATGGCAAGAGGCTCAAAACACCAGTGAGGAGAAGACCTTAAAAAGTTGAATTTGCCAGATGGAAAAAGAATCTCAAAAGCTTTCTGAAGAGAATAATTCCTTCAGAATTAGAGTGGAGCAAATGGAAGCAAATGACTTTATGAGAAATCAAGATAATATTAAACAGATCCAAACAAATGAAAAAATAGAAGGCAATGTGAAATATCTCCTTGAAAAAACCACTGACCTGGAAAATAGATCCAGGAGAGACAATTTAAAAATTATTAGACTACCTGAAAGCCATGACTAAAAAAGAACCTAGAAAGCACCCTTCAAGAAATTCTCAGGGAAAGTTGCCCTGATATTTTAGAAGCAGAGGGCAAAACAGAACTTGAAAGAATTCACTGATCAACTCTTGAAAAAGATCCCCTAAAGAAAACTCCTAGGAATGGTAGAGCCAGGTTCCAGAGTTCCCAGATCAAGAAGTAAATATTACAAGCTGCCAAGAAGGAACAATTTGAATATGGTGGAAACACAACCAGAATAACCCAGGACTTAGCAGCTTCTACATTAAGGGACTGAAGAGCCTGGAATATGATATTCTGGAGATCAAGGGACCTAGGATTAAAACCAAGAATCACCTACCCAGCAAAACTGAGTATAATATTTCAGGGGAAAATATGGTCATTTAATGAGGTGGAGGACTTTCAAACATTCTTGCAGAAAAAACCAGAACTGAATAGAAAATTTGCCACTCACATACAAGAAGCATAAGAAGGTAAACATGGAAAAGAAATCATAAGGATCTTATCAAAGTTGAACTATTTACATGCCAACATGGAAAAACAATAATTGTAAGTTATGAAACTTTTCTCAGTATAAGGATAGTTGAAGGGAATATAAATGTGTGTGTGTATGTGTATAGATATATACACATACATATATACATACATATATATATATATATTTATTTTCGTTGCTACTTCATAACTATAATTTTGCTACTGTTATGAATGTATCTGATATGCAGGATGTACATTCATTGTTACAAATTGAACATAACCCACAGGTTGAGAACCATTGACATAGACAGAGGGCACAGGATCAATTGAATAGGAAGGGATGCTATTCAAAAGGTGAACTTGAGAGGTGGGAGAGAAATAGAGTGAGAGGAGACAGGAAGAGACAGAATGGGGTCAATCATTTCATATAGAAGAGGCAAGAGATAACTGTTACAATGGAGGGGAAGAACAGGAAGGCAAAAAGGAAATGGGTCAACCTGACTCTCATTGAATTTGGCTTAAGGAGGGAACGACATACACTCTAGATTGGGTATCTTGCCCTGCAGGAGAGCAGGGGGGAAGTGGATGAGAGGGGGGAAGATGGAGGGGAGGGTTGTTAGAAGCACATACTTCTGTAAAGGGACAGGGACAAAGCAGAGAATAGAACAAGGGGAGGGTGGGATAGAAAGGAGGGAAATATGATCAGTGTCACATAATGTGTCCATTGTGGAGATGGTCTGTGTAACCACACATGTACGGCCTGTACTGAATTGCTTGTCTTTCCAGTGGGAGTAGGTGACAAGGGAGGAAAGGAAAGAATCTAGAATTTAACGTTCTAAAATCGTATGTTAAAATATATTATATTATTGTTGTTGTTATTACCATTTACATGCAACAGGGAGATAAGATATACAGGCACTGGGACAGGGAGATCCATCTTGCTCTACCAGAAAGTGAGAGGGCTGATGGGGGAGGACATGGGAGAGAGCAGACTAGGGGAAGGCGTATACTGCTGGCTCACTGTTTTTGGGGGGGTGGGTAGGGGAAAGATGGTGAGAAAATTTGTAACTCAAAATCTTGTGGAAATCAATGATGCAAACTAAAAATAAACAAAAGTTAATTAAATAATTCCTTGCATAAGGAGCCCCCCCCCCCCAAAAAAAAAAAGAGTTGTTTTTTTTTCCTATCAGTGTGCCAGGGTATATTAGCATACCTAGCAGAGCTGGTAGGAAGAACGTGAAGTTAAATCTTTAGATGACAATCACAGTTGTTTATTGTTCCCAAGGCTCAAGCATCTCCATGAAACATCCTTCCCTGAATAGCTACCAGGCCTTTGCCAATGAACTTGCATTTTTGTGATAATCTTTCAAAAGAAGGCTGAGGATGTTTTTTTGTCAGAGTTCATCAATTTTTTTTTCCCTCTCTCATGAATTTTGAATGGGAAAGTGTCATCAGGCAATTCATTTGTTCTGAGAAGTCAAAATAAAGGAGATTCTTAGGGTTATGACACAAATATCCGCCCATAGATATGAATGGAAAACAATTCTATGTAGCTGATATTTTACACTCTCAACTCATTTCCAGAATCTGACCTGAGTGGATAAACATCTTTCACTTTAAAGCTGAAAGAAAGCTAGTTTCCATTTTGTTATACTAAATTCACAGCATCTCCATATCCTCTTATGCCATACCTCTCCCTTAGAGATTCACTGAGTTATCAGAAGACTGAGCTGGATTCTTTCGGGTAGCATTGATGTGTTCCCCCATATGCATTTCTGTCAGTAGCCAAGAGGGAGTTGCTTTGGAATCCCTAAAACTACATGTGGCTTCCCTTCTTTAGGTAAAAATAGGGATGATCACCTATAAGACCCAAGAATACTCATGATTGGCTATTGGAGACTTCTGGTAGTTTCTGGCCTCTCTGTCCATCTCCTCTTTTTAGGAAATTATTCAGCCTCCCAGCAAAGAACTTGGGAAGTGGAGTTTATTTAACATTTTCCAGCCTGAATTTCAAATAAAGAAGATTCTGATTACTTGTCTGGAAGAGAGAAAATAGAGCTAGCAGAGACCTCAAGGTCAATCTAGAAGCACTTCACTCCACCGTGTTTCATTTAGCTGTGCAATTATGTTCTAATCCCAGAGAAAAGCACTCTTTGATCAGAATGAGGCCATCATAGGGGACTTGATATTGCAGCTACTAGAATCCAATAATGGGAAAAACCTCGGAGTCCAAAAACCAATTGCTGAGCAAGGAATCCCCAATTTCGATTTTTGACTCGTGTTTAAAACTGAGATTATTCCATTCCTGGAGCTATTTAAAAAGCTGCTTTGGGGCTCAGTTGGTTTTGCAGTATACTCGTGATTGTGCAGAAAACAAAAATCTCTCAAGCAAGACTGCACTGAAAAGACAATGTTTACAGCATTTAATTTGGGAATTTATTTTTTCTCTGTGATGCTTTGGAAAAGAGTTTTTAAAATGCTACAAATTTCCACCTTGCCCTCTGTATAAGACCACCTCAGTTCATTGAAGGCATCATTTGAAAGGGGTAGTTTCATGGATTTCAGATTGATGGGGAAAGGGGAAGATGGTACTCAAGATTCACATAATACTTTACTATTAAAAGATGTGATAGTTACCCTTTTGGGCATATTGCAGACTACTCCCTTTCACCCATTTAATGTTGCAGATAGGAAGCTGTTTTTCATATACATCACATCTCCCATCACCATGCCTTTGTATAAGCTTCCCACCTTTCCTTGAACGCACTCTCTCATCACTTCTGGCTCTTATGATCCCTAATGCCATTCAAGGCTGAGCCCAAGTGGCATTTCTCAAAGTGGATCATTAAAAGGGAATATGTATTTATTAAAATCATATGTTATTCTAATTAGTATGTAGAGCAGTGGTTCTCAACCTGTGGGTCACGCCCCTTTTGGGGGTCGAATGACCCTTTCACAGGGGTCGCCTAAGACCATCGAAAAACATATTTCCGATGGTCTTAGGAACCGAGACACCACTCCTCTATCAATCTCCAGGCAGGTCCACCCACATGCAGATATGCCCACATACGAGAATTAAAGGGTCGCAGCATTAGGAAGGTTAAGAACCACTGATCTAGAGGCACAAACGGAAAAAAAATGAACAAATAGAAATGTGTGTTAAGTGTGGCTTATGCTTACATCAGGGCTTTCCTTATCCCTCCCATTAATTGCTAACACACTTACCTTGAAATTGATTCATATTTACCTCATCTCTATCTTATAATTACATTCCTGTTTGCATGCTGTCAAATCCCATTTGTTAATATTCTCTCCATCAATTACTTTTGTACTACTGATTTCTGTATGTATTGAACCCTCAACAAAAGTGTATAACCTCCTTGAGGGCAGTGACTTTGTTTATGACTCTCCAGAAATATTCAGTTTTCCTCCAGTACAGCATTTGGGGGATAGCCCAGAAACCAGGAACTATGCTATCCCTTTGCAAGATGTGCTAAACTTGACCTCACTTTCGCTTGGAATCTGATTGTACATATGTACTGAGTGTACATCTCTTAAGTTTGTGTAATTGTATTTAGTGAATGCTGGTTGATAAATGAATACAGCTTGGACCAGAGATAATTTACTTACTGGATCTAGAGGGGAAAAAAATGTTGTCACTAAATTGTTAGTTTCAGAAGGTCAAATATTATGTCATATTTACTCTGTATTCCAACATTCCTATCACGGTAAGAAGCTAACAGCAACATGCTCTTCAGATTTTCCTTTCCCTTGTCTGCTAGAACTCCAGAGGAGTCTTGCCTAGATTATTGTAATAGCTTCCTGGACAGTCTTTCCATTTTAATACTATCACTTCTTTCCATCTTATGTGGATGTGAGTAATATGCCTTCGTTAACAATGCAATTCTTCCACTCGAAGCATCTTTTCACTGTCCATTACCAAATGTTAAATTACAATTTCCTGTCCTGGCATGAAGAAACCACTCCCATTTTTTGTAACCCATCTTTCCAGTCTTATCTCACACTCCTATTCCTTATTAATATTCTCTACATTCCAGTCAAAGAAAATCTCTCTTTACCCTCACTCCCAACCTTTTTCTCATTCTGCCCTCTCTTATTGCTTTGCCTTTTCTCATTTCAAGCCCTAAGTCTGGGATATATTATTTCATTCAGTCTCTGCCTGTGGAGATCCCTCCAATCTTTCAAGATTCAACTGAGACACCATTTCCTCTAGGATTTAGTTCTTGATACATCTACTTGGAAGTGATCTCTTCCCCAATTTGTCATGATTTTTAATTGAACTTCTTCCTTATTTCTATCTCTTGGCTGATGTGTCTACCTCAAATCACAGTAGAATTCTAGAATGTATTACTGACAGGATGGTTAGTAAAAAATATACATGTAAGGGTTGGATAATTGTATAAATCAATCACATCACCCCATTTCACTTAAAGAAATTGCTAAGCTGCTCAATCAATTTCAATAATAGATTATTTGCAAAAAATACTGGGAACTGAAGTGACATTTTACAAGACAGTTCCAATATGTTGAGAAAACATAGCTCTACCCAAATTTTCTAGAATTTATCAAGACTGGAGGAAGTATTACCTTTTAGTAGAACTCGTGAGGGTACACCACCCACAGAGAGGGCAGGAGGGGCCATGTCCTTTTTGCCAGAGAAGCATCATGTGAGCTTCAAAGGATCCAGAGGATGTTGGATTTTCCATGTGTCATAGTGGCATCCTAAAATCAATTGAAAGTATATAGATTCAGAGCTGAGCAGAGTAGACATAGATTCACGTATCCATAAAGACCAAGCAAATGGATAAATGGAAGGAACAAACTTCTAGCAGAGAGAAATGATGCTACCTTTTGCCACATATGCTAAGGTTGAGCTCGGTTTCTCTTACACCTTCTACGTACCTGTATGAGAGTGGACCAAAGATATGTTTTGGTAAGGGATGATTTGTATCGATTCTTCTTACCACCTTTGGGAAGTGACATAACAAAGGCCATTGTGAAGTCTCTATCTCATTCTCTGGTAGATAATTGATATGAAAACTTTACTTGGAAAACTTTAAAGGAATATAAAAATATTATATTTTCATGTTTCCTCTTAACTATTTTTTCCTTTCAACATGAGCTAAAGTATCATTTTAACATCTCTCGATATTTGACAATCATAGATTTGTTTGACTCTTCCTGCTTCTCTGTTTCTTCTTCTTAAGTGGACTTAAGAATGTTGCTGAAATGGAAAATCAGGCTTGCTTAGGAAGAGGCCACTTGTTTGGAGACTCTACTACACCGAGCCCTTTCTAAAACACTGCCAAAGGTATGAGGATTGGATTTAACCTTAATTTGAGGTTGGTTTGCCTTGATTTATTTACTTGTGTTTGAACATTTGATTCCATGTTCTATTTATTTTGGCTCCAGTAAAGGGCAATCTTATTAGGAAATGTTTGTGGTTTGGGACACTAATGGGATCTCTCCTCCTCTGACCTCACTACCTATTTTAATACTCAGCACTTTTACAGCGGCATTACTCAATGAACGAAGTTCTTGGGGCCATGGGGTTTCCAGTCCCCTTTCTTAAATTTTTGTCTAAAGTGGTTCATACTGCTAACCTTTAGTGCAATGTAATGGTCGTTCTGAGGATACAGGAGTCTTTGAGGCTCGTCTCAGAATAATTCCAGTGTTTTCTGGAATTCTACTTTGGTTCTATTGCTTACAAGTGCAGTATAGTGGAGGTTTTTGTTTGTTCATTTGATTTTTCTTTGCTTTTTAATTCACTTGGCAAAGTAATTAAAAATAAAACAAATAGTTTATAAGACATTTTCACTGTATCTATTAACTACTGGATCATAAGAGAATCATTTTGGATCAGGGAGGAAGCATAGTATAATAGAACTAGAGTTGCAAGGAAGCTCAGGGACCATCTGTTTACCTTAGGCATCATCTGGCTCTGAGCCCTCAGATATCAAATTATGGTACTGAATAACTGAGGTTAGGAAAGGTGAAATACTTTGTCAAGAGACACACAGATAACAAATAACAGAGACGACATTTGAGGGCTGTTTTTAGAACTCCGCTTCCGATTGTCTTGCTATCATCAACACTAACAAGAATGTAGGTGGTAAAAGTCAGGAAAAGCTGAGTCTAGATTTGACCTCAGATAATGACAAGTGTGACCCTAAACAAGTTATTTAAGCTTTGCTTCAGTTTCCTCATCTGTAAGATGGGCATAACAGTAATAACTACCTCCCAGAGTTGTGGGGATGAAATGAAAGTACCTAGTGCAGTGCCTAGCCTGGCACATAGTAGGTGTTTCATAAATGTCTAATAACATTAATAACATTTATACAGCAATTTAGAGTTTCCATCATGTGTTATAAATTTTATTTCATTAAATTCTCACAACAACCCAGGGAAATAGGTGCTAACGTTATTATTACCCATATTTTAGAAATGAAGAAAGTGAAGGAACTAGACATTAGAGGACTTTAGCAGGGTTACAGAGCTACTCAGTTTTTAAGGCTGGATCTGAACTCAGGACTTCCTGACTCCAGGTTTAATGCTCTATCCATCATGCTATGTATCTGCCACTACACATTTCCAACTCATCTTCACTATATTTTTTTTTTTGGTTGGCATTCTCTTATGAACTCTTAAACTTTTAATTGTCTGCAAACTTCAAGTTTGATTCATTGGTTTTTTTTTTATGACTGATTCAAAGATTTTGACTTTGCTGTACTTAACAGCCTCAGGTATTACTGAGAGGCTACAGCCTTGTCCACCCCAACATTGACTTTGGTTGTTTTGGGTGGGATCCTTTTCTTATTGTCCATTTTCTTTAGTAATGTTTTTGTGCAGTTCTAGGGTAGAAAACATCATTTACTGTAGTCATTCATTGTATTTATTTTTATTAGTCATATCTTCTGCAATTTTTATATTTTTGCTGGAGTATTGCCTTAGGGAACCAGGCTGTTGCACTACTTTCAAGCAGCTATCTTGGTTGGAAGTCTTCTCTATGTTATTTATAATAAATATCATGGTTACGTCATTTTGTCCCAAGGTTTGCTATTGCTTTTGCTGTTGTCTGTTTGCTTTCATATATACATATACATATATGTGTGTGTGTGTATGTATGTGTATGTATATATATATGTACATGTATAATATATACACACACATATACATATGTATATACATATGCACATATGTGTGTATACAGATCTACTGATAACAGACTTTAGGTTCAAACGGACTCACTATTGTGGGTATATGGTAGGAGGATGAGGATTTCTCTCTTTTCTTCCTTCTTCTTAATGCTACTGACCATATTGTCAAAGAAATTGAACTGGTAGGAAACAATATACTGATCTAAGAGTTGAAAGCAGCCAGTCTTAGGGAAGACAGGTTTCCTAAGACAAGGAAAGACTAAACTCCAAATTTTCCTTTTTTTTTTTAACCAGCAGTTGACCAGCCTCAGGTCTGATGCTTTAAAGAAAACAAAGGTATAAGACAGTTTACCTGATTTCCAAAAGACTAGTAACACTAGGAGCAGCACATGGACAAATCTTTCTTTGTGCTTGTTCTTTCCTGATCTTTTGCCAGTAAATAAGTTTTCAAGGTGGATTTGTCCAGAGAACTTGACAGTTTTGGAGATCCAGGTGCAAGGGTACGTTGGATCCAGTTCAAACAGGCTATTGAGCCAATTGTTAAATTTTCAGAGTGAACATTTGCTCCTCCTACATTGGAAAACTATGAATCCAGGCTTAATTTATTGTTTTATTTATTGTCTAGAATTAAGAAAGTGACAGTAAATCCATCCAGCAGAGACACCCCATTCTTCGCTGAGCCTGCCCAGAACAACAAAGCCATAGCCAATGCAATGTGCCACAGCAAACTAAATGAGGACTGCATTGTGGGGGTGGAGGTAGTGGTGGCATTGGAGGTGGATGGGGGGGAAGATGGTACAGGATCGGAATCAAGACCAGACTCTGTCATTCATAATCCCTTCTTGATTGCTTCACAATGATTGTATTTTAATTTCAAGCCCACTTTTCCCATAGATTCAATGTGTATTTGTGAGAGAATATTTTTTATTGGGTCGGGGTGCTTTGTAACAACTGTTCTTATTGTAGCCTCTTAATAAAGCCATTTACTAAAAACTAATTTTATTACTGACCATAAGTAGGGAACACACTAGTGGGGACTTTTGATAAACTATACTAAAATTCCAGGACTTCAGGGTAACCTCTAGATCACTGAAATTAGCATTAACAGGTGCTCTCCTAGGACACAGTTTACTAATGGCAATTGGAGTTAAGGACTTGTTCCCTTGAAGGGGGCATTTCGATATGATAATACATCTAGGGGTAAAAAGCATCCCATTAGACCTTCAGTACAACTCCATCAATTTACACACGAAGGAACTAAGCCAAAAAAAAAATTAAAAGATTTGCCAAAGGTCATACATCTTATATGTTCTATAGCAGGTTATGAATCTAGATCTCTGTGACTGTGAACTCCCTGTAGGTGGGGAAGGCTTTACATTTTACCCTTATATCCCCAGCACTTAGCACAGGAACTTGCATACCTATTGGATTATGAGTTCCTTGAGGACAAGGATTCCCTTCCCCTCCCGCCTTTTTATATCCCTAGAACTCAACATAATACCTCGAATATAGTACGTACCTAAATGTTTATTGATTAATGAAAGTTTATTATTGTAGGCTTAATGTATGCTTTCTGAACTATTCTGCATTGAGGAAGGGCCAATTGTACCACAGTCAATGTCAACTGGAGATAAGCAAATGACTACCTCCTCAGTTCACCCAATCTATTAGTAAACTGAATTCCTGTGTCTATCATATGACACTATGATTTCTATGCAAAAAAGCTCCATCCTGACAATACACTTTAATAAAAAATGATGCTTATTTCAAAATAATATTAGTGTCACCTTCTATTTCTTCCTTTCCAAGCACATTTAGATCCCAAGAGAAAATGTCTTCTAAATTTTGTCTACATATTGATTTAAAATAATACTTTCCTTCAAATAATTGTTCAATTTAAGAATTTAAGAGAGTGATAAGCTTAGTTTTTAAGTATGAAAAATCTCTGCATAAACACACATCCTAATCCATCTGGAATTTTATTTTTTCTTACAGTAGATAAGAGAAATTTCCAGAGATTCAGTCTGAGTTACTTGTTCATGTTCACATATGTAGTAAGTGAGTAAGTGGTAGGGGTCCTTGAATTCTACTCTTCTTGACTTTAATTTTCAGAACATTGAGAGAACTAGAGAGATGAAATGTGTGTGTGCATGTGTGAGAGAGACAGAGAGAGAGAGAGAGAGAGAGACAGAGAGAGAGAGAGAGAGAGAGACGGGGGAGGAGAGGAAAAAGAAATGAGGGAGAGAGACGATGATCATGACAACTATGATGACAAAAATACTGCTGTAGACAATGCTGATGATGATGATGATGATGATGACTATGACTTTTGGATGGATTTTGTAAGTTTTGAAAACAGCTCCACTGATTTTATACATAAACATTCCAAAATATAAGAAAGGTGTTTTCATTAGCCCTTCCTCTCAACTTCCTCTTTAAAAAAAATCACAAATAAATAAATAAAGGGGGAAAAGTGGAGTGAAAAAGATGCCCAAGAGCCAGCGCTGGGACTTAAGAAAAACAAAGAGAAGTAAAGCATGAAGGCTAAAGATAATTCAAGATCCATTATCGGTACGTTCCAGGCAACAGTATTTAGAGCCAGCCTTTTGGAGATAATCAGCTCTATTCTCCACTTCACTTGGTGGGTGTAGACTCTGCCTTGGGGAACAAATTCATCTCTACAGGGTCTCCAATAGAGAAAAAGTCTGCCTCCTCTCTCAGGCAGGTGATCCCACCAGTACAAATGTTAGCTGGGCATCTCAATGCCATTTTATTAGTAGGAGATCTAAGGATTAAAATAAGCCTTTCTGAGACAGTCCCCCCAAGCCCCCTTTTTAAAGCTCACTATGAGTGGCTTTCAGATTTTATCCCTGGTCTCTCCCAAGAGCTAATGTGTGACAATTAGATCATGCAGAGGGGGTGGAGGAATCTTTAGCTAGAATCTAAGGATTATATTATTTTTATATCCCATTGTACTTTAAAAAAAAAGAAGAAAGGCACAAACACTGTGAACCAAGATACCCAGTAAAACTACTGAAAGCCAGTAATTCACTGCACGGATAGAAGGATAAATAAGACTGCCTTTTAAAATTCTCAGTTTTTAAAAAATACTGTTGTGCTCTCTATTGGTGAATCTTTGAAATTCACCATCTTGAGGATACTGTCAGAGGTTTCTCATCAGGTAAAAAATAAATGAGTGCTAGAAACTGAGAATAATACAGTATCAGATGAGAAGTACCATTATTTATTATTTTCACATGCTAACAATAATGAGCTTGTTGCAAAACTTTTCAAAGAAGTTAGTATATGATCTCTTCCTGTCTGTATCAGAGCAGGCGCATGAGTGAAGGAATAATGTTTTGGGTTGTTCTGCTAGGTTTTTAAAATGCTTTTTTGGTATTATAAATGACAAAACGTTTTCAATTATTTCAATTAAAAAGTACAATAAGCCCCATGAAGAATTACTCGAGCGGAGTTATTTTTTTTTGCAATTGATAACTGAGGAATGAGGTAATAAGCATATAATTTGCTTATATATGTGAACTAAACGACAGGGATCAATATTCAATCTACACTTACGTGGAAAGCAATTAGTTTAATTGATCAAAACACATACACAACTTTACTATGGCTAATTATGCCACAGAGATTTAATAAGCCCATGCAAATTAGGATTAATAATTCATGAATAATTTATTAGAAATATTTTTTAAACCTAGAAAGTCATAGTTTCTAGAGTTTGCTGAAAAATTTCTCTTCACCCTGATCCAGTTGCCAAAGGAGGAACATACTTCGTTCTATTTACCTCGCCCCACTCTAGCACTGCTATTATCAGAATGATCCCTATATTCTGTGGCTTTGTACGTGATATTCCACCTCCAATTTGTGTTTCTTTGAATAAGTGCCTGACCTTACTTCCCTCTCCTCCGCCTCTCCCCCCCAGCGCTCCAACCATCTCCCACATCTGGAGTGTTCTTCCCACTCAATTCCACCTCATAGAATCATTAGCTCTTTTCAAAAATTGCAGTTCCATCTTGAGAATTTTCTGACTTCACGAAGCTGATAGCACCTCCTCCTCAAATTATGTTGTATTATTTTTTGTTAATCAGTCAGCAAGCGTTGTGCTAAGAGCTGTGAATAGGAAAACAGGCAAAAATAATTCCTGCCCTCCAGGATCTTACACTCTAATGGAGGAGACAAGATGCAAACAAATATGTATATACAAGACACATACATGTAAATTAGGGGTAATCTCTGAAGGAAGACACTAATAATGGATTACACTGGGGAAAACCTCTTCCAGAAGATGAGATTTAATCTGAGTATTGAAGAAAGCTGTGGAAGCCAGTAAGCAGAGACAGGGAGAGAAGGTCTTCCATACATAAAGGACAATCAGGGAAAAAGAGCAGAGTCAGGAGATGGACCGTCATGTGAAAGGAACACAGGGGAGACCAGTGTGACTGGACTGGATCCACACGGGAGTATATGGTAAGAAGACTGCAGAGGTCAGAAGGTGGCGAGTTTTGAAGGGCTTTAAAAAGCCAAACATATGATTTTATGCCTTATCCTAGACAAAGTGGAATTTATTGCATACAGAGAAGACACAGCCCCACACTTTTGGAAGCTCACTTTGGCAGCTGAATGGAGGATGTGATGGAATGGGGAGAAATTTGAATTGTGTAGTGTACTATTTTTTTATGTGAAAAAGTTGTATTCTATCAGAATGTGGATTCTGAAAGTAGGAATTCTTTGTGTTGTTTTTGACTTGTCAGCACCTAGTAAGGTACCTTGCACACAAGAGGAGCCAAATCAATGTTCGTTAAACTGAGTGAACTGAATTATCTAAAGAAGTAAAAGAATACTACAATTCTAATAATGGGTATTTTATAGAATGACGATAAGCTGTCTTATAAACTTGTAATAATGCTGACACTTCAGGAAAGACAACTGTAGATGTAAACAAATCTACTGCATAATTTTTTGACTCAGGCATTGTGTTATTTAACTAAGAGGCATCCTTTTGCTAAAATATTGTTTTGCATAAACAGTATTTTCCTAAAGCCCTACCTGGTGTGTATAGAAACACCGCTGAGAGTTGTAGCCTATCATTTTTGATACAAAGGTTAAAATAATCAAATCTCCTTGATTTCTGTATCAGTCACTCTTGATCTTGCTTACTTAGTAGACAGAGATTAATGATTTAAGGGTTTATTCAGCCCTCCACACAGCCATGTAATTCTCATCATTATTTACATGAAGGAAATACTGCCTCGTGAGCAGCTGAAAACAACCATAAGAGGAGGGAATGTTTGTCATTTATCTGTTCTGAGGAAATATTAATCCAGGGCTCCTTTGAATTTAAATAATCTCATCAATATGATACATAAATAATAAGTCAATTGCCTGACTAGCTTTAATTGAAGTCAGTGAGAAGGCTCGATTGATTTTAAACAAAATAGAAAAAACAACATAGATCTTTCGAAGAGCGGGGCATATTTTCATCAGCAAACAGAGGAAAACAATTGTGTGGGACTTGGTAGAAAAGCCTAAAACCCATACCCCCCCATACCGCTTACTTAGTTTTGTTCTCAGTTTCAGGTTGGGTCTAAATAGGACAAGTCCAATGTTGACTGACAACCAAAGGACCTACCCGGGCTTTGACCAATACTGTTATTACTAAAGCAGACTTACTGTATTTTAAGGTTTATAAAACTTTTCTTTAAAAAAAAAAAACAAAAAACAAGGGGGCAGCTAGGTGGTGCAGTGAATACAGCACTGACCCTGGAGTCAGGAGGACTTGAGTTCAAATCCAGCCTCAGACACTTGACACACTTACTAGCCGTGTGACTTTGGGCAAGTCTCTTAATCCCCAATTGCCCTCCAAAAAAGCCAAAAAAAAAAAAAAAGGATAAAAAAAAAAAACAACCAACTAACGTTACTAGGGAAACTATTAGCACTTCTTTTCTTTTCTTATTTTTCTTTTTTTTGTCTGGACCTATGATTTCATTTATATGAGGAACATTTATATGAGGACAAACTTTCAGGTGCTCAGCAACTTAACAATCTTTTAGAGTTTTCTGGAGCACCAAAGACAAAGTTCCTCCCCTCAAGGAACTTATTGGATTGGAAGAGACAACATACTAACAAATAAAAACAAAGTAAGATAATTTTTTTTTAAAAAGAGAGAAAATTAGAATTAAGAGGGGTTGGGGAGGATTTCCAGTGAAAGACAGGGTTTTAGTTGTGATTTAAAGGATGCCAGAGAGGTCAATATCTGGAAGGGAGGAAGGAGAACATTCCAGTCATCAGGGATAGCCAGAGAAAATGCCTTAAATCAAGAGAAGTTTGTTATTCATGAACTAGTCAGGAAGCCAGTGTCATTTATTGAAGAGTATGTACCAGGATGTAAGCTCTGAGAAGACTGGAAAGGTAGAAGGAGTCTAGGTTATGAATGGTTTTGAATGCCAGAGTATCTTGCATTTGATTCTGGAAACCACAGATGTCACTAGAGATGATGGGGGTGTGGCGAGTCTCTCTATGTGTCTCTCTATATATGTGTGTGACATGATCAGACCTGAATTTTACGGAAATCATTTTAGTGGATGAATGGAAGATGGATTGGAGTGGGGAGAGACTTGAGGCAAGCAGAGCCACCAGCAGGCTATTGTAATAGTCAAGGCTTGAGGTGACGAGGGCCTACTCTAGACTTGTGGCAGTGTCAGAGAAAAGAAAATGTGTATTGGAGAGATTTTGCAAACTTGAAATTGACAGCTCTCAGCCAGTTTAAATAGAAGGCTATGAGAGGGATCTAGGGTGACTCCTAGGTTGGGAGGCTGAGGGATGGGAGGATGCTGTTGCTCTCTATGGTAATAAATATTGTTCCAGAGAGAAGACTTTACAGGGAAAGATAATGAGTTGTTTTGGACACAATGAGCTTAAAATATACACTGGACTTCTACTCTGAGATGCCTGAAAGGTAGTTGGAAATGCCAGATTTGAGGAGAACAGTGAAGTAGATGCAGAATTGGAGAATTCTCAGCACAGAAAAGGTAATGAAAAATAAATCATGGGATTTAATGGGAATACCAAGTGAGAGTATAGAAAGAAAAGAGGGCCCAGGAGAGAACCCTGATGGAAATCTATGGTTAGATGGCATAACCTGAAGAATAAGTACTCAAACAAATAGGAGAAGCAGGAGAGAACTGTTTACTGAAAATCTTAGAGAGTCTCGAGAAGAGAATGATTCAGTCAAAGGCTATAAAGCAGTTGAGGACTGGGAAAAGGTCACTGGATTTGGCACCTAAGAGAACATTAGGAACTTTGATGAGAGCAGTTTCCATGGATTGTTTCAGCATCAGAACTTGAACCTAGGTCTCCTTGACTCTGAAGCCCAAGCCATGCTTTCTCTTCTCACCAATGAAAACAAAAAAACATAGCCAAAGGAAGGCCAACTTTAGAACTTCACCTCAGGGCGCATAAAGTAAGAGCTTCGAAGTAAACCCAGGTATTCTGACTCTCAATTGAATGATTCCTCTCTGTTGCTTTCTCCTTAAAGAGGTTAGTTTTCCTGCTTGAAACCCTGAATTTAGTGGGCCCAATTCTCTCTGACAATTGCAGAACTTCTCATTTAACTCAGAGATATCCTTAGCGTTTCAGTGTCTAGCATGGGCTTGCATTGTGACAGATAATGTTCTGCTTGCAGTGGAGAGAAATTCAGTCTGTGAGATTGAAAGCTTGTCTCTGCAACAAACTGGCTGTCCTGTGTAACCCTGGGGAAGCCAGTTAATCCTTTTCACCCCCCAGTCTCTAAGAGGGTCTAAAATGGTAGAGAAAGTTTCCTCATGAAATTTCTACACCATCAGAAATCTGAACAGAGATTTGCATATAGTTATTGCCTACTGTAGTTGTTCGTTCTATCTATCTGTCTGTCTGTCTGTCTATCTGTCTGTCTATCTATCCATTCATTTATTTCATTGAATTGTACTTGGGCTTTTCATTTCCTTATGTCCTCATTTTTACTCAGTCCCAAGTGATTCATGCTAAATTGTGAGTAAAGCACTTCACATATACTCTTTTATTAGGCAGGTGATCTGCCCATCATCACATATTATCTGTCTCAGAAATAGCTTATGTTTTAACTAGCACCCAAAACACCAGCATCCCTACCTTCTCTATGCCTGCTTTCTCCTTTACATTATTCTGTTCTGCTGCTGCTACTGTTCATGCACACCCTCCCACATTATCAGCATGCTATAAGGTCCCTGAACAAATTCAGTCTCACAAATTCTAGAAATGCGTTAAGCATGAATCTTCAGAGTGCCTGAGTTCATTTTAAGCTCTGATCGCACCAGAAGCTATATTCCATTTTTTTTCCCCCTGAAGGGAAGATCTTCAGAGAGAAAGTGAAAAGTTATCTATTCTCAATTGGCCTTTAGTTGTTTCTACTCCCATACATACAATACTTGAAACCAAATGAAGATTTAAATAGCTAAGGGTTATTCCTCCACTTCCACAGAGAATTGACAGACATTAACATAACTATCAATACTTAAGCTTTGAGTTTTGCTTCCAGATGCTGGCTATCATCTTATTATTTTCAGATTTATACCACTGAGAATTACCAATCAATTAGTTAGTTAATCAAAAAGCATTAATTAAACATTATGCTAAGGGTTGAACAAAAAAAAAATCTGCCCTCAAGGAGCTTACATTGTATTGGAGGATTTGATGGCTAATTTATAGCTCTGGGGTTCATATTATGCTATATCACTGGGCGAAATCGTGAAGTTTTCTTCTGTCTTACTATAGCAAATCCAAACTCATCTGCTTAGTTTTTAAGCCATCTATTACACAGGCATCTAGGTGGCACACAGCGGATAGAGCGTCAGACCTGGAGTCAGCAAGACTCATCTTCCTGAGTTCAAATCTGGCTTCAAAGACTTGCTAGCTGTCACCCCTGGGGAGTCACTTAAGCTTGCCTCATTTTCTTCATTTCTAAAATGAGTTGGAGAAAGAAACAGCAAATCATTCTAGTATCTTTGCCAAGAAAATACCAAACGGTGTCACAGAGAAGAGGACACAACTGAAACAGCCCTACAAAAACAGCTATATGGTTGTGTACGCAGTCTGATCCCCCATTATACTTTGATGTCTATTTCTCCCTTAAATTGAAATGTACTCCCCTTTCCTATAAACCTACAGAAATGATGAATGACCTTTATTAATCATGCTAGATGTATGTTCTCCTTCATGAAATTACTTTAAATTTGTCTATATATACACATACATATGTGTATGTGTGTGTGTACATATATATATATATATATACATATATATGTGTGTGTATATATATATTGCAATTAGAAATTAAGTGTAGACTTCTTCCTTTATCTTGGGCTTTATATCCATAGGTCCTAGTCTAATGTTTAACTAACACATAGGAGACATTTAACAAATGCTTCTTAAATTGAACCCTTGTCTATTCTAGTCCCATATCTCTTATTTTTCTTTTGCTTTGAAACTATAAACATTTTAAATCTGGGTGACAAAATTTAGGACTTGCTACACACGCACACACACACACACACACACACACACACACACACACACACACATATATCCTGACACTAAGTCCTCCATTGTTTCATGTGTTTCTCTTGCAATTATAGATAATTTCAGTTCAATAGAAAGATTTTATGAAATAGCTATTATATACAAGGTCCTGGAGATAAGGAAGGAATATGGAGTATCATCTGCCAAGCACCTGAGACTTGGAGGTACCTAATTTCAAAGAGAATAGAGAGATAACATTTCATGGCCCAAGATTCTACAAGAGGAGTTAGTTCAGAGCTGATGGGGAGGTTGTTCAGAACAAAATTCATAGGCCATGAATAGAAATGTTTTCAATGAGGCTGAAAATGGGAACCTGAATAAAATGGTCATTTTGACCACACAGAGAAAGGTTGTATTGGTGCTTTCGGATTTCAAAAAAAGGGATGTGCAGAACAGTAAAACAAAGGGAAAGGCAACTGAGGACAAACAGAAATGAATTATAGATTCTTATATGAATGTTAGGAAGTCCAAAGCTCAGAAGAAGGGGGGGGTTGTAAATATAGCAGGAGAGACAGACAGACAGAGACAAAGAGAGAGACAGGGAGAGACAGAGAGGGAGAAAGAGCTAAGGAGAAAGAGATAGACTCAGAGTGAAATGGAGGGATAGAAAGAAACTAACAGTGATAGAAAAACAGAAAGAAATGATGAGACAAACAAAAAGACTCAGAGAGACAGAGGCAAACTGATAAACAGAGACAGAGACCCAAACAGATATAGAGTCAAACTAAGAGAGAAAAAGTTAGAGACACAGATTAAAAAGAGAGAGAGAGAGAGAGAGGAAGAAAACAACTCTAATAATGGAGTGTGCAGATAATTTCTGGCTGTCATTCCATTAAATGAGTTAATATCTAAGACAGGTAGGCAATGACTATCTGCTTCTCCTTCAGGGTCTAAGCTGCTTTATGCTTCTCTAGTGCAAACATCTTGTTCCACAGAGTGAGATTCTAGAGTCCTTTCTTCAGCATAGCCACAGATTGTTTGTCCCTTCTGCTGTAGCTGATAGAGCTAATGATGGAGCAGAGCCTTGGCAGGTCTACCTACAGCTAGAGATGCCTTTCTGTGTTCCCTCTGATTTTTTTTGTGTTACCTCTTAAATAAGGGAGAAGCAAGAGGAAGAAAAATTTATGTGGTGTTATGATGCAACTTCTATATAATCTTTCCTATGGGAAAAGTCATTTCATGAATACTTTCCTCTAGTTATCTGCCTTTCTTTCTCCTGTCTTTTTATGTTATTGTTTTCTTCTATTTGAGTGAAAGTTCTAGCTTTCACCTTCTTCTGATTGTTTACCTGTATGTAATAAAACCTCAAATTTATTACAGCTGGTTTCATTGAAAGTTTTTCACCTCCATTTATTTTTTAATATTTTATTTCCCTCAATTACATGTAAAGACAATTATATCATTCATTTTTTTAAATTTTGAGTTCCAAATTCCTTCCTTCCATCCCTCCTACCTGCCCTCAATGAAAAAGCAAATGATTTGATATAGATTATACTTATGCAGTCATGCAAAACATTTCCATATTAGTCATATTGTAAAAGAAAATATAAACCAAAACAAACCAAAAGTAAGAAAGTTAAAAAAAAATGTTTTCTCCAGTCTGCATTCAGACTCCATCAGTTATTTCTCTGGAAGTGGAGAGCATTTTTCATCATAAATCCTTTGGAATTGTCTAAAATCATCATATTGCTTAGAATAGCTCAGTCATCCATAGTTGTTCATTGTACAATATCACTGTTGCTGCGTATAATGTTCTCATTCTGTCATTTCATTTTGCATCAGTTCATGTTAAGTCTTTCCAGATTCTTTTTTCTGAGGGAACCCTACTCATCACCTCTTACAGCATAACAGTATTCTATCACAATCGTACACTTCAAGTTGCCCAGTTACTTCCCAAAGTATAGACATCCCCTCAATTTCAAATTCTTTGCCACCATGGCAAGAGTTGTTATAAATATTTTTGTATATATTTGTCATTTTCCTTTTTGTCTTTTATCTCCTTGGGATATAGACTTGGTGGTGGTATTGCTGAGTCATAAGGTATGCATGGTTTTATTGCCCTTTGGGCATAGTTCCAAACTGTCCTCCATAGCGGTTGAATGAGTTTACAACTCTACCAACAGTGCATTAGCGTCTCAATTTTCATACATCCCTTTAAATAATTGTCATTTACTTTTTCTGTCATAGTAGCCAATCTTTATCGTATTACCTGAGAGCTGTTTTAATTTTCATTTCTCTTATAAATTCCAATTTAGAACATTTTTTCACATGATTACAGATAGGTTTGGTTACATCATCTGAAAATTGCCTATTTCCTTTGACCATTTATCAGTTAGGGAATAGTTCTTTTATAAATTTCATACAGTTCTCTATATAGTTAAGAAATGAGGCTTTTATCAGAAAAACATTTTTTTCACAGTTATGATGACTAACTGTACTTCACTCCATCTTATTTGTTTATCCTATTCTCTTTTTCTCCCTTCATCCTGTCCATCCTTGAAAGTGTTTTACTTTTGACTACTGCCTCCTGCAATCTGCCCTTCCTTTTATCAGACCTCTCTCCATTTTCTTATTCCTTTTCTCTTCCACTTTCCTATAAGGGAAGATAGATTTCTATATCCAACCAAGTGTGTATATCATTCCCTCTTTGAGTCAATTCTGATGAGAGTAAAATTGACGTGATCACCCCTACACACACACACACACACACACACACACACACACACACATACACCACTCCCATCTTCCCCTCCACTTTAAAAAAATTCTTTCATGCCTTTTTTATGTTCAGTGATTTACCCCATTCTAACTCTCCATTTCCCCTTTTCTCAGTGCATTCCTGTTTCTCACCCCTTAGTTTTTTAGATATTACTTTATCGTGTTCAACTCACACCCATGCCCTCTTTCAAAGTATAATCCTTCTAACTGCCCTATTAATGATAAAGTTCTTAGGAGTTAGAAGCATCATCTTCTCATGTAGGAATATAAATGGTTTAACTTTATTGAATTTCTCGAGGTTTCACTTTGTTGTTTAACTTTTTAAACTTCTTTTGATAATTATATATATTTTTTAAATCTCTCAAGTCTAGTATTTGAAAACGACATTTTCTATTCAACTCTGATCATTTTATCAGGAATGCTTGAAAGTCCTCTAATTCATTACATATAATTTTTTTTTTCCACTGAAGGTTTAGACTCAGACTTGCTGGGTAGGTGATTCTTGGTTGTAGTACCAGCTCCTTTGCCCTACAGAAGAGTGTACCCTAAACCCTCTGATACTTCAATGTATAAGCTACCTAATTTTGTGTTATTCTGACTGTAGCTCCATGACATATGAATTGCTTCTTTCTGGCTGCTTATTTTCTCCTTGACCCGAGAGCTCTAGAACTTGAGTATATTATTGGGAGCTTTTATTTTGCAATCCCTTTCAGGAGGTAATTGGTGGATTTTTTTCAATTTCTTTTTTACCTGCAGTTCTAGGATCTGAGGGCAATTTTCCTTGATAATTTCTTAAAAGATGATGTTTAGACATTTTTTTTATCATGTCTTTCAGGTAGCCTAATGGTTTTTAAATTAGCTCTCCTGGATCTATTTTCCAGCTCAGTTGTTCTCCTAATGAGGTATTTCATATTGCCTTCTATTTTCTCATTCTTTTGACTTTATTTTTTTTTCATATGACATGGATTCATGAGCTTCTGTTTGCCCAATTCTAATTTTTAAGAAAATATTTTCCTCAGTGAGCTTTTCTTTTTTTTTTTAATTTGTCTAATTCTGTTTTTTATATAGTTCTGTTCCTCAAAGAATTTTTGTACATTTTTTTTTCCATTTGGCCAATTTTGCTTTTTAAGACATCCTTCTTCTTAGTGCTCTGTTGTGTCTCTCTTACCATTTGACCTTTTCTGTTTTTAAAGCATTATTTTTTTAATATTTTTGTGTTTTGACATTCCTTCTCACCATAGTAAGTATGGCCACATTCTTTTTGTTTTGTCTGCTAATTTTCCCAGACGATGTCATTACTTTTAATTTAGATTTTGAAGTTGGGCTCTGTTTCTTGGTTGGAGGGGCCACCAACTCCAGCTTCAGATTTTGTTTTGTTCTGTTTTGTTTTGTTTTCAGCTATTTTCAGAGCTACAGATGGGCCTCTGTAACTTTTCAGTTCTTCCAAGGTAGTATGATCTAATGAGAGGTATGTTTAGTAGTCTCCTGGCCTATATTCTGGTCGATGAGTGACCACAAGTACTCTTCTTCACTTTCCAATTGTGACTTGGGGTCTCCTACAACCTTGTGACCACAAGCTCTGGCGTGCTGGTGTTCCTCCTCTCCCTAGGATTGTGACCTGTATCTGAGTATGGATAATGCAAAGGAGTCTTGTAATCGATGCCAGCAAGGAGACCCCTGTTGTCAGACCCCTCACTGTCTGTGGGCTGAGAGCTCTGGAAGCTGTAGCTTCAACCATCCCAAAGGTCTGCTGCCTGCTTGCTGTGGTTCTCTCTTTCTCTGTCTCTGTCTGCTGTCTCTCTCTGTCTCTTTTTCTCTCTCTTTCTCTCTGTCTCTGTCTCTCCTCTCTCCCTCTTTCTCCCTCTGTCTCTCTCTCTTTGCATTCAGTGCCCAAAACACAATAGGTTCTTAAGAAATAATGACTGATTCTTAATCAACCAACATTCATTTACTGAGCACAAGCTATATGACAAGGAGTGAAGCAAATGCTGTGGATACAAAAACAAAATGCAAATCTTCCCTGCTTTCTAGGAGATTACATTTTATAGGATGAGACAAGTTTATCAAAATTTCAAATAACATGAATCTAAGTAGGACGAAGGGAATAAACATTTATAAAGAATCTAGTATATTTCAGGCACTGTGCTAAGTACTACACAAATATCATCTCATTTCATCCTCGTGACAACCCCATGATGGAGGTACTTAATATTCCTATTTTACAGTTTAGGAAACTGACACATGTACTGGTTAAATGACTTACCCAGGATCATATAGCTAGTAAGTGTCTGAGGCCAGGTTTGAACCTCAATATTCTTAATTCCAGTCCCAGTGTTCTACCATCCAGCTGCCCCTTGGCAAAACAGTTAATATGATGAATAGAAGAATTAGAATTACCAAAAGGGCTCAAAAGGTCTATACTACAGACCTAATCTAATAAAAGGAAATATAAGATGGATAAATGTAAACTGTTTCATACGAGAGCTAGCTGAAGGAACTGTGAATGTTTAGTCTGGAGAGAAGATGACTTAAGTGGAATATAATTAATATTGGTCAATCTTTGAAGTATTGTCATGTGGAAGATGGATTAAACTAAATTCTCCTTGGCTCTAATGAGCAGAACTAGGATCACACATTTAGAGTTACGTAAATCCCACCTACTGTGATATATTTCATTCTGCAGTGAGTATAATGAGACATATGCTCTTCTTTAGGAATATCAAAGTCAGTGAATTCATTTGGTTAAAGGAGAGTAAGGTACAGTATCAGCATCTTAATGCTTATTGGTTCCTGTAGATAAAAATAAATGACAATATCTGTATCATACCCATCATTATATCCCAAGGGCCTGGGTTTGGATGGTCTGAGCACTAGCTCAGGACAGGTAGAACCACAATGTGAATCCCCAAAGCAATTTTACTGAATTGGGACTGGCTAATGTTTCCAGCAACAGGGAAAAACCCCCACAGAAACACTATGAAGCGTGACATTATAGGGAATTCTTCTGTCATCACTGACTTGATCTGGACAGAAGCTTCAAAGTGTCTAGTTAGAATGATTCTTTTTATGAAGACCACCACTGGTATACAGACCGGAGGCTCACACAGATCTATAGGCAGTTATAGATAATGGAATTCACCTGGCCCCAGGTTCATATCCTGTTTCCAAGCCCTTTCATTTTCCTCTCAGAGACTCCAAAGTAACTGTTCAAATACTTGGTATGAGCCTACATCTGATGAATAGTCTCTTCTCACTGCTTTCTAAAAAGAAAAGTGGGAGTTTAAGGATAGGAACAAGAATAAATTGCCCAGATCACCATTTCACACACATTCTTCTCACACTGAATCCCATAGAATTTAGTGGCACTCCCCTTTACAAGCTGTTCTCTTTAACAAGCTGTTTTCTGTTTGTTTGTTTGTTTGCTTTTTCCTCCTGAGGGTCCAATACAGCCCTCAACACCCATCACATAACTCTCCGTGCAACTCAGAGTTTTGAACAAATAATAAGGAATACCTGAATTCAGCCTTTCCTCAGCAACAACAACAATTAGCATTTATAGAGTGCTTTAAGCTTTGCAAAATCCATATATGACCATAGAAAAGTTACCTGACTTCTCTGGTCAACTTCCTCATTGTATGAAGTGTTGGTTACACTCAGTGACCTCTTCTTGGATCTTCTCCAGCTCTAAATCCCATGTGTTTTCTTTCTTTCTTATTTATTCTGTTTTCTACTCAAATCCAGTTCTTTTGTTCACTCTTTCCACACACCTACAGGGTTGCTTCCATTCACTAACTGTGCATCTTGAAAATAACAGTGGCAGACAAAATGACTTCATACTGCTTAAATACCCACTGTTGGGGGTGGGTAGGAAGAGTTGTAGATAGCTGTGTGCCCCTGTTGCTTCATGGACTTCACTCATATTCAGATGGTGGAAGACTCATGAAATGATCCATCAATGTTTCTCAGAGAGATCCAAAGAGTCAACCCAAACTTTATGGACAACTATGGTGACTCCTAAGAAAGGATTTATCTGGCTCCTGCTCAAGAAATCAATTTATCGACAAGTATTTATCAAGTACCTTCTGTGTTCCAGGGGGTATGATATTTGCTGGAGTTACAAATATAAAGAAGCAAACATCCTTATTCTCAAATAGCTGAAAATTGCAGGATATTCACCTAAGGACATCCCAGATGTTCCTTAGGATTCAAAATCATAAGTGATCCACAGGGATTGCTGAGCAGGAGACCAAATCTGATGACACTGCCCAGTTTCCTAAGTGATCTGTCTCATCCAGATGCAGAAGTATTGATCACTCGTTATTGAGACAATTCCAAGCCTTGGAAATATGGTTAAAAAAAAAAAACTCAGACAGTCTGGAAAGGACAGGGTCATAGATTACAAAAATAGATGTAAGCAAAGAAGTAACACCTCTGGTATTTATTCTGTAATTAATTTAAGGTGTGATTTGCCTCTAATCAAGGGGCTCTGGATGTGAAAACCTTCCTTTTCTAAATCCTCTTCTTGGATTGCTGAATTCGCACATGGTTTATAGCAACACTAATGGGGGAAATATATTTTGACCCAGGATTTGTGGGGCTCTCTGTGGTACCTGTCATCATTCTATTTGACTTTACTTACTTCAATAACCTTCTCAGAGTCTATGACTAATAAAAGCTTGGTGTACACACAAGAAAATAAATGCTTTTCTCTTAATGAAATACACCAAAGAATTAACTTAATGCCAGGAAGTTTTATAGAAGGAGGATTCTTAAGCTCTAGTTTAAAATTGTTTTATGGACTTCTGGACATTGTAAAACTTCAGAGGTAATCATGTTATGTTTGGCCTGCCATGGAAGCCAAATCCTGGTTAGTGTTTGAAAGGGAGCTGTTCACAGAAACAATTCTCAATTCCTGTAAGTCAGAGCATTACAACTTATAGACTATTGCCTGTTGCATTTTTTATAACTTGTAACCCTAGTGCCTAGTGCAGTGCCTTGCATATAGAAAGCGTTGATTTATTTAGTTTTGTTTTATTTTCCAGGTTCTGAGTTCCTTTTTTTCTTTTTTTTCCCCCAACTTCATGTAGGGTTATCAGGTGGGTCTTCAAAAAATTACTATTTCTTTCTTCATGAATCTATAAGTAACCCTGAGGAGCTGAGGACATTTTTAAACACCATTACTCACAAGCCTCCAGCTAGTTTATTCCTTCCCATTGCTTATTAATTAACCAATCAGAGTTAATCAGTATTTTGAAATTGAGATGTACTAAGCAAATGCTGTAGGTACAGTGGATACAGAAACAATTGTCCTTAATGTATGGCACCTATTCTCCTCCTACACATGAAAGGCTACTGGGGTATATGGGTTCAAGCTTAGAGAATATAGGAACTGCAAGGTTAACTGTAAAAATTCCTACTTTTCTCACTGAGTCTTCAAGACAGTTCTTTTTGGTGTAACTATCTGTTTGACTCTGAGGATTTGTGCTTGAGAGTCCTGAAGCTAACTTTGCTTAGCATTTTTAATTGATTTTTTTTCTTCCAATCAAATGCTGCCTTCAGTCATTATCGTTCTAGACTAGAGACACTAGTTACCAACAGCAAAGGGAAATCCAAAATTTTCATACTTTTCCAAGATCTCTTCAAGGATGTAAAGGAAAAAACATAAAGACTCTGCTCCATCCCACAAACTGATTTGTACTCAGTAACTTGGCCCAAATGAATAAGCAACTACTAGTTTCACCTGTTATTAGAATTTCAGATTCTGTTCTGGTTTACTGTTTTATGTAAGCCCCACAGGAGATTATTGCTTCACTTCAACCAATCCAAAACATTTGTTTGGTTGAGTCATCTGCTTTCATTCATTTGTTTCATGTCTTCCAAACTGATTAAAGCATAGTCTTACATAGTTCATTGATTGACTGATTGATTGGCTTCAGTGGAGGTGGTCAAGAATAGTTCACTCCTGGTTTATACCTTTTTTCCCCCCATCAGTAACTCAGGATAAAGGAATTAGGGTATAAAGCTCTGCTAGTTATACTGATTGTGGTCAAGAACTACGAAACACCACTTTAACAAACTAACTGTATATTGTTCCTGTCTATTAAACATCTTTGTTAGAACTGTCAGACTGGAGTCCCTGTGAATGGGCCTGCATGCATGGTTTTTGAGGTGCAAACAGATAAGGCCACGAGTTGTCTTAAGTATTTAAGCATCAAGACTTTCATTAGAAATTGAACATGAGCAGGGTGGAGTCAAGACAGCAGCTGTAGAAGCAGAACTCTGCAGCTCCCCCCAGAAACACCTCAAATACCTATAAACTACGACTCTAAACAAATCTTAGAGCTCCAGAACTCACAAAATGACAGCAAAACAAGGCTCCCGCTGAAGGCTGCCCGGCAGGCAGGCGGGAAGGGTCCATCGCAGCACGCTGGGAAGCAGATCGCAGCACGCTGGGAAGCTGATGGCAGCATGCTGGGAAGCCCATCGCAGCACACTGGGAAGCCGATGGCAGCACGCTGGGAAGCTGATGGCAGCACGCTGGGAAGCCCATCGCAGCACACTGGGAAGCCGATGGCAGCACGCTGGGAAGCTGATGGCAGCACGCTGGGAAGCCCATCGCAGCACACTGGGAAGCTGATGGCAGCACGCTGGGAAGCCCATCGCAGCATGCTGGGAAGCCGATCGCAGCATGCTGGGCGCCCGTGGGGCTGCAGCCCGAGGGTGGCTGGAGCTTTCAGGAGAGAGGATCACTGGCAGCTGCGGCAGTTTCCAGAGTTATCAACCCATAAGAACCAAGCACCAAGTGAAAGACTCCTTCGTTACCATGGAGAACAACGGGAAGGAGGGTGGGAAGGCGTCTTTTCTGCCAAAGGGTCTCGAGAAGAAACCAGAGGGCAAGCCCAGCAACACGCAACCAGGCACGGAAATGCTCTCGGAATCACAGGGTGCAAAGGGATTTCATGCTTCTACAGTGACAGTCATCTGCTGCGGGCAGGGTTCGGATGCGCAGAACGGAGGATTATCAACTCAGATGAGGAAACCGAGGCCTGGAGAGGGTAAGGCTTTCAGGAGGCAGAGAGGTGTGGAAATAGAAAGAACGCTAGAGCTAGAGCCAGGAAGACCTGAATTCAAATCCAGCCTCAGACAATTACTAACTCCGGAACCCTGGGTAACTTCACTCAGCCACTGTCTGCCTCAGTTTTCTCCACTGTTAAATGGGGGTAATAATGGCCCTTACCTCCCACAACTGTTATGAGGATCAAATGACGTAGCATTTGTGAAGTGCTGGCATATAGCAGGTGCTACGTAAATGCCTATTTCCCTCCTTCCTTTCCCAGAATCCTAGATGTAGAAGACATGTGGGTAGTCATCTAGTCTAACCTTTGTAATGGGAATGGGAATTTGAAGATCTTCCCTGACCCTTAACAGACCTAGGGGTAATTCTAAGACATTCCCTGCTGTGAAGATAAACTCTGCCCTCTGATAGGCTGAATACAGTCACATGGAGGCTGTGGTGGGAGGAGTTTGCTGAAGGGAAGCAGAGCCCACAGGAAGCTTCCCTGCTGTGAAGATAAACTCTGCCCTCTGATAGGCTGAATGGAGTCACATGGAGCCTGGGGTGGGAGGAGTTTGCTGAAGGGAAACAGAGCCCACAGGAAACTGGGAGCCAGAGCCAGAGATACAGTAGGAGAGAGAGGTGCTCAGGCAAGGAGAGAGAGAGGTTTGTGAGTAAATATTGATCTTGTATTGGTCTGTGGGAAGGCTGAAGGATGCTGTGGCTCTCAGCATTGTTATGGCTTTTGAATGTCTTTGGTACTATGATGGAATAGGCTTACTGGTTTGGGAATTTGGCTTCCTGGTGTCTAAATAAATGTTTCAGTTCTGTCCTCTAAAAAAAAAAAAAAAGAAAGAAATTGAACATGAAATCCTAAATAGAGTGCTGGGTGGGCATCAGGAAGACCTGAGTTCAAATCCAGTCTTAGACATCAGCTGTGTGATCCTGGGCAAATTGCTTAACCCAGTTTGCCTCAGTTTCCTGGAGAAGGAAATGGATAACCACTCTACTTTTGCTGCCAAGAAAACCCCAAAAAGAGGTTACATAGAATTGGGTATAACTGAAAAATGACTGAATAACAACAGTTATTTACTTTTAAATTAATTAATTACAACAAGAGACTTTGTGACAGATTGGATAGAGAGCTGATCTCAAAATCAGAAAGACCTAGGTTAAAGTCCTACCTTTGATATATCCTGACCGACTCCATAACCTTGAGAAAGTCATGTAAACTCTAGGTACCCAATCCTAATTTCAAGAACAAACAAATAACATGACTTTTTTTTCATCCACATCTGCTGAATCCCCACTAGAATTTTCTTCCTTTTCCTTATTATTCCATTTTCTTCTTTTTTAAAAAAATAAATGTATTTTTTTTTAGTTTTCAAAATTCACTTCCAAAAGATTTTGTGTTACAAATTTCCTCTCCATCTCTCCCCTGCCCCCCACCTCAATATAGCAAGCATGTTGTTCTCTCTTATGTCCTCTCCCATCCCCCTCCATTAACTTTCTAGTAGGGCAAGATGGATTTCTATACCCCAGTGCCTGTATATCTTATTTCCCAGTTGCATGTAAAAAAACAATTTTTAACATTTGATTTTAACACTTTGATTGCCAGATTCTTTCCCTTCTTCCCTCTTCACCCATCACCACTGGGAAGACAGGTAATTCAATATAGGTTGTACATGTGTAGTTAAGCAAATATTTCCATAGTAGTTATATTGTGAAAGACTAACCATATTTCCCTCTATCCTATCCCATCCCCCCATTTATTCTATTTTCTCCTTTGACCTTGTCTCTTTTCAAAAGCATTTGCTTCTAACTACCCTCTCCCCAATCTGCCCTTCCTTCTGTCATCCCTCCTCTTATCCCCTTGCCCCCTACTTTCCTGGATAAAATATCCAATTGAGTGTGTATTATTCCTTCCTTAAGCTAAATCCAATGTGAGTAAGGTTGACTCATTCCTTTTCACCTTTCTGCTCTTACCCTCCCTCGTAACAGTTTTCTTTTGCCTCTTTTATGTGAGATAATTTACCCTATTCTATCTCTCCCTTTCTCCTCCCAATATATACCTCTCTCACCTCTTAATTTTATTTTTTTGAGATTATTACATCATATTAAACTCATCTTGTGTCCTCTATGTATACATGTATACACATATACACATAAACACATATGTATACACACATACCTTCCTATACACATATATGCACACATATACATATATATTCCCTTCAACTATCCTCATACTGAGAAAAGTCTCATGAGTTACAATTTTGTTTTTCCATGTAGCAATATACGTAGTTCATCTTTAATAAGTTCCTTATGATTTCTTTTCTCTGTTTACCTACTCATTCTTCTCTTGCTTTTTGTATTTGAAAGTCAAATTTTTTGTTCAGCTCTAGTATTTTTATCAAGAATGCTTGAAAGTCCTTTATTTCATTAAATATCTATATTTTCCCTTGAAGTATTATACTCAGTTTTAATGGGTAAGTGATTCTTGGTTTTAATCCTACCTCCTTTGACCTCTGGAATATCGTATTCCAAGCCCTCTCTGTCCCTTAATGTAGAAGCTGCTAGATCTTGTGTTATTCTGATTGTGTTTCCACAATACACAAATTGTTTCTTCTTGACTACTTGTAATATTTTCTCCTTGACCTGTGATCTCTGGAATTTGGCTATAATATTCCTAGGAGTTTTCTTTTGGGGATCTTTCTCAAGAGGTGATCAGTGAATTCTTTCAATTTCTATTTTGCCCTCTGGTTCTAGAATATCAGGGCAATTTTCCTTGAGAATTTCCTGAAAGATGATTGCCTAGGCTCTTTTGTTGATCATGGCTTTCAGGTAGTCCACTAATTTTTAATTGATCTCTCTTGGATCTATTTTCCAAGTCCGTGGTTTTTTCCAATGAGATACTTCACATTGCCTTCTATCTTTTCATTTGTTTGGATCTGTTCTATAGTATCTTGATTTCTCATAGAGTCATTAGCTTCCATTTGTGCCAATCTAATTTTGAAGGAATTATTCTCTTCAATGAACTTTTGAGATTCTTTTTCTATCTGGCAAATTTGGCTTTTTAAGGCATTCTTCTTCTCATCGGCTTTTGGGCCTCTTTTGCCATTTGAGTTAGTCTGTTCTTAAGGCGTTATTTTCTTCAGTCGGCTGTTGACTTGTTTTTCATGAATTTTTTGCATCATCCCCATTTTTCTCCCCAATTTTTCCTCCACCTCTCTTACTAGATTTTCAAAATCCTTTTTGAGCTCCTCCATGGCCTGCAACTAGTTCATATTTTTCTTGGAGGCTTTGAATCCAGGAGTTTTGACTTTGTTGTCTTCTTCTGGTTCTGTGTTTTGATCCTCTTTGTCCCCATAAAAGGATTCTATAGTCTGATTGTGTTTCCTCTGCTTGCTCATCTTGCCAGTCAATACTTTATTTTTGAGCTCTTTACCATGGCAGAACTCTGCTTCCAGAGTGGAGAATGCTGTGTCCCAAATTGCTAGGTTTTGTGCAGCTGTTGTCAGTTGTTTGTTTTTTTCCCCCAGACACCTGCCTTAGAACTGTGAACTTTCTCTCCACAGCCTCACCAAACTCTGGCACACCAGAGCTCTTCACCCCAAGACCGCCACCCAAGACTGCAACCCACATACAATCAGGGCAAAACAGGAGAATCCTCCCTTAATGCCAGCAAAGAAATTCCTACAAATGCCCTCTGGACAGTTACTTGGTCACCCTATGATCTGTAGGTATGGAACTGGAAGCAACAGCAGCAGCAGCAATTGCAGCCACAGTCACCTGTGCCAGCCTAGGGGCAGCGGCCAGACCTCACTCTTCTTTCACCCTGGATCAATAGGGTTCCCCACTGATCTTTTACTTTTCTCTTTGGCATTTATGGGTTGAGAATTCTGGAAATTGTCACAGCTGCCAGTGATTCACTCTCCTGAAGTCTGCTTTGGCCAGTCTGTGCTGCTAATCAGGATTGCCCCAGATCTGGACCTGTATGGCTTATATATGGGACTGTGTTTGGCTCCCAGAACAGTACAATAGATCCTTCCTGTTGGCCTGTCAGGCTGCCTTCAGTGGGAGATTTGTTTCTCTCTGTCACTTTGTGGGTTCTGTAGCTCTAAAATTTGCTTTGAGTCATATTTTATAGATATTAGAGGTGGTTGGAGCAGGATGTTAAGCAAGTTCCTGCTTTTACTCCTCCATCTTGGTTCGATCCCCCATTCCCTTTTCTTCTTGCAATAATTTTCTTCCTTTCATTATTTCATCTAATTCAATAAGTATATATATTTCCTAAAGTCCCTTCTATATTTTTTCTTTATTCTTCATATCTCTTAGCCTGAATTAGAATATTTTACAATAATTACTTTACCGTACCATTTGATTAATGTTTACCCTATTGTTGGACACTTAGCATTTAGTCTGTTTCCTTTACTCCCACCACCACCACCCAATCATCTCCTCTTTTTGGATGATGGTGAGGGGAGGGAGCAATTACATATAATTCTTATAGGGAAAGTAGAGAGCTCTTTACAAAACAAATCAATGACAACAAAACCCAAGACTTTTTTTTTATATTTTTATTACACTAAAGTCCCATACAATGTGCTTTCCTAGATGCTAGGAAAATAAAGACAAAGGCATAATAACATTGTCCTCCAGGAACTTACATGCTACTGGCATACATCAAATTGGATAAAATAACCAACCAATCTACTACACTAAAGGATCAGACTAAGTAGGTATTTCAGTCCCATGTTTGACGTATTAGGATCACAAAGTTCCATCCCATTTCAGGAAGTCATCTGAGACTCTATATAACACTGTGTTCTCAAAATATCTGACAAAGTATTAAGTTATAGGTAGAGTATGATTTCAACAAGGTCCTTTCATCACTCAAAGTAATTGATACCCCCTTCCCCATAAATGAAGAACAAGATACATTGTGCTAAATTCTGAATGACAATCTTCTATTAGATGTTTCCATCTAATGGATGAGGAAACTGAGGCCCAGAGAAAGGCCAAGTGACCCAATTATGTCACAGAATGAGCAAATAATAGAGATGTGACTTTAACCTCCATCTTCTGTTTCCAGCTCTGAACATTGTCACCATGCTAAGAATTTTGTTTAACCTGCTGATCTCCAAACACCAGTAGCATGATTATGGCATGGTATCATTGGACTATAACTTCCATCTTTATGGGATATCAGGTTGTGTATTATTTTGATGTCCTTCTCAAGACTTGTAAGCAATTTCGACAGAGTGATAATATTGGTTATTTCTCTGGAGTTAATGTACATGATTTTTGTGGGGCTGGGATGTTGGTGATGGTAAAGTCCCCTTATCAACATCTCTTTTTTCCCTTTCATTTTCACAATGCCTATGACATATCCCCTCAGAAGATCTTTTCCTTCTCAAGGAAACATTTGAAATCATGCCAAATGAAAATAATGTGAAGAAAAATGAGATGTTTAACATGAAGAAAAGGAGTCTGGTGGGTGAGAGGAATGACAATTTAGATCTTTGAAATATTGTTGTACCTAAGAGTGTTTTAGTCTGATACTTCTTGAACACCTAAATCAGAATGAGCATAATGGATGGAAATTCCAAAAAGGAGAATGCAGGCTTATCAGATGGGGCAAAAGGGCCCTTCCTAATAATTAATGCTATCCAAAAGTAAAAAAGACTTCTTCATGAGATCGGGTTTCCCCTCACTGAAGGTATTAAGCAAACAAAAAATGAGTAATTTTCACATGTCATAGCAATAGGGACTACACCTATAATTTTACAGTTTTGGAAATTTTACCTATGCTGGTGGATATCTTCTTTGTAATTAACATGCTTAGAGAATTTTCTAGAGCACTGAGAGGCTAAATGACTTGCCTAGCCATTAGGTGTCTGAGGTGAGACCAGGTCACCTATTTTAGGTTATTTCTCTATACATTAAACCCTCTTGTCATAGGGTAGGGGTGGGGATGATACTTGTGGTGTGTGTTAGGCCCTATGACTTCTGAGATCCATTCTACTACACAATTCTACGATTCTATCAACTACTATGGAAAAACAAATGTTGGGGTCCTCTGCTATACTCCACAAGTATTATTGTGAGACAAGGTTTATTAATTAATTCTATTTGCCTAATCTGTTCACAATCTAAATTCAACAATCACCTAGTTTCTTGCTTCATGATGCCCTTTTTTACTTGCTCCTGATTACAGCTTATAAATATAACCATTGTACTACACAAAAACACATCCTACTTGAATTTATCTTTGATTCCTACCAGTGCCCTACATTTCCACAGCAGCAGAAGGAAAGGACAAAAATGTCATCCTTGACTTTGAATTGCCAAGCTCGTGTGAGGGTGTTTCACAACCCTAACTCCATTAAAACATAGTCCAGTGGCCAATTTCTATATATAACCTCCCTTCCAAGTTGGTTAAAGATATAACATAATTGGATTTACCTCTAACCCAGTGCTTTGAAAACTGAAAGAGCAGTGTGCACACAACATCTTCTTGTATTAAATAGCCCAAGAACCAATAAAAAGCAATGAACAATGTCCTTTGTTACTGAACTGGAAATGTTGTTAGCAAGATACTAGATACCAGGCAGCAGTACTGCCTCCCGACCATAATGACAGAGTTTCATCAAGCTAAACCTTTTAAAAATGTGTGAGCTCCATAAAAACCCATAGGCATGCCTGATGAAATTTACTGCTTCTCTCAATTTCAAAGCTACTGCTTGTGTTCTAAGACCTGTAAATAAGAACAGATATACTATTTGTTAGTCATCAGATTTTGATTGGAGTGTTCTTTTTCAAAAATCATCTTGTTTAATGAAGTGTGTGTGTGCATGATTATATCTCACTGTATATGTGTAACTGTGTACGACTGTATCTGTTTACATGTGAATGTGACTCTGTGTGTGTCTCTCTGTTTTCCCTCTTCCTCATTTTGGAGATGGCAGAGTAGCTTTGTTATCTTGTTCAAGCATGTCAGAAATGTGAAAATAAGACTTACCCACACCCTATCCTATTAAAATAGATGCTCAACACCATTTACAAAGGAGTTAGATGGTGTACTTTAAAGACAGATGAAAAGGAGATGAATCTGCTTTAATGCATTTTCAAATATTCACAACCAAGAGAAAGTTACATTCAAAGGCTTCTCAAAGTAATAATTATGAATATCACCCTATTTTCACATTACTGGCAACAATGTCAGAAGTCAATCTTGAAAGCCTACAAGTCCCTCAATTTCAGAACTGATCTTATTAACTATCTAGCCTAACTCAGACCTGAAAACACATTCCCATTACAACACCAAAGACAAATGATCACCTAAACTTTGCTTAGTGAGGAGGGCCTTCCTTACACGGCAGCTCATTCAAATTTAATAGAGCTCTAAGTGTTTGGAAGCTGTATTATTATCATTATGGTTGTTATTATTAATTAATATTACTACTACTAATACCACTATCGCTATTATGATTAGCTTATATACAACTGAAATATGCCTCCTTCACAACTACAACTCACTGTTCTTGCTTCTGTCCTCTGAGGACTGATCTCTCTTTCAAGTACTTGGAAGAAGCTAATATACCTCCCCTGATTCTTTTCTTCTTTAAACTACACGTTTCTAGTTTTGTCAAAAGTTCCATATATCTATATTTATATATCTCTATCTATCTATCTATCTACATATCTATATACTTATATGTATAAAAGTAAATCTATATATGTATATCTATCTACACAGCACATATACATAATGTATGTATATATACACATATATACAACACATATATATACATGTGTATATGCACATGCATATATATGAATATTACATGTATATCATTTATTTTTATTACTCAAGGTATTCTAATGTCTTTATCTTCACTGTTTTTCCATTTTAAGGCTATGCTTTTTTAAGTTATGGTTGTTTTTTTTTTAATAAAGACACTTCTCAAGCAAAACTTGCAATTCTGGATTTTTTAGCACTTAAAAATATAATTTGCAAACTTGCCACCATCATTTTTTCTGTGACAGTTGTTTAATGAGATCTTCACAAATCTAATTAAACAGTTCACAGAAACATTTTTTTTAAAAACATGCACTTGTTTATTTAAGCAATAATTGACCATGATATAGCATGGGCTAAGAACAGTAAGACTTTTCATAGCCCTGGAACCTTTCACTGAAGGAACGTAAACTAGTAAAGAAACAGACTATCGTGGGTTCATGGATTAAAACATCCTCCCACCCAACTCTCTTTTACAGAGGTTAAATAACTTGCAAAGATTCCACAGCTAGTAAATATCAGAAGGGTTTGGACCCAGGTCACCCTTATTTCAAGGCCATCTCTCTATGCATTATACCACACTGCCTCACAATGAATCCATGGTCAGCTCTGTTATCCTCTAATTGAAACTGAAGGTGGGAGCTGAGTTGGGAACTAGCCTTAGATTCCTGAGAATGCAAATACTAGACCTGATTATCTTCTCAAGACTGCCCAGATTGAGAGTTTATATTTCATTCACTGGCCATTCTTTATACAAAACTGTAATGACATGCCTGAGCAGCTTTCTAGAAGAATGCTACTGTGAACAGCTTTTAAGGTTCTGATTACACAGTATAGTGAACACTCCATTTATTCCATAACAAATCAAAGCAAAACATTCACAGAAAATCAAGGTACAGCATTTACAATATTACAAGTCATTACAGAAAATCACAATATAGTATTCACAACAGTTTATCATTAAAATGGCCACATAGTTTTCACCAAAGTGGTTACAGTAGTTTTCAACAAAGTACAATCATTTAGTACATTTAGCCATTCCTAAGGTAGTTTGCCTCCTTACTCAGTCATTCAATCATCTCAGAGCATAATAGTCAAAGTCTTTCATTCATGGGGCACACTAACACAATCAGTCACTTATTCAGCAATCAATTACTAAATATCATTACTCACTAAGTACAATCATTAGAAAATATACAGATCATCCACCCCTAGGTCACAAGTAAATTTACAATTCCTCAGTCAGTATTAAGTATCCGAGTAAAGCAGCATTTCTCAACCTGCCAGTCATGACATTTTTGAAGGTCTAACGACCCTTTCACAGGAAAACACATATTTCCGATGGTCTTAGAAACCTAGACACTGCTGCTCTATCCATCTCCAGGCAGGTTTGCCCACATGTAGATACACCCACATATGACTATTAAAGTGTCACAGCATTAGGAAGTTTGAGATCCACTGAAGTAAAGTCTTCTTTCAGCTTGACTTGGAGTGGTTTCTCAGATTCCCTGGATCCCCTTCCAGGGTCCCAGCTCCTACATACATCCACTAGTCACCTGGATTCAGAGGCAGATAGTTCCCAGGTCCTTGTCCAGGTCTCCATATAGGTCCTGCTCCACACTGAAGTTCACAGAGTCCAGTCCATCTCAAATCCTTCACAATTTCTGTTCCCGGGAATTCAAGGCTCAACCAAGCCACAAACAGACAAAGTCTTAGCATCCCAGTCATGCTTCCTCAGTCTTCTGCAGCGTGTTCAAAAAATCAGAATCACTTTGCCCAGCGGGCAGGGTGGGGGGGGAGGAAGGAGAGAGGTGGGGAAGGAGGCTCCTGGGATCCTGGACTATGGTTCAGAAGAAGCTCTGCCACCACAAATTCTCAGGAAATTCTGACTGTCTCTCTCTTCTCATTTCTCTTCTGTAGGTGCTCTGCTTCCAGATGCTGGTCCTAAGAGATTGTGACCTTCCTCTCTGGGGATTTTCCTTACATACACAGAGCATTAGCTACTTCCTATTTCAGCCAACCCCTTCCAGTTACATCAGGAACAGGGGTTCATACCTTCTGTTTCTTTCACAGAGGTTTGATTCAAGGCTCAAAAGAAGCTTGAACTGAAACAAGGTATTAATTCAATAGCTGAAACAAGATGTGAACTACTTCTGTGCTTGCCATCACAAAAACATGCTATCTTCCTCTGTACAAAGATTGTACTTTCTTAGCCTAGAATGTTCCCCATCTTCATCTAAACCTCTTGTAATTCCAAGCTCAATTAAAAATTTCAATAAAGGAACTCCTTTTGTAAGAGGTTATTCCTGATCCCTTTCTTCCTCCCAAGTCTTAGTGATTCTTTCCTTGTGTGATAAGAATACTTTGTGTGTGTGTCACACACACACATGCATGTATGCATGCATGTATGTATAGATGTATGTATTCATGTATGAAATGTGTGTATATATATATTATATATGTGTACATATGTATGGTGTATAAGGAGTTGCTCATACACCTTTGGTGTCCACTAGTCACCCACTTCTCACCTGTGCTTCAAAGAAGCTGTAAAAGTACAACAGCCACATCCTGGTAAAACCATCTTGCAGATGGGCTAAACCAGGCTGAGGGTAAACAGCAGGCCTCAGACACATCAGTGAGTTGGGGGATATCTACTTCAAGCATATGAAAACTACCCCCACAGTGGAATGGGAGGAGGAGAAACAATTTGTTCCATAGTTCATGACAGCGACTGAAGTAGGTACCATAGAGCACTTAGAGCTTGGTAAGACATAAAAAATGCTACAACCATATATCTCATCCCTAACCATCAACAGTTGTTTTGACTTTTGTCTCACCACCAGACTTCAATTACTCTGGAAGAGAGAGTGAGGCTGATGATTTTGTGCAATTCTGCCTCACTTAAATCCAATTCATGTTCAAGTGAAGACATCACCTACATATCTTGATGTCATTGGCCTCTTCTAAAACGAAGGACAAAGAACAACAACACATATAAATACACACATATGCATGTAAAAATGTTTTTATATATTTTATATATAATATTAACATATATTACATGTTATACATAATAGTTATCTTGAATATCTATCTATACAGATAGATATACAAACTAACTTTTACTATCACAGGAGAGAATCATGAAGATCAATAGATTAGACAGAAATAGATATTAGTGCATATGTTATATAGTGATTATGCATACACACATACACACACATATATATATGCATGTATATAGGCATTTATACTTTTAGTTAGTATGAATCTTGTGTTTCCCTAATATACTATAAGCTCCTTGAGGGCAGGGACTTAGGGATGTAGAATGGGGCAATGGAAAAAACTGTTATATTTGGAGAGAAAAGAAAGGATTTTGAATCAAAATTCTGCCACTGACTTTGCGTAAGACCTTAGACAAATCTCTCAACCAGTCAAATCTTAGATCTCTAATCTATCAAATGTGGAAGGCTTGGCAGTGGCCAGGGGTGGGAGGGTACATCTAAGGCTATTTCTAGCTCTATTTCTGTGAATCTGTGAATGTTGCATGTTTGTCTTTGTAACCCCAGCACTGTCATTGTCACACAGTAAGGGCTTAATAAATGAGAATTGAATTGAATCAAATGGAAGAACTTGAAGCTAGCTCCCAATGGCAGACTTACTCCTAAGGAATGATCATCTCTGGTTCTATCAAAACACTTTCCTAGCAGCCAGGTTAAAAAAAAATCAGAAAAATAAATTCCATGATCACATATTCAATTTAGTATGAGCCAAATTCATTGATTTGATTTTCTTTCACTGAATATTTGATGGAACTGACTGCTTGTCTTGGTGCTACGTGGGAATGATTTCTGGAGGTGTTGGACTCTGCCTCTCCTGGAGACTTTCAAGCATGGACTGGATAGTCTTTTCTTGGGGCTGCCATAAGGGGGTTTTCTCTGTAGACATGTGCTAGAAGACATAGTCTCTGAGGTCTCTGCCATCACTTGGCTTCTGTGTTGATGCAGAGATTATAATTAAGAGGATCATAAGATGCAAGGAAAAAGAATTAAACACAAAAGCAGTCAGCAAAGATACCATTCGTATGTTACACAAGAGATATAGTTATGTACACATAAGTGTATTTATGCCTATACACATACATGCCTCTCTATAGCTATGTATAGCTATGTACACTTAACTGTATACACTTAACTGTATACATGGTATATAACAACACTCTAGTACAGTGGTTCTCAACCTGTGGGTCACGACCCCTTTGGGGGTCGAACTACCTTTTCACAGGGGTCACCTAAGACCATCGGAAAACACATATTTCCAATTGTCTTAGGAACTGAGACACTGCTCCTACATCCATCTCCAGGCAGGTCCACCCACATGCAGATATGCCCACATACGAGTATTAAAGGGTCATGGCATTAGAAAGGTTGAGAACCACTGTTCTGGTAAAATGTAGGCTCCTTGAATAAAGTGACTTCTATGGATTAATGAATTAACTGATTGATTAATTTACTTGTTCATTTATTGGAATTTAGATTCTCCAGTGAGTTACAGAGTGTCTAGGTGCGAAACATTCTATAAAGTATGTTACAGCTAAAAGTCTTTTAGGAGTTGGAGGTTGTCTTAGATCGCTGGTAGCCAAGCCTGGAAATCCTTCTAAGATTTCCTTGGTTGTCTGAATTAGTCCAATGGAGAGATCACTGGTCTTGGAGTTGGATAATTTGAGCTTAAACTCTAATTTTGACACTTGATACTGCATGACCTTGTTGCAAGTCACCTAATCTCATTAGGACTCAGTTTACATATCTGTAAAATGAGGATGTTGGAACAGGTAATCTCCCCATTTTCCTCTATCCTTAAATATGTGATTCTATGGTCTCTGATACAGAAATGGCATATCATCTACTAACCCAAGTGTGATACTGCAAGTCTTAAAGTGATCAATTGCTATGGGCATGTAGCTAGTACCGTACATAAAGGCAAGGCTTGGAGTAAAAGAAAGACATGAATTCAAATCCAGCCTCAGACACTTACTACCTGTATTATTCTGAGTGTGTTATTTAACTCTGTTTGCCTTAGTTTCCTTATCTAAATAATGAGCTGGAGAAGGAAACGGCAAATCACTCCAGTATCTTTGACAAGAAAACCCCAAATGGAGTGATGGAGAGTCAGACACAATTATAACAACTGAACAAAATCAACAACAACATCAGTTTTATTAGTGGTTTTGGAATTAAACAGAAGAAATATGTCCCCAGGACTCTATCAGTACCTATTGGGACAGAAGATTCAAGGATGGGTCTAATTAACTTGTTCCAGAATAGAAATGTGCTTTGCTGAAAATAGAATGGTTTCAGAAAGACACATCCATCTTATTGGCAACAGTACTGGAAGAGGTCACATCAGTTTAGTACAGCTGAAACTGAACTCAATTTGTGGGATCGAACAGGATCAAAGGATTATAAATTTAGATCTATAAAGGACTTTTACAAATAGTACTGTAGAAAACAATCATTTTACAGATGGGGAAACAGAGTCCCCAAAAAGCTAACTTGTCCAAAGTCACATATGCAATCAGTGACAGATCTTAAATTTCAGTCAAAGTTCTTTGCTTCCAAATTCAATGATCTCTCCTACACATACTACCTCTGTTTGTGTATGAACTCATCTACTTGCTTCCTGTATGACCCTATAGAAGTCACAACCTCTCTGGGCCTCATTTTGTGTCTTTATAAAGTAAGGGGATGGATCCAATCCTTAAAGTCTCTTCCATCTGTCTATACTCTTATAAGCTCTGAGTGTTCATATCCTAACTCCCACTACCACTCAAGAGTCCCCAGAGCTTGGCTAAATCTTTCATTCCACTGTCTGTTACTGTGATGAAGGAGCACTGGAATGGTTTCATGCTTTGTATTTGTATCTCCAGGACCTAGCATGAATTGACATAATGATTGGTTGGGCTTGAAATTAAAATGCAAATGTAGGACTAAGAAGCAGAAGAAGTTGTGAAGAGATAATTTTATGCTTGAGGTCAGGGGAAAAAAAAACTTCCTAAAAATTAGGACTATTAAAAATGAGGACATTAAATGTGGCTTCTTCAGGATGGAGTAGATTCTCTCTCCTTGTATGTCTTGAAGTTAAGGCCAGATGGTCACTTGTCAATATGATATAATAAGAATTTTACTGATGTTAGTTGGCCTTATTGGCCAATAAAGTATATTACTGAATCCAATTTTAAATTATGAGGGTCTTCAAATCTCATGTTAACACACATGTGTATGTATATGCACACAGTGCTTATATGTGTGTACACATATATGTGTGTATTAGTGATAGATTTAATGCAACAACTTATAGCAATGTGTTAATTAATGTGAAAGTAAAGTAATTATGCTCACATCATTTTAAAAATGGGAAATTTTAAATAGAACATATGTTGTGGCAGGATCCAAAAAACTGAGACATAATGTGACATTCTTAATATATATTAGTCATAAAGATTATTTCACGGCTTGTACTCATAGCATAGTGTAACTTTTTTCCCCCTGAGTTTTCTATAGAAGCACAAAACTTTTGAGATGAAAGGACTTCGGAGAATATTTACTGGCACCTTCTCATTTTACAGAGGATGTAAGTTAAGGATCCAGCACGTTGAATAGTTTGTTTAGATCCCACAGATACTTAGGAGCACCCCCAGCCAGCACCAGGCCTCTGGATTTTCTAATCAGTGCTCTTTGTGCTGTGCTATGGTCTTCACTCGGAAAAATCTGCTTCTCTGCATCATTATTTGGAGTCATCAAGACCTCAATATAAAGTGTTTCTTTGGCATAATAATATTGTTGATTGTCTTTCTGACCTACAATTTTGTTAGTGTGAGGTTCCTACAATGAAAAATGAATGAATGAATAAATAAAAAAAGAATGTTACAGGTTTACTATGTGTCAGATACTAAGCTAAGCACTGGGAATCAAAAGATAAGCAAGCAAGACAGTCCTTGACTTCAAAGAGCTGACATTCTAATAGAGAAGGCAATGAATATAAGGGAGCAAGAGTTGGGAAGTGAATCAAAGGAGGGAAGGGAAGGTTTGAGATGACAGAATACACAAAAGGTGTCATGGCTTAGAGATGTCTGGTGAGTAGCATAGTGGTCCCAGAAACAAGATAAAATGAGCTCATTAATCAAAGTCCAGTTACAAAGATCAGGAGTAAAGTTTTTGCTTATTAGTTTGGAGGTAGAGGGGAGTCAAGGAGCAAGTCAAGGTATAGATACCATGCCTTGTAGATAATAGACCTGAGACTAGAAATGATAAAGTGACCAATGAGAGTCAAGTTCTCAAGTATGTGAGTCCAGGTCTGGTGCATAAAGGTCAAAAAGAAGACTGTAGGATAGTCAGCATTGGCTTGAAGATGACTTGGAATTATAGAAAATTCCTCCATCAACTTATCATGTTAGAAAATTGCCTGGAACAATTGAGAGAGGAAAAAAAGTGACATTTCCTTGGTCATTAAATCAGTTAGCCCTTTATCCACTAAGACAGTTGCCTTATAATCCTAATACTGGGAAAAATGATTATATTGCTAATAATGAGCATGAGGTAATCTAGTGCAGTGAAGAAATAAATAGGAAGGAAGGAAGGAAGGAAGGAAGGAAGGAAGGAAGGAAGGAACGAAGGAACAAAGGAACGAAGGGAGGAAGGAAGGAATGAAGGGAGGAAGGAAGGAAGGAAGGAACGAAGGAATGAAGGGAGGAAGGAAGGAAGGAAGGAAAGGAGAAAGAAAGGGAAAGAGGAAGGGAGGGAGGGAGAGAAGAGAGAAAGAAGAGAGAGAGAGAGAGAGAGCAATCATTAAGTGCTTACTATGTACTAGGAACTAAGCTAAGCCCTAAGGATGAGAAAAAAAGCAAATGAATCCATACCCACAAGGAACTTACATTCTAAATACATATGGGAAAATGATCAAGGAAGGCTGTTTTTATTCAGGAAATTTTACAGAATGTGAATCACACTATAAGACAATTGACTGACATGTCTTTTCCAGGAAGGCAGATTGTGATGTGATTCCTGTTGTACAATTTCCAACTTGATAGCTATGACCCTAGTCATTACTCCTAATACAGTAGAATAGAGTATTCAAGGTCAAAGGTTGGGCTCCAATCCTAGTTCCTTTCCCTACAACCTGATCATTTGAATCTTGTATCCAAATGTCAAATTTTCTATTCATTTCTTTTTTTTTCAATCAGAAATGCTTGAAAGCCCTCAATTTCATTAAATGTCTATCTCCCTACTCCCCCTCACCTCCCCTCCCCACCCCTTAGTATTATACACAATTTTGCTTGTTGGTGATTCTTGGTTGCAATCCTAGCTCAATTGCCCTCTGAAATATCATCTTGCAAACCCTTTGATCCTTTAAAGTGGAAGCTGTTTAAGTTCGTGTTATTCTAGCTGTAATTCCATGATGTGTGAATTGTTTCTTTCTGACTACTTACTATATTTTATTCTTGACCTGAGAGCTCTGAAATGTGACCTAGCTCAATTGCCCTCTGAAATATCATCTTGCAAACCCTTTGATCCTTTAAAGTGGAAGCTGTTTAAGTTCGTGTTATTCTAGCTGTAATTCCATGATGTGTGAATTGTTTCTTTCTGACTACTTACTATATTTTATTCTTGACCTGAGAGCTCTGAAATGTGACTATCATATTCCTGGGAGCTTTCATTTTGTGATCTCTTTACGGTAGTGATTGGCGAATTCTTTCCATTTCTATTTTACCCTCTGGTTCTAGGAAATCAGGGCAGTTTTCCTTAACAATTTCTTCAAAGGTGTTTTCTGGGCTCTTTTTTTTGCCTATGACTTTCAGGTAATCCAATAATTCTAAATTTTTCTCTCCTTGAGCTATTTTAAAGATCAGTTTTCCCCCCAAAAGAAATACTTTGCTTTTTTCCTACTATTTTCATTCTTTCCATTTTTTTTTTTTTTTGCTTTTCTTGATGTCCCATGTGATCATTAGCTTTCTCTTGACCACAAACACTTTTTTGCCCTGGATCTGCAACCTAGGTCCCTTCTCCTGCTAGTGCTCTTCCTTGCTCTGTGACTGGGAATTAAAATCATGTGTGGGTAATACAACGTTTCCTCTCAGTGCCAACAAAAGGCCTTCTGTAATCTTCTGATCAGCTGTCTAAATCTCTTACCATCCATGACCTGAGAATTCTTCAGTCATGCCATGCCCATGGCCTGATTCTGGCTTGCTGGACCATAGCCTACACTGGACTGCACTTCACTTTCAGCCTGATTAGATGGACCTTTCATGCCAACCTTCCAGGTTGTCTTGGGCTGGAAAACTGTTTCATCTTGCCCTTTTATTTGTTCTGCTGCTCCAGAATTCATTTTGAGGCATTATTTGAATATCACTTAGAGATGAATTTCCGCCTTTACTTTTGTCATCTTGACTCCACCTCTAAGCATTTAGGTTATGTATCTCTTCAACATGTACTGAGACCATCCTTGCAACTTTGATAGGCTCAGGTGACTAAAGCTTAAGGCTGTTGACCTCAATCCCTAATCACTTGAGTATAATAAAGCCACAAGGAGTTTCTGTCTGTCTCTCTCTGATCCTTGGGCTACTTAAGAGCTTTACTCATTTAGATCAACTGGAGACTTCCTCAAAATACATCCATATTAAATATCCTTCTTCTGTTTATGACTAAAGAAATCTCTGATTTTAATTGTTGAATGATCTATAATAGCTTAATTTTTCCTAACATTTAACATAAACTACTAACATACTGGTCTAAGTCAAAACTAGCCTAGAACATCACTGAACTACAAAAAAAAATCCATAAAGTTCTTTTCCCAATGAATATAGACCAGCTGGCCTCAAAGTCCTATTAATGAAGTGGGTATTGCATTAAAAATAATCCTATGTAACACAGTCAGCAGAAAAGCACAATGCCCCTGCAGGACCTACCTACTGAGAGAATTTTGCAGATGGTGCACAATTTATTTTTGATGTAACATCCTTATTTACATGAGAAATGCTGTATATCACAAAACAATGTTTTTGAATTAGTCCAGGGACAGTTTTGCAGATGCTGTCATGACCTTTGGTTTCCCTCCATTCATTTGTCTTTCTAGGTTCCAGAGTGAGTAAACAAAGTTGCACAGGTGAAATTTTGCTAAAATTAAGAAAATCTGTAAATAGGGGAAATAAGATGTTTTGTAGAAATATATCATGGTCAAATATTCCCAAACAGAGATAAATCCTGTCATAGATTAACCTTTGAAAAATGTTTTCTCTATTATGTTTATCACAAAGAGATGATGAGGATGAGGACTGTTTACAAAGTAATTTTCTTCTGCTTTCCTGATTTTTGTTTGATCAATCTCTACTATTTTAAACTTTTTTAAAATTTAGATCTGTTGCCCTAACATGAATGAAGAAATCAGTGAATCAACCAGGACATATCTGTGATCAAGAAATAGGAATATACATTTTCAAAGTGTAAGATAACCTAAATCAATAGACAAAGGCAGTAGATGTTCAGCTGAACACTATTCGAGATGAAGGCTAATATGAATGAAGAAAGTATGGATTATCAGAATTTTCCAAACTCTCTCACAGCCTCCTGGGAGGGGTAGGGCATCTTCTTGTAAACTTGGGCAAAGGGTGGGAGGGAAGAACAGATAAAGCTGTGGGCAAAATAATTGATCAGGTCCTCCCACATCAAGACATAAAGGTTTTCATTTAAATAAATTTGAGAACAAAGTCAACAAAAGTGAGACTAATGTGGCTATCTACTCAGATAGTAAATTCAGTGTAGCAACTCATTAGTATAGTATGAGTGCAAACCAAATCATTGAACTGAGTGCAAATTCTATGTGGGCAGGATCAATTACTAAAACTGTCAGTCAACATAGGCTTGTCTCAGATAAGTTATGTTGTTAGGCTGCTTGCAATATTTGAATATTAATGTGAAAACATGAAGTTAAACAAATTTTTTGTCAAAGCAAAACATACTATATCTGCTATAGTTCTCATTTTTTTCTAAATAAATATATTTTCAAAACATTTTACTACATAACAACATAAGAACAGGTATAATCCTTTGACAATTTCAACAACTAAATGATCATTCGTCACTGTTTAGTAAAATATTATCCCTTTATAATGAATATAAGCACATACACATGTTGATATCTACATATATGGATATATGCATGTACATGTATCTATACATGCATGTGAACAAATTTGACTATTTTATAGAGAAAATCTAGCAAAGAAAAATGAAATGGATATATTCAATATAACAGGCAAAGTTTAATACACAAACACAAAGTAAAAAAGCCAAAATCCACACCCCGAAAAAAAAATGCAATACATAATCTTTTTCATTAGGACGTATAAGTACTGCTATAAGGGCAGCTACATGGTGCAGTGGATAGAATTCTGGGCCTGGAATCAGGAGGACCCGGATTGAAATCCAGTCTCAGAAACTTACTAGTTGTGCAAGCATGGGTAAATCATTTCATTTCTGTGTGTACCTGTTTACTCATCTGTACATTGGGGATAACAATAGAATCTGCCTCACAGAAGTGTGTGGATCAAATGAGAAGGTATTGTAAAGCATTTAGCGTAGTACCTGGCAGATATTAAGCATATAGAAATCTTATGGTGATGATGATGATAATGATGTTGGCGATCATGATGATGATGATAGAAAGTCTGCTGTGTTTGATTTGAAAGGATCTTTTAGTTAGGTTAAAATGCAATCAACAGAAATCCTATAAAGTGTGAAAGTATACATGAAGAACATGTTGAAAAGACAGTCTATTTTCCTAGGAAAAAAGATGGTTTTAAGAATAATGATATTTTTCCTTCTGAATAAAAGATATTTCGAAGTACAAGGAAATATTTTTATGCCTAAATTTGATATATTTAGTCTCTTATGTGTATGTAATCTTTATATGAACAATAAGGGTTAATAGTATACTATGATAGTATATTAAAATAAGCATTTGTCTAATGTGTCTTTGAGTAGTTTATTTTTATCAAATAAAATAGTACACATTTTATTACCATGTGCAACATCTTATTTTATTCTAATAGGATTTGCTGGTATAGTCCTTATAAAGATAATAAGGATTTTGATTAGTTGTTGGAAAAGAATTACAAGTAGCACTTATAGTAGCAATGTTTTGAGAAAGTTAATGCTAAAAACAAGTACATTTATCACCTTATAATTAGTAATAAATCTGAAAATTCTAAAGGAACCTGTCGAAAATGTCCTCATATTTTCTATTATATTAACTGCATATTAACATGTTTGTGATATATATTTAAATGAGCTTTATTTAAACAAAAAATGAGCTGAGTATTATTTAGATTTATTGTTTTATGAAATATATGGAGAAGCAACAAATTAATATATAACTTAGGGGGAGAGTTGCTACATGAAGCTTGTTTTTTTTTAAATTTTACTTTTCAAAATCATTTATTATTAACACTTTTTAAAAATGAGTTCCAAATTCTCTCGCTCTTTCTCATGCTTACCCCACCCATTGAGAATGCAAGAAATAAAATATCAGTTATATGTGAGAAATCAACTATAGGAAGTTTGGGAACAATTGGATTAAGGTGCATTCTTAACAGGAAGCAACCACACTGAAATATATACTTAAGGCAGACAAAATACAATTTTGGAATTTTAACATCATGTGAAAGACCGATACTTCTGCCAGACTTAGGATTCCATTAATAGGCAGGACTCCTGTGGGAACAGAATATCCCCCAGTACAGATTGGCAATTCATTGGTAACATCATCACTGACATTTATATACAACTATAAAGTTAGCAAAGCAGTTTACATTCATTGACTCATTTGAGCCGTATAGTGCACATCTATGGTTACCCATTAAAAGTAAGAGGAGGCTAAATAAAATATTAAGAAATGACCATGGGGCAGCTAGGTGGCACAGTGAGTAGAGTACCAGCTCTGGAGTCAGGAGGACCTGAGTTCAAATGTGGCCTCAGACACTTGACACACTTACTAGCTGTGTGACCTTGGGCAAGTCACTTAACTCCAATTGCTCTGCCTTCCCCCCTCCAAAAAGCAAAAAACAAAAAAAGAAAGAAATGATCATGAGCTTAGTCTCCATCTCTCCATCCATCCACAATATACACATGTACATATGTGTACATATGTCTAAAACAATTTTCCATATATAGACACATAAAATATACACATGTACAGTTGTGTATGTGTGTATATGTGCATATGTATACACAAATACATATGTGTGTATATGTATGTATATACACAAAATAAAGAATATGTAGTAAGAAGGTTTTAGTAACACAAAGAATAATGTGGTTTTTTTTAAAGTACTAAATGATCCAACTCTTCTTACTTCCCTAGTTCTGTTTAATGGGGAGTTACTATGATCCTGGTTGGCCATCAATATTTCTTTAGGTAGTAATATCATTTATGTGTATAAAGACACTTTGGCAGGCTGTCATAATTAATATTTCTCCCTTCTAGAGTCTAAGGTTCCTTAGCATGATTGTTCTTTAGCTGAAAACTTTATTCTTAGGGAATTGTATCTGTTCCTGGTGGCTGCCAAAGTGATGGATAGAAAATGAAAAAGCAGGGGTGGGGTAGGGGTATGGAAACATTATTTTCTTAAAGGATTTTGGTAGTACGTGGATGGTTTAGTAAATAAATGATGAATCTGGGATTTCAATTCAGTCAGGTCATCTTACTAATTCCAAGTATTCTTTTCCATAATATTTATTAGAAACATGTTCTTCTCATCTAGACTTTGAGTCCTTGACTTGGGTGCCTTAGGGCATTCAATTCAGGCAGCAGAGCACAATTCTGTTTTGGCACATGTGAAATTCCAAGGTTTTACCTGTTGTAGTTTCTTTCCTTCCACTCACAACATGGGAGAAAAAAAAAAGAGCTACCTTCGGGATCTTATTTGCCCCAGGTTTTTTTTTTAATTTATTTTATTAAATTTTTTTTGAGTTACATATTTTCTCCCCATCTTTCTCCCGCCCACCACCCCAAAACAGCCATCCCAGTGTTTTCCCCCTCCCCCAGTCTATTCTCTCCTATGTCACTTTTTGGTAGGGCAGAATGGATCTCCCAACTGCAGTGCCTGTGTATCTCAAGTTCCAGTTGGATGT
>CM053583.1:389865266-389894511 GCA_028627135.1 Pseudochirops cupreus
CTGACTGGATAGCGAGGACTCCAAGACCGAGGCCCAAGACGGTGATCCGGATCCAGGCCACTCAACGCGAGAGCTCTGGCCTGAGAAAAATCGCTCAGTCCCCTTGCTGCCTGCAGGCCACGGGCGGGAAGCTGCAACGCCGAGGCGGGTGCAAAACCTCTGCCTTTCACTTTTCCGCTCTGGAGGCCTTCTGGCCAGACTGCTTATCTCCCCCTTTCACAATTCCCATTCACAGCTGCCCTAATCTGCTCACCTGAAGCTCCTCAGCTCCTCCACTCCTCCCGTCCAGCCACACCCGGGGCACAGCCGCAGCTTCAGGCCAGGCTGGTTTCGGTTCGCAGTGCTGATATGGTTCCTTGTAGCCGAGCTGACTTTAGTGGGAAGTATCTTTGTGTGCGTTTTGGAGTTCTAGGATTGGTTTAGAGTCCTATTTTATGGGTATTTTGGGGTGGCTATGTGAGAGCTGCGATATGTTGCTGCTGCTACGCCGCCATCTTGGCTCCGCCCCTGTGCCCCAGGTTTCCTGATGCAGTTTCCTCATAATCTGAAGGCATAAAATGTCCCACACATATGGAGCCTAGACACTTCATTCTTGATGGATTTCTGAAAATCAACCAAGTTATTGTGTCCTTCATCATAGTTTGCATTGAGGACCAGACATATGGAGATGAGAAGAGTTATATCCAGAGAAGTTAAGAACCATTAAAACGATATTGCATAACCTTGCTGTGTTAGGGGAAAAAAAATAACTCTTCTTGTTAACTGTTGTTACAACTTGTTAACTAGTTCCTCCTTTTGTCCCAATATCAAACTTGAACTAAGAAGATACTGGTAGTAAAGTGACTCGAATGTGGTTGGTTTCCATTTTTCCTAGTCAAAGAGATAAATGATAAGTATCTAAAGTGGAATCTTGCTTTGTGAGTGGATAGACATGTGCAGCTTAAAGTTTTGGCAAATCAATGTGGATTTTATTAATTTTTCTCCATTTAGCAGCTAGTAAATGTCTCCTACTATGGGAAGAGATTCTAGATTCACCTCCAGAACAAAGGTATCATCTCCGACTTCCTCATCCCTATCTGTAGACAAGAAAAGACATCAGAATTTGGAATTATTATGAGACACAATGACTCAAATGTCAATACCCTTTGACCCAAAGATTTCACTTCAAGGAGGTCAAATTGATGGGAGAGGGAGGAGTCTCATATATCAAAATACTGATAGAAGCACTTTTGTAGTAGCAAAAAATTGTAAACAAAATAGATGGCCATTGATTTAGGAATGGGTAATAAACTGGCTTATGTTAACTTAGTGGAATATTATAAGAAATAACAAATATGATGAATCCATAGGGACATGGAAAGACATCTAAAATGATGCAAAGTGAAGTAGTCAGGAGCAGTTAAACAATCTGAAAATGACTGATGATGAAAAGAGAAAGAATAGAAACATTGCAACTGAATGTGCTGTAACTGTAATTATGAAGCTTGGAGAATCATCCTTTGTTTTATCTTTGTTAAGGTTGGAGGAGGGATGGTTGCTGTGGGTATGGAATAATATGGAACAGTGCATGGAGTGTCAGAAACAACTGACATGTCGGTTTGTGAAACTTTTATCCTTATTAAAGGGAATAACTATAGGTTGGTGGAGTAGAGACATATTTGGAACTGAAGATTTGGCAACAGATAACATCAATAAAAAGAAGACTACGTCTTAAAAGACAGTAGGTCTTGTATTTTTCAAGATTCCACTCCTGACTATAAAAGCATCTCAACCCTCTTTCTCTGTTTTTATCTCTGTCTCTGCCACTATATTTCTCTGTCTCTATTTCTCACTATATATATGTATATGTGTGTGTGTGTGTGTGTGTGTGTGTGTGTGTGTATATATATATATATGTTTTATACATTTATATATTTCATGTATTTGTTTAACAAAGTTCAAGAGAATTTCTGTTAATTAAATAATTATATAAACATATTGTATTTATCATCCCTATTAGAATGGGAAGGTCATGAAAATGTTTTCAGGATGCTAACAAAAGCTTTATCAGATTGTTCCCAACCTCTGAGCTGAAGACAGCTGCCAGCCATGTAAGCCAAATTGGCCCTTCTCTCAATTCAGTCTCTCCACATTTGGAAGTGATGAAATCATTAGATAGAAATATGAAGGACAAATAGCAAGCATGGCATGAATCCCATGCAGATCATTAAAAAAGAAAATGGCCAAAGATTTGGGAAGTTTGAGTACTATAAGTCAAAGAGTAAAGAATTTAGCATGAAGTGAGCTGGATTCAAATCCTTTCATGCTAATAGTGATACCTTAGGTCAGTTATTTAATCTCTTGGAGTCTCAGTTTTTGGGGATGGGGTAAGAGGGTAAGAGGAATAATAATAGCACTTATCTCCCAGGATTCTTGTGATGATCAAATGAATTAAAATATGTAAAGTACATTGTGAACCTTAAAGCCCTAAAGACAGCTTTAACAGCTTAAAATTGCACCAAGACATTTGGGAAGCTCTTTTAAGCCTTTAACAATGAAAAACTGCAGAGGGGACACCCTGCATTATCATCATCATCATCATCATCATCATCATCATCATCATCATCATCATCATCATCGTCACAGTGACCTGAAAGTCAGAACACTTGAGTTCCACTTACCACTAACTCTCTGTGTAAACTTGAAATTACTTCACCACTGCCTTCTTTTGGTCCCCTACAACATAATTCATTCTCATTGTCTCTGTCTGTCTCTCTGTATACATATAAATATATATGTATATATATTTATATACACACATATATATTTTTATTTTTCTTCTTTATCAGGCTTAGTAAAAATAAATATCTCCATTACATGTGAATACTTGAAATATCTGTAATTTCATCAGTATACTTATTCCCTCCAACAATGCCAATCTCAACACATCTGTAACTTATTAAATAACTTTGAGGAAGGAGGGGAGGGGAGACTTCCGTGGCCAAAAAGATGAAAGGCAGCAACAGCTTCAGAACCTTATTACCGGGCTGCCTACCGAGTGATGAACGTCTCTGTAATAGGCTAAGCCAAGCTTTGGAATATAGACATATAGGACATAGCCAAAGTTTTTCCATTTTAGTGGACTATGCCATTGTCTTTAAGATGCAGTTAAATCTTAGTTCTGCCTTCTCCCCGATAATGAGGCAAACTCAGAAAATAAGAGAAAGGAGTTGTAGCCCACCAAGGCAGCTTGCAGTTGGGAGTGAAGCCTACACCAATTCAAACCATATGTTGCTCTTAAAGACAGGTGCAATCAACTTCCATCTAAGGGCAAAAGTATTTTGACAGGTACACGTAATTATGAGGAGATGGCATTAGATCTTCCCTCATTGCGTATCATAGGGAGAAGGGAGAAGTACTCACATGTCTCCATCTCATGAATGATAGCTGTCATTTACTCAAAGTCTAAAGGTCATGGGGTCACAAAACTCACTCTGTGCCAGTGGCTGACTGTGCACTAAGCCAGGGGAATAGATACATTAAAGGCTGTGTGGTATACTGTAGAAAGTCTGAAATGAAGTATCAGGAAGATTTGGGTTCGAATCCCACCTTGTAAGCTCATAATTTGTGTGACCACAGATAAGTCACTCCACCTTCATCAACCTTGATTCCACAATCTGTAAGATGGGGATAATAACATATACCTGTAGTATTTACCTAACAGGATTGTATGGAGGTTGAAATTAGATAATAAATATAAACTGGTTTGTAAGCCTTATAAGCAATACAGATGTGTCATTATTATACAGGAACAATAAAACTCTACCAGAGGTAGAATTAGATCTGCACTGGATGCAAGACATGTGCATATGCATCATATACGTATACAACACATATACACACATACATATACACATATGTGCATATGTATATATTGTGTATGTATATACACACAAACATATATACATACATACATACATATACACACACAAATCTTCACTAAATATTGTTACTGTAACTTTATCTTGACTTAAAGCTATATTGCTGTGTTACATACCTCCTGACAGAAAGATGATGGATTCAAGAGAAAGAATGAGACGTTTATTTTTGGAAGAGCAAATCCAGGGATTTGTCCTGACAATAAATATTTGTTAGAAAGGTTTTGTTTTGTTTTTGTTGTTTCCTTTTTTCCCCAATGGGGAATGGGAATGAGAGAAAATTTGATGTGTTGATTGAAAAAAAAATCCATAAAAATAACAAAAAAAACTAGATTGCCCTATATCTCTTAGTCACGAAATACAACTTGATAGAGTAGTAATTTCAAAGTGAACTCAAGAAAACTAGCCTTAGATCCCCAGTTCACCCTTTCTCTGAAATCTTTAGAACCCTAGCACATGAAAAAATAGTACAATTAATCCTCCATATAACATAACGATGTCATCACATAGACAATGATATTTCCTGTTGATACAATGCCTTTCATTACAAGGACACTGAGAACTTAATACACAATTGTCTCACTAATCCTCCAGGTTCCCTCGGAAACTGAGTAGCAATTGATATCATTTACACATCCTTTACTGAAAATCTGAAGCCACAGAGGTGAAGAGACTTGTCTAAGGTCATATGGTACAGCAGGCATTAAAACAACCTTCTTACCTGGGTTTTGTCTCATCACATTTTCATCCACATGTATGCTATATAAATTTCCAAGTTGTATCTTCACAAACAGGAGTTAAATTGTCACCATTTGGAATCTTCAAAATATAATAAAAAGGATAATTTCCCTTTGTTTGGGGGCAACATATCTGATTGTAAATTTAATTGCATTCAAAAAATTGTATTGTCCATTTGGGGAACATCAGAATACTACAGACAAAGGGGCAGAGGAAATGCATTTAGAAGACTGCTACAGAAATAATTGCATTTCAAATAGTCAAAATTAGAAAGGTTCTAAGTGTGATGTTTAATATAAAGAACACTAGACTTGGAATCAAAAGAATGTGGGGTGACTCCTCAAAGCACCAATCACTCTCTAAGTGATATTATCTCTTAAGAGTCTTTACGCATATATAAAATGGGCATAATGCTTGCACTTCCTTCTTCATAGGACTGATTATTGAGGGGAAAAGGTGTGGCAGATTTTTTTAAGTGATGTATAAAGGTGAATATTATTGTTGTTTTGTCTAGACCTTTAATATCATTTCTGAACAGAACTCCCTTCACCAATACAGGTCTGCAACTTATGTTCTTAGAGCTTCCTGGTACATTGAGGATTTAAGTGACTTGCCATGAGAAATATAACTAGTGAGGATTTTTCTGACTCAAAAGACAACTCTCTATCCACTGTAAAAACAAAAAATGGAAACAAAACAAATAATATCATGTTATCCATGTGTTCCTGCTCAGTTGTAAACAGTATTTGATTCCACCATTGATATGAATGTACAACTAGTCACTTACCAAGGAAGGACATCGGCAAGCTAAAGTGACTATTGATAAAGTGACCAGAGGAGGCTAAGATGGTGAAAAGTTTTAAGATTTTGCTAGAAGACTAGCTGAAAGAATCCTGTTTAACCCGGAAAAAAAATACTCCAAGGAAACATTATTGCAGCATTCAAATATCTGAAGGGTTTTCAAATGGAAGAGAGATTACACTTGTTTTGTTTGTTCCCAGAGGGCTGAACTAGGAACATTGCATGGAAGTTGTCAAGAGTCATATTTGGTCTTAGTGTCAGTGAAAACAGACAAACAAAACAACCTTCCTAACAATGTGAGCTGACCAGAAGAATGGCTTGCCTTAGGAAGCAATGGTTTTCTCCTATTAGATTTTGTCAAAAAGAGGTTAGATTATCTCAAGTTGGGTATTGTCTTGAAGTAGGGATTCTTTATTAGGGACAGGTTAGAGTAGGTTGTCACTGAAGTCTCTTACAACTCTGAAATTCAGTGATTCTCAGACGACAATATATTTAGAGTTTTTATGATTTGTACTCTTAATTTATAGTTTTATACGTTCCAGTGTGCTTGTATTTCCAAATAAGATTAGTCCATCAAAATATGCTATAGTACAGACTTTCACGCTTATAAAAATAAAATGATTGATGATTTAATTAAAAAGTTATATTGTGATTTCAGTTATACTTAGAACAGTGTCCAGACACAAAAAGAAAATGGAGCTAATTTAATAATCAATGTTTTCTTATATTGAGTGGTTCTTGAAACATGTTTACTTTTTTTTTTCTTATTACAATTGCAATAAAATTAAAGGACCAGAAAAGACCCTCCAGTATGTTGCATCTATCCTTTTTGGAAGATTTAAAGAAAGACATTAATATGTATCATATGAGATAAGAAGAAATGAATGCATTTCAATCTGTACCAGTGGAGGAAATATTGGCATGGATGGCAGTATAGGATTATAAATTGGGAATGGAAAGGGACCATAGAGGATATTGTAATTAACTCCTTATTTCATAGGTGAAGCTACAGACACTGACTGAATAATGACTTGCCTAAGGTCACACAATTAGTATTTGGCAGTGTAGGGCTTCAAATCAGGTTGGGTTTTTGTTTGTTTGTTTATTTCTATGGTGATAGAAAAATAATCATAGAATCTGAAGCTACCTCTAATGCCTTCTAGGCCCACCCATTCATTTTATATGTAAATTAATTCCCTTTCTTTACACAGTAAAGAGTCAAGGGGAAAAGTTTGTGTGAAAAACACAAAGAAAGTAGTGTGAGGAGAAACAAAATCTCTTATGAGAGAAAATGAAAGAAACTGCCCCTTAGATAAAATTGCTTAAAGAGAAACATATGGATAAGAGGACTGGAGTTAAAGCATGACCCTCAGAGGCAAAAACAACAACAAACTTGTAAAAAAAAAAAAAGCTAGAGGGCTGCAGTGCATTGTTTCCTAGAAGCTGATTTGAATATTCTTGATTTTGTTCTTATTTTTGTTTTTTTAGTGCTTGAAAAATAATTTCTGGAAAACTGATTCAAAGAACTATCTTTAGGACTATGAGATTACAGTATAATTACACATTAAGTACCATATGACAGAAATATAAATTCAGGATGTTGTTTGTTTTTTTTTTTTTAATTTCTAAATGAAGCTGCTTTCCTTTACATGAGATGGCTCTAATTTTAAGCATGAGAATAATAGAGAAGACAGAAAAAACCAAGAAACCACGATATGAGAGACTACTAGAGATGATGCTTAGGAATGACACAGACCCAAAGCCAACATGACAGAAAATCTAGGAGAAAGGAAATTATGAAAAGGTAACAGAAGCCAAGACCTAAATAGGGCTGAGTGGTAGGTTCTACAGCTGATGTGAAGAGCTGATGTGATTCATGGAAAGCTATGATAATAGAATTTAATAGTAGAAAGCCTCATATTATGATGTGTGCACAACTAGGGAAAGGATGCATTGCTCTTTACCACCCCCTACAGTTTAATGGAGGAAAACTTCTCAGAGGCTGGCCTAGGTGGGCCTTTAAAGCCCCTCTAAGACTTGAAGAGCAGAATAAAAAAAAAAAAACTTCTCAAAGCCTAGAGAAAGCTGATTTGAATAACTTTGAAAATCCCAAGATTAAAGGAAACTACTTTTGGCTGAAAGAATGTCCTAGTTGTGTCAGTACACAGCCAAGGAACAGAGCTGAGGGGCTGTGCAGACACAAGGCTTACAGCTGCTTTTAGCAGCTCAATATGACTTCAGTCTCATTAGAAGAGCAGAACAGCAGCTTTACCCAGCAAGAAAAAAGAAAGGATCCGAACAGGAGGGGATGATACATAGTGCCAACACTTCCCTAAAGGAACCATACATAACCAGTCCTAATGTTCTGATTATTGAATTCTACCAGGTGTATGAAAGATTAAGGCTGCTCTTTACCCTGGTGGTAAAGATCAACATGGCTTTTAGCATTTGGTCTCTCTTCAAGGTTCCTTGTATTTCTAGATTTCTCTATGAGCTTATGATAGTGATCTTCAAATTCATGAAAAACCTATTAAAATATCTTGAGGTAGATGGTGGCTCTGTTTATAGATTTCTAGGCTTGGAGTCAGGAAGACTTAATTTTGAATCTTATCTTAAACACTTACTAACTGTGTTACCCTGGCCAAGTCATTTAAACTCTGTTTCCCTTAGTTTACTCCAAGGTAAAATGTAGGTAATATCTCTTCTGCTACCTTCCTCCTAATCTCGATTATGAACTACATGGTGTCTTCTTAGCTATAAAAACCATAAATGGTATATGAGAAACATTCATCTAGGATAAAACTCCAGAAGACGATCAAACTATTTTCTAACAATAATGAGTATAGACTTAAGAGTGAAAATGGACACTAGTCCTTGATAATAATTGAGGTTTTCAGGTTTTATCCTAAAAAACAATTCTTAGAGAATATTTTGTTTTTCAGTCAGTTTTCAGTCATGTGCAACTTTTTTACCCCATTTGGGATTTTCTTGTCAAAGGCACTTGAATACTTTGTCATTTCCCTCTCTGGCTCATTTTACAGATAAGGAAACTGAGGAAAACAGTGTATAGTGACTTGTCCAGGACCACACAGCTAGTAAGTATCTGAGGCTGGATTTGAACTCAGATCTTCCTTACTCTAGCCTAGACATAGTGCTCCAACCACTGTACACCTAGGTACCCTTAGATAACATAAGGTAGTAGAAATGGGAAAGTAGAAAGAAGTTGATTATTTTTATGAAGATAGTGACTCCCAAAACAGAGAGTCCAGGAGCAGAAAAGAGAAACACACACATATAAACACAACCAAATGGACGTGAAATCAGTTGTGTAGGTGGCTGGCTAATGTTAAATCACTTATTTTAGCAGCATTTCTCAGAGAATATTCAAGTGTAAGAAATGAATGAGTCAAAAAAGAAAACAAGACCTTTTTCAAAAATATACTTTCCAAAAGTATATTCCAAAGTAACAATGCAGACCCAAAATCAATTTATCATTGGAAAGGACATGGATCCAACCTGATAGGTCAAGATACTTAGACCTGAAGTCAGGGTTCACATCCTGCCTACAACAGTTTCAAGTATTTCTCCAAATCTTAATGTAATTCAATTCAAGTTAGAATGAATTTATTAAGATAATACTCTATGTGATTCTACTGCAGATAAAAAAAAACCTATTGAAAACAATCCCTGCCCTCAAAGAGTTTACATATTACTGCAATTTGATGAGAGATATGGTAAATAATGCAAACCAGCAGTTAATCCATGTATCATGTCATATTTGGTTTAGAAATTTAGTCAGACAGACACACGTGCTCTCTAAATCTCAGGATTTCTTTATTCTTTAACTTAGCTATCCTCAAATCATCTAACTCTGGTTCCACTGTCAGTTTAACACACGTTTAGCAAATAGGTCGGCTAAAATTTTACTTATAGTCCAAAGAATGGGTAAAACCATTAACTTTTTACAAACTTCATCAAGTATTTACCTCAAAGCAATCACATGAGAATTTTTGTACCAATACTGTAACCCCTATTTTACAAGAAAAGAAACTCAGTTGCAATGAGATTAAGCGAGCCCCAAGCCTAGAACTCTAAGCTAGATTCTAATGAAAAACTGACTAGATATTAAATTCTGATAGAGTAAGAAGACACTGGATCTAGGGACAGAAAACATGATTTCAAATCTCATCTTTGATGTTTAATACCCATATAACGTTCGGCAATTCACTTAACCATTCCGGACCAAGTTTAGTCATCTGTAAAATGATGAAGTTGGACTAGGTAGCCTCCGAGGTCCCTTAAATCTCTTGATCTGATAAATTTGACAAATAGGTAAGTGAGAAAGATATGATTTCCAACAAACTACATTCAGAAATATCTTTCTTATTTCTACATTTTTATCTTAAACCAAGAGAAGGCTGTTGGATCAACTACTTAGGTTAAATTGTCTCACTGTGCAAAATCAAGTTCATCATACGTTTTCTAAGACAACTAAAACTCAAACTAATATAATAAATAGTTAAAGTAGAATTCAGGTCCATTGATTCTTGGTATATTAATCTTTCCACAATAGGTTTTGTTTTGTTTTGTTTGTTGGGGGTTTTTTTGGTGATGAGAGGCAGCATCAAGATGCAGAAAGAGTACCAACTCCAGATCAGGACAAACTTGGGTTTCTATTTCAGCTCTTGAGATTTAGTTGCTACATATATATTTTTGGAAGTCAATTAACCTTTCTGAGCATCACTGTCCCTATCTGGGAAATATGGAAGCTAATACTTTAATACCAACATCATAGAGTTATTTTGAATAAAATAACTCTCACACTTTAAAGCAGTGGGTCAAACAAATTGCGAGACAGTCAGGTGGTGTATGAAAAGGTCAAGTCAAGAAGAAGTGAGTTTAAAACCCACTTCAGAACTTAGAATGATATGCAAATAATTTAAGCACCTCATGATTCATTTCCAGTAATGTGAAGATCATAATTCTGTAACATAATATGCTGCGAGATTACTCACTACATAAAGCAATGGACCAACGGTTAGGAAGTCCTGAGGCGAAATTCAGCCTCAGGCACTTAATAGCTCTGTGACCCTGGACAAGTCACTTACCTTCTCTGTACCTCTGTTTCCTAAGCTGTAAAATGTAACTAATGATGGCACCCACTTCCAAGTGCTGCTGTGAGAATAAATGAAATAATAGAGTGCTTAACAAACCTTAGAACACTCCATTATTATTATTATTATTATATTAAATAATATATTGCTTTGAGGTTAAATGAGAGAGTGTATGTGAAGTATGTTGTAATACTTAAGTATTATATAAATATCCTTCATTAAACATGAATTAATCAAATAAGACTATAAAGGTAAAGCACTTTCCAGAACTTTAAAGGACAAATAAATTGGAGATATTTATCAAACAGTAAAAGGCCTATAAAGCGCTTTGGAAATCTGAGAGAAAGTCCTTCATAAATGCTGGCTATTATTTATCTTGTTGCTATTGCTGCTGCTGTTTTTGTTGTGATCGACCCCAAGTCTGTAAATGCATTTTCCACTCATAAATTGACTTGATTTTTACTTAAAATGAGACTGAAAATCAAAAGGTCTGGACATGCAAACTTGAGCATTCTATTTCAGCTCTGTAGAAGAGTTACCTGATCTGTACAAGAAAGAAGTTGAATTAAGTCATCTCTATATTCCCTTGAGTATTTAAAATTCTGTGATTCTGTCAGTGTACAAGATAAAAGAATAACATATGTTCTAGCGACAAAAAATACAACACCGATGAATAGCAAGGCTGCTGACTCACCTCTTTCATAGTTTGAAGATGGCTATGATTCCTACATTTTCCAATAGACAGAGAGATAGACAGACTAGATGGATGGATGGATAGAGAGATAGATAGAGAGATAGATAGATAGACAGACAAACAGATAACCCTCCCCCCCCCAAAAAAAATTTCTATTTGGACTGACTTAGGCACTTCACAAAGTTACATCCCATTCAACAATTGCTTTACTTAATTCACTGTGCTCCTAGCTGTGGCACAAGGAGACTCCGAAGCTTTTCTAAAATCAGAGGCCATTGCTGAGTATTTCTTTCTTCCCATTTTGCCCGTGGTGTAACTAGGCCTCCTGTGAGTTTCCCATTAAACATATGGAGATGCCAGTCATCAATTCATAGTATCAATGTTATTGTGGTTTTTTGGGTAACAATTAGTTGGTCATTAACTCTCACAATATGCCCAGTCAGCTTAGATCTATTTGCATACTGAAATAATGGCTAGAAAAGAGTAGAGTAAAGAGGGCATGAAGGAAATGATTGCCTTGGAATGAAAATAATGACCTTACTTACTGGGGATCATAAAACCAACTACTTAGGATTCCTAACACAACAAAGAAAAGAAATAAATTTCAGGTCATTCACTTACAGGCCTAGAGAACACTTCAAAAGCCATCTAGACTATGCGTATGACATTAGCAAAAAAAATGATCAAAATCAGACAAATTATTGGTGGTCATCACTAATTATTCCACCGCATGTGAAAGCGTTTTGGAAAAAAAAAAGTATAAAATGTTCCAAAACTTCTAACAAGCTCAAATAATCAAATGGATCAAATTTCATTAATATGAAAGTTTTTTTTTTAAGTAATGCAAGTTTAAACTATTTCATTCCTGTCTATTTTATGTGTTTTTCTTTTCAATGTCCTCTCATAAATTCAGCATAGCCCACCAAGGAAGCCAGCACTTTCCTAGTTTTCTCATGACAATGTCTTCATAGTTCTGGATCACTCAGTCCACCTACTATGCTTAAATGGAATATGGATATCCTATACTCTAGTTCTTCGAAGTTTTTTTTTTTTCCAAGTGTTACAGCCACTCCCACTTGCCATATGCCTCTCCATCACTACGGAATATTTGTTTCTATTTCATCAGAGGCTATGATGCTCCATCAATCACAGCCATCTCTCATTTTAGTGCTTTTGCACTGGCTGGTCCTCACCTTGCCCCAAATTCCTATAATGCTGTCCTCCTTTATCTCTGCCTCTTTGTCTCCCTGGTTCCTTCAAGATTTATGTAAATTCCCATTCTTTTTAAGAGGTCATCCATGGTCTATCCATCTGCTAATGCATTCCCTTCTGAAATCACCTTGCATCTACACTGTATATGCTTTTGCTATAGATAGAGGTCACTATACACAGTGTATGTTTATGTATGTATACATGTGTGTATACACACATACTCATGCATATGTTGATACATATATACATAACACACATGCATGTATATAGTCATATATGCAGGAACACACATACATATATTGCCTTTACTTCCATAGCATTTAGTACAGTGTTTGACGTATAAAAAGTGCTGAAGTGCTTAAGAAATATTGGATGACCTAGCGATGTTCACAGAGTGTGGTAAGAAGTGTAAGGAAAAGTGAACTTTCCCTCACAGCATATTTTCAAAACCTTTTCAATGGCTGATTTAAGAGGAATTTTGTAGACTGCTATACATCCTACATTCTCAAAGATGACCAATGACATCACCACATTGGGGTACAATAACAAATGATGGGTTGCAAATGAATTGGACTAAAGTGAGGCAGAGTTACACAAAATCATCAGCCTCACTCTTCCTTTGATAGTTGTCAAAGTCCAACTGAAGGACAAAAGTCAAGATAGCTGCCAATGGCCAAGGATGCAGAAACCTTAGTGTTTTTCATGTCCAACTGAGTTCTAAGTCTCCACGGTACCTGCTTCAGCTGCTTTCATGGCCCTTTGAACAAACTGTTCTCATCCTGCCATTCTACTCTGGAAGTCTTCTCATGCTTGGGGTAGACATCCCCCTACCTTATCAGAAGGTTTAAGCCTATCAGTTACCATCAAACTGCCTTACCCTACCTCACAAGGTACCTTCTGAGGTATTTCCTACCTTCTGAGGTATTTCCCCCACACACACACAGGGTGTGGCCACCGCACATGCTACAGTTTCTTGGAGCCACAAGGGAGACTTATGTGATAGACAGACACCGAAAATGAATGAGCAGTTTCTGAAAAGGCTCCATAAGCCCTCACACCAGAGAAGCTAGTCCTCCTTGAACACCCCAAACACCTCTGTACCTTATAATTACCACAAGTATGATGTAAATGATCCTTGAGGGAAAAAAAAGGCTCTTGCTACTCTTCCATGGATGAGTTGAATGAATTAATGAATAAAGCATTTCTTAAACACTTACTATTTGTGAAGCATGGTGCAGGGGTGAGAAGTGGAAAGGGTACCAAGTATGTTGCTTAAAATCGTCCATTACGTGGTAATTAATAGAGGGAAAATGAATATCTATGAGAATAGCCATGAGCATCACTGTTGGAATGACCAGAGAGAGTGACAGATTAGATCTAGTGCAGCAAGACAGGGAAGCTAAAGGTGATAACTGTTAGTTATTGAAGTGTTTAAAAAAAGATAGTGACACAAAAATGGAGAAAGATTGAAATAACAGAAATATCTTCTAGAGAGACAAGCTTTTAAGAAGCCTTCCTTTGTAAAGAACCTGAGGACCAAATAATTTCTAAATAATCACTTGTGTGTGTGTGCATACACTCGGGATACACTGATGTCTAGTTCTACGTGAAATACACTGGGTAAACTCAGCGTGTTCAGACAAATATCACTGTAATCAGTAGGGTTTGGAGTACCATTGAATTTTCTTTTTAATTACAAATATAATGTGTACCTTGGAGTCCTTAAAATGCTTTAAGGAAATGAAGTTGTGTTTAAATTAGAGATGTGTTGTCTCTGTTGCAGTAAAACATCCATGAGTATAAATGTTAGCTCGAAGTGAAGATTAAAAAAATAAGACAACATGCTACAGTTTTTATTTATATATTTTTTAAATTTGTGGAAGAAAACAAGCATTTCCATAGCATAGTATAATAAAACAGATGGCTGTACGTGATCCTGCAAATCTATTATGTACAACTTGCTGTGCCTTTTAAATATAGAATGAAATTATTTTATAAATTTATTACCCACTGGACACAACACAAATAAATAGGTATATGTATGGATGTGTATGTATTGGTATGCATAAGTATATACACACATATATATGTGTTTAGGCATGTACCTACAAATGTATGTCTGCGTGTATATGTATACATGCACATATGTATGCACATATATGTGTTACTGTCTCTGTGTATAAATATATATTAGATATAGATAGATCTGAAATTATTCTATACATACTCTATCAGTTCTTTCTCTAGATGAAAATAACATCTTTCTTCATACATCCTTTATAGTTAATTTGGGTATCGATAATAGTAAAATGACTTATTTGCTCAAAGAACTGGAAATTTAGGAGATGCCCATCAAATGGGAGAATGTCTTAACAAGTTGTGGTAAATAATTGCAATGAAATATTATTATCACAGACAAAATGGTGAGCTCAATGATCTTAGAAAATTCCATATCTTTGATGAAAGAAGAAATACATTAGCTAAAAAAAATACATGCATATACAAATACATAAATATGTGCATGCATGTATGTATGTATAAATATATGTATACACATGTACATGCATTTGTAACATATAGGTATATAAACACACATTGAAAAGATTAGATATGATCATAAGAATAGTTATTGGACTAGTGATTTCATTGTTATGGGAAACTCCTGGAAGGAAAACCTTCCTCCATCAACTCATGTTAACACATTCTCTGTCTTCTATAAGGGCCTAGAGTACTGAGAGGTTAAGGGACTTGTCTAGGTCATGTAGCCAATCTATGTCAGACTCAGGACTTGAAGTATATTTTCCTCACTCTGGGGCCAGTTCTTGAACCACTACACAACCTGCCTTAAATATGAGTCTTCTAAAATAAATAACTTAATTCAGTCATTTCCTGAAGGCCTATAAAGCCAGACAAATCAGTGAAGAACCATCTGAGAGAATTCTGAAAATCATCATTCTCTTTCTGGGCTTCTACCACAGAAGACACTTTAAAGTGTTCCTATAAATAATGAGGCATCAAGCTTAAATGGATCTTCATTATAAAAGCTTTGATGTACACAAACTAGTTCTAAAGCATCTTGTGGTTCTAAATTTATAACGAGAAATACTTCAAAGCAAGTCACTTTTATAAATAAAAAATTCTCAGTATTTAATCCAAGAGAAGTATCCTTGGTGTGGCCTCCTAAAAGTTTTCTCCCATAGAGAGTCAGTGTGGTGCAGTTGATGGAATGCTGGATTTAAAGTCAGGAAAAGTGAGTCAAAACTCTATCTTAGATGACTATGAATAGTGTGAATAAAGGCAAAACACTCAATCTTCCAGAACCACATCTGTCAAATTTCTTCATCTGTCAAATGGGTCAATGATGGCTGTGGTACCCATGATACAGGATGGTGAATGTGAGGATTTAATAAGATAACTTATGAAAAGCATTATATAAATATGACTTATTGTTTTTACAATGGATAGTAACTCCCAGGGAAGGCAGCTCCCTTTATTAACATAGGGTAGTACCTTCTCTTCAGTTTATGGCCTTAGAGTTAACTAGAATGTGAAAACCCTTGGACAATGACTTGTCCAAGGTCACATAGTCAGGATTTTTCAATGGTGGGATTGAAAATGAGAAAATTCTGACTTTAAGGATGGTTCTCTACACTAAATTATTTTAACTGAGGAGGGAAGAAGTAATGTGGTTCAAAAGATAGAGGGCCAGTCTTGAAGTTGAGAAGAACTGTTTTCAAGTCCTGTCTCTGAAAAGCTCTATAATACTGAATAAGTTACTAAACTTCTCTGTAGCTCTCTAAGACTAATAGTAGAAGGGAAATTGAAGATCTGTGTAACCAACGATTAGTAAGCAAGTACTGATAAAGGACTTCTTATGTGCCACTCACTGTGTTAAATGTGGCAAAAACAGTGTCTGTTGTCAAAGAGTTCACATTCTAATGATGGACAGTTGAATGTGAAAAGATTTAGAACTAGGTACATATGTGCATATGAAGAATCAATAGAAGGTAATCTAAAAAAGATGGCACTCAAAGATGAGGGGGTCCATTAAGGCCTCCACTCCACAGAATTTCCTCCATCGCAAGTCAAGACCTACACACACCCTTGTGTGTACACACGTGTACATACACATACATGTATGTGGGTACATATAGATATATGCATACATATGTACATACACATGTACCCAGAGAGACATATATTCTAAAGTTGTTGGATTTTTTTCACTCTCCATTCTCCCTAGGTAGCACAATGGATAGAATGCTGGGCCTGGAATCAGGAAGACTCATCTTCTTGAGTTCAAATCTAGCCTCAGATGCTTTCTAGCTGGGTGACCCTGGGCAAGTTACCTAACCCTGCCTGCCTCAATTTACTTTTCTATAAAATGAATGAAATGGCAAACCAATCCAATTTCTTTGCCAAGAAAACCACAAATGGGGTCACAAAGACTTGGACATGACTGAAACAACCGAAAAATAATAATCTCCGCGCCTTATCCATAATACTCCCTGTATTCTGTTCTTCTCTTTGATACTCTAGCTTTGATATCATGATTTCTTATCATAAGCTTCAAAGCCCAGGTAAATAACCATACCTTCATAGAACATTTGACAATAATATATTAAAAAGCACAGTCTTACTGACATAATTTCTGCATAAAGATCTGCCCCCTCCCCCTTCTCCTTTCAATTTGGGTCCTTTCACTTTCATTAAATCCTGCACAGCAGGAAACTTGAAACACCTGCTTAAAAGATGTTTTCTTTGAGATGACATCTTCATTTGGTTATTCTAACTATATTAACTGGCATTCATACAGTATTTAAAAATTTTCAAATCAGTCAACTCAAATATACCCTCTGAGAGGTAGTTTCAACAAACATTACCCCATTTTTTCAGTTGAAGAAACGGGCCCCGAGAATTTATGCCACTTTAGAAACTTGAGTGGTGGTGTAATGTGATAGAGAGAAAATTCTGGCTCTGGAGCCAGAAAACCTGTGTTCTAATATGAGCTCCACCATTTATCTGAGTGTCTTTGAACTAGCCAACATGTTTGTACATCACTTTCTTCCCTCATCTATACAATCAGGGGATTGTTGAGGTCTCTTTTTGACCTAAATCATAGATTCAGGGTCACTGAGCTAGAAGTTGACAAAATCAGATTTTGAACCCTGCTCTTCATTCTACAGAGTCGAACACCTGATCTACCCTATGTGGACTCACAGTACTGTAGCTTGCATTTTCTTCTAAAAACATCTGTTAGGGTTACAGTATCTTACTATAAAGCAATTTTCCCATAAGGAACTGTCTATTCTTATGGAGTGGCGCTATTCTGAAAAGAGCTGAATAGATTTTATGCATAAAGAAAAAAAACTGTTAGATCAAATAGTAAAGAATGTGATATATTGTCTCTTTCATAAATGAACAACTTGATGTCTGAAAGGAGCAGAAAAAGAGCTTTGGTTTAATAAAACTGCTTAAAATCTTAGAACAAAGGAACAGTATTCAGATGGGATTTGAGCAATCTGATACCACAGACAATCAAATGTGGCATCATTATAAAAACACTTAAATTACCTTGTAAAGGATAGAGGGTAGTACTTAGCAATGGAAGAAGTCCAGGGCCTGGAGTCAGGAAGACCTGAATTCAAATGCGACCTCAGATATTTGTTAACTATGTGTCCCAATATAGATCCCTTAACCCAATGGTTCTCAACCTGTGGGTCGTGACCCCTTTGGGGGGTTTGACCCTTTGGGGGTCAAACGACCCTTTCACAGTAGTCACCTAAGACCACTGGAAAACACATATTTCTGATGGTCTTTGGAACCAAGACACCACTCCTCTATCCATCTCCAGGCCAGTCCGCCCACATTCAGATATGCCCACATATGAGTATTAAAGAGTCCCAGCATTAGGAAGGTTGAGAACCCCTCCTGAACCTATCTACCTCAGTTTTTGTTACTGTTGTTGTTGTTTTTCAGCAAAAATGATCATAAAATAGCTGCTTACCTCCCCAGGTTGCTGTGAAGATCAGAAGAGATAATATTTGTAAAACAATTAAAAATGACTGATGCGTACTAGGCAATTGATAATGTTCATTTTCTTCCTTCCTATGTGAATAATTCAATAGTTTAAAAGGTCTGAGAAAGAACTTTTATTTGAAAATATGTGACCATAAAAAATAAAAACCGATTTTTCAAGGACATAGAGTGAGATGGAGGACCTTCTTCAGAACCTGAGATACAAGGCTTACCCAGAATGACCTGCTAGCACTTATACTTTCATCTGCTTTTCTAGGAAAGACAGCTCAAAAGGAGGTTAATGACCCTACTTTTAATTACATTCACTAGTTCAGGGGAAAGATCAGCACCCTAAACATCAGAGAAAATACAATGAGAGAAAGTAGCATAAAGACCAACAGACAGGCTTTGACGGCCTGAGTCAAAGTAATAATGCTATACACTTTACATGCACCACTAGATAGAGCTGGCTTTTACATCTGACCAGTTGGGGGGCCTGAACATACAGCTATTCAGAGTCTAGTTTAGGGAATCACAAGGTCCTTCGCATAAGCAGACCTCCAAAGCAAAAAACCAACTCAGAGTATATATACACTTCTCAGAGCCAGAAGGCATCACAACCCTTGTGACTCAGTGCCTAATCAATTTAGCACCAAAAGGTATAGAAGGCTTCCTACAAGCAAGCCTCCTCTTCAGCAAGCTCCAACTTAGGCAAGTCCCTCCCCCAAAGGGCTCTATGTGAGGCCTATTGAGTAGGGAAGATCTTATTATCCCATTAACATTACACTAACTAGATAACTATACACATATATGTGCATACATGTATATATATTTATATATGCATATGTATAATATGCATATGTATAATATATATGCATATGTATCATATGCATTATATGTATGTCTGTGTGTGTGTGTGTGTGTGTGTGTGGAAACAGTTTGGAGACTGAGGAATTGTTACATTAGGAGTGTTAATTTTGTGGAGGAAATTAGGTAATTTGTTGTCACATGAGTGAAAGGTTAATCACTGAGCGCCAGAAAGTTGATTTAAGTCATTGACATCAGTGGAATAGGTTGAGGATAGAAGGTCAATACCAGGGGTGGAAAAAAATTTGGTCTTCTAGGTCCTTGGGTATGACCTTTTCACTGAATCAAAGCTGACTGAGTGAAATACTGGGTCAAAACAAATATTCTGTGAAGTTTGAATTAAATCAAAGGGTCACACTTAAGGATCTAGAGGACCACATGTAGCTTTGAGGCTGCAGGTTACCACCTGTGGTCAAGATGGGCGCTCATCAAGAGGTTGAAAAGCAGCTTTGAAGAAATCAGCAGGAACATAAAGTAGAAGAAAGGATTTCTATTGCTAGTTCCTGATCTGCTAAATAAAAATTTAAATTCATTGGAAGGTAGCTTAAGTTCCACTTAAGTCCTCCTGCACTATTCAGAATTAAAAAGAAAAAGGCTCTCAGAAGTGTCTCTTGCTCATGGGTGCCCCCTCTTGTGTTAGAGGGAAAGCAGAAAAGGGAATGAGGTTAGGAAATTGCTTTGTTGTGTCCAAAAATCCAGCTAGCTAACTAGTTGACACAATCCCCATCTGGCTGGGCTACTTAAATTTTTTGAGAAAGACAACCAAATCTATTTTTTCTGTGAGCTCTGTTGTTATTATTAAGGGCAACATTCTGCTGAATGAATAGAGCCCTAAGATAGCTAACCTGAGGCGCTATGCTCTTTTCTGATTCAAAGGAACTCCTTTTGTTGTTCAGTTGTTTCAGTCTTGTCTCACTTGTGACCACGTTTTAGGGGTTTTCTTGATATGGATATTGGATTGGTTTGTCATTTCCTTCTCCAGCTCATTTACAGAAGAAAAGCTGAGATAAACAGGGTTAAGTGACCTCCTAAGAGTCATAAAGGTATACAATGTCTAAGGCTAGATTTGAATTTATGAGTCTTCCTGATTCCAAGCCCACTGTTCTATCTACTGTGCCACCTAGCTGCCTCAAAAGGAACTGATACATAATTCAATAATATAACACTTTTCCAATTACCTTTTAAGGATAACTTCAAGTTTCAAGAGTCAATGAATGCTATATTACTTCAAGAATTGAAAAAAATATCTTTTTTTTTCTCCACAACTAGAGAGTGGCAAGAACCAACAGATAAGCAAGTATCAGAGAAGTGATTTCCCATGGTTCAGATGATCCTAAATAGAATTTAATCTAAGCCTCCATTTCAAAGATAAAAGTTGCCCCAAGAACGTGGGATTTTATCCCTCATATATTTTCCTACAAAATTTCTATAAGTGTATTCCTACTCTCCCCACAGATGATGAGTAGATTGCTGGGAGAATTTGACACAAGTTTATATGTAGATCATAATGTATTTATTCTGTATTATAATTTCTTTGATATATGAATATCTGTAATCTTAATATTTCTTTTGTCTTATTGCTAAGTAAATGGTTATATTTGCCATCTGAAAAGGTAATTATGGTGAATGGTTGGCTTGACTAAATGGAAACACATTGCTTGGGGCTTAAGATCTAATGTGTTGAATAAGGAGAGTATATTTTCCCATAGCAGTTATGTATAAGACCCTGAAAGAAATCTAGTGCAATGATAAAACGTAATGATGATATAGTCCTTCTGTGAAATCTTAGACTTGCAAATATGAGAGCTAATAGTAGTGAATAAAGCAAACTAGAGAGTATTATTAGGTATTCATACACCTATGTGAGATGTTTATGAAGCAACACAGTCATTAGTGACATTCAACATTCAAATTACACTAGAAATCAGTGTGTAACTTGATGGAATTTCTTACTTAAGTAAAAAGCTGAACTGTCAATTTAATAGCCATTCCAAATCTATTAATTTTTAACTCCAAAATGTGATATTCAGAATTTTAAATTAAATTCACATATTTTCTTTTGGAAAACTCATAACTGCATTGCAAAGCTATATTGCTTTCAGTTAAGTGTTAAACTGATAAACTTCAAAGTCTATTTTCCTTGATGTACTCTGTGGTCCAGAAAAATAAAAAATCAGAATTTTTGCTCTCCTCCAAAATTTCATCTCTGACCACCAGATTTTTGAACACAGTCTGCCATGCCCCATACTGCTGTAATGCTATGCATGAGCAGCTTTCCAGAAGAATGCCTGCTGTAAACAGCTTTTAAGGTTCTGATTATACAATATAGTGAACACTCCACTTATTCCATAACAAATCAAAGGAAAACATTCACAGAATATCAAGGTATAACATTCACAGTAGTAATATTCACAACAACTTATCATTAAAATGGCCACATAGTTTTCACCAAAGTGGTCACAATATTTAGAACAAAGAACAATCGTCTGGTATCCCTAAGAAGGCTTGCCTCCTTACTCAGTCATTCAGTCATCTCAGAGTATGATAGTCATTCTTCCACTAATGGGGCAACTAGGTTAACTCAATCAGTCACTTATTTAACAATCAGTTACTAAGTACTGTTAATCACTAAGTACAATCATTAGAAAATACACAAATCCCCCACCCCTAGGTCACTAGTAAACCACATTGCAGAAAGATACTGCTTTATTTTTCTTTTTTTATTCTCATCACCTCCTACAATACTTGGAGGATTAGAAGTGATTGATAAATACTTGTTGATAAATGTGCATATCAATATGTAGATGGAAAGATGAGAGAGACTGAGAAACATATCAACAAAAAAAAATTAGAAGGAAACTGAATCAATCATGACTCTTAGGCTTATGTAACTTAAGAAGAATCCTGGATGAAAGCAAACAAACAGTAAAACAGGCCTTTGACTAGAACTTAGTCATTCCAATTAGTGTAGTCTAAAGATACCCTGATCAGGAGAGAAGAACATTGGACAGTGGGAGTAAGAAGGCAGATCTAGAAATAAGAAGCGGAATCTAATCTGTTTCAAGGTTGACCATTCAGATACATCTCAGCAATAAGTTCTCTTCTGATCAGTCCTGTTGATATGGGTCATAGCAAAGTTCCAAAAGGGCTGAGGCAGGTTAGGGTGACCTTACTTCACTCTTTCCTTTGTCTGAAAAAGTTTAATTAGTGAACTTCAATAAAGAGTCTATTTCATTAGCTACAAACTGCCAGAAAGTGCCTAAGAGAAAAGTTTCACTTAGTCACTTGAACAAGTATAAAGGAAACATTTTCCTCTCTTTTTTTGATTCATCGTATAATTGAAAGGTCAATAACAGCCTCATGCGTTCCTAGTCATTTGTACCGCCACAGTGCTTCAGGGTACCCTTTTTAATGTGATCTGTCAGGCCTTACTTACCAGATTTACTACTAACTTGTAATATATTAATAGCTCCATTTTGAGATGGAGATTTCAACGCAAATAACACTAGGGAATAGACTGCCAGCTCAGTGGCTTAAAAACGGGACCAGATTGCTAGGCATGAATTAGGGACACAAAAATAGCTGTGGGACTGTGAATTTGAATATGCTAAATCAGAGATGAGTTTCAAACCTGTTGGGGAGTGAGCTGGCGTGGTAATGCTATGAGCAACTGAGAAAGGAAGTCTTCCTAATGTAGTTTTGTAAAAAAAAAAGTTTCTGTGAAAGGATTTCCAGCAAAATCATTATTTTAAAATGAATCCTTATACATACTCACTTACATATATGCACATATATATATACACACACACACACATATATATGTGTATATATGTATATATATACATATATATATACACACACACATATACATACACATACATATATACATATGTAAGCTTTATAGCACAGAACAGTCAAAGATTCCCCTAATCTTCATGGTCTAGGACATATCCCTAGATATAACTAGAGCATTACTAAAGGGATTTTAATTGAATTGCATATTATATTGTTCTCAGCACTCTGCAAAGACGAAACCCAGGGAAACAGGTTTCTGTGTAAGTATCACTAAGAGGAAGTGATGCTATAATCCTACCCTATTTCTGTACCAGTCAAAATATCCCGGAAGTTCTGTAAACTCTGAGAATTGTTTTTAATAAGGTTATATTTATCTTTTAACATCACCATAGTTTTCCATAGGACCTCTTCTTCCTAGTCCCTGTACTAGAGAGCCATATCATACAACAGAGAGTATTTTAAAGAGAAAAAAAAAGAAATAGAAAATGAAAAATCAGCGTAATTGATAAGTTGGAAAACATTGAAAAAATCTGAAAATATGTGCAATGTGTAATAGTTGGGGCCCTCCATGTCTACAAAAAGTATGAGTATGTTTTCTCATATCTCTTCTTATGAGTTATACTTGTTTATGATTTTGCAACATTCACCTTTGATTTTTGTGGTTCTTCTTACCATTTACATTGTTGTACTCATTGTGTATATTGTTTCGTGACAGCTTAATTCACCCTGCATCAGTTCATGTCGCTTATTCAATGTTTCTCTATATTGTTCTCATTATTTTCTTGTTGCTGTTGTAGTGCAACAGTATCTCATTATACCAGTGGACCACATTTGCTTAGCCATTCCCCAACCAACAGTCATCTACTGAGCTTCCAATTCTTTGTTGACACAAAAAGTTCTGCTATGAAAATACTGGTGTTATATAGGGATTTGCCTTTTATCACTGGAATCTTTATCTAAACTTAATAGTGGAATCTCTGGATCAAATGTTATGGACTAAAGTCACGTTATTGGCATAATACCAACCTATTTTCCATAAAGGTTGTAATAATTTAAAGTTCTAATCTGACCTCAGACACTTAACATTTACAAGCCCTGTGACCCTGGGCAAGTCACTTAACCCTAACTGACCTGCCTTCCCCCCTGCAATAAACAAACAAACAAACAAATAAATAAATGGATGGATGAATGAATGAATGGATAAATAGATAGATAGGTAGGTAGACAGATAAAATAAAATAAAGTAGTTTTACCAACAATGCTCCAGTCTGTCCATTTCCCCACAGGCTCTCCAACATCAGCTTCCTATCTCTTGTTTGTACGATGTGATGTAAAAATTTAGGTCTGTTTTGATTAGCGTTCCTCTTGTTATTACAGATTTTTTTCTCTAACATTCTTTCATGTGCTTCTTAATAATTTGCAATTATTTAAACTAAATCTCCCCTGTATAAATATAACCTAAGTAGCCAAGAATAGAAAGAACAGAGAAAATTTGGGGGAGAAAAGACTCTCACAGACAATCTCCCAGACGGAACGCAGTTGTGTAAGAATATTGTTGTGGTGAGGAAATGATGAGCTAGTGGATTAAGAAAAATAAGGAAAGACTTTGACTTACACAGGAAGATGTTATCCACCTCAGAGAAACAGATGACAAAAGACATCACCTCTATCACTTTACCATTTTTACCTTTCTCAAAGTCCTGTGGCAACAGACAAGTGACAAAGTAGCAAATGCAGAAAAACTGTGAGCTATTGTCACAACACTGAACACAGGTAGCCCAGGCCATAGGGTCACATTCTCACTGGAAGCATGGTGAGATTCACACAGTTCCCTGGGAGTCATAACAGTCTTTTAAAGACTACACTGCTCACTTCCTGGTTTGAGGAAGGGACTAGAAAAGGTGCCCTAAAAATTGTCTCCTCCACCCAACCCTGCCTTGATTATTACAGCAGGCAAGGATCCCACCCTAAAATCAAAACTTAAAAACATACAAAAACTTCTGCAAATATGAATTCGCTCACCGTTGGTACCTGAAACGTGCACATGCTTACAGATACCACAAAATCCAGTAGACCTGAAAGACAAGCAACTCTTGTTCTAAGAGAACTCAAAAGGTATCTCATCCAAATAGCAACCTTAAATGGAACAAAGCTAGCAAAAGAAGGCCAGCTTGACAAATTCAGGGCTACATACATTTTTTTCTTCCTCGAATGGCCATAGTGAAGGAGAGTACTGCAAAGTTGGTGTAAGTATTTCAGTCAAAACTAATCTAATCAGCAAGCTTGTATGCCTACCCAAAGGAGTGAGAGACAGGCTTCTGACAATGTCATTGCCACTTTCAGGAAAACACCATGCCACCATCATTAGTACCTATACTCCCACCATGACAAATCCTGATGGAGTCAAAGGAAAACTTTATGAAGACCTGGAGATCCTCCACGATCAATGTACCAAAAGAGGACAAACTTATTATCCTAGGTGAGTTTAATGATAGAGTAGGATCAGACTACCAGACATGTCAGGGAGTCCTTACGAGGAATGGAATTGTAAATAGCAAAAGTAATGGTCACTTACTACTGAAGACTTATGCATCTCATGACCTTCTAATCATCAACACTGTCTTCCATTTACCTAAATGCAATAAAACTTCATGACTGCACCCTTGTAGCAAACATCAGCATTTAATATACTATGTTATTGTAAGGAGAAGTGATAAACAAGATGTGAGACTGATGAAGGAAATGTGTGGCACAGTGCTGGACTGATCATAAAATTGCCCTCTTCAAACTAAATATTCACATTCAACAGAAGTGGAGAGCCCCAAGGCAAAATGACTACCAGAAAATATGTCAACAGACTGGAGTGCTTCTCTGAGCAGAGAAACTTCCTTGCTAACTTGGAGGGAAAGTTGGGCCAACATATGTTTGGCAACAATGGAATAGAAAAGGAGTAGGCAAATTTCAGAGATATGGTGCACAACACTGCATTTATTCTTCTGGGTCCTCCCAAAAATCAAGACTGGTTTGATGAAAACCATGGGGAAATCCAGAAGCTGCTATATGAAAAATGAGAACTCCACAGGGTTTATCAGCAGCATAGTTCATCCTTCTCTAAGGCAGCATTTAACTCCAACAAAAGTAAAGTACAAGCAAAGCTTAGAGAGATTCAGGATTCTTGGCTCAATATGAAGGCAGATGAAATTCAGTTTTACTCTGATGGTAACAATCTCAAGTGCTTGTGTGATGCTCTGAAGTGTATTTATAGGCCAAAATCACACGGTGCTTCTCAACTGCTCAGTGGTGACAGAGTCACATTGATTAGTGAGAAGGATATGATGCTAGAGGAGAGATGGGCTGAACACTTCCATAATGTGTTCAACAGACTGTGATCAATCAATGCTGAAGCTACTGACCTTTTACCTCAGGTTGTAGTCAATTCCTCTCTAGCCGTATTTCCAACTGAAGAAGAGATTTTTTAATGCCATTAGGCTCCTCTACCATGACAAAGCACCTGGCAATGATTCTATTGCTGCTGAGATTTACAAGGTAGGGAGTCAATTGCACATTACAAAAGGTGACTGAAATTTTCTACATTATATGGCAAGAGGTGATTATCCCCTCAGGTATTCAAAGACGCTTCCATTGTGCATCTCTATAAAGGTTAAAGAAAACAGATTGCCCTGCTGGCGAGATTCTTGCCAGAGTATTGCCAGAGACTTCCTTAACAGGCTGATCCTTCATGTGGAAGATGGTCAACTACCAGAGAGTCAGTGTGGAAAGGGCTGTGGAATAGTAGATATGGTCTTTGATGCCTGAAACTCCAGAAGAAATGCCAGGAACAGAACAGAGGTTTGTACACAATGTTTGCTGATCTCATGAATTCCTTCGATAATTTCAGCCATGAGAGCTTGTGGAAAATTATATGTCAAAATTTGATTGCCCCGAGAAGTTCATTAGTGTTGTATGTCAATTTCATGATGGCAAACTTGTCCCGGTTCTGGATGATGGACAATGCTCTCATGCTTTCCCAGTCACCAGTGGAGTGAAACAAGACTGTGCTTGCTCCCATGCTTTTAAGCATGATGTTTTTAGCTGCATTTTCAAATGCCTTCAATGAGGTTAAACATAGCATCAAGGTCAGCTACCATAATGATGGTAAATTATTTAACTTGCAAAGGCTACAAACCAAGACTAAAATGGAAGGAGAGTTGGTGCATGGGGTTTTTGTTGTTGGTGGCGGTGGCGGTTTGTTTGGTTGGTTTTGTTTCGTTTGCAGATTATTATGCTGTCAGTGCAGCCTCTGAAGCTGAGATGCAAAAAAGTATGGATCAATTCTCTGCTGCTTGTGCTAATTCTGGCCTAACAATTAATATCAAGAAAACAGAGATGCTTCACCAGCCACTACCACACCATCCATATGTAAAACCATTAGTTACAGCAAATGGAGAAGTTTTTGATACTGTGGATAAATTCACTTACCTTGGCAGTGTACTTTCTAGGGAGGTACATATTGACAATGATGTTGATGCACCCATTGCCAGAAATAGAGTAGTGTTTGGGAAGCTTTGAAGGAAAGAAGAGGTATTAGACTGACTACCAAAGTGAAGGTCTACAGAGCCATTGTGCTAACCTCATTGTAGTATACCTGTGAAACCTGGACAGTCTACCACAGCCATGTCAGGAAACTGAATCAGTTTCATTTGAATTGTCTTAGGAAGATTCTGAAGAACACCTGGCAGGATAGGGTACCAGACACTGAGGTCCTTACTCGAACTGAACTTGCCAAGCATTCAATCTCTGCTTCAGAGAGTGCGACTCTGATGGGTTGGTCATGTTCAAATGCCAGAAGTATACTTGCCTAAAAGATTATTTTATGAAGAACTCACACAATGCAAGAACTCACATGGTGGAGAGAAAAACCCATACAAGGACACTCTCAAGGTCTCTCTCAAGAATTTTGGAATTGATTGCATGACATGGGAGAAACTAGCACAGGATCACCCAGCATGGTATGCTCTCATCAGAGAAGGTGCTATGAAGTATGAGCAAAGCAGAATTGAAGTAGCTCAAAAGAAATGAGAAAATGACATACAACACATATTTGTGCCTGACCTGTCAGGGCAAAGCATTCTGAGCCCATATTGATCTGATCAGCCACAGTCGGACACACTGTAACTCAGCTCTAACTTAGTGTTGTCATTTTGGTCCTGTTTGAGAATGAAGGAAAACAATCAACCATGTATGTATGCGTGAATATGCGTATGCACATGTATATGTATATATGTGTATATACATATATGTACGCATATTTGCATTTATTTATATTTTATGCATGTACATGCATATGTGTGTGTATATGTAGTATATCCTGGATATCAAACACTTATCAGAGAAATGTGATACATTTTTCTGCTTCCCTTCTTATCCTAACTGCAATAATTTTTTTTTTGGCATTATTTGTGCAGAAGCTTTTAGTTTTCATGTAATTAGAGTACTCTATTTTATCTCTTCTAATTACCTCTATCTTTTGTCTAGTTAAGAGTGCATTTCCATGGTAAATAAATGTGATTCCATTTTGGTATCCCCTTTTTGATGATAGCAGAGAAGGCTGGCCTCATGGCTCCTTCTACCATGCCCCTTTTGGTAGAAATCAGTTTCCTTTGGAGAGGATTGGGCAAGTTTCCAGAAAACAAGCAAACAAACAGACCACCAAACAGTGAGTCATGCCTCCTTGTCAACCACATTTAGACAAACCCAAGCGCGTATATGCATAACCCATAAGGGCAACATACATCCAGCTTACGGCATAATATCACTTCAAGGTTAAAGAAGGAAGTATATGGAGAAAATAGCAAAAGTCAAGGATATGTGACCAGTGCTGACTGGCCTTGCAGTCAGGGTTATGCAGGTAATTGTTTCATAACTGAGTCTTTGAAAAAAAAATTACACAGTGTAACGCCATGCACCAGCAGATTCCCAAAGGAATGCTACTGTGAACAGCTTTTAGAGTTCAGATTACAAAATATAGTGAACACTCTGTTTATTCCATTACAAATCAAGACAAACATTCAAAACGTTATAATATTCAC
>CM053583.1:389895011-389918083 GCA_028627135.1 Pseudochirops cupreus
TACACACCTCAGCCAATCCCCTTCTTCCACATCAACAGGGGAGTTCATGCATTCTCAACAGTGGGACAGAGTTTGCACCTTCCACACTTAGCACTTAGCACTACTAAGTGCTAAGTATCCTGCTAAACTAATTACTATTACAACAGACACTCTTAAATTTCATCTATATTATTAACATTTTCTCCATCATTTTCTTAAGGCTAGACATTCAACAATATGATAAAACTGCCTGGATTTGTAGCTTTTTCTGATTTCTGAGGTATAAATACTAATATGAAAATTTACCAACACACTGTCCAGTGATTGGAGCTGGCTCCAGCCTGAGCCAAGACTGAACAGCAATGGTTAGGGGAAAAGTCACACGAGTATAAGACAGCAGAGATTCAGGTGGAAAGAGATGTTTGTTTGTAGGGACATCATATGGAAATAAATGAAAAGAAACTCACTAATCCTCTAGTATGTTGTATTATGGGACCCAAGGCTAGTGTAGGCCTGAGACATCCAAGAATTCCTAGATAGGAGAAGACTAGATAAGAGAAGAAGACAGATAATGAACTTGCAGGGAGGTCAAAGAACAAAAATCTCCAGACAGGGATTAAGGGAAGTGACAAGGACTGAAAGCCATTAATCAATAGCTTTGGAGTTAACTGTGTGAAGAAAGTTTCTTGTCTAAAATTAGAAGTAGAAGAGATTTTATTTTGTCAGTGTGTAGAGGTTGAATTACCTCTCACAAATGACTAACTCTAAAGGCTAGGAGAAGGAACTCTCTTTCAAGGCCTCAAACTTATGCACCTATAATTTAGAACTAGAGAAAATTATTCAAGAGGAGTTGAGTCTTGATAGAATGTCAGAGAAGGGAAAATAGAATAGCATTTCTAGGTCACTGATACTGGTATTTCAGAAAAGGTTTAAACCTAAACAACTTGTTGGCATATTATTATTCCTTTCATCAATTACTGAACTAATCACAAACTCTACATCTACTAATTTTCCCTTTAATATTTTGAATAAAATAACAAACAAAAAGTTAAACAAAATCATCAAGGATGGAGATTTATCCAGTCATCCAAAGGGAAAGAGAATGGAATAAAATGTACTATTCTCCACCCCTTTTACTCCCATCCTCTCTCTCTCTCTCTCTCTCTCTCTCTCTCTCTCTCTCTCTCTCTCTCTCTCTCTCTCTCTCTCTCTCTCTCTCTCTCTCTCTCTCTCTCTCTCTCTCACACACACACACACACACACACACACACACACACACCTTAAACTCCTGTGAGTTTTAGAACACAAGAATTCCAAAAGGAAGTTGGAGCAGAAAACTGAAAAAAATATATAATGTAGAGGTTTTAATCTGACTAGGTGTCAAACTGGTTGATACTTTAAACAGTGGTTGTATTTGGAAAAGTCATGTTGGGAAAGGTGAGTGTTATCTTGCTCTACAATCCTAGACCTCATGGTTCCATAGGCCATGAAAATGATAACAGTAATATTTTTTTTTCCTATAACACTGGAGAAGTAGACAAGTTTAGAAGAAAAAGTAGATCAATGACAAGAATGAACTCATTTCGAAAAGCATAAAGATGAAGTTTGTGTGTGTCTAATTTTAACCTGGAGATCTTTAAATGAACGTACTTTGGTACCCTACCTATTAAGGTGAATATAATTGTAATTCATTTTTTAAGTTTTATATGTGTTGTTTTTTATATTACAAATATTTATAGATTGCTCACATTTTGTGAGAGTTCTCTTGTAACTGTAATCAAATAAATAAAAGTAATAACAACAGTGATATCTGAAAGTGCATGCAACAACTGTTATCTGTAGCAACTCCTGCCTCTATTTTAACATATATGTTTGTATGCATGCATGTCTATCTATCTATCATCTATCTATCTTTCTATCTATCTATCTATCCATCCACACATGCACATACATACATAATCACATGTATACGATATACACACACAAATCTCTCTATGTATCGATATCTATCTCCATATCCATCTATGTCTTCAGCGTAAATGCATTACTTCTCTGTATCGGTTAGCATGTTCTATCATAGTCTCACTGGCATCATGACATTGTACTTTACATATGTGGATACAAGAGGTCCCAGTTTAGTTTCTTCATGTCAAGCGGAGTTGTTGGAATTCTCATTTTGGTATCTGCTGGTATGCAGCTCAATCGCTCATAACTATTCACCATCATTTTGTCAGCAGTTCTAAAACTTCCTTAGAGAATGGTTTTCATTCTAAACTCTCCAAGTCAAGGGAATAACTTTCCTCTAAAACAGGAGTCCCTAAAATAAGGCCCATACATTATTTATCTATATCTGTATTTCCATATATATTATGTATATGGATATATGCAACAGTAATTATATAGATATGTAGATACATAGATTTATAGATAACTACAATTCCATTTAATTGGCATCTTTTGTAATCCTATGTATTTAAATGCCTAAAATACACTTAAAAAACATTATTCTGATGGGTAGATAGTGTCTTCCAGACTGCCAGAAGGAACAGGTACACCACACATAAAGTGTTTAAAACATCTATTCTAAATCAACCCCATAAACACAGACAAAAAGGGCAAAGCAGTGACTCAGTGCCAGCCTGCAGTCAAATCTGCAGCCACTGCTAACTCCGTTGCCTAGAGGAATAGCAGGACATGCATTCCATTTGCCCTGGGGATGTTTTAAAAATGAATCAATTCTTGTCTCTAGCTCAGAGCTCACAGTCAGAGATCACGCTCTGAAAAAAATACCACAATTTTAAATTTAGCTCTTCTGCTCTCGGGATCACTTGCTCTCAATTCCATTCTCCTGCTCCCCTCCCAAAATAAAAACAACAAAAAAAGAAAAATAGATTAACAGTGCGAGTCCTTAACAGTTTTTATCATAATTTTGGTATAAGAGACAAAATAAAGTTTGGAAACAGAAAACAGAAAGCTTAAAAACTTTTAAGAAGCAAGTATAACCCTCATACCCTGTGAAACACATCAGCCTCTGTCTTCTTAGAAGAGAGGGAAGGACAGGCCAGAAAAGAACTAAAGATTCGCCTTTCCTGGGTTCAGTTCAAAGTGGTTCCAGCAGAGCAGTCTCTGGTCTCTGGCCTATGGTTTCTCTACCATTGGCTCTGTCTTAGCCACAGCAGTCCTGCCATTTGTTCCTATTGTTAACTGCTTTTTGTGGTGTCCATTAGCTCCAGTTCCGTTCTCTCCTCTTTCCAATATGCCTTAGTATAGGAGGAGGTTAGCTTATAAATCATATCAGCACCTCTAGAATTAAATACAAAATTCTATGTTTGGCTTTTAAATCCCTTCATTACCTGACCCTCTTTAATCTTTCCAGGCTTCTTATACCTTAATCCCCTTCCCAGACTCTACAATCTAATGACACTGGCTTTCTCATTGCACTCCATCACCCCATCCAAGCATTTTTACCAGCTGCTTTTCACTCCTGGAATTCTCTCTCTTCTTATCTCCACCTGTAAGAAACCTTTCTTCCTCTCCCCCTCTCTGAGGTTGCTTCTAAGTTACCTATATATACATTATTTGCACAGAGTAGTTTGTATGCTCTCTCTCACATTAGATTTTGAAATCATTGATATCAGGATTATTTTATACTTTTTTTTGGTTTTTTTGTCCTCCAGTGCTTAACACAGAGTAGGTGATAATAAATGATTGTTGACTTAAATTGCCAAGTGCCTACCACAGGGCCTTGCACATTAGGTTTCTTCAGTAAGTAACTTGTCTGAATTTATGAAAAGAAGACTTAGCAAGAGGATATCGATGTAATCTTGAAACCAGATTCTACAGGAGGGAAAACTATGATTAGCTTGCCAAAGGATACTGGCAGCACTTCTTGGCCTGGGAATATTAACTAAACTGATAAAATTTCTGGATGATGTTTTTTTAGCAATAAATCCCAAGAGTGTCCCAGATCATCTGAATCAGTTGCAAAGGAAAACAACAGAGATTATTTCAAAAATGAAGAGATGCAGAATAAGAGAAAGTTTTCTGTATGAGGATTATTTTCCCGGGTGAGGTAATTGCTAAAGGGTAAACAAATATTTAGGAGTAAGCAGATATTAAACAATTCTAATGATGTCTGAATGAGAGACAATGTAGTAGAAGCTCCCAGGGAAAGCTCCAAGACTTCCTGAGAAGCAATTTGAGCCATTGGATAAAGCCTTGGTCTAAAAGTCAGAAGACCTGGGTTTAGATCTAGGCCACACTGTTTCATATCCATGTGATCTCATTAACTTTTCCCCCAAAACCTAGCCCTCCTATGAAATTCACTATTTTGATCAAAGGCACCACAATCATTCCAGCCATCCAAGTTTGCGACCTTTTTCTGCTCACTCACAACACATCATCGATCAGTTGACAAGTCTATTCAATATTTTACATCCTCTTCAGTCTCACACATTCAAACATCTTCTATCCCCTCACATCACAACAACCCTGTGTCAGGAATTTATCACCTCTCTTTTCAAATATTTCAACAGATTCAAAGTGACCTCCCTCTGCCAATTGTCACCTTCTCTTCAAACAAATTATTCAATATACAATTACTAAGCACCTACTTGGTATGAGTTAAGCATTTTGCTAACTGGGGACAGAAAGACAACCAAACAAAAAACATCTGCCCTCAAAGATCTTCCATTTTATGAGGGTAGATAACATGTTTACATAAAAGTATATATTCAATACATACAAAAATATATACATAAGAAAAATTTTAGAAGTGTTAACAATTGTAGTAGCAAGCAACCGAGCATACCCAAGAGGCCTGCTAGCATAGGTTCTTTGATCTGCTTTTCTAAAGGAAGCAACTCAAAAAGGGGTTAATAATCTTACTTTAATCAAACATATATATCATTGTAATGGTCATGTAATTTGAATTTGAAGATCCCTTTGTATGTGCAAAGGTAACAGGTGCTTAGCACTTAGTAATTAATCAAGCTTCTGTTAAAGAAACAGAAGGTGTGACCCCCTGTTGGTGACGTAACAGGAAGGGGTTGGCTGAAAAAGGAAGCAGCTGAGGCCATCTGTACATAAGGAAAAGCCAAGAGAGGGAGAGATAGATCTTCTTGGAGCAAGCTCCAGGGAGGCTGAAAAGGAGCTGGGGAGGCTGAGAAGGAGCAGAGGAGGCTGAAGAGGAAATCCCCTCCCCTACCCCCCAGGCTGGAGAGAATGATTTTGATTTTGAAAACCTAGAGAGAGTGATTTTGACTCTGGGAACCACCTGAAACTTCTACTGAGTCTGAGGGCCAGCCAGAGCTGCTGAGGCTGCTGAGGATTTCCAAGGGCCAGCCAGAGCTGCCAAAGACTGAGGAAGCATGACTGTGATGCTGGTACTTTGCATGAACCTGTTGGTGGCTTTGGTAAGCCTTGTCTTCCCAAGAACAGAGACTGTGAAGGATTTGAGATTGATTGGACATTGTGAGCTCCAATGTGGAGCAGAAACTGCACAGAGAGCTGGACAAGGACCTGGGAGCTGTCTGCCTTTGAACCCAGGTGACAGTTTGGTGAATACAGGTAGGATCTGGGACCATGGAAAGGGATCCAGGGAATCTGAGAAACCATTCCAAGTAAAGCTGAAAGAAGACTTTACGTGGATACTGTGTACTGACTGAGAAATTGTAATTTACTAGTGTCCTAGGGGTGGAGGGTTTGTGTATTTTCTGATGATAGAATAGTGAATTATGAAGGATGACTTAATGATTGAGTTGATTGAATGAGTGATTGACTAAATGACTGTACTTATTGATGACTGAATAAGTGACTGATTGAGTTAACTTAGTGTGCCCCATGAGTGGAGAACTTTGACTGTTGTACTTTGTGCTCCTTGAGAAGGCAAACTTCCTTAAGGATGATTGAATGATTTACTAAATGATTGTTCTCTGTTGAAAACTTTGTGACCATTGTAGTGAAAACTATGTGACCATTTTCTGTGATAAGTAGTTGTGAATGCTATATTTTGATTTGCTTTGATAAATTGTAACATTTTGAATGCTGTACTTTGATTTACTTTGAATGTTTTGCTTTGATTTGTTATGAAATAAATAGAGAGTTCAGTATATTGTGTAATCAGAACCTTAAAAGCTATTCACAACAGCATTCTTCTGAAAAGCTGCTCATCCTTGGCTTTATAATCATTCACTTAGTTCGGTGGAAAAAGTCAGCACCCTGAACTTCAGAGAATACAAACAAAAATTACAAGCAGACAAAAAAAATACAGAGGAAATAACACAATTCAACAGACCAACAGCAGAGCTTCTAGTTGTCTGACCATTATATACCTACATAGTTAGTTACCAGAGAGAGAAGCACCAGTATCTGGGTTTTCAAAGCCAGGTGGCTCAATAGCTACCCAGAGTCTCACAGGGCCAGATCATACAACTCTTCCCATAAATAAGCCCCCCAAAAAAACCTCACCTCAGACTTTATATAGCCTTCTTCAGGGTCAGAGAACATCACAACCCTCTTGACCCACTGCCTAATTACACAGTAACAAAAGGTGCGGGCATTCCTGAAAAACAAGCCTCCCCTAAGCAAGCTTCTCTTGTTGGGCTCCAAGTGAGGCCCATTAAGGGGTAGGGAAGAAGTTCAAATTCTCTTACCATTATAGCAGTCAGAGAAGCATCATCATGATAACATCACAAAAAAATAAAAAGGATGAAATTGGGGGAAAAAGCAATTGTATTTAGCAATCAAAAAGTTACTCATAATTTTGGAGAAAGAAGTAGGGCTTGGCACAGTGACTGGCACATAGCAAGCACTTCATGTTTGATCAGTTTATTTACTGAGATATGCTTACTCACAAGCTCTAATGGTGCTTTTATATCCCACTATTCTCATCTGTCACAGCTTATTCAACCATTCCCTGGTAGATGAGCACCCACTCTGATTTTAGTTCTTTGCCACCTCCACCACACACACAAACAATGGCACTAGAAATATTTTAGTGTGTATAAGGTTTTTATGCCCTTTTTTGTCCTTGTTAAACTTATGGCTAGACTCAAAATTGGATAGAAGAAAGATAGTGAGCTGGTTTGCATTTGAGAAAATCTGGAGTTCTTTTAGCAACAGTAAACAACTACTTTATTCCAAAATACATATATTGTAACAATATTTCCATCTGGAGATTAAGAGGCAGCATGAAATAGTGGATATTTACCAGGTCTCAAAGATAGAAAGACCTGGATTCAAGTCAGGCATCTGTGACAAACTGACTCTATAACCCTGGGCAAGTCACTTAATCTGTGTCACAGACAATTGTCCTATTTGTAAATAAGATGATATACTATATTTGCGGCAGGAATTTCCATATATAGAGTTTCAGTCAAGTGCTCTGTAGGAATATCACAATTTCTAAATATTTGATTTAGGTTTTAGTATACTACCAACAGGAAATATAGCATCAAAATGGAAGTGAGTTGGCCATATAGTAAGAATGGGGGATAACAGATTAAGAGCAAAATATCTATATTGGCATTCACAAATTCTAAAGAAGTTCTCAGGTGCATTTAGATATATCTGATGATCCAATTGAACAAACTCCTATGTTCTAGGCAAGACACTCTTCTGGAGGTATAAAGAAAATGAAAGAGAAAATGCCTATGTTCAATGAGCTGGCATTGTATTGAGGGAATATAAAATGCACAGAGATAATGTTCTGAGTCATCTGCACAGAGATGATAATTGAACCCACATAAACTGATTAAACTGAAAGAATATGACAACACACACACACACACACACACACACATACAATACAATAAAAGCTTGGAAGAAACACACCTTGAGAAGAACAATACTTGGACATCCAATGAATTACACTGAGACAGGTAGGAAAAAATCAGTGTAATGGAAGTTGATGGAGGACCTAGGAAGATAAATTCGTTAATAAGGTAAATATCTGTGGAAAGCTGAAGGTGGACAACACCTAGAAAGAGACACAGTGCTCACAATGGAAGGTGTCTATTGTCTCATTAAAGTAGAAACTGAAGTCCCCTATTTTAATTGAAAGATTGGAGGACTCAAGAGATAAGCAAAAGTTTGAAACAACTGCTATAGAACGTATAAAATGGGTATAACTAGGGAAGAATAAAAATGTTTTCTTGTAGCATGGAGAGCCCACTTGAAATTAGGTTAAGAAAGTTTATAATAGACTGGGGGTTAGGTTGTGTGACCTCTACTAATTTTCACCAGTAAGAGTGAAGAAGACAAATAGTGGGAGTAACCCAGGGCTCAGTTTGGCAGGGTATAATACCATAGTGTCTAAGAGGAGGGGGCAGTATGAAATTGAATTTGTCAACCTTAGCATCAACATTTCAAAAGTATGAAAGTGAGGCCAGTTGATTAATTAGGAAATCAGGGAAGGATGAAGTAACAGGAAACTGAAGAATATCAGTTAGGATGAGTGAGGAAGAAAGATGGATGGAAAAAAAGAAGTAGTCAGAGAGGAATTTTGGAGATATGAATCATAGAATTGAAAAAATGTGGATGTTGGTGGGATTAAGACTTGGAATATTTTTTGTGTGCCTGAGAGACAGTAAAGTAGTAAAGTTGTGGATAATGGCAGTTGAGAAGATTATTCAAAGGAGAAGCTAGAGTATTTGAGTGGAATACAGACACACACATATGCAGCACCTCTTCACCTTCCTAATTATAAAGAAGGAATTGATATGAAAAGGAAGACTAGGAGAGGTGCTCGACTCGTTTCCAAAGAAAGAAGTATGAGTCCTATGGAGCTAGTTTATACTCATTGGGATTTGGTTGATGACAATGAAGTGAACTTCAAAAGAGGAGATATTTTGGATTGAATGCAAATAATTCTGGGGGAAAAAAGATACAAGACAGGATGCTATGGTAGAAAGGTTTAAAACCTGCTTCTGATGATTTACTCCCTATAACCATGGATATAACTTCTCTACGCCTCAGTTTCTTTAACTGTAAAATTGAAGAATTAGGCTAAATGCCCTTTAAGGTCCCTTCAATCTTTCTATGACATGAACAAATAAAAACAGGATAAGAAAATGTTTAATTTCTAATGGCATGTGTAAGCATACACATGAAAGAGATCAGAGAGGAATGGAAATAGTAAACTATATTTGCTTTGTTTATATAAAGACAGTCATAACTATTTATTTGTTGGCTCTGGGAATATAGTAAAAATGGCAACTTTGTAACACAGATTTTTCTCTCCAATATGCAAAAGAATTAAATTTTTATGAAGGTGCTAAAACATTTCTCAACATGTTTGTTTTCATCTTCATAATTTGCATTATTTGCTATTTAATCTTAGAACTCAGAAACTTAAACAGGTCTCTTGTTATTGTTCTTATTCTAGATATCCTTTGTTACATCCACTAGTTTGGAAGATTTGGGGGTAGGTTCATTTGACAAGTATGATTGCATGTTCTTCATAAGAAATTCACATGACTTAATGCCTAATTATAAAGAAAAAATGCATGCATATGTATGTGCATATATGAATATGTTAATAAATAGTGATTCTCTTCCAACTTCATTTTGTTTACTTGAAGATTTTTCTCAGCTTCTTTTTCATTCTGCTTTTATCCTTTTACCTGCCAAGCTTCTAGATTTGACCAAAGTATTAAATAAAATATCTCATACTGTTCTTGTGGAAATCAAGGTAGAAATGTGGATTTGACCATCGTATGTTTAGGTGGATTTGGAACTGCTCAAGAGGCCAGAATCCCAATGAAATCACTGATGGTTCATTATCTGTATTTAGCATTGTGCTAATTATCATTTTTTATTGATGACAAGAGTAAAGGCAGAAGTGGCACACTCATCCAACTGGCAGATGACACAGCACCAAGAGAGACAACTAATATGCTGGACAATGGAGCAAGAATTCAGCAGGACATTGACAAACTCAAGAATATGAGTCAATCTAATATGATGAAACTAAACAGAGATAAATACAGTCTTATACAAGTTTTAAAAAATCATTTCTATAAGATGAGGGTTGCGATGAAGGCATAGTTAGACAGCTATCTGAAAAAATCTGGAGATTCAGTGGCCTAATTATTAAATCTGTATTAATAATGACATGAGGCCTTTGGGTCTTCATTAAGAGAAATATAGATTCTTAAAACTCAAACAAAAAACCAAAGGAGCTAATATTTCCTGCACTCTGATCTTGTCAGATCATACTTGGTGTATTTTGTTCTATTTGGGGCACCTCATTTTAATAAGGATATTAATAAATGGAAGGGAATTTTAAGGAGGATAACCAAGGTGGGCAAAGGTTTTGACTCATATGAGGACAACTTAGAAGGAGTGAGCATGTTCAAATGGAGAAGGGAAGATACTAAGTAATTTCAAGTGTTGAAAGGTTTTTGCTTGAAAATGTTTAGATTTATTCTGTTTGGCTTTATAGAGTTGTAGTAATGAGAAAAAGCTATGACGAGGAAATTTTAGTGTTAATCACAGAGAAAAAAAATCAACATCATTATCAGAGCAATAAAAATATAGGTCCAGCCTGTATAAGAAAGGGTTGAGAACCCCCTAGGTGGAGGTCTTCAAGCAGAGGCTGAATTACCACTTGTCAAACATGCTATTACAAGAATTCCTTTTGGGTATAGATTAGGCTGTTGAGGGATTGCTTTTCAACAAAGTTTTAGCCACTAGACTATTGAGATTCCTTCCAATGCTAAAATTCTATGAATGTGAATACTTAATCCATACACACACATCTCCATTTATTTATTCAAGTCCATCACTCAGCTACCTGAACTTCATTCTTATCACTCCACTGCAACTATATAATCAAAAGTGACTAATGACCTCCTAACTATGGAATCCTAAAGGTTTTTTTTTTCTTTGTTTTATTTCTAATCCATCTCTCTATAACATCTCAGATGTGTTGTGCTACTTCTGGAGGGTAAGGGTGGGAAACATTGGATTTGTAGTCCAGAAAACATGGATTCAGATACCAGTTTTAATACTTGTTCTTTTTTTTATTTGCAGCGAGTCACTTAAACTCCATGGATCTCAGTTTCCTCATAAATAAATTGATGTGATTGGATTCAATTGCCTTTAAATCCCCTAATAGTTCTAAATCCCTGATCCTTAACTTAAAAGTTAAAGTATTTATCTGGAGAGTCTCCCTTTTCCTGGACTTCATGACAGCGTGATACAGTTGTTCATTTGACTACAGTGCTACTTGATTATGGTTCCCTTTGGAATCACTTCTTTCTCCTATACTCAATTGTGGGTGTTCCTCTCAGGAATAATCCCTAACTCTCAACTCCACTTTTTAAGATAATTAATCTTCTCTCATATCTTCCACCATCACTCTTATTCAGCTGACCCTCAAATCTATATTTCTACCCTAGATTTGTCTCCTAAGCTCCAATTATGTTTGCTGATATTTATAGCTGGATGTTGTGTTCCCTCTTCCAATTTAAGGTTGTTTAAACCTATATCTCTGATCTCCCTGAAATTAGCTATGTTCCTTAACTTGCCTATTTTTTCGTCAATAGTGCAAGCAGTCATTCTCTCAGGTATTCAGCCTTGGAACGTAGCTGGAACCTTTGGATTTTGTATCTCACTTAAGTGCCTACTTCTAATTTATCTGAGGCAGTGTTATAGTGAATGGAGGGCAGACCTTAGGATCAACAAGATCAGGATTCAAGTTTCACCTCTGGCATTTACTGAGGATAAGTCTAGAGGATAGAGTCATCCTATCTCTCAGAACCACCCATAAGCAACTTTCTCAGATTGTAAATTGCAGAGTAGGCAGGACCTCTGTATTGGGTATTTCCCCAATAAGACTTTGCTGTACCAATTAAATCACAGATGCTATACCAAATCATCACCAATATACTTAATTGCTACTAGTAAATATTTTTCCTACCCTTCTCTTCCTTATCATTTTCATTTCACCAACATAATGTAGGTCTTAAATAAATTATTTTTATTAATTTATTATTCTTCAAAATCCATCTCTATTCTTATCAGGACAATAGTTCATTTCATGCCCTATAAGCTAAATTCTTTCTCCTTTTTACAAAGTTTTTCAATATCCAATTCAAGACCTACTATTTTCATGAAACCTGCCAGGATGATGACATACAACAATCATCTCTAATTCTTTTTCCATCAACATTTAAGGCTCCTTCCATTAATCTACCTTATGTATCATTAACAAATTATTTTGTTGTCATTGTCATTGTTTCCTTTTGGATTATACTCAGTGGTGTGTGCTGAAAATATTTTTTAAATCACCTGGTTCTCCAGGGAAAAAAATGCACAGCACACTTATATAATTTAATCTTAATTATTAACAATTTGTCCATCACTTTCTTACGTCTTTGCAATCAACAATACAATAATTGAAGGCGTGATTTGTAGCTTGCCATGTTCTGAGACAAAAATGCTCACCTTGAGAATTTAACTATTGGCTCCAGAAAGCCAGCTTAAGCTGGCTCCAGTCCAGTTCTGACACATCTATCATTTCATTAGTGTATGGAAATACTAATGAGGGAAATCCCCACTATTAATGCCAATTGGTGCCAACTCTGCAATGTAAAATCTCATCAGAGTTGTTAGGTCCCAAAGAAGGTAAATGTCTTTCTCAAGGTTACACAGCAAATATGTATCAGAAGCATGATTTAAACCCAAATTTTCCTAACTCCTGGGCTAACTCTTTCCATTTTGCCATGAATAACACAGAATAATCTTTTTAAACAATACCTTTCTCAGTATCATTGCTTATCATGAAAAGTCCAATATGCTCAAACTCAAATTTAAGGTCTCCCATAATAGGGTACCAAATTATTTTTCTAGTTTTATTTCCCTACACTCCACAGCATAAACTTTCCATTCTAAGAAGAATGATCTACTTACTGTCTCAAATTTATTCAGATTTCTTCCTTCACACATTTCCTCATGCTATAATAATAAATATGATCTCACTATCTTTTTACAGACAAATAGCACACTCACCCATCAATGTCTAGTTCAATTTCATCTTTCTGTGAAGCTCTTTACTACTTCATACCACCGTGATGTCTCCCTCTGCTAAGAGCAAACACTCATAGCATCTGCTATCTATACCACTCAGTGCTTAGTTGCATACTGACAATTCTTATTTACATACATTTATGTATGTCTTTGGAGAAGGAAATGGAAAACCACTCCGGTATCTTTTCTGAGAAAACATCCAATGTAGCCATGAAGAGTCAGACACAACTGAAAAATGACCAAACAACATCAATGTATATGTTACTTTCTAGGTAGATTGCAGATTTCTTGAGACCAGCTGTAAATCATACAGTCATAACCTTGGAGCCATCATTAACTCTTGTCCACTATCATCCCATGGTCTTCTATTACCTTAGTATCCAAATCCTAACAATCTTAAAATCGTAATCTTTTACCTGTCATTCCTTTCCTTTCATTTCCTCTGCCCTCAGGCTAGTGCAGTCTCCTAATGTCTCATCCTTGAACTATTACAATAGCCTTCTAACTGGTCTCCCTGATTTTTCTTTCTTTCTTTTTTTCTTTCCTTCTTTCTTTTTCTTTCCATCCATGCATCCATCCATCCATCTATCCATCTACCTATCTATTTATCTATCTTTTGTTCCATTAATACCTATCACTACCAGATCCATCTTTCCAGAATACACCATTATTTATGGCATTCTCCAAACAATTAAAAAAGCATTTAATTTATAAAATACTTACTATGTGCCAGGCATTGCACTAAACACTAGCAATACAGATAAAAGCAAAAAGAAATAATTCCTGTCCTCCAGGAGCTTACATTCTCATAAGGTCTATAACAGTAAATGCTGCTGCCTTTAAAATATGACTTAATTCTTCCATTCAAGGCCCTTCACAGTCTAACTTCAATCTGATTTTCTAACTAATTACTACCCTATGTGAACCATTTATTCTAGCTAAATTCATCCATATAAAATTCCCCTGATTGTACTATTGTATTTCATATATTCTTTTGATGCAATGTTTTTTTCTTTCTTTCTAGATCTTTCCTTCTCTTTTATTAGGTTTACATAGGCTCTAATCTAGAGAGTAAAATAAAATCCTGCTCAAATGAGCCACCATAAAATATTACTTGTTTATATAACCATAAAACTCTTAGAACTTGACTTAATACAATTCTAACACACTCTGGCAGTTTTTAAAGAGTATTAACCTCTTTCATTTTTAATCACTACATGGGTGAATATAATTTTAAAAGCCTCCAGTAAGTAAGCAGGCATAATTTTAAAAATATAAAGTCAAGGAAACTATAAAAACCAGAGCGAACAACAGTAGGCGCAAGGCATCTAGGGAACCTGACTATGAAATGATTGTACTTAGCACTGATCAGGGCCCTATTGGAGCTTGTACCCTATTCTTACCTCCTCAAATATAGATGACAGCTTAAATGGATGATGAACTAGAATGTGGGAGAGACCATCCAGCAGACTATTACAATTGTTCAGGCATGAGCTGATGAGGGCCTTCACCATAGTAGTGAGAGTGTCAGAGGAGAAATGAGGAATATAGGGGAGATATTGTAAAAGTAGAATCAGTAGGCCTTGGCAAATGATTGGATGTGAGGGTGAGAGAGAGTGAGGTTGTAAGCCTGGGTGACTGAGAAGATGGTAGGACCCTCAATAGTAACATAAAAGTCTGGAAAAGAGGAGTGTTTGGGGAAAAAGATAATGAGTTCAGTTTGGGGCATGTTGAGTGTATATATGAGGGATTACGTGGTTCAGTGAAAAGAGCAATCTTACAAAATAAGTCCCTTGGTGCCACTATTAGAGAGAGTAGACTGATTGTACCACCAGCCTGATTCATTGTATTCTCAATTCAGCAAAGAAAGGACTTTAAACTTGATACAGATTATCTTCTTTCTTGTATAGTATAGCCAAAGGCAAAAAGTGAATAGGGTGTATTTATTTCTATACATCCTCTAGATTATTATTCTGCTTATATGTACATATGCACTTGGCTTCTTTGGAAGGTACATTCCTTTAGACCAGAGACTGTTTCATTCTTTATACTTGTGTCCCCAGAGCTCAGTACAGTACTTGGCCTTAAGAAATTCTTGTTAATTGATTGTTTTCCTGATGGACCATTTACCATATTCTACAAAATTTTACAGTCTAAAATTGATACCATTTCCCTTTCAAAACAATTTTAATACATATTTCAATTATAAAGAATGTGTCAATTCCCGTTTTCAATTTATTTCTCTTTAGGACTTCAAGACAAAGGACTTATAAATCTGATCAAGGCACTAATCCTTTCCTGGACTCAGTTTCTTCACCCCAAAAATGAGGGATCTGAATTCCAAATAGCCTGGAGGTTGAAAGAGTGGGAAACTGTTCCCAAAGACTGACATTAACATTTTCAGAGAAGCCATGGGAACAATATAATCACTTCTCTACTGCCCATCCCCACACACTCCTATATATACTTACCCAGAAGCATTGGTAGGTTAGCAGTCCAGGTCAACAACAAACTGGGTATCCCTCAACTCAATGCCAGGACCCAAAGCTCTGGGTTTAAGCTAACATAGAATTTGAGACAAAGAGCTGAAGCAGACTTCATACAATGCTATGCCATTATTTGAGAGAGAATGCAGTGAATAGTCTGGACCACTGACATCAGGGCTTTTCAGAGATGTCAAACAGGGAATGAGGAGCAGAAAACGTAACTCTAATTGTGCCATAACAAACAAGTGCCTAGGACTGAGGGAGGCTGCATCCTGGAACAGGGATCATAATAGTCAATCTGGTTTTTACTTGTTAACATGTGTGTATGTATATGTAGTAGTAACAGGAATGAGTAGCAGTAGTAACAGCATTAGGAACAGTAGTAATAGTAACAGCAGTAGAAGTAGCAGTATAACTAGCAGCAGCTGCGGTAGTAGAAGTAGAAGATACTGTGCTCTATGAGCAAAGCAGAGTTGAAATAGCTCAAAAGAAATTCGAGATGCACACATTTCGAGAATCCACCCCAAATGTTCACATGGCCTGTTAGTGCCTGATGTGTGGTAGAGCACTCCAAGCTTGTACTGGTCTGATCAGCCACAGTCATACACACTGTAACTCGACTCCTACATAGTGATGTCATTTTGGTCCTCTTTGAGAATGAAGGATAACAACCAACCAACCAGTAGTAGTAGTAGGCCAAAAGTGGAGGCCTACATGATCCATTGATTACAAAATGAATTAACAAAATGTCATATTTGCATAATGTAATATTACTGTGCTAAAATCAATGAGTATGAAATTTTATAGAAATCTGTAAAGATTTATAAAAGAGAGATGATAGGTAGACAGACAGACAGATAGATACTTCATAACATACATATATCCATACACGAAGTATTTTGTGAATATTTCCTCAGTGCCAAGTATTGGTTTAAGGCTAAATACTATGGACATAAATATAAGAAATCAATACTCTTCCTGTTCTCAAGGAAGATATTGTAATGAGGAAGTCAACCCAGAAAGGGGTGTCAGAAAGGGGTATGGGATAATGCACTGAAGTGCACTGGACTTGGGATCAGAGGACTTGGGTTCAAATCTCAGTTCTTGTCACTTCTTATGGGAGTTTTTACATGTCATTTATATTCTGTGAGCCTCAGTTTCCTTATCTGGTCTAGACATCTGTAACAGCGAGCACCCCAGCATACCCAGCATGACCTGCTAGCACAGGTTCTTTGATCTGCCTTTCTAGGAAACACTGCTCAAAAAAGGGGTCAGCAATCCTACTTTTAATTCTATTCACTAGTTGAGGAGAAAGGTCAGCATCATGGACATTAGGGAAAATACAAGCTGAAACATAAAGACTAACACACAAAACTCTGACTGCTTGAATCAAAGCAATATTGCTATACACTTTACATACACCACTGGATCAAGAGAGCCTTTATAGCTGAGCATTTGGGGGGTCTCAACATATGGCTACTCAGAGTCTTGATGAGGAAATAAAACTGGCCTTCTCATAAGTGAACCCTCAAAGCAAAATACCAACTCAGAGTATATATACACTTACCAGAACCAGAAGGCATCACAAACCTCATGATTCAGTGCCTAATTAGGTTAGTACCAAAAGTTGTGAAAGCCTTCCTGTAAGTAAGCCTCCCTTAAGCAAGCTTCTCATTAAGCAAGTTCCTCCTCCAATGGGCTCCACATGAGACCTATTAATGGGCAGGGAAGATCTTATTATCTCATTAACCTTACATCATCATCTGAGCATCACTGCATCTCTAGAGCTGTCTTTTGAGCCTAAGATTCAGAGAAAGGAAAATAGAATCAAGAAAACCATATACATCCAAACCACAAAAAGGTAAAGGAAGACAGTCATAAAATGCATCATCACCACCACCACCATCATCATCATCATCACCATTATTATTATATCTAATATTTATTAAGGATTTGCTATTTGCAACTCAATATAAATATTGTCACATTTCATCTTCACAGCCCCTCTAGGAGATAGTAAAAAAACTATTTTCTACTATTTAAAATATATACATACATCTATATATATATATATATATATACACACACACACACACACACACACACACACACACACACACACACACACACACACTTATACACATATGTATTAGCCCAATTTTACAAATGAGGGAATTGAGACAGACAGAAATGAATTGATTTGCCCAGGATCCCACAGCTAGTAAACATCTGAAGCTGAATTTGAACTCATGTTCTTACTCTAGTTCCAGCGCTCCAGACATTGTGCCACTTGATGTAATGACTAATCTTGACCTTAGAAGAGTAAATATGAGATACATTTCTGTGTTCTTCATTGTAGAAAAACAGTATACAGGATGTTCACATACTCAGACTATAGTTTCTTAATAATTTGTTTTAAGTAGGGTTCATTGCATCAATGGAGGGAAAGGCACTGGGAAGGAATAGTGACATAGAAAACGAGAAATGGTTTTTAAAATAAAAGGAGAGTAGGATATTAGAACAGGAATTCTTAACCTTTTTTTTTATTGTGCTCTAATCTGGTCAAGCCTATAGATACTTCTAAGAATAATGTATTTCAAATGTATAAAGTACAGTAAAATGCATAAGATTATAAGTTAAACCATTTGTACTGGAATTCAGTTTTCATTTTTTTAAACATACAAGTCCACTGGACCCAGGTTAAACCATACCAGATTAGATGATCCCTAAAGTCCCTTTCAGCTGCAAACCTTATGATTGTATGTCTAAGTATATAGTCACGTTAATAAAGGCAAGAATGATATGCGAGAAAAGGAAGTTATTCATTCTGATAATAAATTTCTTTTCTTCTCTTACAAATCCCTTCAACATAATTGATACTGTGCAACAACTTCTAGCTCCCAAGTTCTAATAATATATAATAGGCTTGTCTTTTTGTCTGTTCATAATACGGAAAAGCTCTTAATAATGCCCTTTGACTTGAATTGAAGTGCAGGGCTAGAGTTAACCCAGATTAGAGCCATCTAATCATGTCACACGGAAAGTACCTTTGATTGAGTGTATTCTTTTAATTCCTACTCATGAGATAAAGCCATGTGCAAATTATTCATTCACATTTGCAACTAGACTGGCTGAACTTTTAATGTAATAACTCGACACTCATTTTCTACCCTCCCTTCCCTCTTCCATCATTTTTTTTTCTGGAACTATCAGGAAATGTGAAGAAAAGAAGAAGTAATAGTATTTCAAGCCAAACACTCTTGTTAAGAGCCATCATGCTGCAATGGAAAGAGTATTGACTCTGAATTTATAGGATCTATGTTGAAATCCAATCTCTGATACTAAATACCTATGTGGCCATAGGTAAATGAATGGATCTCCATGGGCCTTATCTCTTCATCTTTAAAAGGCAGGAGTTGGATTAAATTGCCTTTGAATCCCTTCCAGATCTAGATCCTTGACCCTTTGACCTTCTTTTAAAAGTATTCCAGCACCTGTTCTGAAGGGATCAAGGTGTGTGACCATGGCATGGTGTGGGGTAGTGGGAAGAGGGCCCTATCGGTGGAGGTTGAATCATTAGGAAACTCAGCAATGTTAGTCAAGAGGCTATGTAAGTCAACAAGTCAATAATTTATTGAGTGCCTACTATGTGTCTGGTACTGTACTAAGTGTTAAAAACATAAAAGAAAGGACAACCATTATGGTGCCTGCATTTAGGGAAAATAGTTAACAAACAATGTGAAATAAGATATATACAGTAAGTTATAGGTAAGGGCAAAGGGAAAGCAATAGTGGAAAAGGAAAGGGGGGTTGGCTCTCAAAAGTCTCTCTGCAGAAGGTAGGATTTGAGTTGCATCTTGAAGGAAATCAAGGAAGCCAGAAGGCCACAGGGAGGACAGTGTACATTTGAATCGTGGGGGACAACTGATGAAAAGACTGCTGGAGGGGAATAAAGTGTAAGTAAACTGGAAAGGTAGAAAGGAGTCAGATTATGAAGGGTTTTAAATGCTGAAAAGAATTTTATATTTAACCCTGGAAGGAAGATAGCCTATATTGAGGTTCAATAAAATAAAGATTTTGCTAAGTAGGATTGATTACTTTGACAATTAGGTGGTCCAGTAGGTAAAGTGCCAGGTAGTCAGGAAGACATGAGTTTCAAAACAGTTTCAGATACTTACTAGTTGTGTGACCCTGGGCTAGTCACTTAATCTGTTTGTCTTAATTTCTTTATTTAGAAAAAAAAAGGAGACAATGATAGCCTCTACCTCCCAGGGTTGTTGTGAGGGTGAAATAAGACAACGTTTGTAAATGATTTTCTGGCATCTAGTAAGCACTAAATAAAGGTTAGCTATGATAATAATGACCAGATAGGTGGCACAGTGGATAGAACACTAGGCCTGAAGTTGGGCAGATTTAATTCATACAGTCTCATATACTTATTTGCTGTGTGACCCTGGGCAAGTCACTTAACCTCATTTGCCTCTATTTCCTCATCTGTAAAAAAAAAAAAAAAGAGAGCTAGAGTAAGAAATGGCAAACCATTCCAATTTCTTTCCCAAAAAAATACCAAATGGAGTCATGAAGAGTTGTACACAACTGAAATGACTGAACAAAATTAACAATAATAATAATAATTTTTATTATTATTAAACAACTGAGTTGATAATGGATTGGAGTGGGGAAAGATGAGGCTGCAAGATCAACCAAGAGGCTATTGCATTCAGATGTGAGTTGATGAGGGCTTGCTAATACAGTGGGTTGGTGTGAGTGGAGAAAAGGGAGATGCTCTGAAGGTAGTAACAAGACTTGGTAAAAGATTAAGTATGTGGAGAGATTGCAAGAGAAAAAGCAAAAATGACAATACCATGATAAACCTGGGAAATCTGGAGGATTGTGTGTCAATTGTTACAGGGAAGGTGAAAATGGGAGGGGGAGGGATATATTGAATTTTCTTTTGGATATGTTGAATTTGAGATGCTTCCCGATCTACCTCTAACTGGACATCCAATTGTAGATGTCCAAGAGGAAGCTATGGTGCAAGACAAACTAAGGAGATAATTTCTATTTATCTATCTATCTATCTATCTATCTATCTATCTGTCTGTCTGTCTTTCTATGTGTCATCTATAACTTTAGAGATGTGAGTAATATTTTAGGACTATCTGTCTATCGAGTGGCAAACTTATCTATAAAGTGATAGGCACTCCTAAAATATGTATATGACCATTTCCTATTTAGAGACTTACAGTGAATCCCTACTTTCTATATAACTCTATTAATATCTATACAACCCTGATTCCCCTTTTACATCCTGCATCCCTCTAGCTACAAATTGTGTATCCTTTCTTGATTTTATAATAACTCATTTTGGAAATTTTTTCTTATTTTTTTAATTTTAGCACAGATTTCATTATATATTTATTCCCTATAGACTATATTGGTTTCATGTATCTAGAATAATACTTTGCATATGAAGATGCTAAACATTATTTTTAGTTGAATTCAATTTTGTGGAAGTTTGGAATATAGGAATTACCAGATCTCATTTAGTTATAAATTTCAAAGACTTGAGTTGCAACCATTGTAAGTTTAGTGCTTTAGGACCAAATTCTGAATGTGAGTACTGGGAAATCTGGCAGTGGATTCTCCAGGCTTATACACAAGCTTGTCTGTGGAAGACAAAATGCCTCTGGTTGTGTTCATTAAAATGAAAGATATGCCTCCAGTAAGCACGAAGGGATTCTTGTCTCACACAACTAACCCATCAATCTAGGAAGCCAAATAGAAACTGCTTCACTATCAAATGATGGGCTCAGTAGCAAGGAAAACAATATGAAAGAGAATGTGGAACATATAAATAATACAGTGCAAGCATTAAATTGTAGTGCCACAATAGGTAGATATACTGGAAGTGTTCTATTTTGCATTACATTTGAATGGGCTATATATTTGGAACAAAGATTTTTTTTTTCAGCACAGTCATAATGGAGAAATATTTGCTCCTAAAATCCTGACTCCTCAGTGAGTCATTGATATGGTATATATTAGTCAATTTTCTCTACTACTACATAGGTTCACTCTTAATTTTACCAATGACCACAATATCTAGTGACAGAACAATTCAAGTGAGAAAATCATATGACTGCCACATAGCCAGAAAGGAGCTACTAAAAGTTATTGTCGAATTTTTGGACTTTCAAGATTTGCTATATTCTTCAAAACTTCAAAAGAAACATGATTCCATCAACATAGATAATCTCTGCATCAGTCACCTGCAATGAGTGACCCTGGGCTCCACATCCTGGGTGATCTTTTTATTGCTGTTATTATTGTTGTTTTCTACAAAATAACTCTCTAATGTGCGTGCATATGTATATGAACACACATATGAATGCATGTGTGTATATACATGTATATATATATATGCACGTATGTATCCTTTCTGTTTTGTCAGTACTTTGCCCCCACAGTTGTTTTCCATATATTATTTTCATGCCATACTCCTCCCTAGCCTCACATTCTCCTTAGTCACTCCCATTTATCTGCTTTATCCCAAGGACTTTCAATGTACTTAAACTGTTCATTTCTTTTTCATTCTACTTCTTTCTTTCATCCTCTCTTTTGATTTCCATAGGTCTCCACCCAAGCATGTGGTTGTAAAAACCTTCCCTCTCAATTTTCCTCCAATTATGTTGCTTTTCCTTATCCCAAGAAGTTTTCTTTTTCTCTTATTCTTTTAGTCTTTTCTGAATTTGACTTTTTAAAATTAATATTCTATACATTTAATCCCTTTACTCTCCTTTTAGTTCTATTTACTTTCATTTACTTCCTTCTTTATTCTCCATGTATGTCTCATGAGTATGAAGCTTCTGAAGTACTAGTTTTGACCTCCCCCTCCTTTGTTTCACTGTCTATCTAGATCTTACCTTATGTTCTTTGTTCCCTGCTTGCCTGTCTCATAGATATACAAATCATAAATAAATGCATGGATAGATAAAGAAATGAAGGTAGGAAGAAAGGAAGGAAGGAAGAAGGAAAGAAGGAAAGAAGGAAGGAAGGAAGAAAGGAAGGAACTCAGTTGAGTTCCACTGACCTTTCCCTTTGTCCTTGTTTCTTATGGGTTGATAGGTCTGGAAATTGCCACAGCTGCTGGCAATCCACTCTCCTGAATGCTCCAGTAAGGAAGGAATAAATAATGCCAATTGGAAGATAAGTTGAAGTGTTTCATAACAGAAGTCACTCATTTTCTGAAATTATAATGGCAGGTCCTCCCCCTTGCCTTTACTATTATCCTTCCTCATTTCTTTTTTTTTTTAATAAATTAGTTTATTTTCTTGTTTACATCATTCATTTCCACCAGATTTTGAGTTACAAATTTTCTCTCCATCTTTCACCTACCCAACACCTCAAAACAGCCATCCCACTGTATAACCCCTCTCCCAATCTGCTCTCTCCTATGTCCTCCCCCATCACCCCTCTGACTTTCTGGTAGAGCAGGATGGATCTCCCTACCCCAGTGCCTGCATATCTTAATTCCCAGTTGCATGTAGATAATAATAATAATTATATATATAT
>CM053583.1:389918583-389936889 GCA_028627135.1 Pseudochirops cupreus
GGGGGGGGGGAAGAGAGGGGAGAAAATCTGAAACTCAAGTGAATGTGGAACTGAATTTTGTAAACTAAAAGTAAATAAACAAGTAAAAAAATAATAATAATGTTCTAAGACACCATGATATCACTTTTAAAAATCAAAAGAATAAAAAATAGGAGAAAGTGACATATTTTATTAGAAAAATCCCAGAATAAGGAGAAATAATACAAGAATAGTTGGACTCCTCAAAAATTACAATAAAAAAGACTCTTGATACAATAATACATTAAATTATCAAGGAAAATTGCATATAGTATAGAACAAAAGAATACCAACAAGGAAGCAAAGATAAACTGGACAGTTTTGAAAACAATGTACAGTATTTATTATATAGGTTTTCTTGAAATGGAAATTTGTTGTTTTATATTTAAATGGGAAAGTGAAATTTCTCAGCCCGTAAGTTTTCCTGTGGGACCAGCTTCCCCCTTTCCCCTTTTCCCCCTTTGTCAATACTGCCACATTAGCATTAGGCCCTTTAGGGATTTTCTACTTCCACCTTTGCTTGTGACCTGTTCTCCTTCCCTTGCTTTGTTCAGAATTGTTCAGATTGTTCAGGACCCTTCCCCTTTCCCTTGCTGTCAATCAGCAGTAAACTCTTAGCCCCTCCCTTCTTCACTTTGGCATTTGCAAAATGAGGATAGGTACATTTGAATTGGCTATCCCCTATTTCCATTTCTTTGTAAGCCCACCTCCCAGCCACTGACGTATAGTGGCAGGCTTCTTTGTTCCTTATCACTGGAGGAGGATTTGTACTCAGATTGTAAGCCTGCCTCCCAGCCAATGGGAGAAGGTACAGTGGTGGGAAGGGGCTTGAATGTGTCCCATCTACTGGCAGAAGGGATGGCCTCTTCTCGAGAGAACTGAATAAACTTCCTGTTCCTTCCTCAAGATACCTCTGACTTTTTATTTTTCTGGGTAGGGGATTTTTGGGGTCCCCATGCCCTACACACATTGAATCCTCTCATATTTTGCTGTGTATATGGCAATGTTTCTTTTTTTTCTTTTCACATTTTTAATTTGTTTAAATGTTTTAAAAAATACAAAAGAAAAAAAAATAGTACAATTCCCACACCACTGGCCCAGATATCTCAATGCCAGGCATATGCCCCAATGAACATATGTCCCATATGTTCAATGGTTCTCAACCTGTGGGCCACAATCCCTTCGGGGGTCAAACGACCCTTTCACAGGGGTAGCCTAAAACCATCAGTGGTAAAGAAAAGTGGCAAAGTAAGCTTTCATAAACAAATGCTGTGGCTACATTATAGGAAGTAATGAATATGATGAATAGAGTGGTGGATATGATCGCTCAATTAATAAATAATAATTAAGCACCTACTATGTACCAAGCACTAGAAGATCAAGTAATGCAACGGGAAAGAAGTAAACAGGATGACAATATACCCAATGATTTTAACAATAGACATGGAAAGAACAACAATGAAACATTCAACATTGTATACTATGAAGCTAGGATCACTAAATTTGACCCCAAGTAGGAGGTTAGCTAATGTGTCTCCCTCCCGATCCCTCCTGCCCTCCTTCTGTGAATGTATGGGGAGCCACGCTTAGAGAACAGTGAAAGCAAACAATGTTGAGTTTGACAGCTGTGTTGATTAGGGTTTGGCTCCCCTTCCTTTTCTCTTTTCTATTTGTTAATGTGAGGGATGGGGAAACGTCAGGGATTTATTATGGAAGCCAAGAATATAAAAATTAAAATGATAAATCTATTAAAATAAATACTGATAAACATTGGATAATTCATTTCACTATTTATTCTCCCTTTTAAAATATTACTCATTTACATTTCTTGAAGTTTTTTGTTGTCATTTAGTGTGTTTTTAAATGAGACGATCTACTTGGTTTTTATATTTACTTATTTTGGTAGAAATATGTCAAATTTTATTTTTTGTTGAATATACATGTTTTTCTTATTTTTTTTTCTCCAATGGTGAATAATTTTAATTTTTTAAGATGTGTCATTTTACATTATGGTTTGAGGTTTCTTGCTTTTTGAAATGTATTATTCCATTCTTTCCTAGAATGTTTTATGACTACTTACAATTCTGGGTTATGTGGATTTAATTTCTGTCATCATAATAACTCTTTCCAAAATTAATTTGTTATTGAAATTAACTTAGAATTTCAAGTTTTCCATTCTCCTTTTCCACAACACTAATGTGTGAATTGGATTGAGTCAAAAATTATGGACAGGTTTCTATATTTTTTTGTGTGGTATAGTGCTCAGATTTTTGTGTTTTTAATTTGTCAAATTCTTCTGGGATACTCATTATTCTTAAATTATCTTCAAATAAACTGACAAGTCAATTTGGGGAACTTTTGTTAAAGTTATTCCTGTGTTTTTTCCTCTCATCATTCCTTCTATTTAAGTATTTTTGTATTCCAAATTTGTAATTTTCTCTCTCAGAGGCACTACTTTGGAGAAATTTTTCATTAAATAATTAAATGTTTTTCTGTTCTTGATTTTCGTTCCTTTTTTGGACTTTTGCAACGAAAGCACTGATTTCCAACTTAAATTCCTTCCTAATTTCAAATAATTTTGACTCTTTGGAACCATTCTAGAGTTTCCAGTTTTTGTTCTTTGATCACAAGGATGTTGACTGGATTTATCTGGATATTTTGTTTCTTTCTTCATTGTTCAATATTAGTTCAGGGTGTAGTTTCTTAAAGCATGAATTAATTCTTTTTTTCTTCATTATCCTCCCCGTCAATGTTTCTATTTCTAAGCTATATTTCATTCAAGATTTATATTTTGAATTTTTACTATTTCATTCTGGTTCTAGTATCTCGGTTGACTCTAATATTCCACCACTCTCTTGGGCTCTTCTTTCTACTACTGTACAGAATATTAAGGCTTAATGTGTAGCACTAATGTGTCCCTCTATTTTTGAGGGTGTGGGGAAAAGTGTGGTCAAGTAATCCTTGGTCTATATTCTCATAAATTTTAGTGACAAGAGATTGGCACCATAAGTACTTCCAGTGTTCTTTCCCCAACTTACAACATTTTTTAAAATCTAGTTTTGGGCCAAGCTCTGGGATACTATGCTTGGTCTACATCTTTCATCGTATCCCTTTCCCCTTATTTCATTCCTCTCTTTTTGTTTCCCATGACTAAAGAGAATTGGCATCTTTTTGTCATTTGGTGGATGGGGACAGTGGTTCATTCAGCATTACTTCTGAGTGATGGTAAGAGAATATAAGGACCTCAAAATACAGACAAGGCAGTATAAGCCTGCTAATTTTGGATATACTTATTGGAACTGGAATTCTGGACTGAATGTGTAAACATTTGTCAAGTGAGCATTGTTTGTCAGGCTAAGCAATTGGAATACAAATTCAAGTGAGACAATTCTTACTCTCATGAAACTTATATTCTATTAAGAAGAAACAAAATACAAAGGGAAATGATGGCTAGAGAAGAGACTATCAGTTTGAGAGTCACAGGGATGTTATATGGAGTCTTCAGAGAGTAAACGGCTACTCCTAATTTTAAATGTTGCACAGACTTGATTACTCTTCACAAAGCGAGCATAAAAACAGAAAAGGTAGGATATCTTGTTTGGGGGGAGGGAGGTAATGAAAGACAAGAAGAAAAAGGTTGTGTGTGTGTGTGTGTGTGTGTGTGTGTTTAAAAGTAGGCCCTCGTTTTCTAATGAATAGAAGAATGGGAGCAGTGTCTATGGCCTGCTAGATATAGTGGATTAGGTGAGCCTTCCCTCACTCACCAAACAATCAGGGTAACTCAGCTACAGGATGAAATGACTAACTCATTTAGTCACTCTTAGAAGGAGGGTAGGTGAAGGTGGATAAGCATTTGCTTAAATGGTCTGACAGATAGTTTTTAGACATAATAAAAAAAAATAAGAGGGGTGTGTGTGAGGAGTCTCTGTGAGTTCTTTGAGAGTAAGTAGGAAGCTTAATTCTATCCCTTCTAGGATAGGAAGAAGAAAAGAAGGAGGGAGGGAGGAAGGGAGAGAAGAAGAGAGAAAGGGAGGGGAAAAAGAACTGTGAACATGAAGTTTAGCTTCATGAATTTATATGCCATGACAAAACAGCTAACAATTTTCTCTGTGCTTATGGTTATCAAATATATAATTAAAATTTCTGCTAAAGCAAACTCAAGTCCCTCCATTTTCTGTCTCTGAAACAAGTACATTTTCTGATCAATTGTCAGTGTGATTGGAGGCTCCTACAGATGATTTATGTCTTGTTAATTCTTTAAGTGTCAATTATAAGCACATTTAATCCAGTGGCAAGTACAGAGACTGTTAAATGTATCACAGACAAAAGGGCCCCAGGGCTGTTACAGTTGACATGACATCACTGCAGCATTTCCTGGTGTTTTATGAATTAGCTTATACAATTCTAGCATAGTGTAATTAATGCAGTGATAATGGGAAACGCTTATGAATTATAACACTTCATGTCATGGCCGGGTTTTAATTGAGTATGAAATTCATTTCACATTCCATCCATCAATACAAAGTCAACTCTTTTTAACCAACTTATTTTACAAATGACAAAAAGGGGAGGGGTAACCCAGAAATAAGCATTAGCTAGTGGAATAAAACTTTTCCATTATGGAATTCATGAATCATCGACATTTGACATATACTAAAACTCCATCAGTCTAGTGTCCTCTGTACTTAGAATGTACTTTCAACTCATCTGATCATCTCTACCTCTAAAAATCCCAAATTCAAGACAGCTCAAGTGCTACCACCTAGAGAGAATATTTCTTGGGGCTTCTAGTGGTTAGTTCTCATTCCTTCTCTAGTTATATCTTATCTCATTATCTACTGACCAGTTTTATCAGTTTACCAATCTCTCCTTCATATACTCTAAACTCCATGGACTGTTTATCCTTCTGCTTTTTTTTTTTATCCTTAGTTCCAGTAAGAGTGACTGTCATTTAGAAGCACATATAATATGCTTGTTGAGTTGAGTAGTTTTTATTAGTGTTCTTCTTTTAATGACAATTTCATCAACGTTTTAAATGCTACATATTCCAGTGTATGTTCTTGTTCCATTTCACCTCAGACATTCAATACTTCATGGGAAAAGATATGGTCCACAGTGTGACAAATGAAAAAAGCCCCAAGATGCAGTTTCTGGGTAATTAATCAATTTATAGATTAGGCTAGCAAAAACCAATAAATTGATGGTCAGTGGTTTCTCTTTGTAAGCAAGGACCCACGATGCAGTTCCTAAATAACTAAATTCCTGAAATGTTTGTTCAAGAGGAAATGCCCCTGATAAGTGAAAATCAACCTTGATTGGTGGACATTTGATGAGGGAATGGACTAGAAGTCTCCAGCTCCTCCTGCTAGGAATGTGGCTTGATCATGACACTCAACTGCCTCTAGCAACCTGGACATGAGAATACATCTCCACCCAATCTAAAAGCGTTGGCTTTCTCCTTCATGAGCTGGGTCATACTAAACTCTTATGAAGGGGTAGGAGGAGAGATACTCATTTCCTTCAGGGTAAGAACTCACCCAGACTAGATTCTATTTACATTCTAAACAGAAGTAAGATCTTCTAGTTGGCTGGATTCCACTCCCAAATCAAAGAGCATGTTCCATTTGAGGGTTAGGGGTAATCTCAATTAGCCATTTCTTTCAAAGTCTGACTTTCCATGGGAACCGGGCCTTGGTGAGGAAACAAAGAAATAAAATAGTAAAAAGTGACCTTACAGACAAATGAACTGGATTCTCCCAACTAACTAATTACCACAATCTCATTTCTTATACAGAAAGCTGCCATTCTTTACAATTTCACTAGGTATATTGTTTACCTGATTCTACTTTGCATCATTCCATGTAAGTTTTCCTACATTTCCCCGAATCATTAACTTTGATTATTTCTTAAGGGACTAAGCTAACCTATTAGCTTCATATAGCATAATTAGTCATTCCCTGATCAATAGACATCTGCTTTATTTGCAGTTCTTTACTATCACAAAATAGGTTACTATAAATATATTGGAATATAATTGATCTTTCTATCTTTCACCATCTTGGGATATATGAATAGCAGTGGCATGTTTGGATTAAAGAGTATGAACATTCAATGAAGAATTGTGAATAGTATCTATTCTCAGCAATGCAACGACCCAAGAAAATCCCCAAAGACTAATGATGAAGTATACTATCTGCCTCCAGAGAAAGAACTGATATTTCTTGAATACAGACTGAAGCAAGTTATTTTTCACTTTCATTCTTTTTTGTTTCATTCAAGTATTCTTTTTTTTTCTTTTTGGAGGGCAATTGGGGTTGACTTGCCCGAGGTCACCCGGCTAGTTTTTTGTGTTAAGTGTCTGAGGCTGCATTTGAACTCAGGTCCTCCTGACTACAGGCCCTGTGCTCTATTCACTGTGCCACCTAACCGCCCCTTATTCAAGTATTCTTATGTGGAATGAATAATTTGGAAATGTTTTACATGATTACACATGTATAACCTATATCTGATTGCTCACCATATCATGGAGGGGTGAGGGGATGGAGAGAGGGAGAGAGAGAATTAAGAACACAAAACTTGGAAAAAACAAATGTTAAAAATGTTTAAACATTCAATTGGGGGTAAATAAAATGTATTCTAAAATAACATGAACATTTAGTGTTGTTCTTCACAGTCTTTCTTATGATTTTTAAGAGTTTGTAAAATACCTGGGAATCAAATGTACCAAAGCATACACGAGACCTGTATAAAACAACTACAACATTATCTCTAAAGAAATAAATGATTGCTTAAATAATTAGATGGCTACTGAATGCTCATACCTGGGATGGATTAATATAACTAAAATGATACTACTTAAATTAATTATATGTGTGATATTTAAAATCCAAATGAACAGTGAATAGGACTAGGCAAAATAATTTTTATTTAGAAAAACAGTATTTCTATAATTCAAGGGAAAATGAAAAAAAATATTAAAGTAGAATAAGACTATTAAACTTCAAATTATACTATAGAACAGTAACTATTCTACTTGACATTTGTTAAGAAAGAGAAAAGCAGTAGAAAAGTAGATAAGGATGAATCAGGGAAAAAAAAGACAAGAAAAACAAAACACTGAACTAAAAAACTGACCAAATGAATAAGAATTGCTCAGAAAGCAGTAAAAAAAAAAAAAGGTAGCATTTAGATTTCGTTATTCCTCTGTAACATCACCCAAATTGTGGTAGGTCTAATGCACAATGAGCATTCAAAATCAATCAATCATCAAAGATTTATTAGGCGATTAAGAGAAATTGAGAAGTATGAGAATTGAGAAAAGCTCCCCCCCCACCCCGCCCTTTTTTCAGGTATAGTGATAAAACCCTGGGGATTAAAATGAATATAAGATAATATTGGGCAGAATAACAGTAGTAGCTAAGAGAGATCAAGAAAGTTTTCTGGCACAAGATGGTACTTAAACTGAATCTTGAAGCAAACCAGGGATTTTTCAAGGCAAAGATGAGGAAGAAATGTATTCCAGATTAAATAGGCAGCCAGGGAAACACGCTGAAATGAGATGAAGATGATGTGTGCAAAACACCCAATCAGTCACAGCGGCTCTCAACCTGTGGGTCGCGACCCCTTTGGGGGTTGAACGACCCTTTCACAGGGGTCGCCTAAGACTGTCGGGAAACACATATTTCCGATGATCTTAGGAACCGAGACACCCCTCCTCTATCCGCCTCCAGGCAGGTCTGCCCACATGCAGATACACCCACATATGATTATTAAAGGGTCGTGGCATAAGGAAGGTTGAGAACCACTGCGAGGATAGTGATATGAAAGAAGACTGAAACATAGGAAGTAACCAGATAGGAAAAAGATGTGACTTCCAAAAGTTTCTCTTTGTATAGATGACAGGAAACTGCTGAAGTTTCTTTAGGAAGGATGTGAGACATAACATGATCATATGTGAATTTCAGGAAAACCATTATGGCAAATAGGATTAGGTATATGGGGAAGTTTAGGTACTAATTTGAAATGGGAGACTATTGAAACAATGCAATAGTAAAGGTAATCAATCACGAGAGATTTAACTGAAATAGTGACTGTACAAATTTAAAGGTGGGGAGAGGGTTATGAATCCCAAATTCAAAGTAACCTGTGTGTTCTTATACCGAAATCCATAGATCACAAGTCCCCTCTTGTAAAGTTGACGGGAGTTGAAGCTCTACCCCACCCATTAATAAGCATCACCTGGAGTCCAATAAGAGAAGCTTGATCTGGGGAGGTTTATTTTTCAGGAAGGTCCACATCTTTTGTTACTTTGTAATTAGGTAGTGGGTCATCAGGGTTGTGATGCCTTCCGCCTTGGAAGAAGTGCGTACATATATATGTACACACATGTGTATGTGTATATATACATACATATATATGTATGTGTATGTATATATATATATACACACATGTATGTGTGTGTGTGTGTGTGTATACACACTCTGATGTGAGGTTTTGCTTTGTGATCACTTGTTGGAAGAGCATTAGTGTGATTTAGTCAGCCGAGACTCTAGATAGCCCTTAAGGAGCCCCCTGGCTTTGAAGACCCTCTTTGGATTTTCTCTGAAGTGTAGGGTGCCGATTTTTTTCCCCTGAACTAAGTCAATGATAATACATACATACATACACATATATATATATGTGCATATGTGTATATATATGTATGTGTGTGTATGTAATTAAAGTAACATTGTTGACCCCTTCAAATTTGCTTTCTTTTACAAAAGCAGATCAAAGAACCTATGCTAGCAGCCATCCTGGGTATGCTACAGGGCTTGATACTCTCCAATGTATCTACATTTATTATTCAGAGTGCACAACAGACTCAGGGTGGGTTGGCAGAGCGGATATTCAGCTCTGTGTAGGCATGTATAGTGCTAGATATTCAAGCAGCAGTTAATTATGTGAGACTGAAGAACAGAAGAGAGTTTAATGCTGGATATATTGACGTGGGAATCATCTCCAGTGAAATGACAATTTAATTCAAGGAAAATAATGAAATCAACAGCAGGATACTACAGAGGGAAAAGAGAGGATGGCCCAAAATAGTGTCAGGAGACAGCCAGGTTGTGGTAATGACTTAGATGAAGAACCAGTCAAAGTATCTGTGGAGTGGACAGGCAAGAGGAGAACCAAGAGAAAGCAATGTTATAAAAAAAAAAACTTAAGAGAAGTCAAGATATATGAGGATAAAAAAAGCTCATTAAATTTGCAGTTAAGCAATCACTGATGTATTTGGAGTCAGCAGTTTCTAGCAAATGGTGAAGTCAGAAGTGAAAATGCAGATTTAGAAAACAGAGATGAGAGAAAATGGAGAGAGTGATCATAGATGGATTCTTTCATCATATCTTTCTTGATGTCAGGAGATATGTGTCTTCCTCCCCTCCCCTTGAAGTATTTGTTTTATTACATATTTTTCTATATTTATGTGAATGTTGATTCCTCTGATATTATTATGCATTTACATTATGTCTCATTTAAAAGAAAGCAAGCTCCTTGAGGGCAGGGACTATTGCATTATTTCCTTTGCCTACTTAACACCTAAATGTAGTAGTTGACATGTAGGAGATGAATTATAGTTGCTTTTCGATTGACTGATCTGTATACATGTGAATTCCCACAGTAGAGCATAAGCTTTGCACGGGCAGGAATTGTTTCTTTTATTGTACTGATATCCCTGAAATTTTCATAGTGCCTAGAATGTGGCAGGTGCTTAATAATGTTTGGAAATTAACTGCATTGAATATAATGATTGTATCTTGCTTAGTTGTATGAGAAAGAAACCCAACGTTTTATTTTAAACGGGTTTTTTTGTTAAGTTTTGATAAGTTTTCATTTACTTTATTTTCCCTTTATTTCTATCCACTTCAATTCTAATTTCTATCCAATATTTAACTAATATCATTAAATCCAATTTTAATATTTAACTAAATTCTAGTTTAGTTTATTCTGAATTCTACTATCCAATTCATGGGACAGATTCTCACTGTTCCTTTTTTTATTCTCTAAGCTCCTGATGAGAAGAGTTTCTGCATTATTGAATTCCAGTTCCTTTTTATTTATGTTATAACCTTTAATCCACAGTTCATTCTTTAAAAAAAAAACAAAACTATGCTAATGAAGGAAGAAGTTTGCACAGTTGGTTAGAATCATTCCATATCAACGAGTCATTTGTTTCCTAGTCCTGCATCTACCCTTATTAAAACCACTCACTTTTCTTAATGCTGTGTTATCCCATTTTTGGATTCAATGAACTCCCTACAACCCTGAGTGCTAGTTGTGTGTGAGGACTCATACATCCTGTTTTGGGGTAGGATATATCACAGAGAACACAGTATTTGTTCAAAGAAGGTACTTTCTAAGTAAATTCATTATTATAATTCAACTTGCTTGCATAATCGGTATATTCCCCACCTTTTCTGTGGCCAGGAAAACATCCTCAAAAGGCAGCCTTAATTTTTTTTTAAAGACTTCTCTCACTCTGTTCCCTCCTACAAATTCCTCACTTCTCCTCCACTGCTACTTTACTCTCCCAAGCCCTGCCTTCGTAATCCGACTAAAAAAATTCTGTTACCCTCTCAATTTAGCATGTCTGCCTCCTTATTCTCAATCTAGCCTGAGGCTCTACTTCCTATCCACCCTCCCCCCAACCCCCGCTTGGATATTGATTTACATATAGGAGATTGTGGTTTTACTTCATGGAATAGCCCCTTCAGTTCTTCACTTTTCAATTCCCTCACCCAGTTTGTTTTAAATCCCTTTCAATCTGTACTGCTACGCCCATCCTTATCACCCCATATATATCTTGTCCCTTAATAACTGCCTTCTGTTCTTTCCTTTATCCCTTCATCAATTTCAATTAAACAAACAAATCTAGAAACATTGTCATTTAGGCTGCACAATGGATAGAGTGTTAGACATAGGATTGTAATACTACCTTGAACACATTAATTATGTTGTCTTGGAAATCTCTCATCCTTATTTTTGTCATCTGTCAAATAAGGACAATAATAGCAACTATGTCACAGGATTTTGGGGAGGAGCAAATGAGATAAAGAACTTTGCAAAACTTAAAGACCTACTTAAATGCTATCATTATTTGAAAAAATTATTTCATTTATTAGTCTTTTCTTGATAATTTTATTTATTTCCTCCATGTTTAGAGGTTTTACAAACATATGTTAAGCTCATCTACATTTTTTTTAATTTTTAGGAATGTTTTAATATTCTCTTTGGGGTTGAAGGGCACATTTCATCAGTTATGATTTGGCTCACCTGTCTAAGTTAGCTATGCTTTTGGAGGTTTCATCTTGCACTTCCTTGATTTTTTCAAATAATGTAGGCTGCTTTTCTTCTTATTGAATAGTGTGTGTGTGTGTGTGTGTGTGTGTGTGTGTGTGTGTGTGTGTGTGTGTGTGTGTGTGTGTGTGTGTGTGTGTGTGTGTGTGTCCTTCATAGGTATAGAACTTGTTCCTGATTATATTTTAATTTCGTGGCTTAACATTGAAGTTCTCCGATTTCAGCCATACATTGATGGGCATTTCAACTACTGAGATTTGCTCTGACAGCAATTTATGGAATCAATCAATTGCTACTCTTTTCCTGATGACAAATGTTCTGGGTAGTTTTCTTATATTATTTCCTGCAGGATAATATTTTTAATTTATCATTTTTGATGATGATGGACTATGATATTTAAGTCATCCCTGCAATTATATCTTCATGATAACATCATTTGATTTGCATAGAATTCATGTATTTCTTCAAAACTGTTCTTTTGCTTTTCTCTTCTGTTTTTTCAAATTCTGTATTTTGAAAATCCGAATCTTGTATTCCATTTTTTTTTCAGAGACTTTATTAATTGTGACAGAAATATTCTGGTGTGTTCCAAGTTTTATACTTTTATTTGTATTCATTAATTCTGCTTTAAGACATCTAGTTTTGGGGTGCCTAGCTGGCACAGTGAATAGAATACCAGCCCTGGAGTCATGAGGACCTGAGTTCAAATCCAGCCTCAGACAGTTAAACACTTACTAGCTGTGTGACTTTGGGCAAGTCACTTAACCCCAATCACCCTGCCTTCCTCCCTCCAAAAAGAAAAAGAAGACCTCAGGTTTCTAGTTTACATTTTATTCATGTAACTACTTTATAAAGTTTTATATCTTTTTTTACAATTTTATACTTTCTTTCTATTGTTTCACACTCTGTAGGTATTCTCCCAAATTTGCTTTTTCATGTATGATGGGGATTTGTTTGTTTACCTTCACAGTATAACAATAATAATTATTGTTATAATTTTAAGTTGTTAAATGTAACAACATATAAGAATAACAATAATAAGAAATAAGAAATGGCCTTACAAATGAATATTTTCTTCTGCCTTCATGAGGTTCTATTTTGGTTTATCTCTTTGGGAGCTGAGGTTTCACCAAGTCTTTCTCTCTTAAACTAATTTTGTCTTTAAGATTTATTCTTGCATCTCCAATAGTTTGTCTTTGGTTTCCCCCATCATTCTTTGAAGATTCTTCCTTTAAATTCTATGATGTATACTTTACTCCTCTATAAAAGCTGACTGAACTCAGTTTCCCTGAGTTGTACAATTTTGGTGCTATTTGCTTGCTGTCTGATGTAGGTTAAATCAGAAAATGATTTTAAAAACTAGGTTTGTAGTCTCTCTTCACCCCATATTTCCCTTCAACTTATGCTCTTATGACACATGATTTTTACACATGACTTATACATTCCATCCTTCCACAATTTCCCTCTTCTCCATGTTATACAGAAGGAATATAATTTTTTTCTCTGTTTTGTGGAGGTGTGGTTGGGTTGGTAATGAGCTATGACCATGGGGGAACTGTTTAGGTCCCTCTGGAACTGAACCTCAAATATAAGCCTCTGAATTTATTTTCTATATGTGTCCATAGCAGAGAATGGATAGTGATTTGAAAAGGTAAGGCCTTAAATTCTCTGATGTTGTTTCCTGAGACTATTTCTCTTGTAAGGTATTTGTCTATAGGTATATAAGGGGATCTTGGTACCATCTCTCTGCTACTTTGTGAATTCAACTTTAACTACCAGCGATTAGGCACGTATTTCCTTAGGTTAAGAATTTATGATCAGTGGAACTGTTCTTCCATCTTCCTGAAAATATGACACTAACATCAATTTTGACATCATTTTCATTAAAATTTTATCCATCAGTAGGCTGAGGAAACAACAAGGGAATGCTAGATTTAATTCTAACCAGGAAATAAGGAGTAATAATTAATGATGATAAAGTTTACAGGAACTCTGAAGCAATTAAATGAATGAATTCAGGCCTTATATATGTATACAACCTACATTTTATGAAAACAGTTCAACAATATATAAGGAATAGGTATAACGCCTTTATCAGCATTCTAAAGGGAAAAATACTCAAATGGGAATGGAGGCTTCTATAAATCCAAATTCTGGTTGTAAAATTATAGAAAACAATGATGAAGAGAAAAATACAAACGGTCTAATAAATCCAACAGAGCTTACAGAAATCTATCTCATAAATGAGTTTTTTTTAAAAACTACATATAAACAACAAAGGAATGGTATATAACCAAAATATAATACATGTGTGGCATAAATTTTATTAAAAAATTATATGAAGAAATTCAAAATAATAAGTGAATTCAGAATTGTAAGAATGTAAATTACCCCTTGAGAAGTCATTTTAAAAAGCTATGTCCAGACACAGAAAAAAAGAATATGGATAAAATATGACCACTACTTAGGCAAACGGTATAGTATCAATAGAAAACAAAGATAAAATGTGACTATCTTGTTTCTATTTTTTTTAAAGGAAAAGATACTATAACTGAAATGAGAAAAAATAACTCATATGACCCTCAAGTTTTCATTCACTGTCATGGATTCACTCTCCATCTCAGTATATTCATTGAGATGAGGCTCTCATGTTTGTGTATCTAGTCTCATCTATCTACAATCACATATTTTTCAATTACAAACTGAACATCTCCAGTTCTGTGTATGTAACTCTCAGCCTTTCCCAAGTAAAACACTTAATTTTCTTTGTACCAAAAGTTACTTCTCTAAAATTTCCCTGTTTTTGTTTGGCAGCTACAATTCATCTGGTTATCCACAATTATAATTTTGGAATCATCCTTCATGTTCGTTTGTTTGTTTTCTCTTTCAGGGTTCATATCCAATTACCTGACAATTCTGGAAGATTGTATTCCATTAATACCACCCACATTTCCCCCTTTCTCTCAACTCCTATGACTGCCACCCTAGTTTGCACTCTGCATAATTCTCATATTTCAGCAATGTCCTTCTTTGGTGTTTTGTATGCAGATCAGAAGCTAAAACAAATTTCTTTGGTCTGTATGCTTCCCTCAGAGTTTAGAATAAGTCCAGTTCTTGAATCCAAGTAGAAGGGCACTCTGTTGAGTTATATCCCATTTACAATTAAAGCTGTAAAGTAGGCCAATACAAATTGTCAGATTCCTGAGCTTTGACAGAACTTCTTGGGATTAGGGAATGGTAGAACTACTTAGCAACATCTTTATACAACTATCTTCTCTTGATTTTTTTTTTTTTTGAGAATTGTATAAGTAAATCAGCTGTGGGTATGTGCAATTTGTCATGCCACAGGAATCCAATTAGCTAAGAAAAAATAATTTGTGGTAGGAGAGGAATTCCTGTTGATAATTTATGTTTGTTTTCAAGCCCCTGGTGAAAGGAGTTAGGAGAGAAGGTAAACAAAAGAGTGCCAGGTTGACTATATTTGACATAATGGATATTTTATAGCTATAATTTCTAGTACAAAATTGAATAATATTGGTGATTATGGCAATCTGTGCTTCACCCCTGATCTTATTGAGAAAATTTCTAGCTTATTCTCATTGCTGATAATGTTTACTGATAGTTTTAAACAGATTCTACTTATTATTTAAAGAAAGCTTCATTTAATCCTGTATTTTCTACTGTTTTTAATAGGAAAGATTATTGACTATACTTCTTACTTTTTGAAAAGTTTTATTTCTGCATGTATTGAGAAAATAATATGAATTTTGTTGGTTTTGTTGAAATGGTTAAGTATCATGATAGTTTTCCTATATTGGACCAGTCCTACATTTCTGGTACAATGAATCTTGTCAAAGTGTATAATCTTACTGATATATTGCTGCATTCTTCTTGCTAGCATTTTATATAAGTTTTTGCATTAACATCAATGAGGGAAACTGGTCAGTTTTCTTTCTTTATTTTTGCTTTTCCTGGTTGTGGTATCAACAGCATATTTATATCATAAAAGGAATTTGATAGTATAATTTCTTTGAATATTTTCCAATAAAGTTTGTATAGTATTTGAATTAATTATTCAAATGTTTCCTTGAATTCACTTGTAAATCCTTCTGGTCCTGGAATTTACTCTTAGGAAGCTAATTTATGACTTGTTATGGCTATGGTTATTTGTGTTCCATTTCATCTTCTGTTATTCTGAATGATTTTATATTTTTATAAACATTCATTTCACTTAAATTGTTAGATTTACTGACATAGAGTTGAGCTAAATAGTCCCTAACAATTGCCTTAATTTCATATTCTTTGGTGGTGAATTCACTTTTTTTCTTTTTTGACAATGTTTATTTGCTTTTCTTTTTTTTGGTAAAATTATATAAACCAATGGTTTATCTTTGTAATTTTTTCCCATAAGAATAGCTCCTAGCTTTATTTATTAGTTAAATATTTTTCTCACTTTAATTTTTTTAAATTAATCTCCCTCTTTGAATTTCAGGATTTCCAATTTGGTGTTTAATTGGGATTTTTAATTTTTTTCCCACTATTTTAGTTGCATAATCAATTAATTTATCTGTTCCTCCTCTGTTTTGCTGATGTAACCATTCAGAGATACTGAATTTTCCTAAAGTGTTGCATGGGCACCATCCCATAAATTTTGGTATGTTGTTTTAATTATTCTCATTCTCTTTAATGGAATTATTTATTATTTCTTTGATTCTTTCTTTGAACCACTTTCTTTAGAATAAGACTATTAAGTTTCTAAATAACTTTTAATCAATGTTCCCACAGCCCTTTGTTGAATGTAACTTTTATTCATTATGGTCTGAAAAGAATGCATTTAATGTTTCTGCTTTTTTGGCACTTGGTTACAAAGTTTTTACACTGTAATACACGGTCAACTTTTGTGAAGGTGCCAAGTACAACTAAGAAAAAAACTATTTTCCTTTCTATTACCATTAAGTTTTCTCTGGAGATCTATTATATCAAATTTTCTAAAATTCTATTCACCTCCTTTAATTCTTTCTTGTTTATTTTATGGCTATATTTACTTAGTTCTAAGAGAGAAAAATTAAAGTCCCTCACTATTATCATTTTATTGTCTATTTCTTCTTGTAGCCCATTTAACTTTTCCCTTAAGAATTTGGATGTTATGCTATTTGGTGCATGTAAATTAAGTGCTGACATTACTTCATCATCCATGATAGTTTTGTTTTATTTTTTAGCAAAATGTAGTTTCCCTAATTTTCTCTTTTAATTAGATTCATTTTTGTTTTTGCTTTTTGTGAGTTCATGATGGCTACCCATGATTGCTTTTTATTAGTTCATGATTGCTACCCATGCTTTTCTTTTTGTTTGTTTAAAAAAAAAATTTTCCCCTCAACAAGAGCATACTAAATTCTGCTACAGCCCCTTATTCTATTTTTATGTGTCTCTGTTTCAAGTATGTTTGTTGTGAACAACATATAGGTTGATTCTGGTTTTTAATCCATTCTGCTATCCACTTCCATTTTATGTGTGAGTTCCTTCTATTCCCATTCATAGTTATGCTTATTAACTGGATACTTTCCTCTACTTTTCCCTGTTTATCTCTCTCTCTCTTCAAAAGCCTGATTTGCTTCTGACCTTAAATTTTTCTCCCTTCTATCAACCCTCCACCCCCATCTTTTATCCCCTTCCTCTCCCAAATTGTTGGAGAGTAAGATAGACTACTATATCCAATCCAATATGTATGTTACTCCTTCTTTGGGCCAATTCAAATGAGAGGAAGGTTCAAGTTCCACAACACACTCCTCATACTCCTCTCTATTATAAAAGCTCTTCATTTTTTCCTTCTATTTTGTGAGATAATCTCCTCTATTCCTCCTCTTTATTTCCCTTTCTCCCAGTGCACCCTCTTTCTTAGGCCTTAATTTTATTTTTTATATCTTTCCAATCATTCTCAACTCACATTCATACCCTCTGTGTATGTCTATTTCTTCTAACTACCTTAATAATGATAAAGTTCTTAGAAGTTACAAATATAATTTTCCCTTATAGGAACATAAATAGTTTAAATTTCTTGAATCCTTCATGGTTTCTCTTTTACCTTCCCTTTTTTTTTATATTTCACTTCAATCTTGTATTTGAAAGTCAAATTTTCTATTCGGTTCTGCACTTTTCATCATGAAAACTTGAAAGTCATCTATTTAATTAAATGACCACAGACACACACACACACACACACACACACACACACACACACACACACACACACACACACACACACACACACACCCCCAAAGTATTATACTCAGTTTGCTGTGTTGGTGATACTTGGTTGTAACTCTAGCTCCTTAGCTCCTTTACCTTATGAAATATCATATTCCAAGCTCTCTTACCCTTTTTCTGTGGAAGCTGCTAAATATTTCATGATACTGACTGTGGCTACATAATATTTGAATTGTTTCTTTCTGGCTGATTTCATATTTTTTCCTTGATCTTGGAGGTCTGGAATTTGAGTATAAACTTCCTGAAAGTTTTCATTTGGGGATCTATTTCAGGTGATCAGGGATTCTTTAAATTTTTGTTTTATAAACTGATTCTAGAATATCAGGGCAGTTTTCCTTAATAATTTCTTGAAATGTTAGGTCTAAGCTCTTTTTTTAAATAATGGATTTCAGACATTCTAATGATTCTTTTTTTTTTATTTTATTAAATTTTTTTTGAGTTACATATTTTCTCCCCGTCTTTCCCCCGCCCACCACCCCAAGACAGCCATCCCAGTGTTTCCCCCCTCCCCCAGTCTATTCTCTCCTATGTCACTTTTTGGTAGGGCAGGATGAATCTCCCAACTGCAGTGCCTGTGTATTTCAAGTTCCAGTTGGATGTAGTCAATAATAATAATAATAATTGTGTGTATATACATATATATATATATGTATATACATACAAAGATAGATAGATAGATACACATTC
>CM053583.1:389937389-389970345 GCA_028627135.1 Pseudochirops cupreus
ATAAACCATTGATACATCTCTATCTATCTATCTATCTATCTATCTATCTGTGTGTATGTATATATACATATGCATACATACATGTATATATAGCCACACACACATATATTACACATATACACAGATATATATAAAATAATATGGAGCAATGGTGTATGTATGTATGTATGTGTATAGGCAGCTACATGGTTAAGTTGATAGGCCTGGAGTCAGGAAGACTCCATTGCCTGTGGTCAAATCTGGCCTCAGTCACTTATTAGTTGTGTGATTAGGCAAATCCTTTAACCTTGTTTTTCTTAGTTTCCTCATCTGTAAAATGAGCTGGAGAAGGAAATGGCAAACCACTGCAGTATCTCTGCCAAGGAAAGCCCAAACGGGGTTGTGACACAACTTAACTGAACAGCAACAACAACAGCACAATACACATGGCATATATATTACGGATATAATTGTCACTGTGTGTACATGTAAACCACAGTTTGTCCAGTCATTCACCGGTTGATGCCCCCTGCCTCCGTCAGATTCTCATTCCTCACCATCTCAAAAAGTTGTAAATATTTTTGTAAGTCCTTAGTTACGTTTATTTTGCTTAAATCTAATCCCCCGCTTTGTCATTTCTCTTCCATCTGTACTCCTTTTTGACTTCTTTGATTTCTTCACCATGCCTGCAGGAACCTGACCATTGGTAAATTTCTGGCACTCATGCCTCATCACTATTCTCTGCTCCTCCATTTGGAGGGTACAATCACGTGTGGCAAAATCTTCAGGTAGGGAAGGAATCTAGGGCAAACATCTCCATATTTCCCTCGTGGCTATACTTGGTTTGAACTTCTTTGACTTTTCTACCATGCTACTTCAAGGTACATTTCCTTTCTGCCTCCCTTTCAGTCTTCTTTTTGTGTAATTTTCTTTAATAGATTGGAATCTCCTTGAGGATAGGGACTATCTTTTTTATATATGTATCTTTAGTGCTTGGCACAGTGTCTGATGCATAGTAGGTATGTATTAAATGTTTATCGACTGACTGGCTAATGTAACCTCCCTCTAATAACTTCTTTCCCTTTCTCTCCTTACCCTCCTATTTCTCTATAAAATGAAATATATGTATGTATGTATACATGCATACATGTATACACGTATATATATACACGTATATCTACTTACTTATTTGTTTATTTCAGTGGTTCTCAACCTTCCTAATGCCACTACACTTTAATACTCATATGTGGGCGTATCTGCATGTGCGTGGACCCTCCTGGAGATGGATAGAGGAGCGGTGTCTGGGATCCTAAGCCCATGGGAAATATGTGTTTTCTGATGGTCTTGGGCGACCCCTGTGATCTCTGTGAAAGGGTCGTTCGACCCCCAATGGGGTCACAACCCACAGGTTGAGAACCGCTGGTTTATTTATTTGCTTGCTTATTTTATTCATTTATTTGCCTACCAAACTCTGTGTGTGTATTTTTTTTCCTCCATGATCAATTCACATGAGAGTAAGAATTGTGCCAACTCCTCTCACCCTTTCTAATTTGTATAGATATCTTCTTGTACACTGTGCTTCAAATCTATTAAAGAAAATGACAAAAAGAAGACTGAAAGGGAGGCAGAAGGGAAATGTACCCTGAAGTAGCATGGCGTAAAAGTCAAAAAAGTTCAAAACAAGTGGGAGACTCATTTACCTCCTCCCTTCCACTCACTGCAGTGTATTCTTCTTCTAGAGTCACTTTAGCCCCTGTTTGTATCTTGAACATTCCAGTCACATAATGTCTTTGTATAATGACATTCTTTGTTGCTCTTTCTTTCAGCCTACTACCTGATTTCTGATTTTATACCAGGTAGGTCTCTGCATTTCTAGAGGGTAGGTTGGGGCTGGTCATGTTGCTGCTTTCATGGGAATGTGGAATGTTTTGTTATTCCAGGGTCTCAGGGACAGCTCTGGATGGAGACCTCCAAGAATTCATTGCTTCCAAACTGCTCAGATTCAGGGCAAAGTCTGATTGATGCCTCCTCTTGTCCAACCCCTTCCTGAGCTTTATTATATGATCTTTACATCATATTCTGAACTTTTACCATGGAGTCTTCAACCTGAAATTATCCTTAAGGCACACAATGACAAGGTTCATTTTAGGTGTTGCAGCATTATTAAAAAGCTTTACCTAAGGCACAGTGACTAAGACTGTATACTGGAGTGCCCCAAACCTGGGGAAATGAGTTTCCTTCTCTGAGTAATTCTCCCTTATCTTGGAGTTAGGTTTCCATCTGCTGTGTATATGGACTCCAGCTCCAAATTCACTGCAAGACTGTCTCTTCTCCCTAGCCATGGTATTTATGGTCCCCATTTTGCAAATTCTCTGCACATTCTGGGATCAAAGGAGATGGCTGCTGCTATTATGTCGAAGTGGGTTTTTGTTAGGGTGATTCACTGCCATTTGTACCCAACTGCATGTGGATAACATAAAAGTCACCAGTGTCATGATGAAAATATAATCTAGGATATTTTGGCAAAATCAGATTCCAGGCCTTCTTACAAACCTGGTGAGTTTCTTTGGAGATTAATCTACTTTCTCCCTCCATGTTCTACTTTTTCCCATGTCTCCAGCACACTAACAAGGTGGGATACAGGATATAACACAGACACTGTCTCCTTCCAAAGAGGTAATCTGTCCTAAGGTTCATGGTCTCTTCTCAGTGTACAATCTTCCTTTTTAACACAGGCAACCAATTTTTTAGTTATTGCAACCTAATATAAGACCTGCTATTATGAAGTCTTCCTTTCACAGAACAAATAGCATTAAATAATGTACATAGGAAAGGTGACATACTGAAATTTAAATTGTTTACAACACTGTTGCTTATTATAATTTTGGTGCTTATGATTTCTTTCTAGTTGAATTGATCATGCAAAAATGCTGAGGAAAGAGGAGGGTTATGGGTATGCTATGGTATAGGGGGATGAGTGTTGGGCTTGAACTCAAAAAAACTCTAAATTTTTATTCTGATGTTAACATTCTTTCTTCTAGAACTCAGGCAAATTAGCTTATGTTGCTGAAGCTCACATTCATCATTTGTAAAAATAGCTTTGGTATCTCACAGTTGGATTCCTAAAAAATAAGACTCTAGAAAAGTGTCAATTGTTTCTAACATATAGTAAGGAATTAACAAATGATTTTCAATTTTATTTATTTCAGAGATACTAATATCATTAACTTGCTCTAAATGCTACCAGAGAAAACTCTTGGTAAGATTTTTCTCTAGTGGACCACAGAAAGGCTATTTGTGTGTGTGTGTGTGTGTGTGTGTGTGTGTGTGTGTGTGTGTGTGTGTGAGAGACATGAGGCAGGATATTAATTACAATCTGCTCCTGGGTGACCGTGGAGAAGCTTCTATACAATGTTAAAAAAAAAAAAGACCTGGCACTCACTGTGACTTTTATCATGAATTTCTTATTGCAAAATTCAGACTTAAGTTGGAGATAGTAGGGAAAACCACTGGGCAATATAAGTATGACCTAAACAACATCCCTTAGGAATATCAAGTGGAAGTAATGAGATTAGATCTGGTAGATACAGTTACCTGAAGAAGTACAGACAAAGGTTTGCAATATTATACAGGAAGCAGTAACAAAAATATTTCAAAGAAAAAGAACAAAAAAGCAAAATGACTATCTGAAGAAGTCTTAGAAATAGCTGAGGGAAGAAGGAAAGTGAAAGGTAAAGGAGATATGGAAAGATATACCTAACTGAATGTGTAATTGCAGAGAGTTGCATTGTTGCTCAGTCATGTCCAGCTCTTCAGGACAATCTGAATTATACTGTCCATCACGATTTCTTGGCATAGATACTAGAGTGGCTTGTCATTTCCTTCTCCAACAGGCTAACGCAAGAGGTTGCCCAGCTAGTGTCTAAGACTGAATTTGAATTTCTTCCTTACCCCAGGCCTAGAACTCTATCTGTGGAGCCATCTAGCTTCCTACTTCCAGAGAACAGCAAAGAGAGATAAGAAGATTTTCTTAAATGAGCAATGAAAAAAAAAAAAGAAAACAATAGAATGGGTAAGATAATAGTTCTCTTCAAGAAAATTAGAGATGTCAAGGGAAGTTGGTCAGGATAAAAGACAAGAATGGTAAGGACTTAAGAGAAGCAGAAGACATTAAGAAGATATGGTGAAAATACATAAAAGATCTATACAAGAAAGATCTTATAACCATAATGGTGTGGTTTTTGATTTAGAGCCAGACATCCTGGAGAATAAAGTCAAATGAGCCTTAGGAAACATTGCTAGCAATAAGGTTAGTGGAGGCAATAGAATTCCATCTAATTATTTAAAATTCTAAAATATGGTGCTGTTCAAGTGCTGTACTCAATATGGCAACCAATTTGGAAAACTCAGCAGCGGCCATTGGATCAAAAAAGATCAGTTTACATTCCAATCCTAAAGAGAAGCAATGCAAAGAATGTTCAAATTACTGAACAACTGTACATGCCATCAAGGTTAAGTTTAAAATTCTATAAGCTAGCTTTCACCAATATGTGAACTGAGAATTACTAGAGTAGTAGGATGCTTTTCAAAGAGGCAGAGGAACTAGAAACCAAATTGCCAATATTCACTGAATTATGGAGAAAGGAAGGAAAAAAAAAAGCAGAAAAAAATCTGTTTCTGTATCATTGACTACACAAAAGTTTTGACTTTGTGGATCACAACAAAATGTGGCAAGTCCTCAAAGAGATGGAAGTACTATCAACAATCTTAGATATATAGATGATCCTAATCTGACAGCAGAAAGGGAAGAAGAATTAAGAAGCCTCTGATCTGATGAGGGTAAAAGAGCAGACTACCAAAGCTGGTTTGAGATTTAACATTGAACCAACCAAACAAACAAAACCTTTAGATCTTGACAACTGGACCCATCATTTCCTGGTAAACAGAGGGAGAAGAAATGGAAGCAGTATGAGATTTTGTATTCTTAGACTCAAAGATTACTGCAGATAGAGACTACAGTCATGAAATTAAAAAATACTTGCTTCTTGGAGGAAAAGCTATGGCAAATCTGGACAGCATACTAAAAAGCAGAGACATCTTCTTGCTGTCAAAGATCCTTACAATCAAAACTATACCTTTTACAGTAGCAATATATGGCTATGAGAGTTGGACTATAAAGAAAATCACAGAATTGATACTTTTGAATTTTGGTGCTTAAGAAAATGTTTGGGACAGACACAACATATGTGTGACAACCAACTTTGATAAACTGGACTCTTCTGAGCAGCGCAAGGTTACAAGACAACTCTAAAAGTTTCAGAATGGTAGGAGATGTCTACATTAAAAGAAAGAAAGAACAGAGTTTAAATGGAGACTGCAGCAAACTACATGCTCTCTGTCTTTTCCATGTTTGGTTTTGTTTCCTCTTTTCCATTGTTCATTCCATTGGTTACAACCCTTCTATACGACTAATGTCCAATGTGAAAGTATTTGCAGATCCTATACTTGATTGCAAGCCCCCTTGGTGGAGGAGGGGGAAGGGAGGAGAGTAAATTTGAAACTCAAGGGATTGTGAATCTTGTAAACTAAAAGTACATAAACAAATCAATTAAAAAAACAAGAAAATGTTTGAGAATCCCTTGGACAGGAAGGGGATCACAACAGTCAATACTTAAAGAAATCAATTTAAACTATTCACTGGAAGTTTAAATACTGAAGCTGAAGCTTAAATACTTTGGCCACATAATAAGAATACAGGGCTCATTGGAAAAGACCCTGATTTTAGGAAAGATTGAAGACAAAAGGAAGAGGGGACAAGCAGAGGTTGAGATGGATACATGTTCAACCTACATTTTCAAAGAGAATCAATTGCATCATGATGTTGGGGTTAAATAGTGGATGGTTAATGATACTTTGACTTGCATGTGAATTAGATTTAAGTAAGGCAGAGTTGCATATTCAGCCTCACTCAATCTGAGTCATCAAAGTCCAGTGGCAGGACAAAAGTCAAGGCAACTAGCAGTAGTCCAGGATGGAGTGGATAGCCTTAGTGTTTGTGATGTCTGACCAAACTCTAAGGGCCAAAGCACCTGATTCAGCTGCCTTCATGGCCTTTGGAACAAATTGTTCCTATCCTCCCATTTCACTGCATGATTAGCGTAAACATCCGCCTAACTCCCTGACAAGTTTGAGGCCTATCACTTACCTCTGACCTGGTTAAGCTTTCTACTGAGATGGTTTTACCAGGTTGTAGCTGATGTACATGTTATAACTTCTTGGGAAGAGTTTGGCTACCGGTGAACTCCAAAGGTGGGTTAGCAGCCCTGCAAAGGGCTTGGAAAGCCCTCACACCAGAGATCCAAGTTTTCAGGGGTGTATGGAGGTGTTCAGGGAGAACTAGTTCCTTTGGAAATGGAGATATAGTGTCATGGAAGCAACAAATATGAGTTTGGACAGACTTCAGGGGATATTGAAGGATAGAAGGGCCTAATGTCATATGATCCATTGGGTCATGAAAAGTCAGTCATGACTGAACACATGAACAACAACAAATTCATTGCAATAGGGACTAGCCCAATAACAACTAAAGTCATACAACTGTGGTAGTAGTTAATAGTAGTTAATAGGACCTTTTGAACAAGGTTGTACCGTTTTAATAATTGTCAAAATTATATCATGTTATATGATTCCATATTTCCCTTCTGGTTTGAAGCCTATACCATCACAGTGTATTTGATGCACAAATGGTCCATTGAATACAATTTAATTAATACATTAGCCTATTGGTCATATCATCATCATCACCACCATTGTCATCATTGTCACATTATCCAATGTTTCTGGATCTGTATTCAGAAATCACTATATACCAGTTGACTCCAAGTGCTGTGGAAAGGTAGAGTTTTAACATTTAAAACCTAGAAAATATGAGGAAAAAAGAAAATGAGGAAAACATTAATCATAATAATTAACTGATATCCTGGTGAGACTTGGGTTCAAGATGAATGTTGGAGTGCCAAATACACAGTCTGGCTGAGAGAGACTCAAATTTTAGGCCAAAACTTTATTTAAATTTTTAACAAATGGCTGGCAAATGTTTTAGTATTGGTGTGGATTCAGTTTAGAAGTTAATTTTAGATTTCGAAGCTCATAGATCCATTCATTATCTCTAGTTATTTAATATTTATTTGAAAGGGAACTCAATTTATACTTAAGAAAAAGCTCCACTTTGTAGCAGAAAAAAAATCACTTAGGTTGGACCACTCCCACCATGGTGCCTAATAGTTCTTAGTTAAGTTAATGGGCCAAGACTTTATTTTGAGTGATTCAGATGGGAGTTGAGAAATGATCGGTCCTTTATGAGTTTGACAAATATTCAAGAAATGTCCACCAGGTGGCACCTAAATACTTTCTTAGTTACAAACATGCTGTTCAGTCAACAAATCTGTATTGAGCCCCCGCAGGTAGCATAGCCCTGCACTTGGAATTCCTGAAAGATGAAATTAAACATCCGTGGAATTTGGAAGCAATGAAAAGGTGCCCTTAGTAAGTCAATTTGTTCTCTTTAGTCAACAAGAACAGGCTATAAATAAGGAAGGTATGGCTATCAAAGGTATGGTTTTGATATCTATGAATGCTTAGGAAATGGCTTTGTTTTGACAAAATGACCTTAAAAAGATTATGGAATCAGAGATCTGGAGATAGGAGGGACTTCAGAGGTCTTCTTTGTCAATTCCTTTATTTTATTTTTGAGGAAACATGCCCAGAGTTTGATGAGATAAATATCATACAGTGAATAAATGGCACAGTGAGAATTTCAGCCCAGATCATAAAAGCATAGACTGAGAGCTGCAAGAGACCTTGATGGTAAAAAAAAGTCCAACACACTCATTTTACAGATGAAGAAACTGAAGCATAGAAAAATTAAGTGGCATGTCCAGGGTCACACAGTTATTAAGTGTCTGTAGTGGGATTTTAACTTAATTCGCAATATGTTCCATCTCTCTTTATCCTTTGCACCATCTCCTCTACTCTACTCTGTCTCCTAAGTGCGAGTAATTCATTACACCGCACTTCCTCCTGACACTTTGGTGGTATTATGATATTTGATATTATGTTAAAATCCTCCCTTCTTAAGGGGTAAAAAATGGAAACTTTGGGGAAGGCAGATAATTATGCTTTGTGATATGTAATGTAAATGAAATGACCAATATAAAAAATGATGTGCGGAATTAATACACAGGGATTGAATTTCAAATAATAAGGACAGAACTTCCCCATTATAGAAACTCTGACCCAGTGATCAAACCATACAATGGAAGTCCCCATAGAGGGCCAAAATTAACCAAGGATGGAAAACACACATTCTCTTTTCTTTGTTTGTAAAACCTGTTGGGAGGAAGGTTAATCAAAAACAGAGATGTAATTCAGTGCTAGGAGAGTTCCTTTTCCATTCTGACAATACCCTTAATCTTAATTACTCTATTCACTTCAAGGATGAGCCAGATTAATGTTCCCCTTAGAAAACCACCCAATTTGTCTAATTAATGTAAATCGTAAAATGTTCAGGAGGTGTTAGGAGTGGGGTTTGTTCCTGCATTTTGAAAACATCCTAATTGGGATGTATTTTCCCAGAAAGGTCTTTTGACTGAATATAGGCATACATTAGCTCTAAGTAAGTAGAAAGATTTTTATGAAAAATGATGGGCTGCAGCCATCATTGGTATGATTTGCTTTCTGGGCACAGACATAGAAAATGTCATTAACTTCGCCTGTTTTATATTTTCTTCCTTCCTCCATTCCTGCCTTCTTTCCTCCCTCTTTCACCCGCCCTTCCTTTTTTTTTTTTCATCAGCGGCACAATTCCAAAAAGAACAAGTTGGACATTCTTCTCCCACTGAATTGATGACTCGATTTAGTAAATTAGCTGTTTCTACAGTTTAAGCGAAAGCTATAAAGGATATAAACATTTGCCAATGGCAACTATACATAGACTTCAAAAGTGGTCATTTCCCCCCTCCCCTCCATCATTATCATAATGAACCAGAGACAGGAGAAACTTGTGCTACTGTTGTATAACCAAATCAATACTGGGTACAGGTACAGAACATCAGCTGTAGTTCAAGATCTGCCTTTGCCCTGGCTGGCCCCTATTACTGGCATGTTCTTTCTCCCCATTTCTGTCTCTTAAAATTCCTAGTCAAAAACAAACTCGATTTCTACTTCTTTCTTCTGGAAACATTTCCTCTTTCCCTAGCTCCTGGTTTTGGTTTTGTTTTTTCTTGTATTCAAAACTACATTGTGAATACTTTTAGTCCTCACATGTTTTAATCTTTACCTGTTGTCTCTCCGTTAAAAATATGTTCCTCGATAATAGGGACATTTCACTCACTATTTTATCTTTATTTCTTAGCACAGCACTTGTAGTCACATATTAAAAACTTAATAAATAGCTATTAATTGATTGATTGCTTGGTTATCTTATTAGCTTATTTTGTTGGTTTACTAGATTTTATAATTGTAGGAGAGTTAGCTCAACATCTAAAAGCCTCTGTTTCCTCATTTGTAAAGCAGGGATAATTAAATGTGTACCACTTATGTAAAAGTTTCTGTGGGGAAAATGTTGTACAGATCTTAAAGTGTTATACAAATTTCAATTGTTATAGAAATATTATTATTATTAGAAATAGTTGCTATATGTTATGTGCTTACAAAGGGTGCTATGATTTAATGAAGATTTTCAGGAAATAGGAGTTTTTATGTACATCATGATTAAATATTTTTGATCATATACAAGCAAAAGATAAAATATATTAAGCAGGTATATTCCTGGAAGTAATAGGCTAGAGGAAAAGTATGCAACTCCTGTAATTAGTTGAGGGCATGCTTTTAAGGAGAGGAAATCTTTAAGGAACTATTTGAACAACAACAGAGGCAAATGAGTTTTGAAATTGAAATTATGTCAATGGAATATAATGGACATCCAAGTAGTATAGTAAACAGTACGGTGAACTTGGAGTCAGAAAGACCTGAGTTCAATTTCTGCTTCAGAAACTTACAAGCTGTGTTACACTGCATAAATTTCCTAATCTCTCTTAGGCTCAGTTTCTTCTTCTGTAAATGGGATATAATAATAGCATATACCTCTTAGGGTTAGTATTGGGTTTACATGTCATAATTTGTATGAAACACTTTGTGATCCCCAAAGGATATATTAATATATTAGCTGTAATTATCAATAGTGAAGAGACTAAGGAAAATACTTTTACTGAACTAAATTGAAAAGATAAAAGCAGTCAGTGAAATTTATATAAGACACTTTACATCTACTTTAAGTGAAGTTTACTAATAATCTGACAACTTTAACTATCGTTACATTCCTGATAAGAAAGAAGGAAACAAATGCTAAAAGAAAAGTAACAATGTGCACAAAAGTTAGCGAAACTCAGTCATAGAAGGGAACTTAAGGTTTTCGCTCAGAGCCTACTGACTTGCATTTTAGGCACAATTTTGATAAGGTTGATTTTTTTTCTAGAATCGAATATTTTTCTAGCAATAAAAATCTCATTAAATTATATTTAAATAAGAATCAATAGAATCTAAGTGAGGGTGACTAACTCCGCTGCAAACTATTCTGGCCATTACTAATATAAAAAGAATGAGGGAAAAAAGAAGGAAGGAAGGGAGATAAGGAAGGAAGAAATGAAGGAAGAAAGGGAGAGAAGGAGGGAGAAAGGAAAGAAGGTAGTGAGGAAGTAAGGCAGGCAGGCAGGAAGGAGCGAAGCAAACAAGAAAGGCAGGAGTAAAATAATACTAACAATGAGAAAGTATTTGCATAGAGTTTTGTAAAATATAAAGTGCTATTATGATTATTACGATTAATAATAACAAAGGCATCTTAAGTTGAATCAAACATATTTGAGTAATTTGAGTAACAGCTCCTTGGCTTAATGCATGTGAGGTGTGGCAAGTAGAAAGGATTTGGGGCAAGTTTTCATTTAACTTTACAAAGTCCACCTTAGTCTTAAACTGTGATTCCCTATTGAATCATTTCTCAAATGTGGAAGACTTATCCAGTGTTTTTGTTTCTTTGTTTAGAAACGAATGGGGGTGAGACTATAGCTAAAGCTGGTGGTATCATAAGGATGCCCCCGAGGTTTGATGCCTTTACTAGGTTCTGAGAAGGTGATGTATTGGGAGTGGTTCAGACAAGGATCTATGCAGCATATAATGAGAGTGGTAGTTACTGGGATTCGGAGTAGAAGCCAAGAGGCTTGCTAAATAACGTAGCAGAAAGGGATTAAGACAAAAGAGAAAATGAAGCAGGGAGCAGTTATTTTTTTTTGTGTGGCTAGAGGCTTTTTTTTTTTGCCTGTTTCTAATCTTTAAATTTGACTGCTCTTTTGGCTGAAGCTTTCCAACCCAATGGACTCTTAAGTGGCTTTAGAGAGATGCCATATTGGTTATTCAAACACAACATCATATACGAATTTTTAGGCTCCAAATGCTGGCACCTCCCTACAAGAGAATATAAGAGATGCCTTTGAAGGTTTGGTTACTTTATCCACCAGAATGTAATAAAAATATTTTCATAAATTGAAACCCCCCCCAATTAATGCCTCACACATATACCTGGCTTATCCAAACCATTTATTATTTTCCCTTAGGGGAATAGCATCTAAAAGCCCACTGAGACAATTCTTCATCATGACATGGATGAAAATCCCTCAGGAATTTTCAAAGATGAGTCACTGATGCTTTTCTGGATGCCTTGGTCTCCCTGCTCAGTAGTTGTGTCAATTGTGGGGTTTGCTAAGGAAGAATTGGCATCATTAAAAAAAAAATCTCTGGAGCCCCTAATGTTATTTTAGGAATTCACAAGAGGGCCATAATCAAAGAGTTCACAGTGGAAGCCATCATCATTATTGTTCCCAAAAAGATTTTCAACTATTCCCCAAAGCAAAAGGGGGAAATGAACTATAGAGTTGTTCTATGGAGAAAACTGCTAAATGATAGTATATAAGCACCTAGCACCAATACTTGCCCATAGTAAATAAATAACTTACATGTGTTAAATGAATCAGGTGAGGTACAGAATGTTGTAACTGATATAGTTCCATAGTTCTTGGCTTGGAGTCAGATTCAAATTGGTACCCTGATATTGATTAGTCATATATGACCAAAATCAGTACACAGACTGTTATTTTCCACATCCATAAAATAAGAATGATAATGATTGTGATAGTTTCTATCTCACAGCTTTGTTCTGAGGCTTCATTCATGATTGATAAGCATTTACTAATGACCCTTTATGTGCTAGTCACCACGCTAAGACCTGGGGATACAAAAGCCTAAAAGAAATAGTTTTCTGCCTTCCAAGTGTTTGCTTTTTGTCAATATAAGTAAGTTGCGTAACAGATTTTGAAGTTGTATGCACATATCCATTTTCAATGACTAAATAACTAATCCTTTCAATCCATATGAAATGTTTCAAATTGGCAATGATATCTGATTTCTACAGCCTGCAACACAATCCACTGTATTCAGTTCTCCTCTTTTGGCAAGGGAAGTTAATTTCTCCATTGTTTACAAAGAAAAGATCTTCCTTAGTCTCTGTTAGAGTTTTCTCCCATGGTGAAGAGGAGATTTAATTGGCCTCTCTAGATCCTGGAGTGTCAGAAGAAACAGCGCACTTCAGACTCATTTTAGAGGTGTAAGAAGGCTTACCCTATGTGTCAGGCAAGTTTGGTACCTTTTGTGGGGTCATTTGGAGACCATGCTGTTCCTCCATCTTGAAATCTCTCCCAAAAGGCAATCACAGTTGCCCTGATTCTCATTGTTAGTCACTTCACTGGTTAATGCAGTGTCTCCAGAAATCCACTGCTAAGATTTACATGTATTAGTTGAGGGAAGGACATTCATTCATATTTTCCCACCCTGACATTAGATAACATATTACATTTCAATCCATTAGTTAAAACTATACTATACAAATGACATGATACTGGACCCAACAAGAAACAGATGAAAATCAGTCTTGGATTTTAAAAATTTTACTAATAGATCACAATTCTAGTTTGTTTGGTGAAGAAAAAAAAATCATTCCTCAAAGAGGAGATAGCCTAGCCTAGTGGATAAATAGTGGCCTAAGAGCTAAGAAGTCTTGGATTCAAGTTTCACCAATGACACATAGTGACTATGTGATCCTGGGCAAGTAACTAAGATCTAAGTACTCAGGGTAAATCTCTAGGACAATAAGTCTTCCTGCATTGGTAGAGAAAGGTTGCTCATCTGTGCTGTGAAATAACAGTTGTGGTCCCTATCCTTTACCTCAGAACAAACCTGTGAGATACGTAATATAAATATCCCTTCATCAATGAGAGAACTGAGGTCTGGAGAGTTTAAGTAACCTGTCCATGGTAACACCATAAGTAGAGGATCTGATTGCTTTTAATTAGTAGAGGTTTAAGGCATGTGCCCCGAACTAGAAATCAATTCATCTGTTAGAAATGCATACAAGAAGTCAAACATGGAAATAGGTGATTCAGGGAAGGAAAAATGCCTTCTAGTTGGGCAGAAAAGGGAAGATTTTATTGAAGAGGCAGAAGTCATGCTAGACTTTAATGGAGGAAGGAAATTACAACAGTTGGAGGAGTATAAGGAGTATGTTTGAAGCTGATACATGTTGGCCTGTGCTAATATATGGATATTGGATAGAATGAGCATTCTCTCCATTGAAACCTGGGGTAAATTTGATAGAGGGATTGGAAAAATGAGAGGCAAGTGACATTATTAGTACTGCCACAGCTGGTGCTGCTCTTCCTCCTCCTGTTCCTCCTCCTTCTCCTCACATTAAAAGCTAATTCTATAGTACTTTTCAGGGAAGGTAGGTAGTGCAATGGAGAGAGTGCAAGGCCTAAATTTAGCATGACCTGAGTTCAAGTTCAGCTTCAGACACTTACTAGCTATGTGACCCTGGGCATGTCACTTAACCCTGTTTGCCTCAGTTTCCTCATCTGTAAAGTGAGCTGGAGAAGAAAATGGCAAACCATTTCAGTAACTTTGCCAGGAAAACCCCAAATGGAGTCATGAAGAATCAGACACAGATAACTGAAAAAATAACAAAATACTTTAAGGTTTGTAAAATTCTTAACTCATTTGACGTTTGCAACAACCCATGAATGTGTTGATATTATCCCTATTTTACAGATGAGGAAACTGAAACAGGCAGAGTTAAAATGACTTTCCCAAGGTCACACAGCTACTAAATTTTGGAAGCAGGATTTAAATTCTAATAGGATTCATTGTCCTGACTCTGAATGTAGAACTCTACCCACTGTGCCACCTACAGTCCTGAAGTTAGGGTTTGGGGAAAGGTAAAAAAAAAAGACATACAAAACAAAGTCTTTGAGTCAACAGTACAGGTGGAAAAAGGTTCTGGAATCATAATTTGTGGAACCCAGGTTTCCTTTTTTAATATATTACTTTATTTTTCCTAATTACATTTTAAGATAATTTTTAACATTCATTTTTTTGTTTTGTTTTGTTTTGGTTGGTTTTTTTTTTTTTTTGCTTTTTGAAGGGGGGAAGGCAAGGCAATTGGGGTAAAAGGCTTGCTCGAGGTTACAGGGCTAGGAAGTGTTAAGTGGCTGAGGCCCATTTTGAACTCAGGTTCTCTATTCACCGCCCCACCTAGCTGCCCCAGCACTCACTTTTACAAGTTTTTGAGTTTCAAATTTTTCTCCCTCCTTCCATTACTTTCTTTTCCTAAAATGGTAGGCAATTTAATATAGGTTATATATGTGCAATTATGTAAAACATTTTCATATTAGTCACAATTATGAAAGAAGAAACAGATCAAAAGAAACAAAAGCATGAAAAAGAATAAAGTGGAAAAAAAGTGTTTTGATCTGCATTCAGTGTTCATGAGGGTTTTTGTGGGTTTTTTTGTGTTTTTGTTGTTTTTAGCGGTCCAAGGGTTTTATTTCTCATCGTTCTGTGGTGGCATACAAACATGCCAGCAAAGGATTGGGGAATATAATTTATGCCTGAGGGTATTCTGTGGCACTGCACTTCCTCCATGATAGCTTCTAGAAACGTTTTCTTGGAAGGAAGGGCTCTGGGTGCACAGCAGGGGCCCGCAGCATCAGATCCCCCCACTGACACTTGACGCACCCTTTCAGATATTTCGGAAGGCTGATGTTTCTCCTAGTGCTCTAAGCCTGCACTGCGCTCGATTCGTCTGCAGACGTACTGCCCACAGCTTGGTCAGCCAGGAAGTTAGTCACGTGGTCCTGCCAGGCCCGGTCCAGGGAATCCGTGTTGAGTGTGTAGTTTGGATCCTTCCAGTCCGATTCGCTGGTGAGATGGAAGCTAACTTCGCGACGGTGAACATGCCACTCTCCTCCTCTTCCTCCCGTCCAGCCTTGTCCTCGGGATAGTGGCCCTCTTGGCATCGTCCTTCACGCCCTCCACCCCGAAGTTCCGAGTTGACGTAAGTTCAGGCTTTTGCTGTTCTCCGGCTTTCTGACCGTCCCGTGGCTCGTGGTCAAATGTCTGTGGGATGCTGTTTGCTAATACTGAATGTGGCCGCGATCCTCTCGCCAGCTTATCCCGGGACACACTTGGCTTCTGTTTCCTGCACACCCATTCACCACTCCCAATCACGAATTCGACAAAGGCCTTGTATCCCTTGGTGTGGTCCCTCCCCTCCCCCCCCTTCCCCCACATGCAAGAGCAGAGACCAGACGCACCCCGCAGCGGATGAAGGAGGCGGGGCGCACGGGTCGGCCCGCTGGCAGTGCCTCCTCCCGGGAAGTTTCCTAAAGCGCAGGTGGTGGAGGCCGCTGCGGGGCGCACCCTGTGCCCAGGTCGCAGGGGCATCAGCACCCGGGCCATGACCAAGACACACGCAGAGAGGGGTGGGAGCAACCCGTCAATTCCTTAATTGGATGCGAATAGCATTTTCCCTTGTGGATCTTTTGTATTTGTACTGCATCATTGTGTTTCGGATAAGAGCTGAATCATTCATAGTTGATCATCACATAATGTCGTACGCTGTGTACAGTGTTTTACTGCTTCTGTTCATTTCACTTTGCATCAGTTCATACAAGTCTTTACACCTTTTTTTCCCTGAAATCTGCTCTCATCCTTTTTTTTTTTTATTGCACAACAGGATTCCATCGCATTCATATACCACACCTTGTTCAGCCATTCACCAATTGATGGGCATCCCCTCAATGTCCAATATTTTGCTAACATGAAAAGCTCTGCTATAAATATTTTTGTACACGTAGGTACTTTTCCCTTTTTATTTTATTATTTTATTTTTTTTTGAAGGGGGAAAGGCAGGGCAAGTGGGGTTAAGTGACTTGCCCAAGGCCACACAGCTAGCAAGTGTTAAGTGTCTGAGATTATATTTGAACTCAGGTCCTGACTCCAGGACCAGTGCTCTATTCATTTTCCCTTTTTTCTGCTCTGCTTGGGATACAGACCTAGTAAGGGTATTGCTGTGTCAAAGGGTAGGCGCAGTTTGGTTAACCTTTCAGCATAGTTCCAAATTGCTCTCCTGAATGGTTGGATTATTCCACAACTCCATCAGTGCATTAGTGTCCCAATTTCACCACATCCTCTCTTAACAATTTATCATTTTACTTTTTTTTTTAAATCACATTAGCAAATCTGATAGGTGTGAGGTGATACTTCAGAGGTGCTTTAATTTGCATTTCTCCAATCAAAAGGGATTTATACCAACAGGCATCTTTGATTGCTTCATCTCAAAACTGACTAGTGCTATCATTTGACCATTTTTTAGTTGGAGAATGGCTTGTATTCTTATAAATCAGTTCTCTGTATATTTGAGAAATGATGCATTTATCAAAGACACTTGCAGTAAAGTTTGTTTCCCAGCTTTCTGCTTTTCTTCTAATCTTAGTTGCATTGGTTTTATTTGTGCAAAAGGTTTTTAATTTAATAAAATTAAAATTATCTATTTTGCATTTCATAATGCTCTCTGTCTCCTGTTTAGTTATGAACCTGTAGCTCATTTAACTTCTCCTTTAAGAATTTTGATGTCATAGCACTTGCTGTATATGTGTTTAGTATTGATATTCCTTCATTGTCTATGGTTCCTTTGAGCAAGATGTCGATTCCTTCCTCATCTCTTTTAATGAGGTCTATTTTTGCTTTTACTTAGACTAAGATCAAGATTGCTACCCTATTTTTTTTTTTTGGCTTTTTGGAAGGGGAATGGGGTTAAGTGACTTGCCCAAGGTCACATGGCTAGTAAGTGTTAAGTGTCTGAGGTCACATTTGAACTCAGGGCTGACTCCAGGGCTGGTGCTGTATTCACTGTGCCACCTAGCTGCCCCTACTCTATTTTTTCTTTTCCTTTCTTCTTTCCTTCCTTCCTTCCTTCCTTTCCTTCTTTCCTTCCTTTCATTCTTCCTTCCTTCCTTCCTTCCTTCCTTTCTTTCTTTCTTTCTTTCTTCCTTCCTTTCTTTCTTTCTTTCCTTCTTTCCTTCTTTCCTTCTCTTCAGTTTAAGCATAATAGATTCTGCACCAGTTCCTTACCTTTACTCTCTGTGTGTCTCTCTGCTTAAAGTGTATTTCTTGTAAACAACGCATTGTAGGATTTTGGTTTTTGACCCACTCTGCTATCTGCTTCCTATTTATGGGAGAGTTCATCCTATCCATTTTCACAAGTTATGATTACTATTTATTTCCCTTAATTCTGTTTTTCCTCCTGTTTGTCCCCTTTCTCCTTTTGCCTTTTCCCTCCTCACCATCATTTTGCTTCTTTCTACCACCTGCCTTGATCTGCCCTTCTGTCAGTCCTCCCCCATTTACTTAATCACCTGCTCTCCTACTTCCATATTGGGCAAAATAGATTTTTATATTAAGATTCAAGAGATACCCGTTTTCCCAACCTTTCATCTTCCCCTCCACTGTAATAGGTTTTTTGAGCCTTTTTATTTTAAATAATCTACTCCTTTCTACCTCTCCCTTCCATCTGTACCCAGTGTATTCTTCCTTCTCATTCTTAAGGTATTATTTAATGTCACTCCCTCATATTCACCATATACTTATACCCTCTGTCTATGTATATTCCTTCTAGCTGTACTATCAGTGGTACAATTTTAATAATTACAAGTATCATCTTCTCATTTAAGGATAAAAACAGTTTAGCTCCATTGAATCCTTTATGTTTTTTTTTCCCTTTTGCACCTTTGTAGCCTTCCCTTTGGTCTTGACATTACGGATCAAATTTTTTGTTCACTTCTGATCTTTTCCTTATGAAACACTGAAATTCTTCTGTTTTTTTCAATGACTGCTTCCCCACGTTGAAGTAGCATGCTTACTTTCTCTGGCTAAGTGATTCTTGCTTATAATCCTCACTCCTTTGCCTTCCAGGAATATCATGTTCCATACCCTCTAATCCTTTAAAATTGCAGCTGCTAAGTCCTATGTAATCCTGATTGTAGCTCCCTAATATTTTAATTGTTTCCTTCTTGCCACTTGCAGTATTTTTTCCTTGATCTGATAGGTCTGTAATTTAGCTATAATATTCCTTTAATTTTTTTTTTATTTTGAGCTCTCTTTTCTGAGGCAATTGGTGCATTCTTTCAATGTCTATTTTGCCCTCTAGTTCTAGGATATCAAGGCAATTTTCCTTGATAATTTCTTGAAAGATGTGATTCAGGTCATCCTTTCTGATTATGGCATTCAGGGAGTCCAGTGATTCTGACATTGTCTCTCCTAGATCTGTTTTCGGGTCAGTTGTTTTTCCAATAAGTTATTTTACATGTTCTCCTATTTTTTTTCATTCTTTTGAATTTGTTTGATTCTTGATGTCTTATAGACTCATTATCTTGCGCTTGCCAAATTCTAATTTTTTAAGGAGTTGTCCCCACAGTTGGCTCTTGTACTTCCTTTTCCATTTTTTTTTCTAATTTTACTTTTTAAAAAGTTGTTTTCTTCAGTGGATTTGTGCTTCTCCTTTTCCACTTGGCCAGTTCTAGTTTTTAAGCAGTTGTTTTATTTTTCTAAATTGTTGACACCCTTTTTTTTCGTAATTCTCTTGCAGTACTCTCATTTCTTTTCCCATTTTTTCTTCCACTTCTCTTGGATGATTTTTAAGGTTCTTTTTGCATTCTTCCATGAGTTCTTTTTGGGTGTGAGATAAATTCCCATTTTCCTTTGGGGTTTTGCCCATAGGTGTTTTGACGTTGTCTTCTTCTAAGTTTGTGTCTTGCTCTTCCCCTGTCAACATAACTTTCTATGGTCAGATTCTTCTTTTGTTGTTTTTTGCTCATCTTTTTTGTCTTTTTCTTTCATTTAAATTTGATCTCTGTTCCTGTGGTGGAAGGGGTACAGTCTCAGGTTTTTGTGCCAGGGACTGCAGGCCCTGGCTGTTCACCTTGTGCTGCACTGAAGTTACCCTGAAGCGCACAGGATGCCCTCATGCTTGGTGCTTCCCTGAGTGGGTACCGTGGGAAGTGGCTGGCACTGATGGAGGTCATAGACAAGCAGTTTTTAACAGGTGCTGAATTTGGGCTTAATTATGGTGTCTTCAGTGTACTGAGGCTGGTGAGGTATTTCTGCATTTCCTGGAGCTGCACAGAAGCATGTGGCAGGAACTGGGCATTTGACTGCCTGTTTGCCCAGGGCTACACTGAAGCTCATGGTAGTTTTTGGAGCTGGAGTCTCTTGGTTTCCCTGGCTATGCTGAGGCACATGAGAGGTGCTGGTGTTGGCATTTACCTGCTTTGCCATCCTGGAGCTCAGGATCTTCCCCTGGTTTGCTGAGGTGGCTCTTGCTGCTTGTTTACTGGGACGCTTCCTGTCCTGGGCGGCACTCCCCTTTTGCCTGTGTGAGACAGAACTTTCCTGGTGATATTCCAAGTTTCTTAGGCTAAAATATTGTTTCACCTTGTTTTTTGGCTGGTTCTGCTATATTCCAGGATTTATTTCAGGGCAATATTCAGTGGTTGTTTGGAGGTAAAGATGGGCGAGTTATAGTGATTTACGATTACTCTGCCATCTTGGCTGTCATGACTTGGGGACCTCAGTTTCTATTCCAGTTTGGCCACCGATTTATTGCACAATTGTGCAACTCAGTTGGCTTCACTGGCCCTCAGTAAGAGGATCAATAAAACACTAACAATTCTAATAATGCTACATATTATGATAACTAATATGTGTATATGCTGCATGAAGGTTTACAAAGCACTTTATCACATAATAGTAATAGTAATAGCTAACACTTATATGGAGTTTACTATGTTCCAGGTACTATACTAAGTAGGCATTTTAAATTATTATCTCAGTTGATCCTCACAACAACTCGGTGAGGTAAATTTTATTATCACCCCATTTTACAGATGTGGAGACTGAGTTTAAGTAACTTGCCCACAGTCAAACAGCTACTAAGTTCGGTTGTTCTGTCTAGACTTAAAAAATATTAATCATATTGATTTAATTTGAAAATGTGTCTATAACTCCTTCCTGAAATATTTAGTAGCCCTCCACTCTATTGCTTTACAAACATTGCTTATGTCCCACTGTATAGAAGACTTCATTATTTAAGTCATCAAAAGACTGGAGCCCGCGTGTCTTTAAGCTAAACAACAACAATTTGTATAACCCTTTAAAGTTTAGAGAATGCTTTGCATACATTTTATCACATGAATATCACAAAAGCCCTGCCCAAATTGCTTAAAGGTTTATTTAATTGTATTATATTATCAATTAGAGTTATTAATATCTTATACTTTTGAAAAAGACAAACTTCTGGAAAGGTTATGTGTCTACTAGTCATTCACACCGCTGACTAATTCAAAAAGATTTTTCCAGTTGTGCTATGATCAGATTTTACATATTTGACAAGAATTTCATACATATTTGACAAGCATTAAAAATTCAGTAAATGAGGCTAATGAGAGCGTCATGGCATAGTGGATAGAGAGTTGGGATCTAGAAAGAACTAAGTTCAAATCCTACCTCTGACCCTTATTAGAAGTTTAACTCTAAAGAAATCATTTAACCTTGATATATCTCAGGCAACTCTTTATAACTCACTTTAAAGTAAACGCTTCACCTCTTAGGTCTCAGATTCTTCCTCCTTAAAAGGAGGAAGTTGAACTAGATGATATTGGAGGCTCATTTTAGCTCTAAGTCTGTGGTCTTGTGAACTTTTGTGTCACAGGAAAATTATAAATTGCTTTGTGGATAAAGTTTCTTATATGAAACAATAAAAAATCCTATGTACCTTTGAATACCAGACTCTACCTTATGTATATGCATTTATATATGTTTTATATATATATATATACATATATATATACATGCACACACATACACACATATGTGTATATGTGTATATATAGATGTGTGTGTGTGTGTATATATATATACATATATATATATATATATGCTAAGTAATATCATTAAGAACTGTGGGTCTTGCAAAAACAGCTTTTTGGATCCATTGGCCTTCATGATGCAATGACAGGTATTTGCATTTAAGAATATAATAAGTCAAATTTATTATTATTCAGTATTGATTATCATAGGGATGGATGAGCCTCTTCCAGATAGCTAAATATTCTTTTGTATGAATTAAATTTTTAGAAAGATGTTACTGACCTGGTCTGAATGCATTCCCCTGATGTCAGGTTATCTGCTCACACCCCCTCCATGACTCCCACTCCTACACACTGCTTCAGTCATATGGCTTCCTTTATGATTGAGCAGTTACTAGTTCATTAGGAAGGCGCTAAATATATTGCAGTTGAGAACTCTGAATGTTAGAAGAATTGCAGCTCCTTTTAGGAGACAGCTAATACAACTCAGCATCCTGGAGCCCACTCCCCAAACAATCCTACCTGGCTCTCTTTACAAAGGCTCAGCTCCAGCTAGAACAGAGAGATACAGGCGGAAATGTTTTCCTGGCCTGTGATTATGCTGGAGAGTCTCACATAGCAGAGATAAGAGCCTCATCATCTGCATTTTTCCCGATTACAGATCTCTGCTCTCCTCTATTGGGAGGAAGAGGCTCATTTTCACCAGTACTTTCCAGCTGCTGCAGCTGGGCCTTTTTTTTTCCTCCAAAAAATAAAATTAAATTAAAAGTGCTCAGCGTGGGGCAGCTCAGCTGTATATTTCCAAAGTACATGCCAAAGGATGCTGCTTTTAAGTCTTTTTTTTAATGCTCCGTTGCCAGCTTGGAGTGGGAGGATTGGCAGAGCGAAGAAAGGGAAGGCTTGCAATGGGTTCTCTGTACCAGCCTGCTTTCCTGCTAAATATAGAGCTTCTGGCTGGTTGCAAACTGCAGGCAGCTACTTGAGCCATTTTGTGGCAAGGCCTTTGTTGCTGTTATTCAGTTAGTTTGGTTTGGTTTTGCCAAGAGTGATCTGCTCTAAGAGAGGAGCTAATATAATACACGAGAGGGACAAATGCAGTAAATAGTAGTTAAAGACCCAGCTTCAGAGTCAGTTCTCCCAATATAGTCTGACTGTACCACCATGGACAGGATGCTTAACCTCTCAATTGAAGGAATTAGCAGTCATGCCATATGAGTATCAGTTAAAGAAATTGAAAATATGTAGCTTGGAGGAGTTGAGAAGTTAGTGGCCAGGATAGTTTTTTCAGATATTTAAAATCTTGCCATTTGGAAGAGAGATCAGCTTCTTTTTGGTCTCAGAGGACTGAATGAGGAGAACTGGGTGGAGGTTACACAGAGGTGAATTAGCCTTGCTCCTGGAAAGCATTCTTGACCATCAGAGCTGTCCACAGGACTAATGAGTTGCTTCCACTTGTACATTGTCCCTCATTCAAGGTCTTTGAGCAAAGACTGTAAGACCACTCTCAAGTAATTTCCCCCACTTCCCCCCTAGTCCTTTATTAATGTATGCTCTTTGAGGTGTAGGACTCTGCTTTGCTTTTCTTTTTTTAAGATAGTTCCTGACACACCCTCAGTAAATTGGTTTTGATTCATTGAGTGAGTGATGTTGTATAGATTCTCATTCAGGTGCAGTTGGGCTGGATAGTAAAGGAGTTATCTTCTAGGTCCAGAATATAAGCTCCATAAGAGCAAGCACTGGTTTTTTTTTTGTTGTTGTTGCTGTCATTGTTGTACTTGTTTGTTTGTTTTAATTTTCCTCTGTATTCTTGGCGTATAAGCCAGGTGATGTCTGGTACTTAATACTGTAACTGCTTCCCGATGCTTGATTGATACTCTGTGATTCCATAATTCTGAGTCACTATAGAGATCCTGTGTTTTCAGTTATCATAACCTCAGTTGAAAATTCTTCCACCCTGACTGTAATACATCTAGAATCTCATATTTCACCCTGAGAGCAACTGCCTCCCTTGATTACATAGAGCAAAGTTTGCTAAATAATAAAACTTGATGATCAGGTACACACACATTTGGCAATAGGCTTTCTGCCATGACCGACATTGGCTTTCTGACAGCAGATGTGAAACAGTGGCTAAGCCCACTCTTATCTCCTTTCATGATGGTTATTGTTTTGACTGGACCTGAGATTGTATCGAGGTCGTCAGACTTCTGATGAAGGACTTCCTTTAATAAGTGAAGCTTGGAATCTGCTCTACAACCACAAATTGGAGGGAGTTGCCTGGGGTGCTGAGAGGTTAAGAACCTTGCTGTTCCAAAAGCAAGAGGTGCATATAGGTCTATCCACTATGCTATACTTCCTCCATAACTCATTAGTTTTATTTGAACTGTTAGCTAGTAGGCTCTGGCCATATTCATAGTCATCAATAGATTAGGACAGCACTTGAGGACCTCGATGGCCACCACAGGCCCCACCCCTGATCTAGGTCACCTGGATTGATTATATTAGTGGAGGATATCCCACAGCCTACAGTAAATTTAAAAAAAAAGTTGGCTAAGCAATTAATATGTTGTATTAGAGCATTTAGAAAACTCTGATTCTGTAACTCCAACATCTACCACAAACTTTTGAAGGGAAAACCTTTTAGCACTTTGACAGTGCTGGGGAATTTTTCTCCCTTATTAATCCCACAGGACTCATGGAATTCAGTTTCCATACCTGTATGTAAGAAAGTCCTGTTGTATATTGGAAAGTGCAATGTCTTTGAAGTCAGAAGATCTGGATTCAAATTCTACTTTTGATGTTTAAATGTCTTCCTTTTGGGACTTAGTGTTCATTCCATAAAATGAGGTGGTTATGCTAGGTGATCTCTGAGGGCCGTCCAAGTGTAAAATCTATGATTCTGTAAATGCAAATTTCTCTGCATGCCTTTCTTGAGGCAGTTAGGTGGTATGATGGATAGGACATTGAACCTGGAGTCAAGAAGATCCTTGTTGAAATGCAGCCTCAGATACTTCCTAGCTATGTGACCCTGGGAAAGTCACTTAACCTCTGTATGCCTCAGGGTGAGGACCATAACAGCATGTGCTTTGTAGAGTTGTTGTGAGGATCAAATGAGATAGTATTTATAATGGGCACAGCACAGTGTCTGATATACAGTAGGTGCTTAGTAAATACTTATTTTGTTCCTTCCTCTGTCTTAAAGAATCAATAACTGCCTTTAAGGATGAACTCACACATTACCTCCTATAATAGGCTTTTCCCAATTCTCCTGATTGGTAGTGCTTTCTCTCTTCTCAAACTATATTTACTTAGCTCTGTAAATATCATAGATTGCTGGAAAAATGTGAGCTTTTTGAGGGCCAGTATATGTGTGTGTGTGTGTGTGTGTGTTCATCATATTCGGGTACTTAGAACCTAGCACACAGTAGGTGCTTCAGTAAACGTGTGATGGTGGTGTTTATAGTCCCCCAGAAACCTATCATTTCATATTGTAAAATGAAAATGAGATGTGAGCATTATGACTAAAGGCTACCAGACTCATAACATCTTACCTGAGAGAGTAGGATGCTGGGACCTTTTTATTAACTGGATGATAAAAGACATCATGGCTAATTGAGAGTGAACCTAAACATGTGCCAACTGTCTATACAGCCTTAAGCTAATGTTATATGGGCCAGTTATTCACATCTAGAGATTAGTGTCCACTCGATGCTTTTTAAGATGGTGTTTTACTTTAAGAGCCCCAGTGGGGCCAATCTCCATTAGTGTCATGGTGTTGAGGTGATTTTTAACTCCATAAAATATCCCAAGAGGCAGTATGATATATGAGATAATGACAAGGCTTAGGGGTCAGAAAGATCCAAATTCAAGTTCCACCTCTGACACATAGAGTCTCTATGACCCTGAGGGAGTCACTTAACCTCTCAATGTTTCAGACAAAGCTTTATGAATAAAATTTGCAGAGCTTGTGGTAGATTGGCATCGGTAGATTTCCTCTTTAAGAGGTCCCATAGCATTGAAATTACAAATCCGATACAAAAAGCAATGTATCACACAACTGAGCACCTCAAGAAGAAAACATTATTTTTCTTGTAACGGACTCATGTATATAATTGTTTCTATGAATCACATCCTTTTAAAAACTACAATATTGAAAAATGATTTAAGTAAGAAAATTATCCAGGTAATTCTGACTGGAAATATCAGATGGAAGGTGTCAGTGCCATCCCCATTTCAGGGCTTCATTCTTCTCTTTAAAATACATGCGTAATTGAGAAGAGGGTTGAAGCATTATGCAGATGATTTGGTAGCATAGACCTGCTCCCTCGTATTCTTGTAATAATTTTCTTCATGGAAATGAACTTCCTACACAATAATTTCTGTTAATCAATGTGCATTTTCCAGATTTCTAAAATATATTTCATAAACTCATTACTTCCTTGCTCCATAAATGGGAAAAATGTTTATTCCCAGTAGAACACGGGTCAAAGTAGTAAACTGTGAGATATTGTAGAACAGAGAGATAGCTATGGCATTGAGGTTGCTTTCATTACTGGCAACATTTTAGCAGCATCAAAACAATGAAGCTTATCTCCTAGTTAGCAAGAATAAGTAGTTTTTAAAAAGGAGGCTTCCAGGCTTGTTTGGGTGAGCTCCTCCCTGACCTTGCCTTGATACCTTCTTCCCAGCCCCACACCCATAAGAATTCCCAGCAGGAATCTCATGCCATTGTTCCTGGCCTTCTATCTCCTCTCCACCACTGAATTTAAGGGCATGTGGAAATACTGCTTTTCCAAGGTACAATGTGTAGTATTTGCTTTAGGTGCAAAAAATTTCCCAACTACGGCCTTGTACCAGAGAAGGGAGGAATATTAACAGAGAAAAAATAACTTCATTTAAAACTATTATTTTATGTAGATCTGCAGTGTGTTATTTGTTCATTTCTGCCTAATTAAATACAGATTAAAAAACAACCATATGCTAGAATCATTTCTACGGATCAGTTGGGTAAATAAAGGTAACAAAATAGTATGTTTTGTTTTCTATTGAAAACAGTATTTGTTTTATTACTAGCATGTTGAGCTAGATTTTATCACCATTTTATGTTCTTTGTAATATGTACATTAAAAATAAAACCTTCCGAAATAATGATGGCTTTATATTCTGTTCCATAGGAATAGCATGAATGAATTATGGCTTTGATCCAATAGCAAACAAAATTAAAAAATAAATACAAGTGGGCTTGGAGACTTGACTATTTCCAAAGCCCTCCTCTCTAACTTTGAGTATAATTTGGCATAATTTACTCAGACAGTTCCCATCCCCTCTCCCCATCTCTCTCAAATAGCTTTGTGTGCTCTACAGCAAGCTGTTCTAGGAAATAGTCATTCAGCATATCAAGAAAACTGTGCCTTTAAGCTATGTCCTGATGTTTCATTCAGCCAGTTTCTCACTGGTAAGCTGAAGTCTGGATCACTTTCTTTCAGTCTTCTTGCTGATTTTTGTTTGTTTGTTTGTTTAATTTTTTCTCCCTTATTCCCTGTAGCATTTGGATACTACCATCAGAGCTCTTATAACCACAGAGACTAAGCAGTGATTGTCTGGGCAGCAGCTGCCGCTAATAGCCTTTGTGAGGGCACCAATTCCCCTCTCATTCTGCAGCTGCCTGTCAGCAATTATATAGATAAGGAAGGGGGAACCTGAATTGCTGAGCTAGTGTCTAAGTTAGAGCAGGATACTGAAGTGGCAGAGTGGCATGTACTGGAAGAAGACCAGGTGAGACGTTGTAGTGGAATATTGAGGCTCCCTGTGGGTCAGCTTCCTGGGTGTATTTTTCTGTGTAGCTGTATTTGCATTTATCCATGGGGAAATCTTGTGTATCATGAAGGACTGAGGTTTGTAGAGATAAAAATTACAAAGAACTAGACAATAATGATGTTGCAGTATAAGGTCAGTGGCAGCTGTTGTCCATGAGAATACCATCTAAATACCTTCTCTTTTCTCTTGATGGACATGCTTGTGCCAGAGATTTTAAAACCAGAATGGAAAAAAAAAAATTGACTTGTGGAGGAGTGATACAGATCCTGAACATAACATACCCATTTGTTTTCACTGGGGTTTGGAATGCCTTCTAGAGTCTTTTTACTTTTCTTTCAGGAGTACCATATGCTATCAGCCAAGCATCCTGTAAAACTCTCTAGTGGAACATGTATATAATTCTGCAATCTAATATCTATCTCTATCTACCTATAGAAGATCTCTGTGTGTAAAAACACACACATATATAAAATATATAAATCCACACATACATATACACACATATATTTTGTGTGTGATGGTATAATTTATACTATGTGAATACATGTGCATGAAATGGATATATACACATATATGGGTATATATATATATATATATATGCAATATATATGTGTGTATTGCATATGCAGACCAGGGTGTATGCACTCAAATAATCTTAGAAATTAGCAAAATGCAAGAAACCTCAAATCCAGAAAATGACTGCGGAAATCTCTCGTCTCCTCCTATAAGCTAGCTTTTCCGCTTTCATTTTTTAAAAATATGAACTTATACGCTTACATGTTTTTGTTTAGCTGCCATTGTCCATGAAATTTGTTAATAATATGAAGTAACATAGACACATAGTTAAAACTTTACATATTGTGCAAAAAGGCTGTAATGGAGTAAAAACCCCTTTGTGCTTGGAGAAGACAGGGAAAAGAAATACTTTTGAATGAAATCCAGTCTCATCAACTATCCCAAATGCAGCTTTGGCCTGGTCTCAGCTCCAGTTTCCTCTTGCCATGAACCTGTCTTCTCTCCTCTCACACTTTCGGTCCTTGCATGCATCTGCTCACATCTTGCTCCAGCTCGCTGCCTCCCCTTATGGTTTTGAAAAACTTACGATGATGATCTTTCCTTAAGTCACTGAAACAGTAACTCAACAACAGTAAAAGCAACTATAGCAACTATAGTAACAACAATAAACTAACAAATTAAAAAAAAAACTCCACAGAAAAACAAACATGAATGAAAGAAGGAAAAGATGGAGGGAGGAAAAAAGGAAGGAAAAAGGAGGGGAAGAAGGGAGGGAAAGCAAGATGGGGTGAAGGAAGAAAAGTAGGTAGACAGGAAGGAAGGAAGGAAGAAGGAAGGAAGAAGGAAGGAAGAGTTCTTCTGAATATCTTTGAACAGCCTTTTAGAAGAAAAAAAAAAAACAAAACTCTAGCCTCCTGGGAATATCTTCCAATGTATCTATGATTCTGGAATCTTCCCTAAAGGCTCTGTGATCCCAGGCATGTCCTGCTGAACATTTCTTAAACTTAACAAATCATTGTCATTTTTTGGGGGGGAGAGGTTGAAGGGAAGAGTTAACTAATTGTTTTTTTAGTCTGGGGAACTCCAGGTGTGTAAATTCCCTCAGCAACACACATTATCGATTGGTTTATGACTGAAATTCTTAAGAAACTGCATGAGGTACCAGCAGTTAAAGTGACCTCACAATAACACAGTATTTATTAGTGACAGAACTTGAAACTGCATTCCTAACTCCGTGACTGGTCTTCTTTCCAAATCTATACTGCGTCTCTGTGTATGACATAAAAAAGTACTCTATAAATGAAATTTGTTTAAAAATGTAGAAAACTTAAATCCAATCTAGTCATCCATTCATATACTCTTCAGAACAGATCCCTAAAAGGGAAGTGGAGGAAAGTTGAGCAAACAAAAAGTTATCTTGAATAACACTGAATAATACTTCTAAAACAGTTGAACCTTACTGGGGAATGCAGGGGAAAAAAAAAAGTTAGGTCCTCCATTTCTTTTGTCAAAGTTGAACTGCTTTCGTGGACAAAACTGGATATATATCAAAATAAAAATTCCGTTACCAAGATTCTTCAGCAGGCTCCAGAACCAAAACCTACTGTTTTGACTAGCTCAATGCCATGTTAAACCTGTAACAGAAAGGGTTGATCCTCAATGAAGACAAGTCAGTTTTTTATGTCATCAGTTCTTATTAAAAAATGAGCTCTACAAGTAGAAAGAACAGCATTGACTTTTCTCTCATCTTTTGAAAAAGTTGCAATATTTGCAATCTTGAATATTACTGCCAAATATAAATTGGGTTTCAAATGATACTTGATTAGCATAGGTCCAGGGAATCTCAGCATGAGAAGGAATCTCAAGAATCATTTACTATAATATGGAGTTTATAGAGCCCCCATCTAAAACATCCCATGAAAAGGGTCAATAAGCTTCTGTCTGAAGACCTTTAGTGATAGGAAAATGGCTGCCTTCTGATATGAGGAACTCACTCTTTATGACAGGTCACTTTGCTTTTTGACAGGTCAATATATTTTAATACATTTTTATGTATTTCATTAAGTATTTCCCAATTACTTGGAAATAATTAACAAAATGCATTTTTAAATTTGACTTGCAAAATTACTTCTCTCTCTTGTGCTCCTCCTTCTGAAACTTGAAAAGGCAAGTGATTAGGTATCAATTATACCAGTGAAGTCATTAAAAAAATTCCATACTAGCCATGTTGCAAAAGAAAACAGAAAAAAGTTCCAAGGAAAATAAAGAAAATTAAAACAAACAAGCAGTATGCTTCAGTCTTCATTCAGTGTTCATCGGTTTTCTCTCTGGAGATGGATAGCATTTTTCATCATGAGACTTTTGGAGTTGACTTGGATCATTGTTTGATAAGAATAGCAGTCTTTTTTAGTTGATCATCTTTATAATATTGCTGTTACTATGTACAATATTCTCCTGGTTCTGCTCACTTCACTTTGAGTTAGCTCATGTAAATCTTTTCCAGGTTTTCTGAAAACATCCCCCATCATATCTTATAGCACAGTTGTACTCCTCCACAATCATATGTCACAACTTTTCCAGCCATTCCTCTATTTATGGCTATCCTCTGTATTTCCAATTCTTTGCCACCACCAAAAGAGCTATGATAAATAGTTGTATATAAATAGGTCATTTGACCCTTTCATGATCTCTTTGGAATATAGATCTAGTAGTAGGCACTAGGGTTATCCTAGAAAATTTTTCACTGAATAGTGGCACAGATCTCTGACTACTTGTCAATCCTTCAGAAAGTAATTCACTTTTTCTGGATCTCAAGACTGTCATCTATAATAGAAGATAATTGAAAAAGATGGCTTTTAACTTCTTTCTAGATTAAATAAATAATGCTATGAACATTTTTGTGGCCTCATACTGGAGGCAATGGACCAGTTAGAATCTTCTTATCATAATTTTAATTCCTGGGAAAGCTACTTCTGTTTTATACTTTTTGTTCTATATTTTATTTCTCCATTGAAGACTATCACAGCTATATCAGCATCCCTTGAGTTTAACTCAGAGCTATTAAATTATCCCAATATAACATACCTAATAATTGATCGTGTAGTCTAAGTTTTCCAGTTGTGAGTTCCTCAGCACCTTCTGAAGCAATCTATTTAGGCTTTGAACATCACCAATAATTAGGAATAATCATTTCTCTTTACAACCTGAACACTTTACTCTTAGTTTCACACTCAAGCCAAGCAGAATATATCTGTTCCCTTTTCTAGATGATAATCCTTCAAATATTGGAAAATGATTGTTATCTTCCCCCTCTATTGTCTTTTCTTTAGTTTAAAGTCTTACAGTATATTGGATAGATCCTTATGTGACGTGATCATGAACTTCTTTATCATTCTGATTGTTTTCAACTTAAATAAAGTCAATAGATATTTAATTGCCTGCCTGCTATGGGCTGTGTTCAGTGTTACCTTTCCTATGGACAATCTTGGACAGTTTCTGAATTCACCAAAATCATTGCTACTCTGTGATGTCAAGAACTTACTATAATGATCTCCATATGATCTAGGACAGAGTACAGCAAGAAAAACACCTTGAAACTATAGAAAATATGCCAACATCCTATTCATGTTTTTGTTGATGGTGTACACTGTTGACAAAGAGAAGAAAATTAATATAAGTTTGAATACAGCAATCTTCTCTGTCACATGTAACATCACTATTCACCTTCTGGATTATGGAACAAACATGTGATCCACATGAACTCTGAAAACTCTGTGAAAGAAGATTCATTTAAAAGAGGTAAAGTGGAGTGGAGTCAAAATGGCAGCAAAGTAGCAGGAGAACTCCTTGAGCTCCCCACATGAGCAACTCACATACCTACAAAATATGACTCTAAACAAATTTTAGAGCTCCAGAACTCATAAAATAACAGAGAAATAAAGCTCCTGCTGAAGACAGCACGGCAGAGTGATGGAAGGGCTCATTGCGGCATGTTGGAAGTCGAGCTCAGCCCGACCTGAAACCAAGACATTAGCCCAAGGGCAGCCAGGAAAAGCAGAGGCAGGAGCACTGGGGAGAGTGAATCACCAGCAGCTGTCACAGTTTCCAGAATTATCAACACATAAGAGCCAAGGACAAAGTGAAAGGTTAGTGGAACTTGGCTAAATTTGGGGGAAAGATGGGGGCCTGGGCGTCTGCCCCCAGGGCAAGAAAGCAGCTGAAGTGGCAGCCCTGGAGCCACCTCCATGTGGCTGCTTCAGAGCTCCCAGACTGTAGATTGCTGGGGGACCAAGCAATCAATCAGAGGCTAAGTGTTTTTGCCTTAATCTGCCTGTATTGAGATCATGGTCTTGGATGGTGGTCCTGAGGTACGTGACCAGTGAGCCAAAGCTGGAGGGGGCAGCAGAGATGGCAGCCTCCTAATAGCTCTGGCAGCTGCGAAAAACCCCAGCAATTTGGGACAAAGCCCTCCCCTCTGAAAGCAGAGTTCTACTGAGCCCAAAAGTCAAGTAATTGACTAGCAACATATGCAGGCAACAGAAGCAAAGCAGGAACAGCAACCCAACTTTAGATTCCTTTTTTTGGGGGACAAAAAGGATCAAAGCATGGAACAGGAGGAAGACAACACAGTCAGAACTCCCACACCAAAAACTTCCAAGAAAAATGTAAACTGGTTACAATCCATAGAGGAGCTTAAGAAGTGTTTTGAAAATCAAATAAGAGAAATGGAAGAAAAATTGGGAAGAGAAATGAGAATGATGCAAGAAAATCACAAAAAGAGAATCAACAACCTGACTGAAGAAAATAATACCTTAAAAAATAGATTAACTCAAATGCAAAAGAGGCCCAAAAAGCCAGTGAGGAGAAGAATGCCTTAAAAAGTCGAATTTGCCAGATGGAAAAAGAATCTCAAAAGCTTACTGAAGAGAATAGTTCCTTCAGAGTTAGAGTGGAGCAAATGGAAGGAAATGACTTTATGAGAAATCAAGATACTATTAAACAGATCCAAACAAATGAAAAAATAGAAGGCAATGTGAAATATCTTCCTTGACAAAAACACTGACCTGGAAAATAGATCCAGGAGAGACAATTTAAAAATTATTGGACTACCTGAAAGCCATGATCAGAAAAAGAACCTAGAAAGCATCCTTCAAGAAATTCTCAAGGAAAATTGCCCTGATATTTTAGAACCAAAGGGCAAAACAGAACTTGAAAGAATTCACCGATCATCTCTTGAAAAAGATCCCCAAAAGAAAACTCCTAGGAATGTTATAGCCAGGTTC
>CM053583.1:389970845-389986398 GCA_028627135.1 Pseudochirops cupreus
TCACTAGAATTCTCCAACTCTTTTGTGTTTGTTACTCACTTCCATTAAAATGTAAACTCTTGAAGAACAGGGATTATCTTTTTTTCTTTGCTTTTATGTGTATCACAGTGCATAGCACACTGTAATATAGAAGGTCCTTAATCTATCATTATGGCTTTGCCTTGTTTGGTCCTATAATAGTAACTACTATTATATTAATATATATTACATTACATACACACACTACAATAATACACATTACACAAATTGTATCTCTTAATCCTCACAACAAAACTTGGAGATAAGTACTATTATTATAACTATTTTATAGGTATGGAAACCGAGGCTCAGAAAGAAGAGGGGTCACACAGTCAGTAAGAATCAGAGACATTATCTCTCTGTGCTGCATATCCATTATACCACAACACTTCGGTAATATGTTAAAGCAACTCCTGCCTGCTCTGTACCTCTCTGTTGCCCTTTTGGGGGACCTGATGCAATTTTAATTTTTTGAAAAGGATGTCAGTGGCTTGAAGCAATACAGCATCACTAGAAGATTATGGTTGTCAAAACAGGTTTTTGTTTTAGGGGGAATAATAAGGCTCACACATTTTATTCTCAATGAATATTCTAGTCAAATCAAATAAGAGAAAAAATATGGCAGACACATCATGGCCTACCAAATAGAGAACTCTCTTTGTAGTCACAAGCTCTTAGGTTCAAATCCAACCTCTGACATATATTCCATGTGTAATCTTGGATAAATCATTTAACTTTCAATGCTGTAGGCAATTCTCTAAAACTATCAGTTGCACTGCATTTACTGATATCTATCGGTAAAGGGAATTTGTTCATTGGGGTTTCGTTGTACAAACAAACAATTCCTAGGCCTAAGAAAATTGGCAGGGTTAGAGTGAGACAGAGAGATACAGCTAAAGAGAAACAGAGAAAGATGTGGAGAGAAAAAGTCAACAGTTTGTAGTATGGAACAAAATGTGAATAGTGATATAATAAATTAAAGGTATTCTTAAATTAAAATAAAGGTAAAGAAAATTCAAGAATGGATTTCATTTTGGCTTCCAAGTCACAAATATATCACAGTGCCCAAAGAACTAAAGGAATTGGTGGTAAACCAAATTGGAAAAGAGAGGCACAGATTAGGCAGTACTTGACTTCAACATATTATGAAGACAGAGTGGCATGAGGGAAGGAGTTCTCAGACCTCTTCAGCAGAAATATATTTTAGGGTCCTATATGATTTGGTTCATTGGCCCAGCCTTCTCTTCCCGTTTGTGTGTACATTGAATGATGGTGTTTGCTCTTCTGAATTTGTGGCGGGCCTGCTGTCACAAAGAACAAACATTCCAAGTCCTGTTCCGAAAGATGTCAGCAGAAAATACAAATCTGGAGCTTCAGCTAGATATCATCTTTACTGTGATGTGCTGTAGTCAGAGGAAAAACATAAACTCTCCGATTCAGCTGGGTGTTCTTTTTATCTTTCCCTAAGAAATACTAAAAGTTTGTTATAAAGCTCATCATAAAAATCCCTTCCTCTTAGGTTATCCTATAACTAACCACTGATCCAATTCAAGCTGTGATGCATAAACACACACACACACACACACACACACACACACACACACACACACACACTCCCACCCTCTGACAGAAAGAAATCTCTGTGAAACTTAATAAATGATAAAAGATCTCACGTCACATTTGTCCTCAGGAAGAAGAAGAGGGTCATCTTAAGCTCATTCAAGTCTTCAAGTATAAACCAGCTTGTCAAAGAATTTTCAGCCATTCAGAGAAGAAACACACTCATATGCCACTAGACGGTTCAATGTTTGCTTTATGCAAAATCAGGAAAAAACTGTATATGCTAATTTGAAGGTTATTTTGAAATCTGATCACAATTAAATAATTTATTCACCATAAGAATGTGTGCGTGTGTGTGTGTGTGTGTGTGTGAGAGAGAGAGAGAGAGAGAGAGAGAGAGAGAGAGAGAGATTTTAATATGTTTTTAGTGAATGTGACATTGTGGCAAGTCAGAGATCCTGGATTTGTATTCTAACTTTGATACCAAGTAGCTTCATGAAAATGGACAAATCACTTATCCTCTCTGATAATTTCTTCCTCTGCAAAATGGGGCTATAACATCCACAGTATTTCATGGTGTTGTTATGAAGAAAAAAAACCAAAATACTTTCCAATACATTTTTAAAAATAGAGAGACATTGTGAAGAAATGGTAAGTGATCTAGAGCTTAAATTTAAACTGGATTATTTTAAATCCAGCCATCTCATTTTAGAAATGTAGAAATTGAGGCAGAGGGAAATGAAATGATTTTCCCATGCACATACAGGAAATAAGTATTCAGGGATAAGATTTGGTCTCTGGTTCTCTGTCTTGAAAACCACTGTACACGGGCAGCTAGGTGGAGCAGTGAATAGAGTATCGGCCCTGGAGTCAGGAGAACCTGAGTTCAAATCCAGCCTCAGACACTTAACACTAGCCGTGTGACCTTGGGCAAGTCACTTAACCCCAATTACCCTCCAGAAAAAAAAGCAAAAGAAAACCATTGTAAAATTCTGACTTCCAGGTTGGGAAGACCTGGAGTCAATTCTTGCTTAACATGTTACTGGCTATGTGAGTTTAGACAAATTACTTAACCTATCAGATCCCCATGCAACATTCTAACACTATAAATTGCACCACAGTTGTATTTTTGTATCCTTTAGACTTCCTAATTAAAAGTTCCTTGTACTGATGACATGTTTCCTTTTCCCCAAAGCATAAAAACATAAAGCACTATAAAAGTGTGATAGAATTTTGAAAATATATAGTTACTGTATCTGCAATATTGTTTAATATTTTATCTTCTGTGCCAAGAGCCATAACTATAAATATTTTACCTGGGGCATAAACATTTGAGGACTGTGTGTGAGTGGCATAGAGGCACAGGGGGAGAGTCTGACTTCAAGTACTATTGTCATGGGAAAAAGAACAGACCTCACTAATATTCATAGGAGATGTGGGTAAGGTGCACCCTAGGGAGAAGTGCCATTACAGATGGGCCTGGAGAAGCATGGAGTCAGGGTGATCATGCCAGGGGACATCAAGGACCTATGGAGTTTCAATGTTTTGACGTTTAAGATGAGTCCCAGGGACAAGGATTGTCCTAAGAAGAAAATGCCCTTCTTTGTGAAGATGGATGTCAGTGTCCTTGTGCCTTCTAGGCCTGTCTCAACCTATAACTTATCTTTATCCATTGTAACAACAACAAAAAGGGGGAGTAAAGTATACAGTTACATAAAATATTTTATCTATTTATTTTTTAAATATTAGAGATTCCAAAGGAATAATGGAAATCCATCATGGATCCTGGATATCTGGAGGTTAAGACATCAAACCATTTTCCGGGAGTGGCTCTGGCAGCATACTATGGGTTATTGTCCTCTACTTTAGAACTTATCTATGCCGCCACTAAAGTCTTATCACATTAACTCATTGGGTGTGTGGCAAAGGGAGGTTTTGAAGGTTTCTGCAGTAAGATTCTAGCTCAGCAGGTCCTACTATATTGAAAAAAGTGTCAACATTGGAACTGTCGATTATTTGCATGTCTATTGTCTGACGAGAAACCTAGAGAAGGTTGTGTGAGCTTATTCAGCATTGCATTCCAAGAAGTTGGCTATAGACACTCTCAAATTGTAATATATTATATTGTAGACAAATTTTGTTCTGAAATAAAAGGAGAAACAGAATAGCAGGTGATATCTGTGCCTACGTTAGAAGATCAACAGGACTGAAAGCTGGAAAGGATCTTGAAGATACATCAGTTCAAAGTTCTCCTGTAAAAGATCAGAAGTAGCACAGTAATAAGTTGTATCTAGAGAAGTTAAACCCATGCATATCTTTAAAAAATGATAAGCAGTAATTTTCTTCTTATAAAACTTCCATTCTCCCCCCTTAAAAGGGGGTGGTCTTTGTAACAAATGTGTATAGTCAGGCAAACAAATCCCCACTTTGTTATTGTTCAGTCACTTTTCAGTTCCTGTCTAACTCTTCCTGACCCCATTTGGGCTTTACTTGGCCAAGGCACTCAAGCAATTTTCCGTTTCCTTCTCCAGCTCACTTTTGAGATGAGCAAACTGAGGCAAGCTGTGATAAGTGATTTGTCCATGGTCACACAGGTAGTGATTGAGGTCAAATTTGAATTCACAAAGATGAGTCTTCCTGAACCCAGGCCTGTACCACCTAGCTCCCCACCCCAAATCAATATATTATGGATAACCGTGTGTTTTTATGAAATTAATTGTTGTTCAAACGTTTTACTTGTATCTGTCACTTTGTGATACCATTAAGGTTTTCTTGGCAAAGGTACTGTAGAGGTTTGCCATTTCTTTCTCCAGCTCATTTTACAGATGAGGAAACTGAGGCCAACAGGGTAAAGTGAATTGCCCAGGGTGACACAGCAAGTAAGTGTCTGAGGCCAGATTTGAACCAGTTCTTCCTGACTCCAGGCCTAAGGCTCTATCCACTGCACCACCTAGCTGCACTTTGGTCATGTACAAAAATATATGTCTCCTCCTTCAATAAGTTTCACCACTGGTCCTCTAAAATCATGGTTGATCAGAGCTCTTAAATCATAACATCTCTCATGTTCATTCTCTTTTCTCCTCTGACACTACAGCCACCTTGGTGCAGGCCTTCATCATGTCCTTCCTGGACTATTTGTAACATGCGCTGTATGGGGATGTTAGAAAATCTGAAGTCTATAGAGTATTCCAAAAGGAGTCACACTTATGATATGAGGTCTTGCTCAGCCATTTTCAGGACTTCTCATTCTTCTTTGGTGTACCCTACCACCCAACTGTCACCTATGGTTCCAAGAAGCTGGAGCACATAGAGTGGTCATACCCTAATAAAACCATCTTGGCAAACAGGCTAAATCAGATTGAGAAGAACTTATAGGCCTCAAAACTGTCAGTGAATTAGGGAGATATGCACCTCAAGCATGTAAAGACTTCCTCCAGCATAATGGGAACATGAGAACAATTTGATTCCCTGGCCACGAAGGCAGCTGAAGCAAGCACTGTGGAGCACTTAGAGCTTGGTCAGACACTGAAGACACCAAAGGTCATCCCCTGCATTCCAGGTCATCTCCAGTGCAACTTATGTCTTACTAGTGAACATTGATGACTCTGGAAGATAGATGAGGCTATCTTTGTGCAACTGTCTCATTTAAATCCAATTCACACACAAGTAATCATCACATGATATCATCTCATCTGGTCCTCTTCCAAAACAAAGGGCCACCACGAACAATAAGAACTTCTATCTGGTAGGTCTTACTAATTCATCTCTCCCTGTTCCAATCCATCCTCCACTCAGTCTTAAAGGTAATCTTTTTAAAGTGTGAGTCTGATTTTGTCATCTGCCCACTCAAACAATCTCTTGCTGCTCCTTTTTCACAGCCCTCTATCTCCTGACTCCAGTCATTCTCACAGACACCTATGCCTGTAACATTCTCTCTCATCATCTCCAATTCAAATCTCAGGTAAATTCCTACTTTCTGCAAAAACCTTTCCCAGGCTATTTTAGTGCTATCATTCTGAGAGTACCCTAATTTTTCCAGTACCTGTCTTGCTTGTACATAGTTGTTTATATGTTCTTCCCTACTCCCAATCATTAGGCTGTGAACTTCTTGAGGTCAGGGGCTGTTTGGGTTTATTGGTTTGGTTGGTTGGGGGTTTTGGATTATATTTCTATCCCAAGTGCTTAGCACAGAGTGTCTGGGACATGGTAGGTGCTTATGAAATACTTATTGACTGATTGACAAATCTTTCTAAGTTACTTGTTTTTATAATGTTGCTGTTGAATAAATTGTCTTATCTATGCTAATTCCACTCGGCATCATTTCATACAAGTTTTCCCAGGTTTCTTTGAAACCGTCTCTTTGATTTTTTTTAAGGAAAGGAAAGGAAAAGGACCTGTATGAAGATTTCTTAGATATATAGATATGATATAGATACACACATATATATATACATATGTATGTGTTTATATGTGCATGTATGTATATACATAAATGGGTATAGATGTGTATATGTACACATAAGTACATATATACATATATGCATTTTTGTACGTGTAGTGGAAGCAAAGAATTGGAAATTTGTCAAAGGTGATGAAATATTATTCTACTATAAGAAATGATGAACAGCATGCTCTTAGAAAACCTGAAAAGACTCACATGAACTAATGTAAAGTGAAATTAGCAGAACCAGGAAAACATTGTATACAAAACAGCAGCAGTATTGTACAACGAACAACTGGGAACATCTTAGCTATTCTCAGCAATTCAATGATTCCTGATAATTCCAAAGGACTTTTTATGAAAAATGCCATACATCTGAAAAAAAAAACCTGAAGGAATCTAGATACAGATTTGAACATACTTTTAAAAACCTTTTTCTTTTCTTCTTGTTTTTTTTCTGTCTTTTCTTTCACAACATGACTTATATGGAAATATATTTTACAGTCTTGCACATGTATAACCTAAATAAAATTGTTCATCTTCTCAGTTGTTGGAAGCAAGAGAAGGAGGAACAGAGAAAATCTGTAACTCAATTTTTAAAAAATGTTAAAATTATTTTACATGTAATTGATAAAAATAAAATATTGATATAAATACGTAATATTTATTATTATATACCTATATAAATAAAAATGAAGTAAAAAAGAATGAATGAAAATCTTAGTGATGAGGAAAAACAGGCATTGATGGTAGAATCATAACAATGAATTTGACTTACTAGTTATTAGGCATAATGGCTATACCCACGTTTGAATCCGGCCTTGTATATTTATTAGCTGTGTGACCCTGAGGCAAATCCCTTGACCTTAGTTTATTAAGCTTATGTTTCTTCAGCTATAAAATGAGGGGAAGTGTGGGGCTTCATAACTTTTAGCTGATGATCCTTTGAATCTCATGATTTTTCTGAAGGTCTCTTTCTGTCTCTCTCTGAGTCTCTGACTCTGTCTCTATCTCCATGTCTCTGTGTCTCTGTCTCTCTATCTCTCTCTGTCTCTGTCGGTCTTTCTCTGTCTCTGTCGGTCTTTCTCTGTCTCTCTCAGTCTCTCTGTCTCTGTCTCTCTCTCTCTGTCTCTCTGTCTCTCTCTCTCTCCTCCAATGTGACATCTAGTGTCAATACAGGTTATTTGTGGAATTCTCTCCACATAATCTAGATAGAGCAATTTAACCATATTTATATTCTCACTGGCCATTTTTTCATGATTGATCCAGACCCCAATATTTATTTTCGCCGTACAGTAATTTTTTTAAATACTTTTTACTCTCCTATGTTGCTATTTCTGTTTGCTTTACATCTATCTTATCTCTCTGTCTGTCTGTCTGTCTGTCTGTCTATCTACTTCTGGTTTGAAAACTGCAGCCAGAAAAGCTGTCATGCTTGAAATTATCAGATATTTGGTATGGACCTGGGTGCCACTATGGTGGTTCTATATGGAGGACATGGAAGAAATGTGCTCCTTTCTTCCTATAGTTCAGAGAAAGAACAAAATGTGCACAACATGCTAGAACAGAACTGCTATGATTAAAGGCTGATGGCTCAGTTTTTGTTTTTATTTTTTGTTTTGTTCCTATTTTAATCCTTTAAGAACATGAATTATTTGCACAGCTTGACAGAGAACAGTACAAAGAGAAGTATGACTAGAAGAAATTCATAAAGAATTAGGAGGGTAAAAATATAATTAAAGCAACATTTTATTTATTTTAAATATATATACATATATGTAATTTGCTTATATATATCCCAACTACATTTAAAAATTTAACATAATTTTTTAAAATGAATTCTAAATTATCTCCTTCCCTTCTGCCACTCCCCCCTCCTCAAGAAGGCAAAGAACTTGTTATCAATTATACATGTGAGGTCATGTAAAATATATTTCCATATTGGCCATGTTGCAAAATAGAAGAGACAGGAAAAAAAACCCAAGAAAATGAAATTTTAAAAATGTGCTTTAATCTTCATTCAAAATTTATTAATTCTCTGTCTGAACATAGATAGCATTTTTAAAAATATTCTTCCCTTTGGAATTGTCTTGGATACTGTTTTTGCTGTCTACAATGTTCTACTGCTTCCATTCACTTCACTTTGCATGAGTTCATATAAGCCTTCCCAGTTTTTTTCCCCTGAAAATGTCCTGCTTGTCATTTTTTAAAAAGTAACTTAGTCATATCCCATCACAATAATATACCACAACTTGTTTAGTCATTCTCCAATTAATGGGCATTCCCTCAATTTCCAATTACTTGCCATCACAAAAAGAACCACCATAAATAGTTGAGTACAAAGATTTCCCTTTTCCCTTTCTTTGACCTCTTTGTGATACAAACCTAATTTTTGTTTTAAAGAAGCCATTTATTGAAATGTGAGTTGGGTTGAGTGATACAAGCTGTTCAGTCTAGGATCCTCTTGAAAAAGAAGTGGGAAGGGAACCTTGCCAATGTGATAGTTTGTTTTACTTGAATATAAGGATTTTTCTCTTTTTTTTTTAAACCAGTGTGGGTAGAGAAAGAAAATAAATGTTTGCTAAAGTATAAAAAAATCATCTAAAATTATTTTAAAATTTTGAATCGTTCTCAAAGAAAGGGGTAAGGCAAATTTGAAAATGTTATCTATCCTTCCTCCTATGCAGCACTAGGCAGTGTCCATGGTTTAATTGATATATTTCCAAGATATCTGCACTGATGGACAAACTGGGCAGGTTCTCCCAACTAGCTACATATTACAATGGTATCATTCATCTAACTACATTCACCAAGCATTTCCTGTAGATGTAGTTAGAATAAACTCTTTTGTAATATGATCAATCTCATTTAGGAGGCCCTACAATGGTCTGGGGCTTAACTCATTCAAAATCATATTATGTCCCAAAAAATGCATCAATAATATTTTCCAACGCACTATCTAGGAATCTGTGACAAGCCTACAGCTCCTGATTTTCTGTATCTCTTCATATTAATCAGAAAATTATCAAACCAAATCATCTCTGTTTTCACGGTTATCAAGGAATTGTGTGTAATTTAGACATACAAATAAAACACTTTTGGGGAGGCAGGGGGAGAAGAGCTGCCAGTGACACTTACTGATATAATTCTAACAGACTTAGAGGAATACCCCTAGTAAGGTCAGTGAATCCCCACAGAGAAGTGAGCTAACATCTGAGCAAACATCACATAGGTATGCAGAGGCTGTGGTCCACATTACTGAAGACAATAGCCATGATGATGAGGTCACAGACCTCAATGAATTTTTAAAATATACTTCTCATTAGTCTAGAGAAAAAAATGAAAATTTTTTTTTTAGGTAAACAATATCGATAGATAATATTTAAACATCTTTTGGTACTATGTAGCCAGGAATTTTTTTTTCAAATACAAGGAATCTAAATGACTGAAAATTTTAGAATCTTCCTGGACACAACTAATTGGGATATATATGATTTTTACAATTCTGACAGTAGACATTATTTTTCCCAGTTCCCAGATTTCCTTCTCATTTTGGCTACATTGATTTTGTTTTTTTTTTCTCCAAAACATGTTAGATTTAGCATAATCAAAATGATCTATTTTGCCTCCTATGATCTTTTCTTTCTCTTTTTTGTATTGAACTCTTCCCTTGGCCTTAGATATGACAGGTGTTTTATTTTTCCGTGCTCCCCTAATTTGTTTATAACATCCCCTTTTATGTATTCATTTTGACCTTATTGCTACACACTGTGAGATGTTGGTCTATACCTAGTTTCTGCAAAACCATTTCCAGTTTTTCCAGGAGTTTTTGCCAAATAGCAAGTTCTTGACTCAAAAGTCGGATCTTTGGATTTATCAAATACTCGGTTACTGTGGACGTTTAAACCCATAAATTATGTACCCAAACTGTTCTACTGATCTACCATTTTCTTAACCAGTACCAGACACTTTAAAAAATATTTCCTTAAAATACTCATAAAAATGAAAATCCACAATTATGAAAGCCATTGACATTTTACTAGATTTCACTGCTACTTTTGTTTCATATCACTGTGTCACTACTGCATTCTTTCTCCTTCCTGAGAGCCATTTTTTGCCATTCACATTTAACGCGGTACTACTATATGTAATTGTTAGGAGCTATCACATGTAGCCTTTTCCCCCCAAGGAGATGATGACAATAAAGCTCAGAAAGTAGTACAGTGCAATTTTGCTCAAAATATTGCATACCTGACTTCCCTTAACCCTTGGTTTATATTTCTCAAAATAGCTAATATATTCGTCCTTCTTTATGCACATGATTTAGTTTTTGTTTTCCAGTAGGCGTTAAGCTCCTTGAGATAGGAAACCAGGTCTCACACAGCCTTAGGAAAAATTCGCGCAATGCCCAGCACAGTATTTTACTGATAATAAACAGCTGAACATTTCTTATTGATATGAAAATTCATATTTAGTTTCATTTATCAATGAACACAGTAGCATGATTTGACTTTGTCTTGTATCTCTCATAATATTACACAACAGAAATGTACCAAAAAAAAGTGTTCTAGCTATTAGAAAACTAGTATGTAGCCCCAAATCCCTAACTTGTCATTAGAGAATTAAACAATTTGGGGCGGCTAGGAGGCACAGTGAATAGAGCACCAGCCCTGGAGTCAAGAGGACCTGAGTTCAAATCCAGCTTTAAACACTTAACACAAAAACTAGATATGTGACCTTGGGCAAGTCACTTAACTCCAACTGCCCTCCAAAAAAAAAAAGGCAAAAAAAAGAGAATTAAACAATTTCATATACATGATTCTGAAACAAATTACTCATATGACCCAATCCAATCAAACTGGCTGTTATTGGTCATTTTGTAAAGGAAAAAAACGGGGAAAACTATCTTTGAATACGTCATTGTTTTAACTACCTAGTGTGTTTAAGATTAAAATACAGACTCCTCTGACATTTGAAGTCTTTCACACTCTGTCTCCAATCTGTTCTTCTAGACTGATCTTACTCCCCTTCACACATACTATGTTTCTATTTGTTTTTACCCATACAAGATTTTCTGTTTCTTGATTCTGTCTTTGAACAGTCTGACTTCTATCCCTTGAATGCTATTCCTCATCGACTACGTATCTTTGGATCCCTAGACACCCAAAATATTCCTCTCAAATCCTCTCAAATTCTTTCTCAAACACGCAGTTTTTCCTATTACCTCCAGTTGTTAATGTCCCACTGTTGTTAATCCTTCCGGATAGATTATTGCCTTGTAATTCTTTATAAATCCATGTTTAATATTGTGTTTACCTGTTGCTTTCCATGTATTCTTAATTTAGCATGGTGTTTCTTCCCACTTAAAAAAGAAATCTTGAGCCATAATCATGATTCAATTGGTATAGCACTGAGAAGAGAAGGTAAGTAACTTTGTTCAATGTCACTCAAACAAACTACAACCAAGACAAGACTAGAATCCAAATCTTAGGGACTCTGAGACTGGCTATCAGGAACTGATATCTACCTTGCTAGTTTCTCCAAATAGATTACATTTTGTTAACCAAGTGTGTTTCATAGGAAGGAATGAGCTGAACAGCTTCATGATTTTCAAATTCTAGTTGTTACTGAAAATAATTTCTAAGCCCTTTCCTTTAGCACAATGTTCATGGTCTTAATTATCAAAGGCTTTTGATGGAGTCTGCAAAAAGTCTTGATGCCTGGTCCATTCTTAAAGGGCAAAGAACTCTATTGATGTTGTCTAAGCTAGTCCCGGATGTAAGTATGACACAATTTTGTTATGTTCAGAATACAATGGAGAAGAAGTTCAGCTTTTTAAATGGACTGAAAACAAGAGGGGGACAAAGACATTTCTTCGAGAGTCAGAATTAGCTTCTTCTTTTCCCAATCCAGTTAATATTCATATCTACCTTTGGAACACTGGCTTTCTAAATCAGTTCATTAATAGATAGGAGAGGGGGAAAAATACTCCCACTCAGTATCTTTTCTTTTCATACATAGAACATTAGCAGGAAAGTTATGATGAATCTTAGAAAAGCTAGTTTTCATATACATACATATTTCCAAGTAAATTAATGATTTCCTTTTATTATAGTAAATGTGTCAGGACATTAAAAAGTGGGGAATAATTATAACTGTAAGAATAAGTGCTGTTGAAATATTGCCCAGCTTTTATTAATGCAACACTGTGCTTGAGAGGAAACCAGGGATAGGAATGGGAGATGAGGAAAAGTATTACAGTGAGGAGGTATCAAATAAAGTCTGAGAAAACTGAGCTAGATTATAATAACTTGTAAAATGGAAGTAGAGCTAAGAAACATGAGCAATGCAATTTTAGATTTGGTCCAGGGAAGGAAATGATACAAAGAATGTTTCCAAATACAATAAAGAAAAGAAATCTCAAAATGATTTCTGCTTTTGAAGGAAATGAGTCGACATTTTTGTCTAGGCTACGGCTAAATTTAAGCCTAGACTTTGGCAGCCATTTTTTTTAAGTGCTATGATCTACTTACACATTAGAGATGGACTTTTTAAATCTGCATCAAAACAAGGTAATCAATTCAAAAGCTCTAAAGGAATGGCTGGTTAAACATTATCAAAGTCTGATTCAACTAAGTGACTGCCTTGAGTGATTTACACAATCATAGAATTTCAGGGCTGGAAAGGACCTTAGTGAGATCATCTAGTTTGTGCCTTTATAGATAAGAAAACAAAGTACTAGGGACATTTAGGTAAGAAGAAGAACTAATACTGGATCCCTGGACTTGTTTTTCAATAAAATTTCCCATTACTTCTTTCAAAAAACTGACTTATTTACTTTCAGCAACTCCATATTTCCTCTAGGATGAAATAAAATCTCCTTGGCTTTTATTAAATGCCAACAGTTAGTGTCTCTCACAATCTACCTTCAGCCCACCTTTCCAGGATTATGGATATCATTCCCCTTTACACACTTGATAAGCCAGCCAAATGGCCCTGCTTGTTTTCTCAACCATATCCCATCTGCATACTTTCCATGTCTTTATGTCAGCTCCCTGAACCAATAATAGAATTCTTCTGGCACTTTGAATTCCAGGCTTTCTTCAAGGCTGAATGCTTCGAAGCCACTTCCTAAGGAAAATCATTCCTGATCTTACTGTTTATTAGTTTGTCTCCAGCCTCTTCATGACACACACGCTCACATACACAGACACATGTGTGCACACATGTTTATATATAATATTATATATATATATATATACACCATGCATAAATATTTTCTATATGTTGCCTTTTCCTACATACGTATATTATACATGTGCCTTGTTATGATTTTACTCTTAAGTTTTAGCCTACTCTGACCTTGAAACCTGTGGCTATTTGAAGGACATCGTCCCTCAGATTTACATTCAGAACCATACATACACCCATCTCTCATACATATGTATAACACACATGAACATATATGTGTATATCTACCTCAATTTCCCCCAGTATAAAAATATAATAATAGTACCTACTTCCCAGGATTATTATAAGGAAAAAGTGAGATAATATTTGTAAAACACAACTCTGTGGCTGGCGCATAGTAGGCATTTAACAAATGTGTGTTTCCTTCTTTCCTCTTATTGCTTAATACAATACCTGCTATAACAGATTAACAATAGATGTGTATTTTTAATTAAATTGGTTTATAGAAAAGATATGCACATAGGCGCTACCACGACAAGTTCAATGTACCTTGTTAATTTATGTATCCATCAAGATTAAGTCTATGCGTCTCTCCACGGTACGTGTTTCTAATGCAATACTCCCTGTATGTAATTGACCCTGACTGGCACCCACACTTGCACGTTGGGCCTAAAAGCACGGCACTTACCACAGGTTCTAAGTTGAAGCCAATGGGAGGCTATTCCTACAACAGCATCTCACAGACCTCCATCACTGTGCTGCCTTTTAACAAGCAGCCCACAGAAGTGGTTTGCATGGTTTATATTTGGTTGTTCAGTCACGTCTGACTCATCATGATCCCAGGGCCCAAAGAACACCAGTACTATCTGTGGGGTTTTCTTGGCAAGAAAGTGAAGTGTTTTGCCATTCCCTTTTCCAGGTGAGTAAGACAAACAGAACTTAAGTGATATGCCCAGGGTTGCATAGTTAGTAAGTATCTGATGCTAAGGTCAAAGTGACTACCTGGCCAGGCACTCTCCACTGACTCACCTAGCTGGTCAATAGATGTAACTTTTAGAAATGGCATTTGTAAAGTGATTATAATAAGAACAATTAGAAATAAAAATAATACTAGTTAATAAGAGAGCATTTATATAGTACTTTAAAGTTAGCAATGTGCTTCATAGATATTATATCATTTTATTCTCACGACATCTGGGAACACTGAGGTAGAGAGAAAGTATGACTTGCCCAAGATCACACAGTTCATCAGTTTCTGAGGACAGATTCGAACACAGTGCTTCCTGACTACAAGTCCAATGGTCTGTCCACTGCTCCAGCTGTCTAACTCGGACATTCCCTGAGACCTGGGGCCTAATCTACCACAAATAACAGAAGCTTCCAAGACAAGAATGGACTCAGATCAAAATCATGGTAAGGTACATGTGAAAACACTTGTGGCACAGCACTCATTACTGGAATTTCCTTCTTTATTGCATGGTCCAGAAATGACCCTTGAGTTCAGCTCCCAAGGTCTGCTTCTTTCCTGATTTCATAGTTATTACGTCTCTCTGCTATGAAGAGTAACGCTTGCTGAAGCTGTTTACTCCATTGGGTTGCTATCTTTCCTGGTTGGATATAACATCCTCTACAGGGTTAATAGCTCTGACAACCTGATCATTAAAGAAAAGGAAATAGGAGGGTCCCCTCTTCCTCTTGTAGAGGTTTTCTTAAAAATATTTCCAAAGCCTAAAATCCTCAATCCCTTAAAGGATGTAGCTGGTTTTGTTTTGTTTTGTTTTTTTAACACATTAAAATTTAATCCTGTTTGACTACATTGACTAATGGAGTGAGTATGGGGGGGAGGGGTGTCACATCCCTCCCTCATTATATTAGTCACCATCTTCTTTTTGTGATATTTGATTCATTTCAATTAAACTTTTATTGGGCAGTGAGTATTAGATACAACATTCTTTGTTAGGTACTAGACATTCATTTAACAAGTAGTAACTAATTACATACTACATAGAAAGTACTGTGCAACCAGGTTTCTTGGTATGTAAATATTGATAAAAAGCCTTAGAATTCTAGAACAAGTGATTTGAAGTGACCTTCTGTCAACATGTATCCAGCTAGGTGTTCAGATTGGAGTTGGTTAGGTTAGTAAAACATTAGTTCATTCCATCTGGGTGATCCCCAAGGTACACAAGGTAATTTTCCACAATTTTTTGTTTCAGATGATCCTTGGGAGACATGACTTTGCCTTTGACAGTCTTTTCAGTCTGCCTCTCAAGGGTGGATGAAGCCAGTAACTGTATTGCAAGTAAACATTGGTGGGAGCAAGAGAGAGAGATAACCTTGTCT
>CM053583.1:389986898-390002241 GCA_028627135.1 Pseudochirops cupreus
CAAAAAAAAAAATAAATCAACCTTCTAATTGACTCACCAGTAATGGAAAGGCAAGTAATGAAAAGTAAGTAGAATACTGCATATTACTAATAATGAAATGTTAATCAGAAGTTGCATGAAAGATATCTTCAGGGATATGTATCATTGTAACAATATAGACTAGTCATGCAATAAGAAAAAATAAGGATAATAGATAAACAGGGTAAATGCTACCCTAGTGTCTATGAAATACTGATGGAAGCAGTGAAATGTTTCCATAGTGATTAAGTCCACAAATATTTATTACTGAGGAATACAATTGCAAAACACTTTTCACATGAATAAAGACATGTAAACAATATAAGAAATACCAGTTGTTCGTGGGTTGGCTGAGTCAATATCATAAAAATGATAATCCTACCTAAACTAATTTACTTATTCAGTGCCATACCAATCAAGCCATCAAAAACATTCTATATGGATCGAAAAGATAATAACCAAATTCAACTGAAATAACAAAAGGTCAAGAATAGCAAGTCTATCCTTGAAAAAAACCTGATATACACATATGTGTGTATGTTGTATGTGTATTTATGTGTATGTTTGTACATGTATGTGTATATGTATATATGCACATATATGTATGTGTATGTGTGTATGTATATATGTATATGTATATACACAGACAGACTTATATGAACTAATGCAAAGTGAAATAAGCAGAATCAGGAGAAGATTGTGCACAGAAACAACAATACTGTGTAATGACCAATTGTGAATGACTTAGTTATTCTTAGCAACAGATAGATAGATAGATAGTTATAGATAGATACCTAGATAGATAGATAGATAGATACATAGATCCATAGATAGATACATAGATACAAAGATAGACAGATGAAAATTTAACTTATCAAGTCTATGGGTAAAGGAAAATTCCTTATCAAACAAGAGACAGAGAGAACTATGGGAACGTAAAATGGATCATTTGGAATACATTAAATTAAAAAGGTTTTGCACAAACAAATTCAATTTAGTCAGATTAGAAGAAAATCAGAAACTGGGAATAATACTTTACAGGAAGTTTCTTTGATAAGGGCCTCATTTCTTAAATATATAGAGAAGTAAATCAAATTTATTTTTTTTAAAAAAGAGTCATTTCCTAATTGATACGTGGTCAAAAGATAGGACCAAGTTTTGAGAAGAAAAAAACAAAGCTTATTATCTATAGATTGATCTATATTGTTTGATTCAGCTATAGATAGGTAGATATTATCTATCTATCTATCTATCTATCTATTTAGATTCTCTAAATCACTATTGATTAGAAAAATGCAAATCAAAATAACTCTGAGATGCCACCTCACACCTATCAAATTAGCTAATATGATAGACAAAAAATAATGAATCGTAGAAATGATGAGGAAAATTTGGGATATTAATGTACTATTGATGCAGTTAGAAATGGATCTAACTATTCTGGAGAAGAATTTTGGATACATTCCCAAAGGGCTATCAAATTATGAATAGTGTTTGACCCAGAAATACCACTGTGAAGTTTGTATCCCAAAAAGACAAAAGAAAAAGAAACAAAAGTATATGTATAACAAATATTTATAGCAGTTTTGTTGTTGTTGTTTTGTGGTGGCAGAGTATTGGAAATTGAGGGGATGTCCATCAATTGGGAAAAGGTGAAGCATGTTGTAAAATATGATTGTGATGGAATACTTTTGTGGTATAAGAAATGGTAAGTAGTTGATTAAAAAAACTTGAGAAGACATATAAACTGATTCAAAGTGAAGTAAGCAGAACCAGGGAAACATTGTGGACAGAAACAACAATATTGTGTGATGATCATTTGTGAATGACTTAGTTATTCTTAGCAACACTATGATCTAAGACAATTCTGCAGGACCTATGATGAAAAAAGCTATCTTCCTCCAAGGCAAGATAAAGACAGAAACTCAGAAAAGGATAATAATGTCAAAACACCTGTGGGAAAAACACCAAAAAAAAATAAAAAAAAAAGGAAGTAATCTCAAGCCCAGAAAGAATTAATGGGAGAGCTCAAAAAGCTTAGAAATTATATGAGAGGAAGAAGAAACATTGGGAAAAGAATTAAGCATGATGCAAGAGAATTATGAAAAGAGAGAAAGAGAGACAGAGAGAGACAGAGAGACAGAGAGAGACTCCACAGCTTGGAAAGTAGAATTGTTCAAATGGAAAAGAAGATACAAAAATCCACTGAAGAAAACAACCCTTAAAAAAATACAATTGGCAAAATGGAAACCTAAATAAGAAAATAAATCCTTAAAAGACAGAAGTTAAACAAGTGGAAGGTAATGACTCTATGAGTCAATCAAACAAATTCAAAAGAAGGGAAAAGAATAGAAGAAAATGTAAAACAGCTGACCTGGAAAATTGATCTAGGAGAGACAATGTCAGGATCATTGGACTACTTGAAAGGCATAATCAAAAGGAGAACCCTGACAGCATCTTTCAAGACATTATCAAAGAAAACTGCCTCAATATTCCAAAAGCAGAGGACAAAATAGGCATTGAAAGAATCCACCAATCACCTCAGGAAAGAGATCCCAAAATAAATACTCCAAGAAACATTATAGCCAAATTTCAGAACTATCAGATCAGGGAAAAATACTACTAGTGACCAAAAAGAAACAATTAATACATGGGGGAGCCACAATGAAGATTACAAAGAACTTATCAGCATAACATTAAAGGATCAGAGGTCATGAGACATGATATTTTGGAAGGCAAAAGAGCTAGGACTATAACCAAGAACCATCTACTCAGCAAAATTCAGTATAATACTTAAAGGGGGAAAAATGGTCATTGAATAAAATAGGATTTCAAGTTTTCATAAGGAGAAGACCAGAATTGAACAACAACAACAAAAAATTATTTTCAATTTTAAGACACAAGACAAGCCTAAAAATGTTAAAAAGGGAAAAGAAAACATAAGGGATTCAATGGAGTTAAAGAGTTTACATTCTTACAGGGGAAGATGATACTTGTAATTCTTAAAAACTGCATCACTAATAGTACAGATAGAAGGAATAATGTGAATTTGAGGGAATGACAAAATAATTAAGGGTTGAGAAAGAGGTGTACCCTGGAAACAGAAGGAAGGGAGAGGTAGAATAGGGTAAATTATTTCACATGAAGAGGCACAAAAAACCTGTTACAGTGGAGGGGAAGATGAGAGCGTAGGCAATAGGCATAGCTTGAACTTATCATCAGTATTGGCTCGAAGAGTGAATAATATACACAATCAATTTAATATAGAAATCTATCTTAGCTGACAGGAAAAGAGGAGTTTTAGCAAAGATTGGGGGAGAAGGGTTGACAGAAGAGGAAGCAGGCCAGGGTAGGTGGTAGAGAGAAGCAAAACACTGCAAAGGTATGAAAGGGTGAAAGGAGAAAGAGGACAAACAGGAGAAAAAATAGAATGGAGGGAAATATACAGTTAGTAATTAAAAGTTGTGAATTTGAATGGGATGAACTTATAAAATTAAATCAGGTAGCAGAGTGGATCAAAAATAAGAATCCTACAACATATTGTTTACAAGAAACACACTTGAAGCAGAGAGAAACACTCAGAGCAAAGGTAAGAGGCTGGAGCAGAATCTGTTATGCTTCAGCTGAAGTAAAAAAAAAAGAAAGAAAAAAATAGTAATCCTGATCTCAGACAAAACAAAATGAAAAACAGACCAAATTAAAACAGATAAGGAAGTAAACTACATTTTGTGCCAAGTGATAGAGCATCCAAAATCTTAAAGGAGAAGTTAAGTGAGTTACAACTACATTACCAAATAAGAGATAGAAAGCATTTTGAAATATAAAATGAATATTTTTTATAATATTAACTTTAAAAGCTTTTGCACAAACAAAACCCATGCAATTAAGATTAGAAGGAAAGCAGAAAGCTGGGAAACAAACTTTACAGCAAGTGTCTCTGATAAAGGTCTCATTTCTCAAATCTATAAAGAACTGAGTCACATTTATAAACATATAAGCCATTCCCCAATTAACAAATGGTCAAAGGATATGAATTAGTAGTTTTCAGATAAAGATATCAAAGCTGTCTAGAGGCATATAATGAAGTGTTCTAAATCACTTTGGAGATGCAAATTAAAACAATTCTGAGATACTATGATATTGACTAACATGACAAAACAGGAAAATGATAAATGTTGGAGAGGATGTGGGGAAATTGTGACACTAATACACTGTTGGTGGAGTTGTGAACTGATTCAACCACTCTGGAGAGCAATTTGGAACTATGCTGAAAGGGCAACCAAACTGTGTATACCCTTTGATCCTGTAACACCACTACTATCTCTATATCCCAAAGAGATCATATAAAGGGGATAGGACTTACATGGGCAAACATATTTATACCAGCACTTTGCATGGTGGGAAAATACTGGAAATTGAGGGGATGACTATCAGTTGGGGAATGGCTGAACAAGCTGTGGTATCTGAATATAATAGACTATTATTGTGCAATAAGGAATAATGGACAGATTTCAAACCTATAAAGACTTGTACAAATCGATGCAAGGTAAAATGAGCAGAACCAAGAAAAAATTGTATACAATAGTGGTAACATTGATGATCAAGTAGGAATGACTCAGCTCTTCTTAGCAACACAGTGATACAACACAAATAAAAAGGACTAATGAAGGAAAATGCTATCCATATCCAGATAAAGAATGGATGGTCTCTGAATGCATATTGAAGGATACTTTATTCTTTTTTTTTTTGGTATTTTTTCCCTTTTAATCTGTTTCTTCTTTCACAACTATGACTAATATGGAAATACATTTTACATGAAATATGTTTTACATGTATAAGCTATATTAAATTATCTACCATTTTAGGAAGAGGGGAGGAGAGGGAGGTTGGGAGAAATATTTGGAAGCCCAAATCTTAGAAAAATGAGTGGTAAAAATTGTCTTGACACACAATTGGGACAAATAAAATACTATTAAAAATAAAAAGAAATAATAAGGGAGAGGATTCATTTACGTTTTCTGTAGGCATAACAAACAGGTTAAGATTTCTAGAAATCCTCCACTTAGCAAAGTTCATTGGATTTACTTTCCATTGGATCAAAAAATACAACTGAACACTGATTATTTCCAGATGGAATACATAATATGGATAAGGTCCAACAATAAAATCAAAAGGCTGTGGCATCCTCCTGAACTAACAATATGTTAAGAAATTTTGAACAAATGGCACAGATGTAAGGATTTGTTTATAGAAATAGAAGAGTTTATGATGACAATTCATTACCAAGTTGGTATCAAAAGAAATTATAAAAGGTTCATCTTTAAGGAATAGAGATTCAGTGAATAATTCAGTTAAAGAAAGAAGCATAAAACCTGTGCAACATATCTTTTCCTGCTGCAAAATGTTATTACCTAACAAATTGATAATGATATATAACCTAGTTACTAGAATTATACATCAGAAATTTACTATCTAGATATGAAAGAAGGAAGGAAGGAAGGAAGGAAAAGGGAGAGAGAAAGAAAGAGACAGAGGAATGAGTAAGGAAGGCAGCAAAGGATAGGAAGGAAGAAATGGAGGGGGGAAATATAGAAGGAAATGTAACAAGAATGCAATATTCACAATGCCCACAGTGGCTATGAATATGCTGGTATAATTGTGAATCACAAAATGTAACAGACTCTCCACATGGAGGGCAGAACCAAAACCTTTATTCAAATGCCAGAAAACAGTGTCCCAAAACCAGAAGGTCAAAGTCATTACAGTAACCATGAAGTTGGTACACATAGTTAATGCAGTGAATACCCACATTCCCAAGCTTTCAACACAAAACAGGCTCCCTCAGGGAAAGATCCTCCTCTCCTTACTCATGGTAGCTGTTTAGCCTCCACAGCAGTTCTGGCTCCCAGCAGTTCTTGTTCCCGGCAATTCTCAGCAGTAGTTCTGGCTGGATTTCAGAAGAAGTTCTGCCACCACAAATTCTGTTCCCAAAATCTCTTCCCTTTCAAGCATAGGCCTCTCCTTATATATGGTATTAGGTCCTCCCTGCCCCACCCCTTCCTGTTATGTCAACAAGTTCATCCAGCTGTGGGATTCACAAGTTCTAGGTCTTAATACTTGACACAATTATGAACTTGAAACTCAGTGCTAAGTACCTGTTCGCTTGCAATATAAGGAGCATGGGAGGTCTTCAAATCCCATTAATATTACGGAACAAAAAAGGAAAAGAAGGAATGGAAGAAAAAATGGATATCATTATTAAGTGTTTATGATGTTCTAGGTACTGTGCTTAATCCTAGAAATTATATATTGATATATATACTCATAGACACACAACATACATGTGTATATGTGTGTGCACAAAAATAAGGACCAGTTTCTGCCCTCAAGGAATTTACATTCTAGTAAAGGAAGACCACAAATAAAAGGGAACTGAAAAGTGGTAGGTGAAAGATAAAGGGAAGTACCTTCTTAGGTACAAGGTAGAGAACTAGACTAGGGAATCATGAGTTAGTTTTGATTAAAGCTCACATTGGGCCATAGGTTGCTCCTCAAATAGAAGTCTGGGGTCAACCTTTCCAATTCAAAGAAGAAGCCTTAAGTATGAAGCATTAAAAGTATAAGAAGAAGCCCTCTGGAGCAGAGATAAATGGTCATCAAGGGAGTCATGGACTGGTTGGCGTTTGAAGTGTGTATGTATGGCATGGATATTTACTAAAATGTATGTTTGGGGAGGAACTTCACAATTAGAGAAATAGGTCATAGGGGTGTATGCATTGCCCCCCTGAAAAGAAGGCCTCTGGTTAATAAATACATTGACAGATGAAAAATTTCTATGTTACAGATAGAAATCAGATATTTTGTTTCTAACTAATTGTATTAGAACTGGACAAACTGAATCATTACCCAACGTGTCCTGTACTACGACGCATAAACACTCAATAAAACACATGTGAATTAATTAGCCCCCCAAACTGTGAGCCATGCTTTTAATAGACAATGCCATATAATATGCTGCATTTATACTTTCTAAGCAATATTGAATGAGAAGCTAGCAGAAGTCAAAATCATGTGGAAACAATATGAAAATCATGTCATCCCCATAGTCCTTTCTGTTACAGCAGCTAATTCAAAGAGACTTTTAGTGAGCCTGCAAAAGATAAGCTTATGTATCAAATAAAATCATTATCTTCATCATCACTCAACATCTTGGCAAATATTTAAATAGCATTTTAAGATCGTGAAAGCACATTAGATGGATTGTTTCATTTGAACATCACAGACAACTCTACGAAATAGGTGCTATTGGAATTTTAAAAGTAATAAGGCTGTGACTCAAAAATCTCAAGTGATTTGCCTAATTCCGTAAGTCCAGAATGTATGGGAGATAAAATTTAGATGTGGACCCCATAGATTCCAAATTTGTTGCTCTATGCCTCTCATTAAAGACAAATGGAGATTTTTAGACAAACATAAATAGAGTATGCTTAATTTAAATAGCTTACACTTTTTTGTATCATATATATATGGCCATCTTGTGAACTTGGTGTCATTTTCTTACAGAATATGGACTCTTGGTGCAGGCTGCCCCTCCCACATTTTGGCTTCCCAGTCTGCCCCAGGCCTATAAACCATCTGTTTGTTATTTATTGGCAACTTTTGAACATCTTCGAAAGGAAGCCATCTGTTCAGGTCTTTAAAGCTTCTATTTACAGTACATTCCCTCTTATCTACTTTACAATTTTTTGCATATGTCAAAAATTTAATTACATATTCACATATTAGGATGTCATCTACACAGGAGGAGTCTTGGAGCAACAACCCTTGGGGTAACCATTCAGATATATGCAATACATTGCATAGTTTACTGTTAGCCTACCAGTCTCATCAAAAGTAAGGAAAACACACAAATACGGGTCTTACAATGCATGAAATCAATAATGGATCTGAGATTACATGGAGAGAATCGTGACCATAATTCCCCAGAAGCTGTCACTTCCCTATGCTGAGGAACAATATGAATTTTTATCAAAATCTTTTTCTGCCATCAAATGATGTATCCCCTTTGTAAATGCGTCGTTTGGGGAAAATGGGTCTTTTTATGCTGCTAGTTTGAATGGAAAAATAAATGAGAAACAAGGTTAGTTTTTTTTTTAATTAAATCAGTGAAAGTGTGGGCCAAACTTTTAGTCAGAGCTGCCTAAAAAAAGATTGATGTCAAACTTGGAGAAACTCTGAAAGTGTGAGGGTGTCTTCTAAAAGGATAACAAGGTGAAGAAATTAAAAAGCAGGGAAATTAGAGGGAGAGAACCCTTTATTTTCTTTGCTTCCCTGGAAGCTAAATACAAGTGCTGGCATTCAACAGATAAGTGACTATTTCCAACTGGGCTGGAAGTTTAGAGCTGGGAACTTATAATTAGGACAACTGATCCAGATACTCAATCAACAGCTACCCTCCATGCACATTAAAATAAAATGGAATGAACATTGCTAGAAGTTCTTTAGCATAATGTACCATTTGTTTCTTCTTTCCCTTCCATTTTCACTTACTAAAATCTAAACTTAAAATTTTAGAAATCAGAATGCAAAAGGAAATGAGGAAATAGGTCTCAATAGTATTATCACTGAGGAATGAAGTATATTTTTAATATATTCTATTGATTTTGGGGTGTATACTCATTCCACAGGAATTTCTATACATCCTCTGAGTATTGCCACCATCAAATTAGCTTTCTATTATAACAAAGAATATCAGTTTATGGGATATTCAGGAACCATGGTCTCTTACCTCTCTTAAAAAAAGAGAGGTAGAAATGCATGCATGAATGAGAAATTCATGAATCTATGAAAAATATTTATTTATTATATAACAGTCTTTTTGATGTTCAAATTAAAATATATAAAGAAACCAAGAAATTGCTTGTTCTCAAGGAGATTATATTCAAGTGTTCTGAACCTGGGGTAGAAGGAAGGAAAGAAAGAAGGAAGGAAGGAAGAAAGGAAAGAAGGAAGGAAGAAAGAAAGGAAGGGAAGAAAGAAGACAGAGGGAGAGAGAAAGAGAGAAGGAGACACAGATACAGACAGAGAAACAGAAACAGAGAGATAGAGGGATGGATAAATAACTATTTCAATTACATTGGTTTATTTTATATATATTCATTTTTAAGTACTTAAGAACGTTATTGTCAGAAGGCATTCATAGATTTCATCCAACTGCCAAAAGGGTCCACTTCACATGCAAAAAATTTAATAATTCCTGAAATAAGGAGAAATAAGAAGAAATAAGACGTGAAGAGGAGTGATGGTCATAGAAAGGAGTTTAGCTTTGGTTTTTCCCCTCATGATGACCTAGGATGAATAGGAAAGTCATAGGTTATTTGATTGTCACACTTTTCTAGAAGCAAGGGTAGGTACTATTAAATTAAGTACTGTCCAAGGCAAGTATAGAAAATTGAGTGTGTGTGGTGGAGGAGAGTGTGAGCACAATTCTTGGCAGGGCATAACTGAAGATTACTGGAGTAGATGACTAGATGGCATATAAAACCCGGTCTGAGGCTGCTGAAGTCTATTTAATTAGATAAGTCTGTACTCACTCAAATCAATACAGTTCAGGCCCAAGTTTGGAGTTCCAAGCCTAATGGATTTATTTCATGAGGATGTGAGGAAGGATATGGTCTCTGGAGGGCTCATCAAGAAGTTTCTGTTCAAGGTGGTAAAAAGATAGTACAGAGATAGTACAGAAGCAATGACTTCCAATGTAGAGAGTTGGATGGAATATGCAACAAGGTTGTAGGTAGTATAGGGGAAAATGATCTGGACTGAATAATAAGAAAGGGGAAAAATATGTAGATGACTTAGAAGGTTTTAGACTTTTAAGGAAGACAGTTATTGAATTTGGAGAGAACATTAGAATAAATTGAAAATTTTATAGCAAATTTTCAGGTGCAAATTCTGCTTCTTGTTCACAGATACAGTTGAAGAAGAAAAGAGAGGTAGATCCATGAAGGAGAAATGGCATAATGAGGAGAACTCAAGGAAGAATGTAATTGACATGGTGAGGTACATGAAATCAGTTGGAAAGTAAAGCAAATTGGTAGGTTTCATTAAGTGGGGTATAGTGTTGAAACACACCCTAGAGGAAGAGAGTCAGGAGAAAACAGTGGAGTCTTTGAAACTATCTGAAAAGAATTTGGATGGGTTTATCAAGTTATTGAAATATAACGATTCCGTGAAAAATTCTTTATCTAGAAATCAAGAAGCATTTAAATATCTGTTATCTTCTAGGTAATATGATAGGTAGTAGATAACATCTGTACATAGGGATAGTGATTTTCCCTGACTTTTTGTTTTTCATTTTTGTAGTGAGTAATTTTTTCTACCAACACAACTCACCAGTTTCCCAAAACCTCATCATCATTCAACAGTCAAAAGGTATTTATTAAGTGCTTACTACTGGTCAGTCCTTGAAGATACAAATCTAAAAGAGATACACAATTCTCTTAAAGAGCTTATATTCTAATGGATGAGACAACATGAAAATAAGTAGGTACACACAAGATATATACAGAGCAGATCAAGTTAATTTGAGAGTTTCCTGGGAATTGAGATGGCAAGATATTTGCCCAGGTCATGCTGCTAGCATATGTCAGTCAGCACATGATTCAGTGTTGTTGGCTCTTGGGGGTACCTCTAACTGAAGAGATTATGCATAAAACATAGAGGGTTAGAGTTAGAGTTGCTCTGGAGACCCCAAAATACCAACACACTGGGTCCTGTCAAATGAATTCAACTCAAGTCTTCTCAGCCAAAGAAAAGCAAAGTTTATTAAAAGTTCACCATATTGGGTAGACTCTTAAGGAGCCCAGGTATGTGTTATGCGGGCCAGAGTAAGTCTGTGCTAGGTCATTCTATGGCACTGTCACACACATGGGGCAAGAAGGGGTCTTACATACAGGAAGGTTTGGGAGGAAGCTGGGGGTAGTCTGGAGGAGGAGTTTGAAGAAGGTCTTCAGGAGGAGTTAATGAGGTCAATGAGTGATAAAGGTGGGAAGTTGCTGGAGCCTCCCTGGAGCCAACAGACAATGGTGGGCTAGGCCAGCTCAGGGGTGGATTGACATTTTGATGGGCTCAAGGGTGGGAAGTAGATGGACAGTGGAGGGCGAGGCTAGTAACAGAGGTCTGGGCAGAGCCACAATGAAAAGCTCATGGCCTCTGCAAATGCCTCATCAAGTGGGAAGATTCAATCAGAGTTCAGGGGGGCTCCCAGAGCCTGCACCTCGTCATAACCACTACTTCTTTTATTGTTATTGAGTTGTTTCAGTCACATCTGACTTTTTGTGACCTCATTAGGAGTTTTCTGGGCAAAGAGACTGGAGTGGTTTGCCATTTCATTCCAGCTCATTTTACTTATGAGAAACTTGAGGCAGAGTTAAGTGACTTGCCTACAGTCACACAGCTGGTAAATGTCTGAGGCTCAATTTGAATTCAGGAAAATAAGTCTTTCTGATCCCAAGTCCAGTGTTTTATCTACTGCGCCACTTAGCCACAACATGCTATATCTTACCGATAATTGTCATTAAAACTAAGGCAGCACAATAATATCTTTGAAATCTAACATCTTGTAAGAGATATGTATATATGTGAAATAATCATTGCTCAGGGTGAGGTGAGCACCTACCCACAAGTAGTTCTAACAAAATCACTCAAAATGTCAATAAGTATGGGGAGGAAAAAAAAACACAGTGACTTAAAAAAATTAATGTTTAGACCTGATTTGGGGGAGGGGTACAGGATAAACAACGAACCACAGGGAATCAAGAGTTTGATTTGGGCATTAATGTATGAATATGACTTAATTAGTCTGGTGAAAGCATTCCAGAAATAGAGAACAGTAAGAGAAATAGCAAGAAGACAGGAAAGTTGAGGACACACTTATGAAGAAAAAACTAGATACAGTTTGCATTCATAATACCTAGGAGTAAAATGATAGAGTTGTTGAGAGGTGCCAAATTGGAGAGGGCTTTCAATTTCAGGTGTCAGCTTGAAGTATACCTGGTGAATTGAATTCTTGGGTAACGGAGAGCCATTTAAAGGTCCTCTAGGTTGGATTGACATAACAAATCAATGTATAAGGAAGTGAAGTCTTGCAGGGAATGTTGAGAAAATATCCTAACCCTACCACCCCTTGAAAAGGAGGCCAGATGTTTTCTTTCCTTTAAAGGGACTGAAACTATTCTTGAAATGTTGATTGACTCAGGGGATTAGGACCAAGGCCATCAACATAGCTCCTTATCACCTAGTGACAAAGCTTCTAAGACAAGGGGGAATGGAAATTCCTCACTCAGTTTGTGACTACAGACTAACAACATGAACTTCACTAGGAATATATGCTAACTGAATCAATTCTTTACCTGGATAAATATTCCTTGATTGCTCTGGATGTCAGCTGCTATGGCTAAGTAAACCTGTTCTAATTAACTGGTAAATGGATTACTAATTATCCAGTTTCGTTTTGTTTTGTTTTTTTTTTTCCAATTTCAGATCTATATTTCCAGGGGAATTGTCTGTGTCAGGCCCAGATAATTGCCGTATGATATAAAGACTTTTTTTTTTTAAGGCAGGAAGTAAAGATATGAAGTCCTACTAGAAAGTTATTTCAATAGAGCAAGTGGTTATAATGAAGAAGAGCCATGTGAGTGATACTGTTGCAGTCTAGTGGTGCTGGGAACTCTGAAATTCAAGGGCAAAAGGTGCAGGTCTGCTTCAGAAGAATTAGACTCAAATTTCTCTTGGTAGAAGTAAAAAAGGTTTATTGTATTGTCAATAGAAAGAGGTCAGATTTTAAGAATTTGAGCAATCTAACAGGAGTAAGATGGACCTTTTATACAGAAAAATACTGTGGGAAGACCTGAATATGATCTAGGAGTGGCCAATAATCTGGAGTGACCTGGAGGTAACAGAAAAGGTTCTAGATGTGATTAAGGGTGGGAAATAGTGTGGAATAGTCTGGAGGTAACAGACAATGAAGGTTGAGCTATGTCAGAGATAATAGAGAATGAACGGTTGGTCATGGGGGCACAATTAAAGGACAGTTGAAAGGATTAATGGTATGGGTGATGCTTCAGGCAAACACCAGATACTGCGCTGTGTGGGAAAGTCTAGGGCCTTTTAGGGGTCCATCATTAGCACCCCATCAGAAATAAAGATAGGGTAGGAGGCAAGAGAGAGGTTGTGGAATTAGATGTTATGAGGCTTTCTTACTAATCAGATATGAAAAGATATGTAGGTGAAGAGAAGTTGCATTAAGATTAGAGCACCAAAAAAGCATCAGTTCACATGAGCTTGATTACAGTTCCTAAATTTGGTGGAATTCTTTGTTTGGATTTTTGTGGCTTTCCTGATACACCATGTATAGAAATCAATTTCATGCAGTTCATTTCCATAGGCAATATCGAGTCCAATAAAGCTAGCCATTTAGGATTGGTCTTCACAACTGGTTTCTACAAAACTGGCTACCATTGAAAATCCCTAGAATGAAGAAGAATGTTGAGTGGTATACAGTGCAGGTGGGTTCACCCTTAGTAACAGACACAGCTGTGCCTATAAAGCACATGACTAGAATATTTAATTTTGGAAAATTGCTAGCAGCAGGCAGAATTATAAAAGAGAAAGTCACCTTCAACTGTCAGTCAGGAAGTTAGAAAGGGATCATGAAGAGCAGCATTTCCCTAAAATGTTCCCAGGCTATAGTTTTGCTCAATAGCCTTTCAAAACCATTTTCTGATCAATGGAATCTCCGGTGGTCTGCCAAACACGTGTCTGAGGGCATGAGGGAGGTGAAAGGGACTGGATAACAGGGAGCACATTGATGGATATTCCAACTATATGCTAATTCTGTCTGGCAGGATGGATTCTGGGGTGCAAGCCAGCTCTGACAAACATCTTTAACATTGCAAAAATTTCCTCTTGCTCTCAGTGATCTACTGATCTTTCTTTCTCATCTTTTGCCTCAATATCCCCTTCGTCCTGCCTTGATAAAGCAATAACATTCAATACTGATGAGATTAGACTTTTGGCAAATTTAGGCAGATTCCCCCACCCCCCAATAATACACTGTGGCTCAGGACACCCACATGTTCTTGAATACAGGTGGGTGTGTGTTACCCAGCTATTCAGAAGTACATAGATGATTCATGCATTTTAATACCTTTCTGATTCACCTCAACTGCATATGTAGGAAGATTCTTTTCCCTGTTGGAACTTTGGAGCTTAACTATGAAGAGCAGATGTCCTTTTTTTATCACTGCATAGTGGACTCTATTGGTTGCAAAGGAGCAATTTAACTTTATTTTTTTTCAATTTTAGTGGATTATAATTCATGCTTAATGCATAGACTAGTTAAAGTAGGTAGAGAAATTAGCATAATGTCTTGGGAGAACATATCAGGGTAAGGATTTTTTTAAAAATTTTATTCCATTGCAATTGTACTTACATTTTGTTTTCAAGTTCAAGATCTTAATTTTTGGCTTTCAACACTTTTGTAGCACAATATAGAATGCCCTTGTACATAACAAAAAAGATTTGTATTGAAAAAGACTCTTTAAAGACACTGAGGTCAACCTCTTCATTTTACAGTTGAGGAAATAAAGAGCTAAAATAAATGACTTGATCTTGGCCACAGATACCATACAAAATCTAAAATTTCACTGATTAACAACCAGCATGTCCCTAGAGAGTGAGACATACCTCTCCCATTATAAAGATAAAGCCCACAACTGGTCTCCAGGGTCTATATTTTCTGAATTCCAAAGAACACCTTTCTACCTCCTATAAGACCATGTTTCTCTATTGGTCCTCACCAAAATTCATCTTAGCCTCTTACAAGGACAGTGCACCCATCATTACAGCACCAGAAGCCAAAGGACATTTTTTTGCTGTTTTTTGCCCTTTTTGCCCTCAAAGTCTTATGGGAGGAGGGTAAGAGAGAAGATTGAGAATGTTACTATATCACAATATTCCTTAAACACAAATATAGTTTATTTTAATTATATATGTCCGTGTGTGTGTGTGTGTATACATATATATTGTTTTTACAACTAGAATATAAACAACATATAAAAAGATATGTTTTATTCTACTTCTTTAAAACCAATGAATTTTAGGACATAATATGAACAACATATAAAAAGATATGTTTTATTCTATTTCTTCAAAACCAATGAATTTTAGGACAGAATTCAGTATATTGTAGGTACTCAATTTGGTGTATTGATTGATAATGCGTTTTAAAGGCAGAGTTCTAAACTCAGATACACTTTATCACTGG
>CM053583.1:390002741-390017855 GCA_028627135.1 Pseudochirops cupreus
CCCCAAAAACCAAATCCACAACCACCTGCCATTTGATAACTTGTGAATTCCAAACCCTGCTTCTACTTTTCCAAAGCAAGACTTGGAGCCTAGAAATAAAACAATAGGAAACAGGGAGTATTCATATATACATATTCAGAGATGGGGATAGATGTAATTAGGAGGACTGTTTATGTGTCTGTGTATGCATTCACATAGGAAACATACTAAACCATTAATTCAGCGGCAATTTCTTCCCAGGATAGAATTACAGTCCTTAAATATATGTTTTAAAACAATATCGTTAAGTTCTACCATCTATTCTCCAACAGTTCTTCAAAATGGGTGTCAACTTCATTCATAACCTTTGCAGTTCTGTTTTCACAGACAATTTACATAAATACAGTGTTTGGACTAATGCTATTCCACTGCTGCTACTCAGAAGCACCGTAATTAAACTTTTTTTTCTTCTTCCTCTTTTTTTTTTTTGCAATGCTTGCAATGGAAAAAGAAAAATATATGACTTGCCCAGTGAGTTTTAAATGAAATAGGAGGCTTGTACCTAATTCTTCAGTGCTGGATCAAAAATCTCTGTTCTTACTGGGTAAAAGAACTGAGCCAGGAGAAATCTTTTTTGTTGTTGCTATATTCAGAAGTAAACCAGATGGTACACCCACCATTTGTGGTCAGTATTAAAGATGCTAAATAAAATAGATGACTTCTTAAAATATTTATGTAGCACCCCCTTAAGGATGCACAGTAAAGATCCCTCCCCATTCCCTCTTCTCACCCTACTTCAGAGTAGCTACAGATATTCTCTTGGTACTTCAGGTAAGCCATGATGGGCCTTTTAATTGACTGCTAAGCCATACTCTGTGAGAAACGGACTTTGACTGCCCCTTAGACTTATTCTCTCAGGCATTTGTCATGGAGGTAGAAATGAATGACTTAAAACCTAGAGCAAGAAACTCAGGGTAAAGCAGGAGATCAGCTAGAGTTAGGTATTGTTGAATATCATCAAGCTGACTACTTGTAAGCAATGTGTTATTTATGAGTTGCAACCTAGCCTGTAGAATGCTGACCTTGGAGTTAGGAATACACAAATTTAAATCTTACCCCTAAAACATCCTAATTGTGTGAACCTGAGACAATTACCTTACCCCTCAGTTATATGGCACTTATCCAGAACTATAAATTGCAGAATAGGGGCTAATCCTCATTGGTCAAGGACATTTTCACAATGAGAGTAGCCTAGACCAGTAAAATCACAAGTTCGGTCAATTTTTAAAGTAATTTTATAATTACACATTATTAAATATTGAGCTTTCAAAACCCAACTGTTTTCAATCATAAGACTCTAATCTACACCACAGTAACTCACAGTAACACAGTAAGTGGCGAAGATCATTAAGTGATCCATGGATGTTATTATTCACCAAAATATTGTATAATGTCTTAGTAAACACCCTATTTGAATTGAAAAGCTGCATAGATTTCTAGCTGGGAGGGACTTTACAGGCCATCTGGTCCCACTCCCTTACCATACAGGTAAGACATTTGCTACCCAAAAATGTTATGTGACTTTCTCAGGTCACACAAGTAGTTAAAGAAGCAGAACTGAAACCTGATACCTCTCAATTCAGATCCAAAGTACTTTAAACTTACTGGTCTTTTCAGTGTCCTCACAGCATGCCACAGGGAAGTGATAAAAATCTTAAGATGAATAAAGACATCCATCTCAACTCAATATTAAGTGCTTACTTTGTCTCACATACTTTACTAGATACTAGAGATACAAAGAGAAAATGGAAAATTGTCCCTGTTCTCAAGCAGATTCTATTTTTCTGGGCACAATTGGTTATTTTAATGTTGGTTTTGGAATCAGGAAGATCTCAGTTCAAATTGCACTTCACCTTACACTTCTACTAAACTGTGATCCCGGACAGGCCACTTAATCTCTGCAGGACTTGATTTCCAAATATCGAAAACACAAAGGATTAGATTTTACGACCTTTAGGGTACCTCTCATTTCTAAATATATGATCATATGAGTATCGTAATCTAGGGCCTCGAGAAAAGGTTCCATTAGAAGATGATATGAGACTTGAACCTTGGAAAAAGGTTTTCAAGAAGCAGACTAAAGGAGTGACTGCTTCAACATGGACAATATTAGAAAAGAAGTAATAAAAATGCAGTAGGGCTAGAAAGAAGGCCAGTTTGACTTCACTCATGATGAATTATGGAGAGTAATTCTAAATAAACCTGGAAAGGTGAATCTGAATCAGACTATGAAGAGCTTTAGATGCCTAGCTGAGCAATTGGCATTTTATCCTAGATCCAATAGAGAGCCATTGAAGAAATAATTTTTGTTTTTCAATGAGGATAAACAGACAACATTTGGATGTTCTTCAATTCCCTAATGGGGAATATAGCAACCAATTAAACAAACATGAATTTAGATTAGAAGAACTCACAGTCATATGAATTTACTGGCCACTGGACAGACCTCTTTTCAAGTTATAGACAAAGGAGTCAAAGGAAAACTCCACCTAACTCAAGTTTTAGCTTTATTTCTTGGGCTCAGACTTTTACAAAGACATTTCTCTTTTCCTTTTTTCCCCTAAAGATGATGGGAGTAGGCAATCATCAAATGAGTAAGGGACAGGAGCAAACTACATGACTTCCTAAGAATGGTTAAACAGTTCCTGCACAATGGGGAGATTGCAGTATTATTCAATCCACTCCAACTCCCCCCCTCCACACACACAGTGACAAAAAGTAATATTGCACATAACGGATAAAAAATAAATACACCCAAAGATAGTCATGAAGAAGTCATTAATCTAGGTTGAAAACAAATATCCCTTTGGCACAAAATACATTCTATAATGCCTAAAACTTAATAACTCAACTTGGCTATTTTTAACATTCCCTTCTGTCAGAAACTGGTTTTGGGTATCATGTGACACACATATCTTGCCACTGAATATTTTATGAAAAAGAGCAACACTAAATATGCCCAGAAAAAAAATGGGTCCATTATGTGTGCTAAAGTTCTCTGCTCATTATCATAATACAACAGCAATTGAAGGCACAGTAGCAGACGGAGTTCTATGCATTGTCCTGGCATCTTATAAAGAGAATCACTTTTTAAAAAATTTTTAACCACTTGATCAAGTGACTCTGTGAAAGAGGGCTGAATACTTCCATGACCCAAAGAAGACGGACATTCTGGGTAATGTTTTGGTTTTTGTTGTTGGTATTTTTTTTTCCTCATTGTTGCCAAATAATTTGTAAACTCCACTAATAAGTGTGAATGGTATTTCAGTATTTCATATATCTTAGATTCTGAATAGTTGCTACACCTCAGTAAAAGCAGCTTAGGTTCCATTTCCTAAATAATAGATTCTTAACATAATTCATATCATGGGCCTCTTTGACAGTCTGGGCAAGCATATAGACTGCTCAGAATGACACTCATTTCCTACATTAATAATTAAAGAAATGCTAAATTTCCATGAAAGGTTAATGAAAATAAAGATGTATTTTTCCCATTCAAGTTCATAGGTTCATTGAAATCTTTCCATGAGTCTATAAACCCCAGGCTAAGACCCTAGGCCTTCAAGAAGCCTTCTTGATCCTCCCCAATCATTGAGACTTGCTCACTTTTCAGATTATCTTGTTTTTATTCCTCTCTCTTCATGTTCCATCTTTTTTTAAAAAATCTCTACTCCTTTAGGGTAGATTATAGAAGAGATTTTTTTCAAGTATGAATTTGAGCATTTGCTAATGTCTTTTCCAAAATGTATATGTATGTGACTATTTCCATTTTTGTTTTGAAATACCAGTGTCTAGAACAATACCTTGTATGTCACTAATAATAACAAGAGCAAATATCTAATTTTATCTCACAACAACCTGGGAGGTAGGTATTGTTATGATCCCCACCTTAGAGATGAGCAGACTGAAACAGGTGGAGGTTCAATAACTTATCTAGGGTCACATAGTATGTGAGGACAAATTTGAACTCATTTTCCTGGTTCCTGACTCCAGGTTCAATGATTTCACCATTGTACCTGCTAGGTCCAGGAATCTTTTACTCATTCAGCAAACATACATTTGTCATTAGACATATACTCAATGACTCTTAAACTTGCTGTATCCTGTTAGAGTTTAGATTTTCCTTCAAGGCCTTTGAAAGTCCAAATATGCCTGTTCGAAAAAGCCAAAAGTAGGACTGTAGTAGAGGAAGTGTGAATGATAACAATTAGAAATGTGAAAGTCTCAGCTTTCCTTCACTTCCTTTCCAGTATAAATGACATCATTCTAGTTCAAGTCTTTATTATCTTACATGAAACATGATGTAATGCTTTCTACTTGAACAATCCTACAGACATTACATTAATTTTCATAAAAGAGTTTATGCCATGTTACTCTTGAAACATTCAATGGCTCCCTATTACCTGATGAGGGAGTATGGTATAATGGCTCCATTCGGAGATAGAATGATCTGGGTTTATGTTCTGCCTCCAGCAATTATTGCTTTTAGTTGGCATATCACACACACACACACACACACACACACACATATCACCAATGTTTTTTTTTTTAGGAAAAGCAATTTTAAATATGATTGATTATGAGCAATTCACTTAAATTTGAAGTAGCTAGATGGTTTAATCTAGTGGATATTGCATATCATAGACTTGGAATCAGGAAGACCTAAGTTGCCTGCAACTATTACTAGTCTGAGGACTGAGCAAGTCACTTCAGCTCTCCTAAATGGTGTCTCCTTACCTGCAAAATGAGGGTGTTAGACTTGATGACCTACAAAGACCATTCCAGCTACAAATCAATGTTTCTAAGACAATTATATAAAGAGCTTTTAAAAACTGAAAGTGTAGTCTAAGTCTCAAATATTTTTAAAGAATAAAGTTTGAAGGTGCTTTTCTTCCAAATTAGAAATTAAGGACACCCACAATGTGACTAAAATCTACCTTTCCTACTTCATCTTCTACAATTTCCTAATAGAAACTCCAAACCTGTCAACTCCTTGCTTTCCATATGACCCAAATCCACTCCATAGCTTTGCTCCCACCATTCCCTAATACTGTAGGACCTTTTCTCATTTCTCTCCATTTATCTATCTCCTAATTTACTTTCAAGGATCCATTCAAACTCTGCTTCCAGAACCTTTTTTTTTTCTTCCTGGCACTAAATGATGACTGCATCCTAGGAGCATTGACTTTTAGTCAGATAGCCTACAACCATTTGTGACATACACACAGTCAATCACTGTGCTAAATGTGGTGGATGGAGATACAAAAAAGGGCAAAATTATAGACCCAGGCTTCAAGGATCTCATACTCGAATGAAAAACAATGTGCAAAGGACTATATTCATTCAAGAAATTATATCAGAGAGAAGATACTGGCAGTGACTGGGATGGGGGTGAGGGTGGGAACAGATTGATTTTTAAAAACCTCCTGTAGAAAGTAGAACCAGAGATGAATTTAAAATGAAGTCAGAGAATCTAGGTACAGGGGTGGGGAACCTACAGCCTTGAGGCCATATATAGCCCTCTAGGTCCTCAAGTGTGGCTTTTTGACTGAATCCAAACTTCATAGAACAAATCCTAGTTTGGATTCAGTCAAAGAGCCCCACTTGAAGACCTAGAGGGCCACACATAGCCTCCAGGCCACCAGTTCCCCATCCCTGAATTCTAGGAGGAGATAAGGAAAGGAAATATGGGACTGAGGGATAGCCAATGAAAAGTCTCCAAGTTATAAGATGGAGTGATGTATAGAAAAAGTATTTTTCAAGTTATCTAGGCCAAACTCCTCATTTTGCAAATGAGGAGAACTAAGTTCTTCAGATATTAAGTGGCTTGCCTAAAGACAACTAAAGGATGGAATTTAGGGTCAAAAATGTCCTTTCCATTGCCCCATCTTACCTCCTGAGCTCTTACCATCTATAGCACTTAATTGTCCATTATTTGTTGCTTTCTCTTGTCAGTAAGCTTCTGATGGGTCTCTAGCTATCTCCCTAAGTGGTAGGGGAACTTGGAGAGTAAAGACCATGTTTTACACTTCATCTCCCATGCTGTCATGGACAGTTCCTTGGACAGTACCAGGACAGTAAATTGGACAGTACCTTGCTCAGTAAACTTTTTTTTTAAGATAATACAATATTTCTTAAATTAAGTTACCCACAACCAGAAAACATGGGAAAAGGCAAATTACATTGTTGATCCCTAACCTAGCATACAATTCAGAAATTCAGATGTAGGGGGTAGCTAGATGGCACAGTGAATAGAGCACCAGTCCTGGAGTCAGGAGGACCGAGTTCAAATCCAGACTCAGGCACTTGACACACTTACTAGCTGTGTGACTTTGGGCAAGTCACTTACCCCCAACTGCCTTCCAAAAAGAAAAGAAAAAAGAAAAAAAAGAAATGCAGATGTAGGACAATTTTTGATATTTCCTCTCCAGTATTGTTTGCCTAGGCAGTTGTATGTCCCAATGGGACAATATGGATGAACAGGAAATTAGAGTTTCACTGCTTGTATGTACATGATTTGGGCTTCAGGATACTCAGGAATTTATCTGGCTTTCTATACAAAGAACCTTGTGCCATTCAGAGATCAAGGACAAATTGAAGACTACAACTGAGAACAGGGAAAAAAAGAGTTATTGGTAAGTGTATGTACGTGTGAGTTTGCTGTATGTGCATGTATGTGTTCATATACTCAAACATCATAAAATGGATGGTACATTGAATAGAAGGTTGGCTTCAAGGACCAGCAAGGGAGGGAAATAAACAAGCATTTACTATGAAAGTACTACATGCCAGACATTGTGGTAAGTGCTTTACAATGCCAAAATTTTTTAAATACTGGCTGTGACCCAGGCAAGTAATTTTATCTCAGATTGACCCCAAGGCCAATCCTTTATGTATTACACCATGCTAAATCACAAATCTGTGTCTATACCAACATGCACATACACACATATGCATGTACTGTATATGTATCTACCACACACATGTCCATATGTGTGCATGTATATATACATGCATGTATGCATACATATATGTATAGTTTCTGTGTGTGTGTGTATCTTTGGAGAGAATAAAAGGGGAGTTTCATCTTCAACACAAAACTGCACACTTAGAAAATAAAATACAGATTAAAATTGTCTGGTAAGAATTCAAGACTGGAAATGAGTGGTTGGTGATGTTTCCATATTCTAGCAAAAATGCCTGCTGGTACCTCTCCTTTTGTCAGAGACTGATAAGGGCTGTCCTATCTTGCAGTCAAAACATCTCACTAAAAAGCTTCTTTGGCTGGAAAGCCTATCTTGGAGTATGTTTGATTTCCTGGCTGCCTTATTTGTTTACAACAATGCTCTTAAAATTGTCTCTACCATCTGTGTGAGGTCTAGTTGTTTGAATGAGAATGAGATATTAAAATGCCATCCAGATGTCTAGATGCATATCTGCATTAACATATTATGCAAATTGTCACAAGGCATTTTTTTCTTCTTAAACAAAAAATATTTTTAGATGGAGTGTAAAAAAGTAAATCTGTAGAAGCTAAAGGAAATGAAGAAAAGAAAACAAGATACACCAGATTTACCCAGCTTATCTTTTCATAATCCTGCCTCGTAAAAGAGTGGCTCAAAATTGACGTGTGTGTGTGTGTGTGTGTGTGTGTGTGTGTGTGTGTGTGTGTGTGTGTTTATGTGTGTGTCACTTTGCAAAGGAAAAAGCAAATTTTTAACTTTTTTAAGCTTTTATTTAGTATTTTATTTTTCCCTAGTTATAGGTAAAAACAATTTTTAACATTGATTTTTGAAACTTTTAGAGTTCCAAATTCTCTCTCTTCCTCTATCCTCACCCCTCCTCCTATTGGGAAGGCAAGTGCTTCGATGTAAGTTATATATGTATAGTCATGCAAAACATATCCATAATAGTTATGTTGTGAAAGAAAACACAGACCAAAAAAAACCCCAGAAAAATAAATTTTAAAAAGTGTGCCTCAATCTGTATTCAGACACTATCAGTTCTTTCTCTGGAGATGGATAGCGTTTTTCATCATAAGTCCTTCAGAGTTGTCTTGGATCGTTGTATTGCTGAGAATAGCTAAATCATTCACAGCTGATCATCAAAAGTAAATATTTTTTTAAAAAGAAAAATCTCCTTAAAAGGGGCTAGAAACTCATTTGTAAGATCTATTTCTTGAGATAAAAATCCAAAGGAAATCAGGAATTTGGCTATAAAAATAAAAAAACAGTTTCTTGATTCATCTTTTGCCTTCCTCTCACATAGTCTCCAAATCTAGAATCATAACCTCTTAGTTAGCAAGTTGGAACAGAAGTGAAAATTCCTATTTCTAAATTTTCTTTTCATTCTTTGGTATGGAACATAATCCTTTGGTATGGTGGAAAGGATTACTAAAAATGTCAAGGTTGCATATCCAGATGCTGATATATTCTACACTAGGTATTCTTAGTCTTTGTCTGTGTCATAGAGTGCTTTCATAATTAGTGAAACCTATGGAACCTACTAATATTTTAAATATATGAAATAGACAGGATTATATAGGAGGAGAAAAGAGAATAACCATTTCTATATTGACAACTATGTGCTGGTCACTGGGTCAGGTATTTCTTTTATATCATTTGATCTTCATAACACTGCAATGTAGGTGTTATTATTATGGCCACTTACAGATGAGGAAACAGGGGCAAAAAAAGTTAAGTGACTTACCCAGGGACACACTTAGTAAGTATCTGAGGCCAAATTATCTTGAAATAGGTATTATTTTTTTTAAGTTCTCAGATCCCAGGTTAAAAACTCCTGAACATAGGACATATCTAAGCCAATTTCTAAATAGGCCACCATATATAGAAAAGCCATAATTGGGCTCAGAGTTAATTGATTCTCTCTAAATGTTCTGGTCCAGATGAAATGGGTAATTGCTTTTTATCATCTGAGCCCATTGCTATATCCAAATGGACTGTAGCTTGGCAGAACCATGCAGTATAATTTCCCATGACTAGTCTATTCAAGCCCATTTGGATACAGCTTAGACAAAAATCACTATTTGGTGACCCAGATTCATCATGTGAGACAGCTAGAAGCAAATCAAGCAACCTAGTTCTTCCACGTAGTGATTCTTGTATTGGCTTCTTATTGACATAGCCTTACTTCCCCAACCCTCCGTTTGGAATCTTTGAATCATTTATATTAATGATATTCTAAGAGAGCAACTTCAATAATGCACCTTTTTTGGGGGGGAGTATACCAAAATTTTACTGTATACTATCAAAGGCCACGACCACCAACGTTATGTAGTCTACCTGAAAGACATTTTATTCAGAGACAGGAAAACTGCTTTTTTTTAAGTTCCTGTTCTAAGACTAAGTTCTTGAATCAATCACTGAGTCTCTATCATTCTTAATTCTATTATATCACAAATGGAGGTAATACTACATTTCCCAGTCAATGTTAAATGCAGCCATTAACATGGATTACTGGACAATTATGTGAAAAATGCATAAAGTACTGGGCTTCCAGTCAGGAAGATCTGAGTCAAATCCAGATCCAGACACTTAGCAGCTGTGTGATCCTGCCCAGGTCACCTAACTTTCGTCTGCCTCAATTTCCACATCTCTAAAATTAGGACGACATCGGCCAGGGTTGTTGTGAGAATAAAATGACGTATAATATTTAAAGTGTTTTGCAAATATCAAAGTGATATATATTAGCTAACATCATCATCTGGAATATTACAATAGCTTCCTCATTGAACTCCCTGCTTCTAGTCTTTCTCATCGGCAACTCATTCTTCACTTAACAGCCAATTAATTTGTCATCATTTATGAAAAAGGAAGAAAAAATCAAACATCTTGCTATTCCATTCCTCTATTCATTTTTCCTCCAACAGCATTGCACCCTTTGGTCAGTGACTCCAATCTGGACTGTTTTCTGATTGATAAGTCCAACCCTGGCAAGGTTCACCATTTGTTGAGAAGCTTCTGTTATATTCACTTTACTCACAGCTTCACTCATTTTCTGGACTGCTTCACCTCCTAAACAACTGTCTTGTCCCTGAAAGGATCACTTTACCTTGGAGTCTGCTTGATAACTTAATCTCTTCCCGAGTTTAATATGTCTTAGAGTTCCCAACCACCTCATTTTACTCTCAACTTATATTCACATTTCAGATAGTTCTACCTTCTTAATAGTTTTTCTCTCAGGAAGGTAAGGGTAGCTAGGTGGCCCTGAAGATATAGTACAGGGCTGGGAATTGGCAAGACTCAGTTTCATGGGGTCAAATCTGATCTCAGACACTTGCCAGTTATGTGACCCTGGGCAAGTCACTTAACCCTATTTGATTCCCTTTTTTGCCTGTAAAAGGAGTTGGAAAAGGAAATGGTGAACCACTCTAGTATTTTTACAAATAATACCTCAAATAAGGTCATGGGGAATCAAACACAACTGAAAAATGACTGAACAATTAGTGGGTACACTCCCCCCAACCAGCTTTCTAATTTCCATTATGTTTGTCTTCTTATATTAAAATGTCATAGAGCCAACAAGTAAACAATGCCCTCTATCTCTGATTCCTTCCTTCCTCATTTCTACCCTAACAACTCCTCCCCTCTCTTGAAATCACAGTTCAGGTGCCACCTTGTACAAAAAGCCTTTCCTCATCCTCACAGTAGGTGATGCTCTCTCCCTCTTGAAATTTCTTCATATTGCCTTATATATGCAGTACTGTTTTCCTTTTCCCTGTACACATGAAATAAAAACAAAAACAAGCAAAAATATCTGAACTCAACATTTCATCTTCTGTTTCCTCGCCTTTGCAAAGTGTCTCCCCAAAGCAATTCTATATCTTGGAATCCTGAGCTTGCTTTAAGATTTAGCTTTCAAGCCATTTTCTAAAAGAAGGGATTCTTATCTGTAATATTTTGTCTCCTTAAGCTGTTTCTGGGCATAGGTGATGCAATTTTATCTTTTGTGCAATGTCTGGCTTAATAAAAAAAATTATTAAATTACATGTGTTGATTTTGTCAAACATAGCAGGTTCAACTAAGTGATATCTTTAAGCTTCTTCCAGGCTTTGCCTCTATCTTTCTAAATAAGTCCACATACCATTGATCACAGTCTTTTACGTGTGTGAGGACAAAAATATCCCTTTATAATGTATTGCTCTAGCATCTTGGGGAGAAGGAAGGGAGGTGGGAATCAACTTAGTAACTAGATATAGTCTTATTGCTGAACTATAATCCATGAAAGATGACTTACATGACTTTTTCATTGGCAACCCTTAACTAAACCTGGAGTTTCTTCTAGTATTTTCACATTCCTTTATATATCATTGAATACATTTTGATGGTTCTCTTTTTGAGGGGAAAGTGGAGGAAGCAGACAAGTGGAAGATACAGAGTAAATTTCACAACTGAAATCAATCATACAATAATCAACACTGGAGTTCCAATAGTATTTTTGGATGAAATTTGGTATCACCAAAATAACTCATCATATTAGCATTCCTGAATGGCCTGACATTCAGCACATCATTATGCTCCAATTAGAAAGTTAGTTTTGGGGGGAAGGGAGGTGGGGGGCTAAGTCATTGAAACAAGGATAGCATCATTTCCTTTCTCTTATAAAATAACAATGCAGAGTTGGAGGAGACAACAAAGGCCCTGTACTCCAACCTTACAAGGAAAGGAATCCTTTAAGGCTACAATCTTTCTGACAATTGGTCTTCTAGCTTTTGCCTAAGCCCCTCTGATGAGAGGAAACCCACTACCTTCTGAGTCATCCCATTTGACTTTGGATTGCTTTAATTGCTAGAAATCTTTCACCCATCCAACCCCAATATAAAATCAAAGATTATCTCTGTAACTTCTAGACACTGTTCTTGCTCTTCCTGCTAAGACCAAGCAGGAAAGGCCAAATAACACTACCCCCGGATTGCTCTTTAGGTTGTTGATGATGGGTACCACGAACCTTATGATTCTTCTCTTTTCCATGCTAAATCTTCCCAGTTACTTCAGCTGATCCTCTAACGAGAGGAACACAAGATCCCTAATCATTGCACATGCAATGGAGTTTGTGGGAACATCACTGGCCAGATAATTAGGGTTCATGTCTTGTCCTTGAAAATCATTTCCTATGTGAGCCTGGGCACGTAAACTCAATTCCCAGGACCTCAATTTCCTTGTCTATAAAATAGGTGGTTAGACTAGATGCCCTCTGTGGTCTCTTCTAACTCTAATCTATCAACATTCTTTTTGCCCTCCTCTCGATAATGTCTTCCATGCTAACTCCCTTAATGCATTGGGCTCATGGGAACTGAAAAAAAATAATCAAGATATAATCTCACCAGGGCAAAGTATCAGTGGACTGTCACTTTATTCTTATCTTCCTTAGTATATGCTAAAATTTCTTTATTGCCATATTAGATTGACTAACGTTGATCTTACAGGTCACTAAATCCCCCAGATCATTTGTTAGATTAACGCCTTAATGACAACACCTAATGTTCTGTCAGTTTTCTGAAGCTGAGTTTTTGTTGTTGTTATTGTTCTCAAATATAAGGATTTATATTCATCCCTATCTAATTTTACTCCAATTCATCTGTCCTGTTGATATTACCTGCCAAGATGCCATTGAATGCTAGTGCTGGAGTCAATGTGTTACCTAGTCTACCTATGTTTGCATCATCTGAACGTTATTTCCTCTGATTACTGTTGGTCATTGTTATTTCAATAGAAGTATCAAAAAAGTGTCCAGGCATACTCAAGTAGTAATATGATATATATATATGTGTGTGTGTGTGTGTGTGTGTGTGTGTGTGTGTGTGTGTGTGTGTACATATATATATATATACATATATATGTATATATATATGTATATATGTACACACACATATACATATATCTGTCTGCACATGCAAAGAGAAGAGAATCATATAGATTAATATAGAAATAATTCAAATCAAGAGACTCTTGAAAATTTAAGAAAATGTTAGCTACCCTTCATACTTACATCCCTCATCTTACTGGGTGGCCCATGAAATTTTACCCATCCAAACACTGACCCTTGCTCTCATACTATAAACCCTACTAGTCATATTCCAGGGGGAATAACATTAATCATAAGATGAACTGTGTTAATCAATCATATTGCAACATGATTCCATTCTCACTATTGTATAAAGAAATCAAAGCCTTATAAATAGTGTTTCTTAGTATCAGAGTCACACAGATGTTGGCATTATTTGTGAGAATATAGAATCTGACTTTTCTAGTCTAGATTTTTCCTGTTAATTTTTTCATCCTAGTAAAATGGTGTTTTTAAAATTACATTGGAATCATAAGACCTTAGATTTAGAGCTTTAATAGATCATATAGCTCATCTAGACCAATTTCATTTTTTAAAAAATTAAGACAATGTATCAAAACATCAATCTAACAAAATCTAGGGAGAGATGAATGGAAGAAGGAAGGAAGAAAGGAAGGGAGGGAGGATGGAAGAAAGTAAGGAATGGAGGAAGGAAGGAAGGAAGAAAAGAAGGAAGGAAATAACACATAATGATTATGAATGATCAAATAAAATAAGTTCCACCTTTGGCCCTGTCCAAAAATTTTCATAAGTTTACAGCTGAATGAACTTATCTCAGGATTTTAGCCTAGTGAGCTTAAGTGTCTCAACCAAACCCACACACATAAGAAGTAGAATTCAAATGCAGATAATTAATGAAATGTGTATGGTATAATGAAATTAATGACCAATAAAATGAAAAAAATACATCCATCCTACTCTACTTAAAAAGTTATCAAAATGATAACAAAAGAAAGGGGAAAATGTCTTCCAGAAAGCTCTGGAAGGTATAATTCAGATGTTTTTTTAAGTTGTTCATTTGTTTGTTTTTTATATTAAAAGAAGACAACTAAAACATTATTTAATTTTAGCCATATTATGGTCTCCAAGTATCCACAATTCAATATTTCAATATGTCTGAAGACTTTAGTATAAATCGATTGTATGATCCAGATTTTATTCTAATTGTATTTCAAAGTCTATTCTGAAAGATAACAGTTAATTCTATCTGCTTTGGGAACTAGGGCCATTCAAAGGGCAAATAAGTTTATTAAGAAAAATGGTTAATAGATCTCAAAGAAAAGACCTATTAGTGAATACAGGAACCATGATTGCTTCCAGTGCTTGAGTGATGCAACAAATACACTTAGCTATTGATACCTTAGAATCTCCCTAGGTCTCATTCTATTAATGTCCACAATAAATATCAGTCAGCCTCCATCTAGACTAAATCTGCATGCAAAGTGAGGGAGGCAGAAGAGTAAGGACCTTACAGAAATTATGGCTATAAATACATTGGTTTCTTATAAAGGTTTTTTACCTAATGTTTTTAATTATAATTATTCAGATAAAATCTAGAACTCTCCACTTTAGTCTGGATATATATGTTGGTGGGAGATACCAATGTTAAAGACAATAGGAAGAAAAAGAACCTTGTTTATGTACATAATTCAAAATTAATTTCAGGGAAAACCACCCCATAAGGAAAACAAAATCAAGTAACTAATATTTTGGGGGAAAATCTTCTGTAAATCTTGATTATCCTGATGAATTTCAACCAGAAGGAAGGAAGAAAAGAAGGAAAGAAAGAAAGAAGGAAGGAAGGGAGGAAAGAAGGGAAGAAGGAAGGAAGCAAGGAAGGGAGAAGAGAAGGAAGGAAGGAAGGAAGGAAAGAAAGACCTTTTTATACCTGTGTGACCTTGGGAAAGTTATTGAATGTGTACCTTACTTTCATCTGAAAACAGGAGGTACATTTGGGTACATAAAGCAAGCCATAGTAGGTTTGATAATTCCCAATAAGGTAGATAATGTATTGTTATAGATATAAAGAGGGGCAGTATGGAGATAAAGGCCTCTACAGAGTTGTCATTCCACCTTCAGTACAACTCGAAATTATAATAGGAATAATCAGAAGACAAGGATAAAATTATAGACAAACTGGTAGTTTTCTCTTCATCAGTGAATAAGTTAGGATAAATAACATTTGAATTCCATCCCCATTCTAAATTTATC
>CM053583.1:390018355-390028594 GCA_028627135.1 Pseudochirops cupreus
CACATGTTCAGCCTGCATTTGATTGCTTGTCCTTCCAGTGTGGATGGGTGGTGAGGGAGGAGGAGAAAGAATCTGGAATCTGGAGTTCCATAATCAAATGTTATGAATGTGTATCTATCTATCTATCTTTGTGTGTGTGTATATATACATATATATATGCAATTATTATTATTATTATTGACTACATCCAACTGGAACTTGAGATACACAGGCACTGCAGTTGGGAGATCCATTCTGTCCTACCAAAAAGTGACATAGGAGAGAATAGACTGGGGGAGGGGGGAAACACTGGGATGGCTGTTTTGGGGCGGTGGGTGGGGGAAAGATGGGGAGAAAATATGTAACTCAAAAAAAATTTAATAACATAAATTTAAAAAAAAATAAACTATGTCAGCAAACACATGTATTGTATTTTAATCCACCAATCAGGTTATGAAAAAGGCAGAATTAAGGTAGCATAGGATTTTGTGAAAACAAAAACCCATGTAATTTTCTAAAATGCGGATAGCTCCTTAGTACTAATGCCAGTCTTGGTTCCCAGAGGGGCAATAAAGTCCAGGGAGAGAGCTCACTAACACCAAGATTTGTGTATCCCCACATAACTCAAGAGACCTGAGAGAAGTACTGTAAATTTCTCATCTCACCAAGGAAAATGGGCAATGAATTTTGCTAGTTTTAACACCAAATGCACACATGCTTTGAAAATCCTCAAGGGCAGACAGTCCTTATTTATAGTAAAGGTACTTTTACCACTAGTCTTAAACTTTCTGAGACCTAAATTTAAGCTTAGTTTTCCAAATATTCAAGAAGTTTCTGTAATATATGTGATTTTTGGAATGGCCTGGGGAATATTGGTTAGGAAGGACATGCTGATTTCTTTAGCATTGCTTCTGGAATAGTGGATTAAATTAAATCATGTTGATTTTAACTGACTTTTCAGAAAATCCAGTTGATTTAATGTTTGGGGCATTTGGTTTTTCACTTAGCCTTTCTATTTTTTATTCTTCCACAGAGTAAGGAGTTTTCTTTTGCATTCTAGGCTTTCAAAACTCACCATTTTCAAAAGTAAGAAGCTAGTGACTAGTCAAAAATGATACATGATCAACATGGTAGAATTTTGAAATTAAGCTTTGTGCCTAGAGTTGATAAACACAACTGACACTTCCAGGAGAAAACCTCTCCTAAAACGGCAACTAGCTATTGCTTTATAAAGCAGACAAAGTATAAACAAATCCATCTCATTGCATTTATATTTTTAAGCAATCAGTGCACAGACTTCCTTTGCCAGTGTAAGAATAATTTAAGAAATAGTTTAACATTTATATGAGTCATTCTTCAATAACACAACTTGAGATGTTTCCAGATCTCTTTTGGGATATCACACAGGATTCTCAACCTTCTTATAGACACATAAGAGATACAAGCCTGGAAAGCAGTGGTAGTGTGGCCCCTCAAGCTGTCAGATATAGGAAAAAAGAATGGTGAAATACTTCACCAGTTTAACCATATGGACATTGGAATTAGGAGAAATAATAGACTGGTATGATATAAGTACAAGTAAGAAAGTCATAGGAGAATTCAATCTGATGTTTTCTATCTGTATGACTTCAGCCTCAGTTTCCTCCTCTGTAAAATAAGAGAGGAAATCTAGATAACCTCTAAAGCTTTTTATATATCTAAAACTATGATCTTTAAATAGACTCTGACCTTAGCACAGCTGTAAGAATAAAATGAATATGATTTAATGAAATCTTATCTCACCCACTTCCTAATTCTTCTGTTTACTATGGTGAATTATGGGAGACTCACTTTGTCATATATATATATGAGTGTGTGTGTGTAATGTAAATGTATGTATATATGTAGATATATGGATGTATATGTGTATGTGTATATATGTATGTGTGTGTATATACACATGTATATGTATACACATGTGCATGTGTGTATGTGTATATCTTATTTAATTAATCCATGAAAGGTAAAAAAGCCAACAAATGCATATTAATTACCTACTTTGTCTCAATATTTATACAAAGTCCTAGTTGGGCTCTAATTGTAAGATATAATCATTGCCCTCCTTGTGTTTAAGCTATAAAGGTTATAATAAATTAAGTATACAAGTAACTATTGTAAAAGAGAGAATATAAGGGGATTTCTACAGAGCTTCAGATTAGGAAAAACTTACTTGGCTTCATGAAAGCTTCATGGAGAAGTTGGCATTTAAATTGGCCCTAGAAAGAAAAAAATTGAATTTCATCTCAGCCAATCAAACATCAAGTATTTATTAAGTCCCTATTATGTCAGATACTGCTCTAGGGACTGGGCATAAAAAAGACAAACAACAGCAAACAAATAAACAGTTTTTGCTCTCAAGCATCTTATTTTCTGTCAGGGGTGACAAGATGTTTCTATGCAGAAAATAAATGCATGGTTATTTTAGGAGAGAAAGCACTAGCTACTGGGGGAATCAAGAATGGCTTTACGTAGAAAAGGATGCTTGATTTGAGTGCTGAAGGAAACAAGGTATTTTCAGAGATAAAGACGAGGAGGGAGTGTATCCCAGGCATTAGGAACAGACAGCAGAGAGTGAAAATGCATGGCGATGAGAATGTCTCATATAGGAGGAACAGTAAGAAAACCAGTTTGGCTGGGCCTTAGTATGTGTTAAGGGGAATAATATATAATAGGTCTGGAAAGATATATTGAGGCCAGATTGTGAAAGGCTTTAAGTGCCAAACAGTGGAGCTATATTTAATCCTAGAGGCATCAGAAAGTAAGTCTAGTATATTGAATAAGGAAGTGACAGTCATATCTGGACTTTGGAAAAATCATTTTTGCTACTGGGTGAAGAATAGATTAAAGTGGACAAGATGAATTAGGGAGACCAATTTAGGGGCTACTGTAATAGTCCAGGCAAGAGATGCTGAAAAGTGTGAAGTAGGTTGGGAGTCAAACTCAAAATTCAGGGATGATTTTGATATTGCAAACCTGGTTAGGTAGAAGGAAAATAGATTAAGAGATAGAAAGGACATTGGTGGCCTTTAATTGAGGAACCATTCCTATGGAGTTAAATGACTTGACCAAGAGCACATAACTAGTAGCTGACTCCTTTGTAACTTGAACACGCATTTTTCTACTCCAAATCTAGAATCCCCACCTCCACTCTACTATATTATGCTGTTCATGACAGTGCCTTCAAAACATACAAGAAGTTGGGGGAAGAGCATGTTTTTGGCAAAAGAGTCTTAATTTTGTTTTGGATATGCTGAATTTCACATGCCCAAGGGTTATCCGGTAGAACACGTATAATATTCAGTTAATGATACAGGACTAGAGTTTAGGAAATAGAATAGGGCTGTAAATATTGATTTTGTGATTTTCTACAGGGAGATGACAAATCCACAGGAACTATTGATGTCATCAAGTCAGAGATTACAGAGAAACTAGAACAGGACCTGGGATAGAACATTGGGATACATGCACAATTGAGAGTAATAATATGAATGAATGAGGATCAGGCAAATAGGCAGGAGAACCAAACAAAGTGAAATTCAGAGAACCTTTATCTTTAAAAAGAAAGTTTTAATTTGTTTTTTGCTTTTTGGAGAGGGGCAGGCAGGACAATTGGGGTTAAGTGACTTGCCCAAGGTCACAGGGCTGGTAAGTGTTAAGTGCCTGAAACCTAATTTGAACTCAGGTCCTCCTGACTCCAACACAAGTGGCCACTAGTGACCAAGAAAGTTTTTGTTTTAATACTATCTACATTTAAAGATAATTCCCATGAAGACCTTTTGTAACAAAATAAAACAGCTGAGTAAATTTGACTGATCTTATCTAAAAGTGCATAAAATTCCACATCTGTAGAACTTCATACCTATTTTTTTAATTTGCATACATTTTTTTTCTTACATTTATCTCCATTGCATAAAAATAAAAGAAAAAAACATCTTGCTACAAACATTCATGGTCAAGCAAAACAAAATATTTATTATTTTATCTAAAACACACATACATTCATATGCAAATAAATACATAAACGTACAAAAATCTGTATGTACATACACAGTTGCATGCGAAGCATGCAGCATCCTAAACCTGACATGTCTCTGTCAATAGACAGCAAGTTTCATCAGGAGTGGCGCTGTCAGAAGAGTAAAGGAATTTTATAGGAAATATCATCAATTTAAATTAACAAGAATTGGAAAAAATATTGGCAGACAGTAAAAGAAAAGAGTCAAGAATGACACCGAAGTTGAAAGCCTGGTTGTCTAAGAAAATGGTGGTGTCTTCAGTAGCACCTTGGAAATGTGATAGTGGGTAGAATTTTTGAAGAATGAAAATGCACTGAGTATTTGACAGTGAGTTTAAGATAACTGTGAGACATCAGGTTTGAGAGGTACGATATGTATTTGGTGATTCAAGTCGGGTAGTTAGGAGAAAGTTTAGGGCTTGATAAGTAGCCTGTGAATCATCAGAGAAAAAAAATTCCCTTCATGCAAAAAATACATTGAACAGAAATACATTCTCCTTGAAACTTGGCAGACACTTCTGTCATGATCTAGATGAATACAGAAATACAATGTCACAAAGCCTACAGACTTCCCAATTTGAGTCAATCTTGAAAATGAAAGATACTTCAAGGAATGACTTGAATGAATGAATTATTGAATACTTAAATTTGCAAAGCACTATTCTAATCACTGAAATACAGATCTAAAAAACAACTCCTGCTTTCAAGAAGCTCAAATTCTAAGGGGCACAAAACATATAAAAGATTTCATCTAAAAGTGAGCTGGAAAAGCCCTATGCTCCTTAAGGTAGAGTAACTAAGTGGAAGGGCATCCCTCTTTTATAAGATCAAACCTCTTATAAAATCATGTCACTTTCCCCTGCTGAACAGTCTGACCATGCCAAGGACTTGGGTAGCAAGAGCTTGATCTTTACTAGTGTGAATCTAGCAACTCCAGGAGCAGGTACCAGTGTATCTCAAAAAAGAATTTCACTACGTCGAATACAATCCCACTGAACTGAACTCAAAGGAACAGAAAATAAAGTTGTTGCTTAAATACCAGGGTGATGGCATTCAAAGAAAAGTCAAGGAAAAGGAGAACATATTTTGTTTATACTCTCTAACTTTTGGAACCATGGTTTTATATGGGGCAAAAATAGTTGTCCTTTGTTTTATTTTGTTTTTTTGCTTTTTGTTTCAGTTGTTTGCAAGTTTCACTTTCTCTTTTTTTACACAGAACTGTAACAAAGCAGCTAGGTGGCAAAATGGATAGAACCCTGGGTCTGAAGTCAGAAAGACTCATCTCCTTGAGTTCAAATTTGGCTTTAGATGTTGATAGCTGTGTGACTGGGTAAGTCACTTAATCCTATTTTTCTCTATGTCCTCATTGGTAAAACACGGAACTGTAATTTTATTGGTATAAAATTGCTCTTTGTTAAAACCTGCTGTATTAGTACCTTCTCTATAATACACAGTCTTAGAAAGCCTCTAGGGCATAGGGAGTTACATGTGTTGAGCATGGTTACCCAGCTAGTCTGGGTCATTAAACCCAGGTCTTTTTGACCATCTGGCTAACCCCTTATCTCCTATATCTCAGCCTACATCTCAACCTTTCTGGGAAGGGTCATAACAAAGCTAGTCTTTACTTATATCTGCATAAATGATCACATAGTGATTCAGACTGGAAGTTCTCCAACAGGAAAAAAAAAAATAAAAGAAATTTTGTTCTACAGATATTTTCCTGAGGTAAGAAATGCTATTATAAACATCATGCTGTTTTTGTCATTCTTACTTGAAGAGGACCAGTGACATCAGGAAACTGATGTCTTGACTTGCAAGTAAATTGGATTTAAGTGAGTCAGGGCTGTGCAAAATCACCAGCCTCACTCTGTCCTCTGGAGCCATCTGGATGCAGCAGCAAGATATAGATCAGGACAACTGGAGATAGCCCCAGACGCAGTGGAAGATCTCAACCTTTTTAAGCTAAGGGCTTTCCCAGGTCTCAGTCTGTCAAAGGCAATGCCCATTCACTGATTAAGGCTAGGTAAGAAATAAGGCAAAAAATGAACACTTTACCTAGTCAAAAAACATCAGTCTGGTAAGGGAAGACCCTCAGATATTCTGTCTAAAACAAAAACAATTACTATTTATACTCACTCTGAACCACCAAAACCCAAACAATAATCAAGTGAGGCTTATGCTGAAACCTACTGTTGGCCATTCAGTGAGAACCAGAGTGATTTGGGTTTAAGGCATGGTCAAGCAGTTCCACTTAACCCCAAAAGCCCTTACCAAAGCTTAGGTTTCCAACACTGTATTTCAAGGAATGCTCAATGAAACTGCATGAGGCAAAAGAGTTAATTCTCCCAGTTCTTTTTTTATATGACAAAATAAATAAGTAGAGAAGAGAAAAAAAAAAGAAATCTATCCCATAAAGAGGGTTTTGGTGATCCAAATTTATATTCCTTTGGATGCCATGAGAAAACATCTGTGAAAAGACAAGAGGAAGCATATATTCTTAATTTTAAAAAAATAGGGAATGGATAATAAACTTAAATCATTTCTAAGTCAAGAGGATTGTGGTGGTGGTGATGGGTAGGGAGCTCTGAAACAATTTTCATCCCATTGGAAAGTTAAGATATTTAAGAAAATAAGTTAGTCTAAAACCTGAGCTTTAATGTATATTCTTTATTGCTTTCTTTGTGTTCAGTCTATCCATTTATACCCTGGCCTTTCCAGTGGGTAAAATAATTCTATTCTGAGCATTAAACTTTAAGTTAGCAACCATGAATTATAATATTATATCTGCTATTGTGTGACCTTTGGCAAGTCACTTAACTTCTCGAAGGTGTTTTCCTCCCTTATCTGTAAAATTGGGGTGATACAGCACTCTTGTAAGAAAAGTGATATTATTAAACTTTAATAATATATTAACGTATGTTGTTACTACTACCCAAAGTGGGGAAAAAATAAATGCACTAATACACAATGAGAAAAGACTTCGAAATACATCTAGAGGTCTGTTAGCAACATAAAAGTAGCATTATATTCTCCCGTATATCTAGCCAGACACAGAGAAGGATAGATAGATAGATAGATAGATAGATAGATAGATAGATAGACAGATAGATAGATAGATGATAGATAGATAAATAGATGATAGATAGATAGACAGATATAGACACGTGAATATAATACAATAATTCTTTGATGAGTTTAAAAGGCAAAGAAAATAAAATAATTGGCTAGATTTCTTTTCTCTCAGCTTTACATATCCAACTTTACATATCTCACTTTAGCACCAGCAATTCTAACGCCTGAAAAATGCTAAGTGTGTCTCCTTATTTGGATAACGTCCCTGTGTTGGAAGTCCTTTTACAGAAATAACACGAACGTTACCAAATCATAGAAGCTCAGAATTGAAAAGAACCTTATACACCATCAAGTACCACCATAGAAAAATGCCTTTTACAATAACCCACTTATATATATAGTCATTTAATCTCTGTATGATGATCTTTAATGATAGGGAGTTTATTTTCTCCACTTTAAGATGGTTCTAATTGTCAGAAATAGATTTTTTCCAACATGTCTATCTGCTTCTGTACAAGGTACATTCATCACTCCCAGTTCTGCCTTCTAGGGCCCAGTAGGACAAACCTAACCACTATTCCATATGGCAACCCTTCAAGCATTGGAAGACAATAACATTCTTTTAAATTTTTCTCTTCCTCCTGGCAAAATATTCACACTTTCTTTAATAGACCTTCAGAAATTATGTTTTCCCTCCTCTTCATTATTATGAACATCCTTCAATGGACAGTTTGTAATTCATCAATGATCAATGCAACTTCATATATAGATAGATAAATAGATATAGATAGATATAGATATAGGTATGTCTATATGCCTATCTATCTATATTTATCTATCATTACTCAAGGTATGATCAAATAGGACATAGCAGTCTTTGAGAACATAACCTCTCGCTTTTAACGCCACCTAGCCTTCTATCACTAATTTCTATCTAGCTTGTTGTTGTTCAATTGACCAGTTATGTCCAACTCTTTGTGATCCCCTGGACGAACTGTCCATGGATTTTTTTGTTTGTTTGTTTATTTGACAAAGATACTGGAGTAGTTTGCCATTTCCTTTTTCAATGAATCTTTTTCTTAGGCAATCAGAGGTTCAGTGACTTGCCCAGGGTCACACAGCTAGGAAGTGTCAAAGACAGTATTAGAACTCAGGTCTTCCTGACTGCAGGCCCAGAATTCTATTCACTGAGCCACTAGCTGTCTCTATATTTAGCTTGCTTTACTCCAAACCTCACATTGGTGGCTGTTGTCGCTGTATTTTTTTTTTCCACACAGATTATTTTTGACCTGAGTTCTTCTATACCAGTGGTGGGGAACCTGCAGCATCAAGCCCACATGTGGACCTCTAGGTCCTCAAGTGTGGATCTTTGACTGAATCCAACTTGGTTCCATGAAGTTTGTCAAAGGGCTGCACTAGAAGACATAGAGGGCCACATGTGGGCTCATGGCTACGAATTATCTACCCCTATAATCTATATGCTACTTGGACAGTTTATCTTTTAAACTTAAGTAACTTTGCAGTTATTCTTGCCTATTTAAAATCATTTATATGAGAGCTCAGCTCATTGTTCTATTATAAACTTTTTTTCTTTTGAATTCTATTTTAAATATCATATACTAATTATTCATCCTACTTGTGTGAGAATGAGAATATGTATCCTAGAACAGAAAAGATCAATCGTAAATTAATGGCATCATGAAATATCAAGAAATATAACAGTAAAAACAGACATTAAAATATAGTCAAACTCAAAATAAATCTGATATTTAAAAAGTCTGAAAAACAGGTCAAAAAGAGATACTTTAAGAATAATCAAGCCTCTGACTTCCCCCACCACACGTGCCAAAAGCCTAGATGTTATATTCCAAGAAATCATAAACAACACTACTTGGATCTATTGGAACTGGAGGAAAAGGATGAAAACTGAAAGAATCCACCAATCATTTCCCCCATGAAATCCCCCAAAGACAGCCCACAGAATTTCATAGACAAAATATGGGGTTTCCACGTCAAATAAAAATATTGCAAGTAGCCAGAAAGCAAGAATTCAGTTACTAAGGTACAAGTCAGGATTCTATATGACAACTTATATGACAATTCTATATGACCTGACAACTTCTAAAAATGAATGGAAATCTCAGGAATACAAAATTCTAAAAGGCAAACATATAGTATTACAATACTAAGAAAAACCTAGCAAAACTCGGTATAATCACATAGTGAAAAGGAGAACCTTTAATGGAATAGAAGAACTTTAAGTTTTCATGATGAAAAGACAAGAGCAGAGTATGAAATTTTAACTGCAGAGAGTCAAAAGAAGCCTTTTCTAGGTTAATTTATTTAAGTCACTTGAAAGTTTTGTTTTTTTTTTATGAAGCAGTGTTTACATTCTCATAGGGAGAAAATAAACAAGTATCCCTGCGATATGTCAATCAATAAACACGAATTAAGTAGGTACTATATTACATGTAGGACCTTAATGTCTTTTAAGGTTATTTAGTGAGATTTTTTAGAGGCCCAGAGAATGTATTGATTCTATTCTGAAAGTTTTAAGAGGTGGAAAAAATGAGCATGGAAGGAATATAATATTGTAGAAAGAAGAAAATGGAATCATTTCTCATAATGGGGAAATATGAAAAGAAGATACAATTACAGAGGAAGGAGGAGGGGAGTGGGAATCAATGAGGGGAACCTCACTCTAATAAAATGGATAAAGGAGGGTTGAGTAAACACAGGCACAAAGTCATCAAGGAAACAATAATGGGGGTTGTGGTTTAAGAGGGGGGATAGCCTCAGGAAAGAAATCATCAAAAGAAAAACAAACTTGTTTTGAATGAAAGGAGACAATGAAAGCATTTAAATGCAGAGGGGGAAAGGAAAAAAGAAAGAAACAACGGGGATTTTCAACAAATGGAAAGTGATTAAACAAACTGTTGTATATAAATATAAAGAGAAATTATCGTGACATGAGAAGTGATGAAAGAGACAGTTTCAGAGAATATTAAAAGTAAGACCAGATACAATGTGAATTGAATAGAACTAGGAGAACCAAAAATACAACCAATTTCTCCAAGGGGGGAAAAAACACCTTGGAGAGACAGGTAAAGATACACACACACACACACACACAC
>CM053583.1:390053188-390078043 GCA_028627135.1 Pseudochirops cupreus
ACATAATCTTTTTTCCAGTTTTATCTGCCTGATCTGTCACATTACAGCCATTTTTTTCATTTTTTTGTTATTGATAAATAACCGAGCATCTTAAAATTAGTATTTTTTGTTAAATATGGGAACTTCTTTTTGACTGCTTACAAGTTATAGAATCTCTAGAAATTACATTTCAATATATTTTGAAATTAGTGTTCCTCTGACATCATAATGCTTATTCACTAAAATTTCATTTTGCTTTTTTTCTCCACAAATACTGATGGGCAATTGGATTCTATGTCTTCTTGAATTTTTGTACTTAGAAAATTAAATTCATCATTTTTTTTCCTTGGAAAAATTATAAGCTCAGAGTCCCTTCTGGAGTTCTTTGTCCAGTTGTTGCTTTAGTTTATAAAGATCTGAAGCATTTTTTTTCTAATTTTGCTGTTGTGATTTTGCTCTAATATTTTTAATCTCAACATTTTTGCATTCTGTCTCTGCCATTCTTTTTCAAAATATTTATTCTTTATTCACTGATTACATCCCCAAAGTCTTGGTGTGATTTTAAGCCTTAATAATTTAAATTCTCATCAAATTATGAGGTTTTTTCAAAATTTTTCCTATTCTATCTATTTTCTACTTAATTATGTATTTCCCTCTTTTTGTTTTTACCATCTTTTAAAAAAACTCCCAAAACTCAAATTCCTTTCTTTATCTCTTACAGTAAATGTCTTATTAAGCCCTTTAACCCCTCTGGAAGTTCTAGGACTTTTAGCATTCTAATTTGAAAAAAAAAATGCATTTTCCCCATTTATTTTATTCCTTTTTTCAGTGATTTCTTGCTGATTTCTTTTACCCTGTAATATTTACTCATTTGTGCTTATCCATTTTTCTGTCTTTGCTGGTGTTTTTCTGTGGTTTTATTGTGATGACTTCTTTTCCTCTCCCTCCATTTCTTTATATTTGTTCTTTCAAAATCTCCTTTGCTTTTTATTGTTTCACAAGGAAGTAGTGTGTAGACATGATCATATGGCCATAGTGTTAGAAATGCAAGTCCCTCATTTTCTATCAAAATGTATACGTGGTAGAGGAGTTCCCTCTTTGTACAATTTCCCTTCACATTTCCGGGAAGTTTTGCCTCCCTAGATGAGAACGTCTGTCTTATTTCTTCCTGGATTTACTTCTTTGTCCTTGCTGATTCATTCTGCTTTTCTGGACTTACCTACAGAACTAAATGAGGTAATTAGATCCCTAACACCTGATTTTTTAAAGTCTAATATCAATACTGACCTACTCTCTTCATCCTTCAAAGTGACTGTCAGTTGCGTCACCTCTGGGAGCTGTTGTTCATTTGGTTTTTGTCTCTTTGGCCAAATTCTAACCCCTTCTCTCTTCCTCTAATCTATTGGACAGCTGTACTTTGAGTCCTGCTAAATCCTAGGGTACAATGTGCCCAGCTCACTTATCTTTCAGATCATCCTTTAATCCTTGCCTAAATATTTCAATTAGCTCTCCATCTTCTCAATTTAAAATAGCTCACTATTGCCAAAATTCATCACCATATCCAGTTTTTAGCCTAACAGCATAAATTAATCCCAGCATTAATAATATAGAATTTTAATTTCTCTAAAGCTACCCCTAAATTCCCTGAAATTCATCCTTTACAAGAGGATAGTTCTCAGCAAGAAAATAATACCAACCCATATCCAACCCATTCTTCTCTAACTCTACTTTCATTTCCTCCATGATAAAGCCTTCTCACACTTCACTTTTGCCCAAACATAGCCTTTAATTACTGATGGCAAGTTCACGTGGACCTAAAAAAAGAGGTGGGTGGTATCTTTCCCTTTGCCAAGGGAAAAAAAAAATAGGTCATAGCCAAAGGAGGATTCCTATCATGGCACAAGAGGAATGGGTCAGTTCATCAATTAGCATTTATTAAATGTCTGATATATACCAGGAACACTGCTAAACTGGAAATAGCAGGAAAAGCAGAAAAAAAAATACTTTCTACCCTTGAGGAACTCACAATCTGATTGGGAATACAATAAGCAAATATATACAATCAAGCTATGCACAGGATAGGTTATGAAGGGCTTTAAATGCAGAACAGGAGTTTATAATTTGATCCTAGGGGTCAAAGGAGTCACTTGAGTTTATTGACTATGGGCATGACATGGCTGAATTGTCACTTTCTCTTTCATTTCCAGGCTCTACCCTGGACTTTCTCTACCATGTCCTCCGTACCTATAGTTTCATGGACTTGCTCCCCAATACCGTTTTTTTCCGCTTTCTTTTATGTATTGTCTTCCACCATTAGAAAGTGAGCTCCTTGAAGGCAAGTATTAGGTTTTTTTTTTCTTCTTGAATTTGTATTTCCAGTGCTTAGCCTAGTGCCTGGCATATGTTGTGTTATTTTACATTAATAAAATATATGTCAATATGATTCTATATTAGAAAGGAATAGCAAGTTGTTCAAAGTAGATTTGCAGTTTCGTGTACAATCACATTTTTATTGCACTATATTATAGAAATATTTGTTTTATTCCATAAATTAAAAATAAAATTAAAAATAATATAATTAATATAGTATCATTATATTAACAAATGCTCTTCAGATTCCCTTTTTGATATACACTATTTCTCATTTTTTTTTCACTGTCTTTGAAACTCAGAAAAACATAGATTCTGAAAAAAGCTGAAAAAATAATGGACCATCCCAACTAAATCATTTCTTATTAGGTGTCCTACCAAATTCTCCCAAACACCACAATATGAACTTCACAAAAGATGTTCATCCTGACAATTATCTACTAGCACTGACTAAAATGGAGCCCTTGTTTAAATACTTTCAATTTCCCAACCCATTTTGGAGTAGATTCTACTTAGCTAATAACTGGTGGACTGCCTCACCTTTGTTTGACTGTTCCCACACACATTACTAATAAGACAGGAGGAAATTACTTTGTAAATTTTAAGGGATTGTCTTCATCAGCAGTTCTCAACCGGTATGTCATGACCCCTTTGGGGGTCGAATGACCCTTTCACAGGGATCACAGGGGCCACCTAAGACCATCAGAAAACACATATTTCCGATGGTCTTAGGAACTGAGACACTGCTCCTCTATCCGTCTCCAGGCGGGTCCGCCCACATGCAGATACGCCCACATATGAGTATTAAAGGGGGGGCGGCACTAGGAAGGTTGAGAACCACTGGTCTGCATGAATTTTCATTATGTATGTGTATGTGTCTGCATACCTCTCTACTGCACTCAAAGCTGCATCAAGGTATGGACTTTCTCTTGTTCAAAAGTTATATCTCTCCTAGCACAGTTCAGTGGCAGAAAGAAAATCATTTAATAAATTCTTTTCGTATTGATTTGTATTATCGAATGATGGTGATGATTCAAAAAATTAATAAGTATTCACTTAGCTACTAATACTTTGCTAAGTACTGAGCATACCAAAATATATGTATATATATGTTCCTGCTCTCAAAGGCCTTTATTTACATATTTGTATATCATCCCCTTTGGGTATACTAGCAACTTTCACCAGACTAGAGTTTGGGGCCCCTCAGGGTGGCTATTTTTCCCCTAAGGGTTCAATTATCTCCCATATTTTTCAAAGCTTAGGTCAAATGTATGCCTTAAGGAGGGGAGCTAAGTGGGAATGGGACAAAGAAGAAGCCCCCTTTGTGAAAGCTAAGCTTGTCTGTGCTAGTTCCTGTGCTCCACACTGCAGACCCTACTCTCCCATTTGAATTAGATGTTGTTGCATTAATGAGGGATATGGTTGGGTCCTGTGGCTATGACCTCAATGTAGGGTCCCATAAATCCTTTGGTATTGTTTGCTATTATTCAAAGGACCTGAAAGGCAGTATCCTTTGCTATAAAAAGAAGGGTTATCTGCTTTTCTAGCCTTGCAACTTATTGAAGCTATTTCAAGGGATGCCCCGTAACCCTTCAAACATCTATACCAATAAAGGTTTGGATTGACAATAATTTGACAAAGTGTATCATTGCACAGACACCCACAATGACTAAATGACATACTTATTTAGCACAACAAAGTTTGCTGGCCAATGACATGATGTTCCAGGACTTTGCTTATTGAATATGAGGTTTATCAACCTGGCTGCTGAATTCATTTTGTTATATAACCTGATCCTCCACATCAGCATCCCCTGGGGACATGAGAACTAGTATATAGTTTGGGTGTGCCATGTAGTGCCTTGGGAGCAAAGTTAAATAATAGAATCTGAATGGTTATGTCTATCCATAGTCATGGAGGAGCACCCTGGAGAGTTAAACCATTATTTAGAGATATTTTTTTAAGATAACTAAAACCAAGCAATGTGCTCCAAATTATGCTTGTCATTTTATGTTTTTCCCCTATTCTGTGCATGTGCTTATACTCTTGGTGTGCTATATGTTTACAATTTACAAATACCATGGCAACCAAGGCCATTAAACTCCTATTCTATCCTCCCTCCATGGAACCTTGAAAAAGAAGTGGGTGTAAAGCTTGTGTGGGTCCACAATGAAGGGCTGGATCTTGGGTTAAACAGATCATGGTTATAGTTAGAGGCAAAAAACACTCATACATATTCTTGTCAGTTCAAAAATGAGGCGTGAATAGCAGCTAAGTCTGTCTTGCCTGAACATTTCCAAATCCTGCTTACTCTAACCACATACTCCTTTGTGTAAGGTATGGGGACCCCAAAAATCCCCTACCCAGAAAAATTAAAGTCAGAGGTATCTTGAGGAAGGAAGTAGACATTTTTATTCTTTTCCCCTGTGGGAAGAGAGTGGTCCTCTCCATGGTGGATCAGGGAGAGGAGGCATGTTACAGAAGACAGAACAAGAATTTATGCCCTAATGCAGTCAAGCTCCCTCCCCCCTGTTGTCCCTTCTCCCATTGCCTAGGAGGTGGGCTTACTATCTGAGTGCAAAAATCTCCCCCAAAGATAAGGAACAAAGAAACCTGCCACTATCCTCCATTGGCTGGGAGGTGGGCTCAAGTCTTGGTGCAAAAAATCTTCCCCAATGGCAAACAACAAGGAAGCCCACTACTATCCCCCATTGGCTGAGAGGTGGGCAGGGAAGCAAGGTACTGGTCATGCCCTTGTTTGGCAAAGGCTAAAGTGAGGGAGGGGGAGGGGAAAAGGTTACCAGCAAGGTTGGAGGTTGAAAATTCCTAAAGGGCCAAATGCTGATAAGGGAAGACAAGACAGAAAAAGAGACAATATTGGGGTAGGGGATATAAAAGAAGTATGGTATAGTAAAAAAGAGTGCTAGAATTAAAATCAGAGGCCTGGGTTCAAATCTCAGCTTTAATATCTACTACCTGTATGACCTTGAACAATCACTAACTCTCTGGGCCTCTGTTTCCTCATCTATCAGATAAAGGGATTGAATTAGATAACCTCTCTTGTCTATTTTGTTCCTACAGATCTACAGGACCTAATAGATCCAGGGCAATAATTTGACTATAATTTCAGATAATGACTAGCCTAGTGATTATTTCTGAAAACAGCCCCATAAAACAAAAACAAAGAAACAAAACAAACAAATGAACAAACAAAAAATAGTTACTGTTCTCTAAGAATTCACATTCTAAGGGGGAAGACTGAACTTATAGTAGATTTCAGCTCCAATTCACATGGAATGGCCCAGTGGTGCATCCACTAAGTACATAATAATTGATCTTCTCTAATTGCATTTTCATTGATATAATCCATTTTATTTCTGTTGTTGCACCATTTGACAATGTCAAGAATTTTAATGACAGGAACTTTCTTTTTGGTTTTCAATAGCTGTGACTGCTAGGGATGGATGGTAGAGAGGACTTTAATACTTACAAAGACAATTGCCAAGTTATGTCTCCACAAATGTTGCTCTCCTGGATAATAGATATAGAACTGGAAACAGGTCTGGCAATCTAGGGATCCACCAACACTATTCCAGAGTTTGGGCCCGAGTTCTGAGGGTAGGAGGTGGCCAAGATGATGGCTGTGGTGGTGTGCCCTCAGGGCATCTTTCTGATTCATTTAGGTTAAATGATTGGTATTTTTTGTTGATGGAGTGATAGCTGGTCTCTTCTGCACAACTATCAACACTCTGATGATGGCTGCAGGGAAAAGAGGGAAGTAGGGCTTGTGGTATGGGAGTAGTGGTGGGGTGCTGCTATTCTGAAACTTTTGGTCACAGGGTCCTAGACTCTCTGCTAAGATAGAGTGGATTTGAATTTGAATAATGAGAGAGTACTAAAATATCAGAATTAGAGAAGACTTACCATAGGAGGCGGCAGTCTTGAAGTGGTAAGATCCCTAAAACAAGAAATGCAAAGGGAACAAACCTCATATTTAGAAGATGTCTGACAGAAAAGTCCAATATTCTACTGGAAATAGTAGCCTTTACGTGTTTGATATAAATATCTTCAATATTTAGCACTGGACATAATTTTTTTTTCTCAGTTTCAAACACAAGCCAATCCAATTAAGCATTAACAACAATAAAAAGCTTTAGTGATTTTTAATATCTGTGAATTAAAAGAAAAACTCCTTATCTTGGTATTTAAATTCCTACACAATCTGGCTCTCACCTCCCTTTCAAGGTTTATCTTACATTTACTGGAATATCCTTCATCTTTACCTTTACTTCTTAGAATCCTTAGCTTTGTATAAGATTTCTTACAGCTGTATGGCACAGTGGATAGAATACGAGCCCTGGAGCCAGTAGGACCTGAGTTCAAAGCTGGCCTCAGACGCTTACTAGCTGTGTGAAGCTGAACAAGTCACTTAACTCAGTTTCACTCAGTTTCCTCATCTGTAAAATGAGCTGGAGAAGGAAATGGAAAACCACTCCAGTACCTTTGCCAAGAAAATCTCATGTAATTATTTCCACAAATGCAATATTTCAGCAGCACTGATCAAAAGTATAACAAAGAACTACTTTAATCTCAAAAAAATATTAGTGTGCTCCCAGAAGACAGTCTAATCCCTTCAATGCAAAGTACACTCAGATACTACATATGCCTCAAGTATTATAGTTGTTTTGGCAAGAAATATCCTAAAATTACAAGCTGAATTTCTGTTCTCAATTGGTCTATGGAAAGGTTAAAGAATCAGCTCTATCCCAATTAGATAGAGACCATTACTTCAGTTCTTTTAACTTCCTGAGATGACTGCCAAACAAAGAACAAAGGAATCATTTTTAAAAGTGCCAGTTTTGTCATTTTTCTGTTTTGAGAGTTAGATGTTTGAGAAATAAACATATAGTTGTTTCTTTGAACAGCTGACCCCACCTTCCTCCACAACAGTTCTGTCTTCTTGAATCTGAGAGATAATTATATTTTTTTTAAGGGCAGAGGTTCCACACCAAGTAACTGCCTCCTACCTATTCTAAAACATCCTCATTTCCAGAGCAAAAACACAATAAGGAACTTACATGAATTCCTAATAAAAGTCTCTATTTTGTCATCAGTAACATGTAAATATCCTTTAATATGACAAAAGCAGAGGAAATTGAGTTCTAGTTTTGCTTGATCGATGTTATTTCTGCATGCTTCTCTACATATCTATGTTCATTATATATATACATACATACATACATATATACATATATATGCCGCATATTGTCTAAAAATTGTCATGTAGATGAGTTATAAAAATACCTATTCCTTTTAAATTTTCAGAAGGGTTTTTGTTATATCCAAGCAAAAAAGGTAGGGGTATTCAAGGATGACATGAAATATTTAAATAACTAGTCAGTTGTTTTGAGTTTTGGTTGTTACGTTATTTTTTTAATCTGTCGTAGTATAGCATATCACTCAGAATTGTCTGTGAATATCAACACTTCTTAAAAATACACTTTAGCAAATAATATAATGCTCTTTTCAATTTGCAGCATACCTTGAAGGTATAAACATACATTTATTACTATGTTTAACTTTAATTTGAGAGAAAAACATCTTATGTTCACTGCCAGATTCTTAACATTAATGCACATACCAGATAAAGATGTATTACAGGAGATGGGATAATAATGTTTCTAGGCTTAATATTGCTTGATGAGCTGCTGAGATATTGCCAAACTAAGAAATCATGAAGTATTTGAAACTGCAACTGATTATCAATGGATTGCATGTTTCCTATGTGCCGTAAGTTTCTCACTTCAATATATCAAAATATCTTTGTTGGACATTACATCCAGTGGCAGAGATCATAACCATCCCTGAGCACATCTATTATTGCTGTACCAAAATTCATCCCCTGATTGAGACCTTCTAGTCCTAGAATCAAAAGTCAAGAAATGAATGAGACCATTTAGTTCAACATTCCTCTCCCTACCTTCTCTCACCCTTTGAAGTTTATTAATGAGGAAACTGAGACCCAGAGAAATTTAGTGAGTTGGCAAGGCCACACTGGAAAATCTCATTTGTAGATTTGGACCCAGATTCTTTAACTTTAGTGTCAATTGGTTTCCTCAATGCCATGCTTTAAAAGATACTCCAAGTTTTTCTGGGTTGGTCCTCGAGATGAGAGACCATTGCTAGGAATATACATGCAGCCCTTTCTGGCTGGAAAGTAGATGTCTACATTGATGTTTCCTCAATATAAATTTTGAGAACACAATCAATTCCACACCATGATAAAGAGTCAGAATTAGATATTCATGGAGGATATGGTAAACACTTCATCAAAAAAAAATTAAACCTACTACTTTTGTGGAATTACATGTAAGAGCTAAGAAAATCCAATACTCAAAAACTTAAAATTGATTTTAAATATTCAGGACTGACATTTGTCGAAATCATATCTAGTTGGGGAAGTGAATAGAGTGCCCAGCCTGAAGTCAGGAAGCCTCATATTCCTAAATTCAAATCTGGCCTCAGACACTTACTAGCTATGTGACCCTGGGCAGGTCACGTAACCCTACTTGCCTTAGTTTCCTCATCTGTAAAATGAGCTAGAAAAGGAAATGGCAAACCACTCCAGTATTTTTGACAAGAAAACACCAAATGGGGTCATGAAGAAGAACTGGACAAAATTGAAACAACAGAAGGACAAACACCTTTCAAAACTTCAAAAGACCTTACTTGAATCTGATTTTTTTTTAAAGATAAATCACCATGCAATTAGCATTCTAAACACACGTGCATATAAACAATATACGCACACAACTTTATGTATTTATGTTTATAGTTATGTCTTTACATACGTAGGCATGTACATGTACATTCTGTGGGAGCAGTGATTTATCTCATTTCTCTGGTTGCCGGTCACAACTCACACTAAAATTCGGGTTCCTTTAGGGCAGGATTGGTTTGTTTGCATACATGTGTTTTGTCTTTGTGTTCTCAACACCTGGCTCAGATTTTTATATATATAGCTTTTTGGTTGTTCCGTTGTGTTCCACTGTTTGCGACTGAATTTGGGGTTATCTTTGCAAAGATATTGGAGTGGTCTGACATATGCTTCTTCAGTTCATTTTACAGATGAGGAAAAGGAGACAAATAAGGTTAAGTGACTTGCCCAACGTCACACAGTTAGGGTCTAGCACCAGATCTGAATTTAGATCATACAAATTCCAGGCTTCACTCACTTACTATACTACCTAGTTGCATAAGTATTTGCTGATTGAAGGAATAAAGGAATTTCCGTGAGATTTTATTCTCTTCTAATTTTAATTGCCTTCTAATTTTATAGAATCCCTGTGGTTCTATAAAGTTTTTTTCATTCTTTTAAGTGTTGACTGCTTAGAGAAACATAACTGGGTGTTGGTGGTTACAATACCTAACCTCCCCCCATTTTACTACTGTGGATCTACTTGTAGACCTTACAGCTTTAGTTGATAACTATTTCAACCAGTGACTGATTTCAAACTATTTCCTTGTGCTCATACTTTGCCATAATGTCCAATGGAAAAAAGAATGTATACTGCGCCCCTCTCTTTTCACAGTTTCTTTATTCCTAAACCAGTGTTCTCAAGAATTTTAGCTGTCCTCCATCAAATAGTTCCTAACCCACCCTGGCCCTCTTCAACCTCAAACCAAAATCAGTTCTCTTTCATAGGCTCTTAAAGTTAAATTTCTTAACAAGGTACAGGTTTCAATCAACTAGGTCCTGCTGTTTAAAGTCTAATAAACAAGAAGCACAAGACAATTCAGTATATATTGCCTTTGTCCACGGGTTTATTGGGGGGCCTCAGTCTTACCTAAGTAAAGAGCTAAATCCTGCTCCCCTGTTCTGAAGTTTCATACCAAATATCCTTTGTTGAGGATATTATATGTCCAGAAAACATAATAAATCCATTACATAAAGGCAAACAAATATCATGTGACACAGTGGATAGACTACAGAATTTGGAGTCTGCAGGACCCTGAGGTTGAAATCTGCCTTAAATTCTTAAGTAACCCTGGACAAGAAATTTATTTTCTCTCACCCACAATTCCCTCACCCATTAAAGTGTGTATGTGAGGTAATGATAGCAACTAGATCATGTAGAGTTATTATGGGATCAAGTGAGAAAACATGTTTAGCACAGTAAAAATTTTAAATTTCTTGAAAAATGTTCTTACTTCTAGGATTCCTACTTACAATAATAATTACAATTTTTTACCATAATAAATGTTATGGCTGAAACATCATTCTATCCTGCCTAGGTATAAGAAAATAAGTTGAGTAGAAATTTATGGTAAACAAATCAGTTCCCTAAGTTCAGAGGGTGAATAAATTTCTAATTCAAATACATACTAAGTACTGTTTTAAATGAAGAAATAGATGCTTCAGTCTGCATTTAAAGTTCATCAGTTCTTTCTCTGGAAGTAGATAGAATTTTTCATCATATGAGCTTTGAATTTGTCTTGAATCATTGTTTCCATCAGAGTAGGTAGATTTCACAATCTTCATTACAGCATCGCTGTTACTGTGTGCAATGTTTTCTTGGTTCTGTTCACTTCATTTTGCATCAGTTCATGTAAGTCTTCCTGAGTTGGTTTTTTTTTGGAAACTATCCTGCTCATCATTTCTTATAGAACAACAGTATTCCATCTAATTCAATTTTGATACTGATCATTTGTTTTTTCTTCTTTTTTTAATCAAACTAAGTGTTTTTGTCTATTTTATTGTTTTTCCCCATAAAACCAACTCCTAGTTTTATTTATAAGTTCAATGATTTCTTTACTTTCAATTGTATTAATTGCTGTTTTGATTTTGAAAATTTCAATTTTAGCTTTTAATTTGGGATTTTCATTTGTTTTTTTTCTAGTTTTTTTTTTTTAATTTCATGCCTAATTCTTTGCTCTGCTCTTTCTTGCTTTTATTAATGTATGCATTTGGAGATAAATGATTTTCCCTAAGTATTGCTTTTGCTGCATCCCAAAAATTTTGGTATGCTGTGTCGTCATTTTCTTTAATGAAATTAGTATTTCCATATTTTGTTATTTGACTTTACATTCTTTTCTATTAAGTTATTTAGTTTTTAATTAATTTTAATGTATGCTTCCAGTGCTCTTTATTGAATAAACTTTTTATTGTACTATGGTTGGAAAAGGGTGCATTTAATATTTTTGCTATTCTGCATTTGGTTGTGATGTTTTTATGCCCTAACACCTAGTTAATTTTTGTAAAGGTGCCATGTACAACTGAAAAAAAAAGTGTACTTCATTCTATTCCTAATCAATTTTCTCCAGAGGTTTATCATATCTATCTTTTCTATGACACTATTAATCTCATTAACTTTTGAAATTTATTTTCTGGTTAGATTTTTCCTTGTTCTGAAAGAGGAAAGTTGAAGACCTCCCCACTGGTAAAATTTTACTATCTATTTCCTTCTATAATTCATTTGCTATTTGGATGCTATGCTATACAGTGCATATATGTTGGATATTGATATGACTTCTTTGTCCATGGTACCTTTAAGCAAGACAGAGTTTAACTGCTTATTAGGTCTATTTTAATTAGGTCTATTTTTCCCTTTTACTTTGAGATCTTGAATGCTCCCCTGCCATTTTTCTTCAGCTAAAGCATAATGCCCTTATTTTAACTCTATGTCTCTTTGTTTCAAGTGTTTTTCTTGCAAACAAGGTACCATTGAATTCTATTTTCTAATCCATTCTGCTCTCTGCTTCTGTTTAATTTGTGAATTCATCTCATTCATACTTATGATTACTACCTGTCTATTGCCCTCCATCCTCCTTTCTTCTGTTTATTTGTCTCTGCTTACTCTCTTCCTTCCAAAAAGTCTATTGTGCTTCTGGTGCTCTTTTAATCTGCTTCACTTTTTTATTACCCCATCCACTATCTTTTTCTTATCTTTCCCTTTTGTTTCTCAGTTGGGTAAGAGAGATTGTTATACCCAAATGAGTGTAAATTCATATTTGTGTGTACATACATATGCACACACATGTACATATACATATACATGTAGGTATACATACATATACATACATACATACACATATACACAGAACAGATTCATATCCATGGCTTCTGTCTACACAGACTCATTCTGTCTTAATAATGATAAAGTTCTTAGGAGTTAAATGTACATCTTTCAATATAGGAACATAAACATTTTAACCTTATGGAGCACCTTATAATTTCTCTTTCATGTTTGCTTTTTTATGCTTCCCTTGAATCTTATATTTAACAGTGAAATTCTCCATTCAGCTCTGGTCATTTCATGAGCAATGAATAAAATTGCTCTATTTCTATTCTTCTTTTTATGTTTTCTCTGAAAGACTATATTGTTCTTATTTTTAATTCTAGTTCTTTTGCCTTCCACAATATCATATTTGAAGTCCTTTGCTCCTTCAATGTAGTTTTTGCTAAATCTTATGTGATCCTGACTATGGATGTGTGATGATTTTTTTTTTCCTCAAAGTTTGAAGTATTTTCACTTTGACCTGTTGACTCTGGAATTTGGCTATAATATTTTTGGGAATTTTCATTTTAAAATCTCTTTAATGAAGTCATCACCGAATCCTTTCAATTTCTGTTTTATTTTATTTTCTAGTTCTAGGATATCAGAGCAGTTTTTCTTGATAATTTCTTAAAATATGATTTCTAGGCTCGTTTGTTGATCATGACTTTTAGGTAACCCAATAATTCTTAAAATATCTCTCTTTAATGTATGTTCTAGGTTAGGATATTTTATGAAACATTTCATATTTCCTTTTATTTTTTTATTCTTTTGATCCTGTTTTATTTCTTCTTGATGTTTTGTGGAATCATCAGTTTCCAGTTGATCAATTCTAATTTGGGGTGAATCATTTTCTTCAGTGAATTTTTGTACCTCTTTTTCCTGCTTTATAAGAAGTTGTTTTCATAAGTTAATTTTTGTATTTTGTTTTTCCATTTGGCCAAATGTGCTATTAAGGTGTTGGTATCTTCAGTATTTTTGTTGCCTCTTTTACTAATATGTTAATTTTCTTTTCATATGTTTTTCTTGCATTGCTCATATTTTCCCCCAATTTTTCTTCCACCACTCTGATTTTAAAAATATCTTTTAGTTCCAGGGAATTCTTGTTGGGCTTTTGTCCGATGCACATTTTATTTGAGGCTTTGCTTATCACTATTTTGACAGCATTGTCTTCTCAGTTTGTGCCTTAATCTTCTCTGTCACCATAGTAGTGTTTTATAAACAGGTCCTTTTTATTATTGTTTGCTCATTTTCCCAATTATTTATTGATTTTAGACTTTATGTTAAAATTGAGTTCTGTTCCTAGTGTAGGGGTGCAGGGGCATTATTCAAATCTTTATGCTTTTTTGCACTGTTATTTTAAAAATTAGTTCCAAAGATTTGAATTTTTCTGAGCTTCCAAGGCAGTGTGATCCAGAGAGAGGTGTGCTCACTACTCCCTTGAAAATTCAAGCAATATTTCTCATAATCCTTGTTCCTTTGCAACTACAAGTGATGCTGCTATTCCTTGAATCCTTGAGCTCTTCTGTCTTTAGTTGCTTCTCTCCATTTTGTAACTGTGACCAAGAAATGGCTGCACGCAACTGAATTGTCAAACAGCACCCTCTTCTGTATTCACTATTAGCACAGGAGTCTATTGTAATCTTTTCCTTGATCTTTTTACCCTCTCTTGTTTGATAGCTTTTGAAGCTATTGCTGCTTTTCCCTCCCATAAGACTCAAAGCTAGCATTAATGTCCTGTGCATTCTGGGCCAGCCCCCCCACAGAGTCACAGCCCTATCCTTCTAACCTCCTAAACTATCTTGGGCTAGGAACAAATTGTCTCGCCCTGGCCTTTTGTTGGTTCTGCTGCTGCAGAAATTGATTTAAGAAATAATTTTAAAATTATTTGGAGGGGAATGTTTGCAAAACTCTTGTAGAGTTTTTCCTCTACTCTGCTAACTTGGTTTCCCCCATCACCTTAGTGTGTCACTTCCTTTTGGCCACTTTTCCTCAACTTGTTGAAGACTTATAAAAAGTTTTCCCCCTCTATTTTAATTGAAAAATGCTGTAATTATTGGCTCTCTGCTATTGAAAACCATATTTCTGTATTGCCACAGTCTTTAACTTTGCATCTGTTAGAGAAAAATATAGTATTTTTCTCATAATGTAATACTCAATATACTCATACACACCCATTAAAATAAACCAGCAAAAAATAATCTGATTAAACACACACATTTAAACATAGATTTAATACTAATAATAAATGCATGTGCAGGAGGCAAATGTTCCTCCCATCCACAATATATTTTGATTGGTAACTATCCCATCTCAGTCACCTTTATGGCAAGAACAATGGGATTCTTGGAAAGCAATGCCAGGGGTTATCCAGGAGGTATGAACTTATACCACTGTGTTAGGAGTTTGGAAGAACAGAGATTGGCAAAGAAACACTGGAGCAATAAGGTGAGTATCTTTCCATTCCTGAGTCTGCAACACAAGGCTGGAGTTCTCTGTCTTGTCAGTCTGCAAGGGAATGGGAATATGAATTGTATCTGAATATAACCGAGGACCTAAACAAACTGTTCCAAGAAGGAAAGAGTTGAGATAGAAGGTGCCTTAGATTGCTCTGCATATATGAAAACAGCCCCGTATTATGAGAGCAAATCAGATCTTTAATGTATGTTGTTCCTGAATTAACTGGTGTGATGGTTAGTATCTCTTGATATATCAGGAAAAAATAGCTGATTTCATTTTGTGGTAGCTCCTATGGAGTTATTTCTATCTTTCTGCTATCTATCATCTATTCTATTGCAGATTCACAGGCTACATATAGTCAATAACTAAACATTTATTAAGTGATGCTATGCATTGTACTAAGCTCTGGTGATACAAAGGCAAAAAAGAGTCCCTGCTCTCAAGAAAATCATAGTAATCATCTATTTTTCTTCTTCCTTTCTTCCTTCTTTCCTTCCTTCCTTCCTTCTTTCTTGCTTGCTTGCTTTCTTTTGTCTTTCCTTCCTTCCTTCCTTGCTTCCATCCTTTCTGCTTCCTTCCTTCTTTTCCTTCCTTCTCTCTGTCTCTTCTATCAATTTATCCATCTGTAAGCACACTTCTTATTTCTTTTTTTGGTAATTTCATGAATCATTTATTTGTGAGCCTTGTTGCATTGAGGCAGCTGAATATATTCCCCTGGTATTGCAGGATGCATTGGGCTTTTTGTTTATTTTAATGACCTGTATTCAGCATTTCACAGTTTGTTGTTTCCCAAGGGGACTCTTTTCCTGAATAGAACAGCAGGACAATTGCAAAGGACACCTGTTACTCTTTAAAAGTAGTAATTTGCCCAGGAAACAATGTCAGGTCTTTCAGAAATTGCATAAACTAGGGAAAACATTGCTAACTTTCCTGGATTTGTGCCAGATTTTATAACTTTTATTTATTACAATTTCCATTTCTCAGTGATCTCTTCAACATGTCTCTCTTCTCCCAGGAATTGGGAAACTATTGCCTTTTCATTTTGCCTCTTGTCTAGTATTTTGAACAATCGTTGATAAAAAATAATCCATATCAAGTTATTTATCTTCCCTGTTTACTAGGTGTCTTCTTATATACATGCAATGGTTAATTAGTCATTCTGACCATGTCTTCCATTATGTCCTCTTTCAGACTCACAATCCTACCCCTCTAGAATTCAGTGCTTATTAAACTTTGGGTCTTGATTGCACATAGGAATGCAAAAAAATCGGTAGCAGTAAAAGGTTTCTGAACAAGAAAGGACCAAAAATTAATTCAACATCAGACATGTCATGAATCCAAGGTGTTTTGGGCAGTGCTTGCCCATGTTGCATAGGGCAACTTCACTGCAGCCTTGATTGTGAAAACAATGCATGCACACTTTGCACTGTACATGCCCTCAAGTGACACATCATCCACAAGCGACCACTGTCCAAAGGCCAGGAGTAAAGTCTGCATAGAACCTCAAATATCATCTAGTCTATCCCTTTCATTATCATTATATTACTTCTGAATTCCCTCCTAACTGTCAGTTTCTAAGATTCTTTAATGACTGTAATAGTCTCTCTCCTAAATGGGTTTAAAGACACAGAATTGGACTGGTACTAGGAAGGTTGTTCCGTTCTAGGGTTTTTCAAAAACGTTTGCCATGGACAGAAGATGAGAACATGAGTGGGGTGAGACAAGTACAATTTATTTTTTTCTTGACCCGGATTATTTCAGTAGACTTGTTTTAAAAATATTAATTGTATTTTATTTTAACATTAGGTAAATTTCCTCATTTCTTCCTTTTTCTCTCCCTCCAAGAGAATCACCTCATTATAATAAAGAATATTTTTAAAGGGTAGGGAATCAGCAAATTGATCAACAGATTGAAAAAAATGAAAATGTGTTAGATGTTCAGCATCCATGCACCTCCAACCTTTGCAAAGATATTTATGTCTATTTGTATTTTTCCTAATAGTCTTCTAATGGTCTCTCCATCTCATGCCTATACACATTCTAATCTCTTCTCCATTCCATTGCTAAAGTGATTCTGCTAGAGAACAGGTCTGATCTTGTTACCCCCTTACTGGATAAATTGCAATTGTTCCCATTATATCCATGATCAAATATATAGTAGTCTATTTGGTATGTAAAGCTATTCACAATCTGGGTACCTTCTTCTCTTCCCAGTGTTCCTACCCTTGACCCCTCTCCCGGTATGCCATGATGCAGTCCCTTTGGCCTACTTACTCCATTGTCCACAAAAGAAAACTCTATCAAATCCAAGCATTTGCATTGGCTGTCCCATATACCTGGAAAGCTTGCTACTCACTTCTAGCCCCTGATTTCCCTGGTTTTAAGACCCACTTCCAAAGCTACCTTCTTCAAGAAGCATTACCTAGTCCTCCTCACAACTAGTCCCTTCCATGTGACATGGCCATCCCTTTATACTGGATATATAATGTATGTACATATTTACACATATGCTCTCTCCACTATTAGAATGTGAGGTCCCTTATGTCTAGAACTGTGTTTCTGCCTTTCTTTCTATTCAATTAGAACTTTGTCTGGCGTAGCGTAAGCACTTAATAAATGCTTATTGACTGATTTGGGGTGGGGGTGATGGCTCCTTTTTTTTCTACATGCCTTTGGTTTTCTATCTTGTACAGGTTTCTATACATCTCTCATCCTGGGCTGTATGTTGTTCACAAGGGAAAAAATCAAAAAGTAGCTTCTGTTATCTTTGACCCAATTCATCCCTATCTCAATTCTTGCTGCCTGGCAGGAGAGAAGAAGCTGTGTAGAATTGAGGATTCTTTCAGTTGGGGATTCTCTTCTAGAGAGAGCCTCCTCTAAGCCATATACATTTAAGCAATGGTTCTCTTAGACCCATCCACAACAAAAAGATAGCTGCCAGCTTGTTTTTTTTTCTTCAACACATACAGACACACAAGCATACATGTGTCATGAGTAAAATCCAACAAAATGGTCAACTGAGGCAATTCTCTGCCCAAGACAAAATTTAGTAGCAGGGACAGCCTGCCAATAAATGGGTCAGTGACTTACCTCCATTTCTGCCAAAGACCTCAAGCAAAAGAACGGTTCTGCTTTTATGGGTTTTGCAGAGTACAGAACAAAGAATGGAACAGGGTAGATGACATCATGGGAACGAGGGTTACAAAGCTGAAGGACAAGGAATAATATGATTGGTTGGAAGTTCAGTAATGGGGGATAGCAATGACACTTCTCTCATGAGACTAAGAAGTGATCATTACTAGAGAATAGGTGCAAGGTCAAAAGATGATAGACTAGCCCTTTTTGAAGAGCAAACCAGACATCCTTGAAGGGGAGTTGGTTGGTGTAAAGATATACAGCCAACTCCTTTATATGTGCATGTATCTCCCAAGGCCAGGTAACTTCCTTGAGGCAGCAATAGATGAGTAATTATCTGGAGAGCTGTACTTCTCAACTTTACCCATTATAGACCAACTGAATTCTAAACTGAGTTCAGAGGCAAAGAACCATGACTCAACCAGGACAAAAGCAATTATAAATTGAATCAATAAGAAAATAATGCAGGATCAATATTAACCTCCGGAGTGTGTGTTTCTATCTGTCTGTCTGTCTGCCTCTGTCTCTCTGTCTCTGTCTCTCTCTTACACACACACACACACATGCACATACACACACATACACATACACAGATACTTCCCCTACACATGCATGAAAGAATGTCACCTGACTCTGAAATAAAATTTCTATCTAAAGCACTGTTACAGAATGTGTTAAAAAATCCAATTGTCCATGTTAAGGATGTGCCTGCCCTTTCCCCCTTCTTTCCTTTGCCCTTCCCTTTTTCTTTCTTACTTCTTGTTGCTTTCCTCCCCTCCTCCCAAGTCTCCCTTCCTGCCCGCCTTCCAGTCTTGCCTTCTCTCTTCTTGCCTCCCTCAATTCCTGCCTCCTCTACTCCCTTCTTTATTATCCTTCCTGCCTGCCTCCCTCCCTCCTTTCCTTTGTCCTTCCCTTCTTCCTTTTTTCCTCCTGCCTTCCTCCCTTCCCTCTATTGCAGCCTCCCTGCCTGTCTGCCCTCCTGTAGTTCTTTGGTTGCCCTCAGTGATATTAACAAAGCTGGACAAGAGCACAAACCAGTGCTCATTAATTGCTCACTCATGCTCCTATTTTGAATGTTATTTCTTTCTGAGTATAAAGATAGAAAAGTTCACCTGATGAACATCCTGGTTATTGAGTTCCTTTCAATCCAATATTCTCAAGGTGAGCATAGCCTCCAATTTTGTCAAACAAGCAAGCATTTATTAAGTGTCTGTAATCAGCATGGCACAATAGGAATATATGAGTCCTAATTTCCACTAATGGGCCTAGCAGTAAATATTTGGGCAGCTGCCTGAGGGTGGACATGCAAAAAGGAAACACAGATTCCCTGCCTACACATGAAGTCAGTTACTAAACATTTCTTAGGTGCCTACTCTGTGTCATGCACTGTATTAAAATCTCAGGATGCTAAGAAAGGCAAAGGGAGTCCCTGATCTCACTCAGCTTCTAGTATAAGAGGAGAGAACACACAAATAATTGTGTACAAGCAAAAGATATACAAGACAAATTGCAGATAAGCAACAACACAGAGGTATTAGCATTAAAGTAGGTTGGGAAAGGATTCTTTTAGAAATGGGAATTTATTTGGGACTTGAAAAAAGCCAGGGAAGCCAGAAGGTGTGTTTAAGGAAGGATAGAGTGCCAAGCATGGGAAATGATCATGCAATCATTTGTCTTTCGTATATTATATTCATAAATCTTTTTCTAGACCACCTCTCCAAGCTCTTTTAATTTCTGAGATCCTGTGGGATAAGAGGAAGGAAAGAGAAGCCTCAGATTCAGCTTATCACTTACCTGAAGAATCAAGAAATAAGATGATAATTAGATTGAGACCTAGAAAGGATATGAGCATGCATGTTGTCTAAGGCCCTCTTTCTACAAAAGAGCCAACCATGGTCCCAGGGATGTGACCCATCACAGGTCACAGTTATGGAATGGAACAATTTCAAAGCCAGGTCTTCTGACTCCAAACTCAGTTCTCTTTTCACTGCCATGTTCTCACATAGTTGTAAAATATCTAAGGAAATATATAATCACTTTCTGGATGATATGACAGTTAAGAAAGAATCCTAGGTTAGGATTCAGAGGATCTGGGTTCAAATTCTGACCCTTTTTCACCTATATGGTCTTGGATAATCATTTCACCTTAAGGAAACTCAGATTTCTATCCATAAAAATGGTAGCAGTAGGGCATGGTGTAGTGGATACAACACTTGCCTTAAAACCGAAAAAGCTTGGGTTTATCTCCTGCCTCTGACACATACTAGCTATGTGACCCTGGGCATGTCACTTAACATTTGAATATAGGGAATTTTTTTGTCTGAGATTTATCTAGAGCAAGGAAATGACAGGCCCACTTGTTATTCTTATCCTAAAAGGATAATAGGATAATCATCATAATAACACCTGATTTTTAAAATAGTAACTGACATTCATATATATCTGTTTAAGGTTTTCAAAGGATTTTATATAGATCATCTAATTTGATCCTGAAGAATTATATGAAGTGAAAATATTTTCCTTATTTGATAATGGGACTAAGGATAAAAAAATAGAGTGACTTGCCCAGTGTCACAAAGTGAATACCACCGGAGGGGAAATTCGAAGCCAAGGGAAATCAACTCCAAAGCTGGTACTCTCTCCACTCACCACCCATGGGCTCACCTCTGAAATGAAGTTATTGCTCTAAATAACTGTTCAAATCTCCCAACTCCCAATTTTTGATCTTTATGAAGGTTAAGAATTGAAAAATTCTATGGGTCTGAATAATGGGTTAATTCTTCTCTGCTCCATTTGGTATTTCTGAATTAATTTAGTCTTCTCTTAAGAGAATCTTTCCCCTAGCTTAGTGTTTATTATTGTTATCATTATTAATAACATTAATAGCTTAAACCCAAATTCCAGTGTTTCATTGGATATTTTCAGAAATACAGAGATAAAAACTGCAGCCACTGCATTTGTCTTAATATCGACCCAAAGCTATTATTGTCACACTTTCTGGATGTGGCATAATTGAAATTTCCTAAGGCCCTTTAAATGGCAACATATAAATGATTATCGCTATCTAGCTATAGAGGTAAAGAAACAGCTCTAGTGACATGCATGAAAATGATGGTGATTTATTCCATAACATTCTCATTTAATTAAAACAACAGTTCCCACTGAATGATCTGTTAAATGTGCTTTATATCTTAGGTGTAAATTTTTCAAAAAAGACCCTTTCAATATCACAGAGGGAAATCTTTACTGTTCTTCTGTTTACATTAGCCCAGGAATGTCAACTCAGCAAGAAGGAAGGTCTAAGTGGCTCATTTTGCTACTGAACATTCCATGTGATGTGTGATTTATACATGACGACATGATGGCCTAAATGGAACTAATTAGAATACCATTATGCATCTTTAATAACTGTGTGCATGTTTATACTTACAGAGGTTAATGCATAAATGCCTGGAAGTATTGCAAAGTCAACATCTTGGACCTGCTTTTTTTTTTAATAGGGTAATTCATTCCAGAATTCCAGGGAGAGATTTCTGAAGCTGGTCCAAATTTGACTTCAGTTTAAATATGAAATATCATTTGTGCTCTTCAGAATTATTAACTACTGTAGAATAAAGTTCCCTAAATACTGAATGAGGTCTGTATGCTTCTTAAAACATGTTATAAGACAAAAAGATAAATTTCAGGGTTCACAAGCTCATCCTCAAAGTCAAATAAACCAAAAATAGTTTTCAAACTCAAACTCATTGTCAAGACACTGCAATGTACTTGTCTTACCCCAGTACTACCGGTCTTTTAATGTCAGAGAAGAATTTGCTTCTGTCATGATTTTTGAGGTAGCTTAAAATCCTTGCTTTACTAGCCTTTATCCCCAGACCTGTTTTACCTCTTCCTCTGAAATGTTTTGAAGATGACAAAGGCACCAAATATAAACACACATTCTTCTTAAATTTTTTGGTGACAAATTCCAAAAGCCAGAAAAATCTTAAGAAATAAAGCATTTTAAATATAGATTCCTGTGTGGAGGATTTTTTGCTTGTTTACTTCTTTTTACTAATTTGAAAAATAAATTCAATTACAGGCAGGTAGATGGCTTAGAGAATAGAGCACTGAGTCCAAAGTCAGGAAGACATCTTCCTGAATTCAAATAAGGCCTAAGACACTTGTGGCTATGTGACCCTGGGCAAGTCACTTAACCTTGTTTGAATGGGTTTCCTCATCTATAAAATGAGATGGAGAAGGAAATGGCAGACCATTCTGGTATTTCTGTGAAGAAAACCTCAAATGGGGTCACAAAGAGTCAAACATGACTGAACAACAAAAAGTCAATTAAAATATGAGTGTAAGTCAACTCTGTCAGAATAGTTAAGAAAACTCTAAATATTAAATATGATTTCCTTGAAAGCAAACCCTTTGCTAAAGAAAAATCTGAACTTAAACTATTTGATCTGGAGGTAATAGTCTACCAGTAATAAATAGATGCTGACTACAATTTCTATACCTGTCAGTATGTTAAGCAACAAACATTATTATGTTACTACTGTATGTCTGAGTTTAGATGTTCGATTCTGAAGATACCAATACAAAAATGACAGCCTCTGCCAACAACAAACTTAGATTCTAATGGAATACCCACATAAAACATCTCCAAACGTGGAGTTTGGAACATATCTCCAAAATTTTCCTTCTGTAGACCTAAAATCTTTGAACCCCATAACTGTATCTAATATTCCCAAAGTTTTTTTTAAGATACAGTCTAAGTTCTTCTATGATAAGTGCCAGCCCTTCCTTTGTACATCTCTTAAAATAGCAGGATGTGCACTCTCTCTTCTGACAGGGCTTGAATAAGACATTAATGCAAGCCAGTTGAGTTAGAAAAACTGAATTGCCTTAGATTTTACCATTGGGGCATCTGTGTGCCCTACTCCATTAACGACTGTATCTTCCCTGTAACATGGAACATGATTTATCACAGAGTACATTCCTTTGTTTAACAGAGATAGAAATTTCCTGACATTCTTCCCAATGAGAAACTAGGAAAGCATTTCTGGTCCGTGACCCCTACCCTGTAGGTGAGCCTTCTCATCTCATTTATCAAGGAACCAGCTCAATACATCACTCCCTCTACTCTCCCCAGCATGCCTCCATTTTGGATTCCCTCCTCTCCTTTACACCATCCCCAACATAGAGCATCCCTTTACAATGTTTTATCCTTCCATTGGAATTTAAACTCCTTGAAAGCAGAAATTACCTCATTTACTTTTAAATATATAACCCAGAGTTAGCATGAAGACTGGTACAAAGCAAGCTCTTTTCACCCCCTATGGTTTTCTATAAGGCCAAAAGTGATGATTTTTGAATAGTCTAGCTTCTTACTGATTTTTTTTCACAAGTTTATACCAAGAAAATATGTATAATATCTCTGTCTATATATACGACTATTTCCTGGTTATATATTCATTTCTGACTTATGCTTTATTGATCCTGCTTTCTTTCCATCAGTCATTTTATTCTGTCCCTCCCTATGAACTTCCCTTTGTGGTAAATAAAGACAATCAAAGAAAAAAAATCATACCTGACAAAGCATATATAGTTCTGTCTCTGTGGTCCCCCACATCTCTTCCCTGAGGGGGGCAATATGCTTTGTTTCCCATTCTCTAAGACTTTCATTGATTTTAGCTACTCAGACTTTGATGTATTTTTTTTCCTTTTCTTTTAATTCACATTGTTGTAGTCATGGTGCATTTTTTAAAAATCTGCTTATTTAATTCACAGTGATTTAGAAGCTATCTCTTCCAATACATAAATAGAAAATGTCCATACAATCACAAACCTGGTAAGTGGTTATCCAGTCTTTGCTAAGAGATATTCTGCAAGTTCAAGTGATTTCTAGGCAGTTCATTAATGCCCCATCACTTATGTAAATATTCATATGGTCTCTGAATGCTTTTATTCATTCATTTGTTATTCACTATTTCCTTTTGGAAAATCATATTTCATAACATTCATATGCAAAATATATTTTCCACAGTTAGTGGGTACCTAAGTATTATTTTAAATCAAGTCATTTGACACTTATTACTGATTTTTTCTTTTACATTCACTTTTTTCTTATTTTGAGTTCCAAATTATCTTCCCACTCATTGAAAAGGCAAGCAATATGATATCAATTATGCTTGCAAAGTCACATAAAGTGTATTTCCATATTAGCCATGTTGCAAAATGAAAGCAAAAAAAAGTGAAAAAAAAGCTTCAGTATGAACTCAGAATTCACCAATTCTCTCTGGAGATGGTTAACATTTTACATCATGAGTCCTTTGGGATTTTCATGAATCATTGTATTGGACAGCGTAGCTAAGTCTTTCGCAGTTGATCATTGTTATGATATTGGCATTCCTATGTACATTGTCTCTTGGTTCTGTTTATTTAATGGTGTGTGAGTTCATGTAAGTATTCCCAACTTTTTTTTTAAACCATCTTGCTTGTCATTTCATATAGCACAGTAATATTTCATTGCAATCATATACTTGTTTGGATGGGCATTCTCTCAATTTCCAAAGCTTTACCATCTAAAAAGCACTGGTAAACTCTTAATAAATGTTCTGCTTGCCTGAATATCTATCCAGTTAGTTAGGTACTGCCTCTCTATTCCATCAAGAAGCACATTTTGTTATTTGCGTGGAAGGTACTATACTGAAGGAGGAAGGAGGAGGAGCAGGAGGAGCAGGGGGAGGTAGAGGAGGAGAAGGAGAATGAGAAGCAGAAGAAGCAGAAGCAGAAGCAGAAGAAGCAGAAGCAGAAGCAGAAGCAGAAGAAGAAGAAGAAGAAGAAGAAGAAGAAGAAGAAGAAGAAGAAG
>CM053583.1:390078543-390098034 GCA_028627135.1 Pseudochirops cupreus
TTTTTTTTTAAATCTCTATGGGGCTCTGCTTCCAGAAGGGAAAGCTCTGTCCCAAATCACTGGGGTCCTCCCAGCTGCCGTAGCTCTCAGGAAGGTGCTGGGTCCCTTTCCTACTTACTTCTGGCTCACTGGATAATGAAGACTTCAGGACCGAAAGCCCAAGACCGTGATCTGGATCCAGGCTGCTCAACGCAAGAGCACTGGCCTCTGAACAGTTGCTTAGTCCCCCTGCTGTCTGCAGGCCGTGCAGAAGCTGCAACACAGAGGCAGGTGTAAAACCTCTGCCTTTTGCTTTCCTGCCCTGGAGGCGTTTCAGCTAGCCGTTTTTCTTCCCTGATTTTGCAATCCCCACTGACCTAGTTCTGAACGCTGCTCGCAGCTGCTGCTAATCTGAGGCTCCTCTGCTCCTCCTGTCCAGCCGCCCCCAGGGCTCAGCCAGGGCTTCAGGCCAGGCTGGTTTCGGTTCTCAGTGCTGATATGGTTCCACGTAGCTGAGCTGACTTTAGTGGAAGGTATATTTGTGTGCGTTTTGGAGTTCTAGGATTAGTTTAGAGTCATATTTTATGGGTATTTTGGGGTGGCTATGTGAGAGCTGCGATATGTTGCTGCTGCTGCTACGCTGCCATCTTGGCTCTGTCCTGATAAGTAGAAATTCTTAAGATATCAGATTCTTCAACTGGGACAAAGAAATACTATGCTAAAGAGCCCTTACAACAGTGTTAACTATGCTGATTTTAACATGTTTAGTATCTCTTGATATACAACACACACACACACACACGCACACGCACACGCACATACCCTCCCCTGCACACCACCCCAAAAAATTCATGGTGTGAAAACTTCCTTCACTGATGCTGATTGACATCCAATCCATAATGTCTAGTCTTAGAGAGTTGTCTATGGAACTAGTAGATTGAGGGGCATCTCAGGGGCCACAAAACTAGTATGGATCAGAGGTAAGACTTCAAGAAAGGTCTTTGAAACTTTCAGGTTGGCGCCCAACCTGTCATACTTCCACTCAGGTAGATTCTAGCTGAATTTAATACAGAACTTTAAGATTTAAAGATAACTTTATTTATATTACCAAATTTCATTTCCACAATACTGTGAGATATGTTAAAGACTGTTAAGCGATTCCCCCAAACTTGTCTTCTAGAGTTGACATATTTTCCAGAAACACTGGACCCAGAGCATGCAGGAGGCCCTGAATATGTCAAGCATGAAGCCCCCTGCTCCAACTGACATCATTTGTTATTTATATCCAAAACAAGACTCCCTGTATGTCCTCAGGAGTTAAGACAGTACCAGTTATTCTGGGCTAGGCTGAAAAACTACTTATGCAGCTGGGATCCATGTTAATAAATAGACCATCTTATCCTCATCGTATAGCAGTTTACAAGGGAAAAGAAATGCAGCTTCTGCCATCCCCTTTGGGAGGGGTTTTGTCCTTTTCCCACCTTTACTGTACCTTTCTTCCTCCCATACCACTCCCCTTTAGGTAGAGATTTATATTTTTTTCTCCTCCCTTTTTCTTGCTGTTATAAAAATGCAAAATTCTGCGTGGATTATGAACTCTGGGTTTCTTCATGAATGTTCATTTCTCTTGTAATAAACCTAGTTTTCATATAAGTTTTGCAAAGTTATGAGAGCCTCTTGACAGACAGGTGCTTTAAATATCATTAGTCCATTTTATAAATAAGGTTAAGTGATTTGACTATGGGCATCCTGCTGGTATCAGTGATGGGATTTGGACCCAACTCCCTCTTGTTTCTGAATCTGCAGTTTTTCCCACTACTTGACATTAGAAACTATAGACTATGTACAAGATGGTTCTGTGCAGAAGGTGGAGTATTTTGATGAAATAATTAACAAACTTACATCCTCTTTAGCAGTAGCTAAAGTATATCACAAAATATAGCTATAACCTGAAAAATTCAATGAAAGCAAACTTTATGGTGTATACCAGGCGAAATAACTAAAGTTATATGTTTTTCCTCCATTTATTCCTCACTTGCTAAATACTGATCAACCATTTTGATTCCATGAAACAGAGCTCTCTGGAGAAAAGAATTTTCTGCAACCATAATTCTAATAATCTAATAATCTAATCCTAAATTTAGGAATTGAAATGGAGCATATCATCTTATTTCTCTATATGTGGAGTCCTTATAAGCTAGCCAAGTAACAATAAATATTGTTATTTTTGCTTTTATATCTTTATCATTGGTCCACTTCTTAATTTGAAAGACTGTGATTACACAGTTTCTTTGTACTCAGAATCAACCTTAATCTTAAAAAGGCCAAGGTCTCCCACTGCATCCTGGGCTATCTCTAGTCATCCTGATCAACATTTGGCCACTGGACCCCAATGGGTCTGGAGGAAAAAGTGAGACTGATGACTTTGTGCAGTCCTCCACTCAAATCAAAGTCGATTGCATCATCATCATCTCCCTGATGTCATGATCCTCTTTGAGAACAAAGGACAAAGCACAACCACAACCACAACTCAAAAACACAAAATGAAACTCATTTCTTGCATCAACTCAAGACTTTCCATTAAGAAAGACATTCTTAATATTTTTAAAAACATCTTAGACCTCTTTGGCAGTCCAGTGAAACCTACAGATGCCTTCTCAATTTCATGCATTAAAATAAGATATATAGAATCCTTTGTTTGTCAAATAATCATTGAAATGTTTTGTTTTATGTTTTAAAAGTTCATGGGCCCAATATCAAGAACCTTTGTTCTAGGATTTTCCAGATTAAAAATAACAGGAAATGGCTACAAAAAGTAAGAGACCATTTTCGTAGATGTTCAACATGAGTAGCTCTTATAAGAATTTACTGTTTTTTTTTAATGTAAGTTCTTTAAGCAAAATAACAATTTTTTTTAACTTAAACCAAAGAGTTACTATTGTTGATATTTCAGATATCACCTATCCAGCTACCCTGCCCCAGCCCTCCCTCTCCCCCAGTGAAAATCTATTACAGAGGATTCAACATACCATGAAATTTTTGGACTCAGGTATTGAATAAAAACAAACCACCCCCATTTCTAAGTATAGTTAAAAATGCAATGCCAGCCTCAGATTTAGTCAGCACAACTAAAACTGAATAAAATATTATAAGACAGTTTTTAAAATTCTGATGATGCATACACATTTAAGAACAGATTTTTAAACTATCAGTATTAAAGATCATTTTAGAATATATTATCACCTCCTGTAAAATAACAGTTGCTAAAGCATCTATAAATAAAGATATGACACATAATAATCATGTGTTATTCTAAGTCATATATCAAGCTGTAATTCCAGATGTTTTATGTTTATTACACAAATTCAGTCATTTGAACCTCCCACCTAGGAGATCAGAGAAGTTGTCCTATTTCTGTATCAAAGAGCGTGATAATTCATTCCAATAGAAAGATAAGAGAGGTTTTACATGAATCTCTTTCAGTACTACAAGTACAAATGTTCCCCTCCTATAAACACCAGAGGGAAGACAATATGGGATTTGGGCTTCATTGCTCTGACCCTTGTCTTAGCCATGCAGCTGTCTTTATTGAAAGATGTAATTTTCATAAGAGTTCACTAGGCCTGCAATCCTTTCAACCCCAGCCTTGTCATCTTTTTCTCACTCAAATGAAAAATGTATTTTTTGAGGCCTAAAATGATTCCCTCCCCTCCCACCTCCCCAACGAAACTTGCAGGGCCCTGGAATGAGTTTTTGACAACTAACCTTATTTTTACTCAGTCATACATCATCAGACCAACACAGATCTTATAGTATATTACCTAAGTCCAGATGAAGTATTGGCCTAATAGATCATAAGGACCACATCACTTCTGTGATACATTCACTGTAATGTCAGCCAGTCAGCCAAAAGCCATAGAATGACTTAGACTTTTCAAGGTTTATTTAAAGGAGTGTTATTTAATTTGTGAATGCAGCCGGGATTCAAAAGGCAAGCCTTCTTTTCCTGGGTATAGAGTGAGCTGTTATGTTCTTGGGAGTCTGCTAAGAAAACTGATTAGGGTAAATAAAGTTTAGGCAAAGGGGATCAGTTCCTCTCCTTGCTTTTAAACAGGACTTCAGATGCTATTTGTCAATTTCCCTTTGAAACTTCATGGTGCAAAGAAATTACCGTTCTATACCAGGGTCAGTTCCTGGAAAATATTATGAAGTACACAAGTCTGTAACTGGCCTCTCTTTCCCCCTTTTCTTAGTATCCTCTCTAGATCCTTAGGTCTTTGCTCCTGAGCTACTATGCCCTCTCTCCTCCTTTCCAGCTTTATTTTGTAAACCCTGCTGTAATAGATACCTCAAATTCCTGACTTGTTCCTTTCCAAACATATCCCTCAGATAAATACTTAAACTCTCCTGAGTCCCATAGACTTTTTCAAGATGAGTCACAAAGAATTACTAACATAAACCAGTCTGTTGTCTAATGTTAGTTCATAGGGTCATAGGAGTCTAACTTTCTGCCTGGAAGGATCTTAGAGGATACCTCCTCCAACATTCTCATTTCAAAGATGAGGAAACTGAGTCTCAGACAGGTTACACAAATTGTCCAAAGTAACACAATTTACCAAGGCAAGATTTGAGCATCTGACTGCAAAGCAGACAATCATTCCATGATACCAGCAAGTTGATTTTTACCAAGTCATATTCATGAACTGGATAGTAACCCAAAGGGAGACTAGAATATAGAGCTTTTATTTTAATAAGGAATCAAGAAGTGAAAAAAATATATGAATGGGTACTCAACTGTGATGTTTTGAGAATTATTTTTTAGTGTTGGAAGAGACCTCAGGGTCCATTGATTCCAACCCCTTCATTTTGCAAATGAGGAAACTGAAGTACAAAGAGGAAGATACCCAGGGTACTATGGGATAAAAGTGTCTAGGGCAAGATTTGAACTCAGGTCTTCCTGACTCCATGCCCAGTTCTCTATATACTGTAACACATGTTACTGTCCTTATCATGAGACTTGTTTCTTACTATGAGAATTAAATGATAATTCTCAGCTGAAAAAGGTTCAGCAAACAGGAAAGTGGTAAATATGTTCAACCCGAGAAGCCCAAACTGTATATGCCACTTTTGGAAAGCTGAAAAGGCAAGAGGTGGGAGGGAGGCAATAACTGACAGCTCACCTAGGAGGAAGGAAATTAGAACAACAACAAAAGAGGGAATCCTATGGAGGGTCAAGATAACCATCAGGAAATGTTAGAATGATGGTTCTGACAGGAAAATTACTTTAGAAATTTCAACCAATCTAATTCTTCAAAGACTCCTGTAGGTGAAGCTCTTCCATGGGCTGGTACTTGGCACCCAAAGAAACCTTTTCTGGAGTATGAATAATGGTGAGAATTGCTGACATCATATCAGACTAGCAAGGTATACTTTCTGGCATCCTTTAAATAAGCACATATAAGTGGCTATGTTCCCTGGTTTGTAAGTCCAGGGAATGATGTGGCATCATTTTTGAAAGAGTAAAGAAATTTCAAAAATATACCTCCCATATAATTCATAAAGGCACAAGATTTTTAAAGGACTCCTGAGTTGAGACTATAGGTTACAGGCAGTTAAGTATAATAAATACATATAGTTGCAGAGATGGTTGAGAACTATCACTCTAGATATCATTTGTATAATATATTATGGTTTGCAAATCACTTCACAAACATTATCTCATTTTATCCTCACAACAACCTTGAGAAACAGGTAAAGTTATTATCCCCATTCAGGAAACTGAAATAGAGCTTAAGTGACTTGTATGGGGTTTAACATTTGGAAAGTGTCTCATAATTACAGAGTTAGAAGGAAACTCAGAAGTCCTCTGATTTTGTCTCATTGTATAGATGAATAATTTGATGCTAAGAAATGTTAAGTGATATAATATTATTAGATCATATCAATCTGAGATGGAGGCATTGTGATACCAAGCAATTCTCAGATCTCCTATTACTAATAACAGTAACTAATATTTATACAATTCCTTGAGGTTTAAAAAGCACTTTACATATTTTAAATAATTTGATCCCCACAACAAATGTAAGAAGTGGGTGCTGTTATTATCTGCATTTTACAGATGTCCTTGATTAAAGAGAAAGGTAGAGAAAGAATGGGGAAAATTATCTCATGTTAAATAACCATTCAAGGAAGAGCTTTTACATTGGAGAGGTAAGTGTTGGGTGGGGGGGGAAACAACTAAGACTCATTATTAACTAAGATGTGTGCGTGTGTCTGTCTGTCTATCTGTCTGTACTCAATTGGTAATAGAAATTTCTCTTGGGGCAGCTAGGTAGCACAGTGAATAGAGCAGTGGCTCTCTAGTGAGAACTTTAAGTTTAAGTCACCAATGAACACAGTTGGTGCAGTTGTGAATTGATTCAACCATTTTGGAATGTAATTCAGACTTATGCCCACATAGTATATAACTATGCATACCCTTTGACCCAGCAATATCACTACTCAGCCTGTATCCCAAAGAGTATTGAAAAAAAAAAAAGGAAAAAAGTACCTATGATGAGGTCTGGGATGCTTTTGTCTGTAACCTCAGTTTGTAAAATCTCACTTGTGTCCGGGTACCTATGTATGTAACACCAGTTTGTAACAAGCCTGTGCAATTAAGTTGTAAAAGTCATACTTTCCCCCAACTATAAAGGCATTAACTCTGCCTCTCCCCCACCCCCAGCCTAAAAGTCTTTTTGCTGAGCTAGCAGCCTGCCTAGATACAGTTTGCCATGAATACATCCTCAAGTATTTTTAAAGAAATACATAGCTCCTTTGTTCTTAGTGGCCAGCTGCACCCAGAAACCTTGAACAACGTTATCAGAGAGATAACTCTCTCCCAAGATCGTACCTCCTGGATCCCTAATCAGTCTAGCTTCCAAATTTGGCACCTCCTGAAACAATCAAGCCTATCCTCCCAACAGCCATATTGGACCTATATCATTCATCTTTGACCAAAAAGTTACCTAGTGACATGTCAAGGCAAAAACCACACCTCTCTCTCCCCCCCCCCCCAAGGGGGATTTCCCAGTGAACTATGGGCAATATGGCTGCGCAGTTGACATAAAAAGTACATGTCCCTTTAAGCACTGATCACTCCCAAACTCCTCCCTAACTCCACCCTTGCCCACCTAGTTAGCATAATCAACCTATGACTGACAGTTTTATGGCTTTAAAAACTGCACCTCTAGCCCCTGCACTTTGCAGGCTTTCTCTGACACCCCCATGCCTGCTGCAAAGCATAACATAGAACTTTATAACTCTGCCTTAGATCTCTGTCAGCTTGCAGGTCTCTACCCCTCCTCTCCCGCCTGCTTCAAAGTCAGTGTAACAATAAACTTTTATAATTCTGCCAAAAAACAGCTGAGTCCAGTAATTCATTTCGGATGATGAACCCTCAAAGGATTTCAATAGAAATCCTCCCCTTCTCTATACCTCTTCACCTACATGTACAAAAGTATTTATAGCAATTATTTTGGTGGTGGCAAAAAAAAAATGAAAATCAAAGACATGCCCATCAGTTGGGGAATGACTGAGGATTTTTGTGGTATTTGATCATGATGGAATGAATAATATTGCACTTCAGAAAATGATAAGTAGGCTGCTTTCAGAAAACACTGGAAAGAGTTACATAAACTGTTGCAAAGTGAAGTGAGTAGAACCAAGAGAACAGGGTACAAAGTAACAGCAATATTATGTTATGGTCAACTATGAATGATTTAGCCCTTTTCAGTAATAAAATTATGCAAGGACTTATGATTAAAACAAACAAACAAAGAAACTGCTACCTGCCTCCAGAGAGAAGAGAAGTTGAAGCATATTTTTTATATTATTCATTTTCCTTGGATTTATTTTTTGTCTGTTTTCTTTTACAACACAGATACTTTGGCAATAAGTTTTGCATGACTGAATGTGTATAGTCTATATCTAATCACTTACTGTCTCAGAGAGGGGCAAGAGTAGGAAGGAATGGAAGTAGAAAATTTGGAATTTTTTTAAATGTTAAGAATTGTTTTTATTTGTAATTGGGACAAAATGAAATATTTAAAGTCTATATAAAAAGGAAAAAAATAGTAATGAAGGAGTCCTATGAAATTCCTTTAGTAACATAAATATGGTTTTTATACCTAAACCAGGAAGAGCAAAAAGAAGCAAAAAAAAAGAAGCCTACTGTAGACCAATTCCCTTAATGAATATCCCTGCAAAATTTTTAAACAAATCAATACAAATCATCCACATTTCTATATATTACCAACAAAACCCAGAAAGAAGACCTAGAAAGAGAATTTCCTTTAAAAATAACTGCAGGGAGTATAAAATATTTGGGATTCTACCGGCAAAGAAAAACTTAGGTACTATATAATATGATTAAAAATTTTCACACAAATATATATCTAAAGAATTAGAGGAATATTAATTGCTATAGTCTGAGTCATTATAATAAAAAATGATAGTTCTACCTAAATTCATTTACTTATTGTGTGTTATATCAGTTAAACTACAAAATGATTATTTTATGTTACTAAAAAAAAAGAAGAGGGCAAGAATATAAAGAAAATAAATTTTTAAAAAACTAAAAAGGAAGATGGCCTAGTACAGCCATGTTTCAAATTATATTACAAAGCAAAAATCATCAAAACAATCTGGTGCTGGCTAAGAAATAGAGTGATGAAGTAGATGAGTGAATTAGATTGGGTACATAGTGCACAGTAGTAAATGACCATAGGAATCCAATGTTTGATAAAGCCCAAGATCCATGCATTTGGGGTAAGAACTGATCATTTGACAAAATTTTCTGTGAATACTAGAAAGCATTTTGGCAGAAACTAGGCATAGAACAGCTTACTCTATATCAAGATAAGGTCAAAATGGATTTTTTTAAAAATTAGACATAAAGAGTGATATCATAAATAATTTAGGAGAAGATGGGAAAATGTACCTGTCAGACATTTGGATTAAGGTAGAGTTTGTGACCAAAGAAGTAATAAAGACAATCACAGGAAATAAAATGGATAATTTTCTTTACAAAAACTAAAAAACTTTTCACGAACTATACTAACACAGTCAAAATTACAAGGAAAACAGAACTCTGAAGGAAAAAAAAATATAGCAAGTTTTTCTGATAAAGACCTCATTTCTCAAATATATGGGGAATTGAGCTAAATTTATTTAAAAAAAAAAGCCAAATCATTCCCTAGTTGATTAAAGGATATAGACAGAAAAAAAAATTAGAAGAAATAAAAGCTATCACTAGTTACATTTAAAAAATGTTCTAAGCACTACTGATTAGGGAAACATAAATCAAAACAACTCACATTTTACCTCATACCTATCAAATTGACTAAAATGACAGAAAATGAAAATGACAAATGCTAGAGGGAATGTGAAAAAATTGAGACAATAATATAGTGTTTGTGAAGTTTTCAACTGGTTTCACCATTTTATTTTATTTTATTTTATTTTTTTGGAGGGAGGAAAGCAGGGCAATTGGGATTAAGTGACTTGCCCAAGATCACACAGCCAGCAAGTGTTAAGTGTCTGAGATCAGATTTGACTCAGGTCCTCCTGACTCCAGGGCCAGTGCTCTACTCACCATGCCACCTAGCTACCCCAAGTCTCACCATTTTAGAGAACAATTTGAAACTATGTCCAAAAGGCTATGAAACTTTGCATACCCTTTGACCCAGAAATACTACTATTATGTCTGTTTCCCACAGGGATCAAAGAAAAGGAAAAAGTACCTATTTATGTAGAAATCTTTATAGCAGCACTTTTTGTGCTGGAAAAGAATTGGAAATTGTGGTGCTGCTTATCAGTTGGGGAATGATTGAACAAGTTTAGGTATATGATTGTGATGGAATACAGTGTTATAAGAAAAGATAGATAGGATGAAATTTTGTAAGGATGAGCAATTGTGAGGCTTAGTTGATTTGATCAAGACAATGATCTAAGACAGTTCCAAAGGCCCTACACTGAAAAATGACATGCACTTCTAGAGACAACTGATGAACTGTTAATATATATTGAAGCATACTTTTCTCTTTTTTTGTTTTTACTTTGCTTATTTTTGTCCACTTTTGTCTGTTTTTCTTTGCTCCATAGCTAATATGAAAAATATTTGCATAACTTCACATGTATAATTAATAACAATTTTCTTGCCTTCTCAAGGAGGGGGCAGGGATGGGAGGAAAGGAGATGTTTCTTAACTCAAAATTTTAAAAATGAATGTTCAAAAGTTATATGTAATTAGGAAATACTTAATGAAATTATATACATACATACATATATACACATACGTACAAACACATACATATTCACACTGTACATACACACATATTTAAAATAACATCACTTTGATTGCTGATTGGTGGTTGGATTGGAGTGAGAAGAGACTAGACCAGGCAGACCATACACCAAGCCATTTCGACAGTCTAGGAGTGAGGTGCTGAGGCCTTACGCTAGAGTGATGACAGTCTCAAATAAGAAAATGGTACATATGAGAACGATGTTACAAAGGAGCAATCAATAGGTTTGGGCAACAGATTGGACATGAGGGTTTAGATATAGGAGACAAGAATGACACCTATGGTCTAAGGCTGGGGAATTGAGAGGTTGGTAGTTCCCTTAAGAGTAATAGCAAAGTTTGGAAGGGGAAATGATAATGAATTCCATTTTGAACATTTTGATTTTGACATGTCTGTTGGACATCTAATTCAAGATGTCTGAAAGGCAGTCAGAGATTTGAGTTTGGAGGTCAGGAGAGAGGTTGAAGCTGAATAAATAAATCTTAGACTCATCAGCATAGAGATAATAATTAAATTCATGGTAGCTAATTTGGAATAGTATAGAGTGAAAAGAGAAGAGGTCCCAGGACCAAAAATAATAATAATAATAAAATGGGGAAAGGAAAATGCTTTGGACAAAAAGGTACCAGCATTTTTATAACCCAGGAGCAAACTAGGAAAAACACACATGCTAAATATCTTGATGCTGGATGAGGAACCAGCAAAGGAAACAGAAAAAGAGTTTACAGATAGAGGAGGAAAATCTGAAGAAAGTGATGTTTTCCAAACCTAGGAAGAAGAGAATATCAAGGAGAAGAGGGTTAATGTCAAAAGTTATAAAGAGGTCAGTAAGAATGATTGAAAAAAGATCTTTGATCCAGTCATTTTAAAAATATTTGGTAACTTTGGAGAGAACAGTTTAAGCAGAATGATGAAAGTGAAAATCTGATGGGTTAAGAAGAAAATGAGAGGAGATAAAATGGAGAAAAGCATTGTAGGCGGCAGCTTAGGTGGGGCAACAGACAGAATACTGGACTTGGAGTCAGAAATACTCATTGTTCTGAGTTCAAATCTGACCTCAGACATTAACTGTGTGATCCTAGGCAAGTTACATAATCCTATGTACATGAGTTCCTCATCTGTTCAATGAGCTGGAACAGGAAATCACTCCAGTATCTTTACCAAGAAAACCTCAAAAGGGGTAGTTCGTGACTGAAAATGACTGAACAACAATTGCAGGTGGTCTTGTCAAAGAGTTTTCCCACCAATAATAGAAATAGCTTGATAAAGAGGATGGGAAGATTGAGGATATTTTGAGGATGGAAGGACAGGGACATAGTTATAGGCAGCAGACAAGGGAGAGATTTAGGATAAGTGATAGAGTAAGGATAAAAGCAAGGACAATCTGTTGGAAAAGATGTAATGGATTGGGATCACTTGCATAAGAAGAAGAGTATGCCTCAGCAAGTAGTTGGGTTACATCATTACGTGATACAGGGATAAAAAAGAAGATAGTGGTAGGAGGAATCAGAGTCTTATCAGATGAGGAAGGGAAGAAGAGGAAGTTCTCAGCAAATGGCTTTAATTTTTCCCATAAAATATGAGGCAAAGTGCTTGGGTTTGAAAGTTAGGGAATAGTGAACCATGGGAAGTTTGATGCTAGATTTAAAAAAAAAACAGTTTGGAAGAGGCTGCTATGGAGAGTGGATTAATGAGGTGATAAAGGAGGTGTAGAAAGATGACTTAGTAGCAAAGGACATTTGAGGTTGCATAACTTAAATCTGTAGTGGACTTAGAATGATTGGATGATTTTATTTCTACCTTCATTTAGGGGCTTGAGATAACATTGGAGGCAGCAGAAAGTGGGAGTAGGAGTCATTCAAGTCTGAAGCCTGGTAGGGCATAATCAGTGATATGATAAGTAAGTCAGGAACTCAAGAGAAGAAGACAATGTGGAGTTGGTTCAGTTCACAAAGGGATCTAGATGAGGAAGATAGAGGTGAGATGGACTAGTATAGGAGTGATGGCCTAGGAGAGAACTGAGGGGTTGACAGACTGGAGGTCATGGTATATATTGAGTCAGATTTTATATGAAAAGACAGAGGGAAATAAAGGCAGTAGTCTAGTCCTTTACCCACTGGGTTGCTCACCTGATTATTATATTAAGATCCAATATTTTGAGCCAGAAGGGAGTTTAGACACTCCTAATCCAGACCTTTCATTTTATTCTTTTCATAGATAAAGAATCTGAGGCCCATAACTAAAAAACAAAACAAAACAAAGATTTTCCATCCCTACTAATTATGATCATATCTCTTTTCCATTTTTGTGACTAAATAGCTAAGAAGGTGATTTATAATTTGCCTTCTTTCCCCTTCCCTTCTCCTTCCCCCTCCCCTTTCCATTTCCATTCCCTTTCCCTTTCACTTTTCCTTCCATTTCCCTTTCCCCTTCCCTTTCCCTTCTCCTTCCCTTCCTCTTTCCCTTCCCCTTCCCTTCCCCTTTCCCTTTCCCTTCTCTTTTCCCTTTCTTCTCCCTTTCCCTTTCCCTTCCTTTTCCCTTTCCTTTTAATCTCTGTGTGTATGAAAATGTATATATATTTATATATAGATATATATAGATATATATATAGGTTTATATCTATCTATATCTATATCTCTCTATCTATCTATCTATTTATCTATCTATCTATACCTCTCTATAGATTTGTGTGTATGTGTACATACAAAAATAATTTCAAGACGTAGAGGGCATTAACCCCTGATGGTACTTCATAAGATGTGGATGTGAATTATAATTTAAGGAAAAATAAATCTTAAGAAGATAGATGTGAGAAGGGAACATATTGCAGATATGAGAAATAGCTAGTAAAAAAAATGCATGGGAATAGGAAATGGATGTCATTTAGACCCTCTGTCCCTCCAGGTACTTATATGTAAAATGAAACAGTAGAATCAAATAAATTGTACAGAACTCACAGCTCTCAATTTACCTAAAACAGAGACATCTCTTTTCACTTAAATGTCTCTAGTCCTCTACCAGTCAAAGAAGCTCAATATTAATCTCTACTCTTGTCTCAGAAATCCTAGGCATCTGAGTGATTCAGTGGAAAGTGCTGGACCTGGTGTCAGGAAGCCTCGAGTTCAAATCCAGCCTCGGACATTTACTAGTTGTGTAAACCTAGGAAAATCACTTTGCCTAAATTTCCTCAACTGTAAAATGGGAATAATGACTGCATCAGCTTTCCAGGGTTGTTATGAGGGTCAAATGTGATATTATTTGAAAGAGCACTTAACACGTTGCCTGGCACGTCATTGGTAACATGTAAATGTTTGTTCCCTTCCCTTTGGTTTCATGTCTTCAACCCGTATCACCTATGTTTGAGGTTCTAGCCCTACTATTTTAACTCTTGTACTAGATGGTCTATATCATCTCCTAGATCCTTGATCTCAATTTCTGTCTTCTCTTCCTACAAGGTACTCAATATTTTTTTATTAATAGATTGGTTGAGTCAAATGTCTTTTGAGATTGTGCTAATCAGACTGCATGCTAATTCTTTCCATCTGCTTTATCAAGTTAGCCAGCATTGTCTGGATCTCAGAAGCCAATTGGATTGACTAATGCAACAGCTTGGGTACCTAGGTGGCATAGTGCATATAGCACCAAGTTTGGAGTCAGGAAGACCTGAGTTCAAATGCGGCCTCAGACACTTACTAGCTGTGCGACCCTGGGCAAGTCACTTAATCCTGGTTACCTCAGTTTCCTCATCCGTTAAATGATCTGGAGAAGGAAATGGCAACGTATTTGAGTATTTTTGCCAAGAAAATCCAAATGAGATCACAAAGAGTCAGAGACTATTGAAAAGATTGAATAAAAGCAACACTAACAGTTATATAGACCTCTAAGTTTAGTAAAGAATTTCATATGCATTGTTTTAGGGGGCTTCACATTTATCCCATGAGGTTGGAGTTATTGTCATCATCCCCAATTATAGGTGACAAAATTTTATCTTAAAAAAGTTAAGTGACTGGAAAAAAGTCACACAATCAGTGTAAGAAACTGAACTTGAATCCAAGAACTGCTGGCTCAGGTTCTACACTCTTCCCAATGCACTACATTGTCTTTTTCCTTTTACTGATACTTTGGGATATTGGGGATAGCGCCATATTTACAAATGACAAATGAAAGAGATCATGACCACATGAGTCACTGCTCTAGAAAAATTTTAAAATGATGAGACCTGACATAGCCATACAACTTACATAATAATCTATATCACTAATTGAGACTTGCAGTAAGTCCAACTTTTACTAACTTAGCCTATGGTTCCTCATATAGAAATCTGCGCTGGGTCTCCAAAGAATTTTGAAGCTGATAGTTGAAACAGCTATGCAAATAATTTGGACACTGCTATTATAAAAATCAGGACAAAGCCATAGTTCAAGGCCAGAATTTTCAAGACTGAGTTTTAATTGAAAGTCTTAGCTCTGGGCCATGTTTGCATAGGGAAAGTAAAGAACAAACCATCCCTTTGGATCCAACCTACATAGAGCATACTTTATCATTACCCATACGTTGACATTAGGCCACATGTCAGGAGATTAAACATGACTTTAAAATGGGGTTTTCCCCATATGGTTTCAGGAGAGTTTTCTCTGTGTTACTAAGTGTGATGACAGCTACTACACTCTGTGACCTCCTGTAGGCTCTGTCAGGCCCTGTCTAGCTGAGAGGCTATTTACTTTAATTACCCAACCACATCTTATGCAATGTCAAGTGGTAACTCAGCCAATAGCTTGTGTCACCACTGCATAATTTGAACATCTTCACTTTTTGACAGCAGATTTGTGTCACACGTTATTGGTTGACCTTTAAGTATTTTACCAGCCCGTTATGACAACAGTGGCAAAATTGATGAAAATTGATGATGCTTTAAAAACACACAATTAGAGTGGCTTGATTAGAAATGAAATACATATTGAGTAACTTCTTTGAATATGATATACAAGCACTAGCATTAATGATAAAACTTTTTTTTAATATAATGAACCGTAAAATTGCAGTTGGCATTCGAGAGCACTCTAGCAGATAAGTAAGGCAATTTTCCTCATCATTTTTCCTTTTGTTGTCAATCTTGTTGCATAGTCCATTGCCTTTTCAATGAGTGATAATGGGAATATTCAAGATTCTGATATGCTCGAATGTCTACACTTAGGTAAAAGTACTCTGGATTATATCTATCCATTTTTAATCAATGTTACTATGTAAGAGTTGTGTCTATAAAGTTTTAATAGAAACTTACTAATATGAGAATGCCAGTGGAGTTACTTGGTATTGAGGAATCATATTTTGTTATATACCTGCCCTTGGAAGCATCCATTGTAATGTCTTACCTTGCTAGCATGTCCTGAATGAATGCATTCATTCTTAGATAAGTCCACTGGAAAGGTTCTAGACTTGTATTTAAACCCTGATGAATAATTCATGGAGCTCTCTTTTCCTTCTTAGAGAATTCTATGTATTGTCTACAAAAGTATAAAAGAGAGATAATACTTGGTATGCTCTGATTGTACAAAAAAGTCATTTTTCTAGGATCTGGTAACCTCTTTTCCTACTCTCCTGATTCTTCCCTAAATGGCATTTATTATTACTTCGTAAACCTTTAGAGTGGAAAACTATAGATGCATTCTAAGTCAGTTCTAAGAAAATTGTGAAATAGGGAGTTTTCTTTCAGTACTAGCCTTTTATAATCCATCTAACCATCCATCCATCCATCCATCCATCCATCCATCCCCATCCATCTAATAAACATTTATTGAGCAATGATGAGCAATGCGCTGTGCTAGTTGTTATGAGTAAGGCCTAGATCTCAAGAATCTTTCAGGTTTTCAGGTCAGTAGAAGTGAATTTTACTCAAGAGAGAATCAAAGCACCATGATATTTCAAAGTCAAAAAAATGTCCTGTTTTTCATTAAGCACAGATCTGGCCATGTCACTGCCCTACTCGTTAATTTAAAAGTTTCTCAAATTTTGCTAGGTTCTATTTGATTTCTAAAGCCTTTCAACAACTTGTCCCAAAGTGCAATATTTCCAGCAGCCTTATGCGTTATTTCTCTTTCTATATCCTACAACCAAACTGGACTTCTTCATTTCCCTAACACATGTCATCCAATAATTATCTCTCAACCATTGTCCTGGTAATCTCCATTGTCTGGAATGCACTCTCTCCTCACCTTTGCCTCCTAGAATCCCTTACTTTCTTCAAGATTAAATGTGTGCTACTTTCTACATGAAGCTTTTCTTGATCTCCCCTCCTACCAATATATTCTCTAAATAACTACTATGTATTTATTTGATTTAATTCTGCACATATTTATTCATATTATATATGCTTACATTGTACTCCCCTTCTGTTCAGAATATAAGCTCTCAGAGGGAAGAAATTATCACAATTTTATCATTATGTTTCCAGCACTTAACAGAGTGCCTGACACATAGTAGGTGTTTCATAAGCACCTTTTGGCTAACTGATGGATTAATTAAAGGGGGAATAAATCTGAAAATGGTCATCACTGAGCTGACTATTTTATGATGAATAAGAGTTTATCAGGTAGAGATGATGAAAAATGGGCATTCCAATGAAAAAGAGCTGAATTAGGGAAGCAAAACATTTACTACCATGACAACTCTACCTTGGTTGATCTTCCTAGAAAAAACCTTTTGCTCTAATTTTAATGCTAATCTTTTTAATGACACTTTCAGAATTTTTAAATGCTTTGCATTCACTCTCTCACTTGATCTACATAGAAGCCTTGTGAAGAATCTCAACACTTGCATCAGGATTCTCATTTTACAGTTGGAGAAGCTGAGATTCAAAGAAGATAAGTGACTTCTCCAAGGTCACACAGCAGGAAATTTCAATGATGGGATTTGACCTGTGTCTTTTTTTTTTATTTCAAGTCTAGTGTGTTGTTTGTTATTTAGTCATTTTCAGTCATGTCCAACTCTCCATGAGTCCATCTGGTGTTCTCTTGGCAAAGACACTACAGTGGTTTGCCATTTCCTTCTCCAGCTCATTTTACAGATGAGAAAAAAGGAGGCAAAAAGGGTTAAGTGACTTGCCCAGGGTCGTACAGCTAGTAAGTATCTGAGGCCAATATACTTTGTATTAAACCAGGATGCCTCAGTTGCTCTGGACAATTCTCAATAAAGTTAATTGTCCTACCCGTTATTCCCTGATCAACAACCATATGGTAATCTGGAAATTGAGCCAAAATATTGCTTGAAATGATATAAATTTTAGGAAACAGTACGAGCCATTAAGAGAAAGCAAGACCTGATGGAAAAACTTGGTTTTCTAAAACAGACTTTGGCATGCAAATGCTAGAATTTAAAAACCTGCTCTCATACTGTCATCAATTAACTCAATGACCAACCATGACTTCAGACATATGCTAAAGCATGCTACCAACCTCCTAAAAATGATTCCCACAGATTACTATTATTATTATTTTTTTTGGTGGGATGAACATGGTCAATAGGAATATTTGTTTTGCATGACCATGAATATTTTTATGAAGGTTTTGGCTTTTTTTGTTTTGTTTTGTTTTCAAATGAGGAAGGAACAAGATAAAGAGAATATAGATATGTTTTTTAAAAAAATGGGAAAGACTCCACTGCTCTTATGAACATGTTGTAACCACCATCTCTAATTCTGATTTCTGGAGAAAATCTTTCCTAAAATTGACCAATTGAAATAATACCTTCTCTAGTGGATATTGCCTGTTTCACCAATATGGTATTTTCTAAAATATTCAAAGAACAGCTTTGAATCCCATTTCTGCCACTTGCTATATGACCTTGGACAAATCACATCACTTGTCTACATCTCAGCTTCCTCATCTGAGTCCTCAACTTCTGAGTTCCCTCCCAGTTTTAAACAACATTATGAACAAAATTCATAATCAGATAAACTTTGATTATAATTTTAAAAATGAATAGCTGGAAAGATCAAAGAATCAGCCAATGCATTTGGGCTTCGGGGGCAGCCTAGTGACTGAACTATGTTGTGAGATTTTACCCTAAGTTCAGGCAAGCTGGCAAAACATAAGTAAATGTCAACCTGCTCATCATTTCTTATAGCACAATATTATTCCATTACATTCATATACCACAAGTTGTTCAACCATCTCCCAATTGATGGGTATCGCCTCATTTCTAGTTCTTTGCAACCACAAAAAGTCATTATAAATATATTTGTATGTGTAAGTCCTTTGCCCATTTTTATGTTCTCTTTGGGATACAGTCCTAGAATTGGTATTGCTGGGTCAAAGGGTATGCACAGTTTTATAGCTCTTTGGGCATAGTTCCAAATTACTCTCCAGAATGGTTGTATCAGTTCATAACTCTACCAACAATGCATTAGTGTTCCAATTCTCCCACATCTCCAACATATATAATTTTTCTGTTTTGTCACATTAGTCAACCTGATAGATGTGATGTCATGCCTCAGAGTTGTTTGGATTTGCATTTCTCTAATCAAGAGTGATTTAGAACATTTTTTCATTTGACTATATATTACAGATTTAATTTCTTCCTTTGAAAACTGCCTATTCATATCCTAGGACATTTTTTCAATTGGGGAATGACTTGTAAGGTTATGAATTTGACTCAGTTCCCTATGTACTTTAGAAATGAGGCCTTTATCAGAGACTCTGACTGTAAAAATTGTTTCCCAGCTTTCTGCTTCCCAATCTGCTTTATTATCTAAAAGAGCAGTTAGATGGCAGGGTGGATAGAGCACTGGGAATTGAGTCAGGAACATCTGAGTTCAAATCTGTAAATGAAAACCCAGGTAAATTTTTTTTTTTTGTGGGTTAACAATCTTACTTTAATCAATCAAATACCATTTACCTAGTTCAGGGGGAAAAGTCGGCACCCTGAACTTCAGAGAATACAAACAGAAGTTACAAACAAACAGGAAAACAGATCAGCAGACGACTTCCAGCATCTGACCATTACATCAGTTACCTAGTCAGTTGGAAAACAAGCCTGGCGCCATAGGCTCCACATGATCACATTCAGCCTATTAGGGAACAGAGTATACTTTCAAATATCCAAGGGTCCTCAGGGTCACGTAGCCACTTTAGCAAAGGGCCTAGGGGCAGGGAAGATCTTCAGATTCCCA
>CM053583.1:390098534-390118041 GCA_028627135.1 Pseudochirops cupreus
GAATGGAATGTCCCAATGAGGGATCTTATGGCACCACCAAATTCTGCAAGAATCAGTCTGCATCTATGATTACATTTAGTCTTGCATGCCACTTTTTAGGAAGGATGTGGACAAATTGGAATATAGCCAGAGAAAAGCAATGGGAATAATGAAGAAATTCAAAATTATTACATAAAAATAGATTATAAAACTGGAATTTTTTTCATGAAGAAGAGAATATTTCAGGAACATTTGGAAACTATGCTTGAATACTTGAAGGGGTATCATGTGAAAGAGTGGCTAAATTTATTTTGCTTGGCAGTAGAGGATAGGACTAGGACCAAGTGGAAATTATTAAAAAAACAAAAAAAGGCAGGACCATGGCATTTAAAATGAAAAGTCCAATTAAAGATAATCTATTCCAACCTCATTTTTCAGATAAAGAGACAGGAGTTTACAGAATAATATGATTTACCCTAAATTCTAGAAGTAGAAAAGGGCATACCTCAGAAATAATCCTATATCTTCTCTCTCCTAAGGCCATGGTGCCTTCCTGATGTGTCATGTGGAGTGTTCCATCTCTGCTTGTCTTTAATCAGAATCTCATTGTTGACTTGTTGAGGATGTTGTAGAAGAGATGCCTATTTCAGGTATGAGTTAGAACAGATGCTGTCATTCCATCTAACTTTATGATTCTGTGATTCAATTCCTGCCACATTTTAGGGCCCAAAGTATCACTCTTGACTGGCAAAATGCTCTAGTTATCCTTAGAGTTTAATAGACTGGATTTACAATTCTGCTTGAGATGTTTACTAGTTGTATGATTCTGGGCAGGTAACTTGACTACTCTGAACTTCAGTCTGCTGATGTATAATATGAAAGGGTTGGCTAGATGGCTTCTGAGGTCCATTCCAGCTCTAGATATAGGGTCTAATGATCCAATGACGTAACTCTGTGGCTTTATGATTTACTGCTTGCTACCTTTTTTAGACAACACACATCATTCTTCATGGGAAGCATTGTGTAGCAGTTCTTAAAATCAAGATTATGGGTTCAAATCTTGCCTCTGATACTAATCAGCTGTGTGATCCTAAGTAAATCAATCTCTCTGAACCTCAATTTCCTCATCTATGAAATGAGAAGTTTCAACTCAATAACCTCTAAGACCTTTTCCATTTGGAAAACTAAGATCCTCTTTGATGAACTATTCCTTCATCCACATATTCATTATAAATTACTTAGAGGTAGCTGAGTGGTACAATGGATAGAGCCCTGAGCCTGGAGTCAAGACCAGATTTAAAATCTAGCCTTACGCATTGATTAGCAGTGTGACTCTGTAACTTCACCTCTGTTTCCCTCAGTTTCCTCATCTGTAAAAAGGGGATCATAATAGTACCTATCTTCCAGGGTTGTTGTGAGGACCAAATGAGATACTATTTGTAAAGCATATACCTGAAATATAGTAGGTATTCTATATGTATGTATGTGTGTGTATATATATATATATATATATATATATATACTTATATATATTAGCCATTATTATTATTATTACTTACTGAGTGTACATTATGTGTATGATATAATGGAAACAAAAAATACATTTCTGTCTTCCTTAAGCTTACTGTCTAGTAGAATAGAAAATGCATGTATAGGAAGATAGGGGAATGGTATAGTATACAGAATACTTGACTAAGATTATGAAGATCTAGGTTAGAATCCTGGCTGCACCTGTGCAATTTTGCCCAAGGCACTTAATCTCTATGACTCAGTTTCTTCATCTGTAAAATGGAGAAATTAATTCTTACATTAGGGTCTTTTTGTGAGCAAATGTATTTAGAAAGCATAAAGCCTCCGTAAATGTGAGCTGATTTTATTGTCATTATGTAAAGTATCATCTTCTGAAAGTAAAATAATTGAGAAAAAAAGGTGTGGGACTTGCAGGGAGAGAGTGATTACTTCTAGGTGATGGATTAGTGAAAACAACATGCAAGAGGTGGTGACTGGAGAGGCCCTTGAGGAGTAGTTAGAAATTGAAATGGTGACGCTAAGTAGGGGAAGAGAAAAATATGTATAACAAAATGAGTGCTTCATAATTATTTGCCGATTCCATGACTGCTCTGACTACATCACTTAGAAAGCTACAAGGAGTATAAGGAAGAAACATTCCACAAGTTTTATCATAAATTCTCCATCTGTGGACATACAAATTGGATTTAATAATGCTAACCATAGGCCTACCTAATTTCCCTTGAGGGCAGAGGTCATGTCTTATCTCTATATCTACACAGCTTCCTCAGTAACAGCTAGTATGGATATAGCTCTATAAAGTTTACAAAGCACTTTTAAAAATATTATTTCATTTTATCCTAAAAACAAACATGGGGGGAGGTACTATGGTGATCCCCGGTTTACCAGTGTGAAAACTTATGCAGAGCTGCTACCTGATTTGCCCATAGTTCCACCCCATTAACTGATCAACAAAACAATCAATTAAAAATGTTAAGTGTTCACTGCGTGCCAGGAACTGTGCTAAGTGTTGAGGTCACAAAAAGGCAAAAGTCGCTCCCTTCCCACAAGGGATTTATAATCTCATGGTAACTGATGGAAACGGCGTTTGTATTTCTACATTCTGAATTTCTAGTCCTGGGTTCTATCCCCATATCCACCTAATGTATATCATAGTCTTTTCATATACCAGGTACTTAATAAGTTTGGCAAATATATAAATGGAAAATGAGTGAATGAATAATCAATAAAATAAGAAACTATTTTGATTTCATGATTTCAGAGATCGAGATTTTATGTCCAGAATGTATGTAAACAGAGTTCTTTAGCTTTGAGTACTGTGAAAGACACAGTGATTTGAATGCTGGGGTTGGAATAGGGAAGACCTGGGTTGGAATTCATCTTATAGAAACAAAATTGGCAGTCATGGACAAGTAAGTTAACATCTCTAAGTCTTTATGTCATCAGGAAAATGGGTATAATAAAACCTGAACTCCCAAATTAAAATGATACTTTTGAAACTTAAATGACATAACATTTGCAAAGCATTTCACAAACTCTAGGAGTATCGAGAGTGCAGCCATGATGGTGTATCAGCATTGCAGCATTCATAATGCTTACAGTAACTATAAGTATGCTGATATGGTTATTAATCACAAAATGTAACAGGCTCTCTACATAAAAAAATATAGCTAGAGCATTCATTTAAATACCAGAAAACTGAGTCCCAAAACCAGAAAGTCAAAGCCAACACAGTAGTTATGAAGTTGGCACAAGTAGTTAAAGTAGTACACACCCACATTCTCAAGCCTTCAAAACAGGACAGGCTACCTCAGGCAAAGATCCTCCTCTCCTCACGCTCCTAACTGCTCAGTATCCAGGCAGCTCGCTCCCAGCAGCTCCGGCCCCTGGCAGTTCCCATCCCTGGCAGTCCTCAGCAGGAGTCCTTAGCAGAGATTCTGGCCAGCTCAAAGAAAAAAGAGTTCGCAACCGCAGCCACTGCCTCTGCTGCCACTTCCAGTCAGCATTGCAGGGAGACTAGCTTGGTTCCGGCATTCTCTTGCCACCCCTTCCTGCTACGTCAGCAAGTTAAGGGGCATGGAAGATCTTCAAATCTCAGTATGGTTAGAGATGGTGGAGCAAAGAAGCATTCAGCCTAGGTCACCTAACATTTCCCTCTGAATGAAACTGAATTCTAAAGAAGAAGAGAAAACAAAAAATTAGACTAAAGCATTCTTTTAGCCCAAGACACCTTAGGAGGTCAGGAAGAGAGATTTATAACACATGAGGAGGAGGCTGGCTTGGGGCCCACGTGGATGAAAAACTAGTGAGGGGACTAGGTCGTGGCAACAGATGAAGAAGCAGCCTTGGGAGTTGTCAAGCCAGAGAAAGTAAAGGGGCTTGGCAACTGCTCAGAAAAAGATTATAAGGGAATGCTGTGGTTGCACTGCTTGGCAGACCCTGCTTGGCAAATCCATTGCTTTTATATACTTCTGAGCCATAGTTCAATAGCAGAGAGAAAGAGAGCCATGAGGAGCAGTATTACTTGCTACCACAAGTGAGCATTAGCCCTGAGAAACAGTATGAAGGGATCAGAGACCTGGAGGAACACTGTAATTTCCAGTATCAAAGGAGCAGGGAATCTGAGGAGCAATAAACTATTGCAATTCCAAGAAATCAGGTGCCCTTTTTTGCCCTTGCATCAGAATACAGACCAGGAGAGCAGTGACCACAATTCTTCCCAAATCACACCTTAACAGCAGTGAAAACATCAAAACTCTAAACAACATGATAAAGCCTGAAACTTCAGAAAGTAGACTTTTACACTTCACCCTGGGAACAGAGCCCAACTTTAAAATAAAGTTCAAAATAAAGAAGTAGAGTGGGAAAAATGAGCGAACAACAACAACAAAAGAACCCAACTCCAATAAAGTTTATGAAGAAAGGAAATATCAAGACACAAACGCAGAACTCAATGAAATCAAAACAGCTTCAAATAAAGCCCTAATGAAAAAAAAAAGAGAATTAGATACGAGACCAACAAGAAATGCTGGAAGAGCTAAGAGAAGATTTTAAAAATAAAATATGAGTAGCAGAGGAAAAATAAAGTAAACAAATGGGAACAAAGAAAGAAAATTATGGAAAGACAATAACCATCTTGGTAAAAGAGGCATAAAAAATACTGAATTCCCTATTGGATAAATGGTGAAAAGGATATGAGCAGGCAGTTTTCCAAGGAAGAAATTAAAGCTATCTATAGTCATCTAAAATATGCTCTAAATCACCCTTGATTAGAGATGTGCAAATCAAAACAACTCTGAAGTACTACGTCACACCTGTCAGTTTGGCTAATGTGACAAAGGAGGACAATTGTAAATGTTGGAGAAGATGTGGGAAAATTGGAACACTAATGCTTTGTTGGAGTTGTGAACTGATACAACCATTCTGGAAAGCAATTTGGAACTATACCCAAAGAGCTATAAAAATGCGCATATCATTTGACCCAGCAATACCGCTTCTAGGGCTGTATCTGAAAAAGGTCGGAAAACTAGGATAAGGACCCACATGTACAAAAATATTTATAGCAGCTCTTTTTGTGGTGGCAAAGAATTGGAAATCAAGGAGATGTCCATCAATTGGGGAATGGCTAAACAAGTTGTGGTGTATGAATGTAATGAAATAGTACTGTGCTATAAGAAATGAGAAGCAGATGGACTTCATAATAACCTGGAGAGACTTATATAAACTGATACTTAGTGAGGAGTGCAGGACCAGGAGAACTTTGTATACAATTACAGACACATTTTTTCCGTGATGACTGACTTTGATAGACTGGGCTCCTCTCTGCTATGCAAGGTTGTAAGACAACTCCAAAAGACTCATGGTGGAAAGGGATATCCACATTCAGAGAAAGATCTACAGTCTGAATGCAGATTAAAGCAAACTACTTGCTCTCTCTCTTTTTTGTTTTGTTTCTTCTTTCTCATTGTTCAGACATTGGTTATAATCCTTCTTTACAACCTGACTAATGTTTAATGTGAAGGTATTTGTAGATCCTATATTTCAGCGCATGCCACCACGGGGTGTGGGGAGGACTAGAGGAAGGGGGAGAAAATCTGAAACTCAAGGGATTATGGAACTGAATGTTGTAAGCCGAAGGTAAACAAACAAACAAACAAATAAATAAAAGAAATGATGAATAGGCAGACTTCAGAAAAACCTGGAAAGACTTGCTGAGTGAAGTGAGCAGATACAGGAGAACATTCTATGCAGTAACAGACACAGTGTGTGATGACTGACTTTGATAGACTTAGCTCTTTCAGCAAAGCAAGCACCTACAACAATTCCAAAAGAATCATGATGGGAAATGCCATCCACATCCAGAGAAAGAAATATGGAGCCTGAATGCAGATAGCAGCATACAATTTGCTCTTTCATTGTTTTGTTTTGTTTTTTTCTTTCTCATGGTTTCTCCCATTCATTCTAATTCTAACTAATAACTAAATTCCAGAGCTTCCAGGTCAAAGAGAAGTGGCTTCAGATCGCCAGAAATAAACCGTTTAAATATCATGGGGTCCTAAGCAGGATCTCTCAAGATTTACCACTTACCTCACAAGAGGATTTGAAATATAATATTTTGTAAGGCAAAAGATCTGAGATTACAACCAAGAATAACCTACCCAATAAAACTGAGTTTAACCTTTCAATGGAAAACAAAGGATATTTAATGGCATAGAGGACATTAAAGCATTCCTGATGAAAACACTAGAGCTAAAGAGAAAAGCTGGCTTTCAAATATGACTCAAGAGAAGCATAAAATATTAAACATGAAAGAGAAAATATAAGGGACTCAATAAGGTTAAATTGTTGACACTTTTAGATGGAATGACAATATGTGTAACTTCTAATAACCTTCTAAATTATTAGGGCAATTAGAAGGATTCTACATAGAACCTAGTGTGCAGGAGTGAATTAATTTTCTTGGAATAATGGAAAAAATGAATAGCCAAAAACAATGGATGCCTAACATCAGGGGCAAAATGGAGAAGAATAGGGAAAATGAAAGGAAAAGAGTTTTGTTTTTTTTTTTTTAGTTTAGTTTAGTTTTTTACAGTGGAGGGAGAAAAGGTGTGTGTGGTGGCGTGGACCATGATTCAAGCTCACTCACGTGTAAGTCGGTTCAAAAAGGAGAAATACATACACACGTGTATGTGGCTGTGTGTGTATCCATTCTCAGTTGGTAATAGAAATCTATCTTATCCACCAAGAAAGTAGGAGGAGAAGGGAATAAGGGAAAATGTATGTGTGAAAATATTGGATAAAGTATGTTCATGAGAGATTATATATTACATATATATATTATATATATATGTGTGTGTGTGTGTATTTGTATATATACAAACATACACATATGTAGCTTATATGTATAAACAGATTTAGAGGAGGAAGAGTAAAAATAAAAAGAAAGAAGGATAAAATGAAGAAATAGGATAGATAGAAATGCACAGTTAGAAATCAGAGCCAGGAATGTGAATGAGATGAACTCATGCATAAAATGGAAGCAGATAAGAGAATGGATTAGAAAACAGAATCCAAGGATATGTTGTTTAGAAGAAACACACTTGAAACAGAGAAATACAGAATGAGTCAAAATAAGGGTATGGAGCAGAATCTATTGTGCCTCAGCTGTGGGAGAAAAAAGCAAGGTTAGTGATCATGATCCACAACAAAGCAAAGCAAAAGCAAAAACACTTAATTAAAAGGGATAAGCAGGGAAACTACATCTTGCTAAAAGGCAGTATAGACAATGAAGTAAGAGCAATACTAGGCACTAAGCACCAAATGGCTGGGATTTATGCCAGGGTCACAGGGCTGATTCAATATTAGGAAAACTATCAGTATTATTGACCATATCAATAAGAAAAAAATAATGAAAAAATATATGATTATCTCAATAGATTCTGAAAAAGCATTTGAAAAAAATGACATCAATTCTTATTTTAAAAAGTAGAAAATATGGTTCTTTTCTTAAAACGAAAAGTATTACATATCTAAAACCATGAAAAAGCATCATCTCTAAATGGGCATAACTGAATAAGATCATGAGTAAAAAAAAAGAGCGTTGTCACCATTATTCAATATTTTACTAGAAATGTTAACTATAGCAATAAGACAAGAAAAAGAAATTGAAGAAATAAAGACAGGCAATGATGAAAAAAGTATCACTCTCGGCAGATAATATGATGGTATTCTAAGAGAAACCTAGAGAATCAACTAAAAAAAATCTATTTGAAGCAATTAATGCCTACAACAAAATTGTAGGATATGAAATAAACCCACATAAATCGTTAGCATTTCTATACAAAACCTAACTGAGGAAAATAGCACCTTAAAAGTTAAACCTGGTCAAGTGGAAGCTATGGACTCTATGAGACATCATGAATCAATCAAACAAACTCAAAAGGATTGAAAAATGCAAGAAAATGTAAAATATCTCATGGGAAAAACAACTGACCAGGCAAATACATTCAGGAGAGACATTATCTGATTCATCGGACTACCTGAAAGTCATAATCAAAAGGAGGGACTGAATAGCATCTTTCAAGAAATTATCAAGGAAAATTACCCTGATGTCCTAGAACCAGAGGGCAAAATAGGCATTGGAAGATTCCACCAATCACCACAGCAAAAGAGATCCAAAAATAAAAACCATAAGGAACATTATAGTCAAATTTCAGAAGTTTAAGGTCAGGCAAAAAAAAAAATACTACAAGTGGCCAGAAAGAAAAAAAAATCAAATACTGGGGAGTCACAAGGAGGACCACACAGGACTTAGCAGCTACAACACTAAAAGCTCAGAGGTCATGGAATATGATATTCCAGAAGGCAAGAGAGTTAGGACTACAAGCAAGAATCACTTACCCAGCAAAATTAAGCATAGTGAATCAAGGAGAAAAATGGTTATTCCATGAAACAGAAAGTATTCAAGTTTTCATAAGGAGAAGATCAGAACAAAATAAAATTAAAAAATTGAGTTTCAGTATCAAGATCCAAGACAAGCCTAAACAGTGAAAAAGGTATGAGGGGGGGAACAAAAGGTATTCAGTGGAGCTTCACTGTTTATATTCCTACACATGAGGATGATACTTGTAACTCTTAAAAATTGTATTACTAACAGTATAGATAGAAGGAATATACATAGACAGAGGGCAAGGGTATAAGATGAAATTGAGAGAATGACATAAATAATAAGGGATGAGAAATAGGTGTACAATGTGTGAAGAAGGAAGGGAGACATAGGAGTGGAGTAAATTATATCACATGAAGAGGTATTCAAGACCTATGAGAGGGGAGAGGAAGATAGGAGGCTGGATGATAGACATAGCTTAAACCTTATTCCCATCAGTATTGGCTTAAAGGGGGAATAAAATACACAATTAGTTGAATCTATAAATCTGTCTTACCTGACAGAGAAGCAGGAGGGGAGAAGATTAAGTAAAGAGCATGCTGGGGGTGGCGGAAGGTAGAGAAGGGAGGGTAGATCAGGGGATATGATAGATAGAAGCAAAATACTGCTGAAGAGGAAAGGTTTGCAGGGGAAGATGCAGGGCAATTGGTTTTAAGCAACTTACCCAAGGTCACATGGCTAGTAAGTGTTAAGTGTCAGAGGTCGGATTTGAACTCAGGTCCTCCTGACTCCAGGGCCAGTGCTCTATTCACTACCCACCTATCTGCCCCAAAAGTTCAATCTTTTAAAACTGCCAAGAGCAGAACTTGGTAGTATAACTATGGTGACTAGCAAAACTGTAATCACGTTATAGGAATGTGGCAATTAAAAAGGTTTGAGAGACATAGCTTTTGGGTAATTTAATCATATTGTTAATAAGGCCAGCACATTATTAATAAAAGAATGATCATTTGGCTATCTCTCTTAGATCAAACATCCCTAATGGTGGTAAGCCCAAGGTATATATACCCTTTGAAGAGTGAGTGTTCCTAAGGAGTTCCAATCAACTTTGATTAAGACAATTGTAGGTGGACTATATCAAAACGAAGGTTTTGGGGTACTTCACTTAGATCACCAAATCTTGGTCAAAGAAATATTAATTCCCAAATCACCTGTTTTACAAAATGGAGGACTCACATTCTCCCCAAACTTCATGAGCAAACACAATGAGCAGGAATACACCTATTAGCTTAAACTTAGAATTTCTTTTACTGTCTTTTTACATCTTGGCTTGGGTAGATCTTTAAGAGAGATTTTCCTCAGTGGTTGGTTTCTGCATGAGGAAGTAGAGAAGCCTTAGTCCTGATTTAATAATTAGTTATTAAATATAAGAGAAATAATTAGTTTCTCACAAGAAGAAGGCATATTTATTATGTTCAAGGCTAGGAGAGGGGAGGTAGGTGCAGAGATGGATATTATATGCATAACTTTCCTAACATTTCCTTCAGGCACCTGCCTATTGCTAGAACCTTTCATTTTCTCTCAAGGTGGGTTAAAACTCAAGAACTGGTAACAAGAAATTAGACCTATAATCTGGAATTGAGATTTTTTTTTTTGCTGAAAAATTTAACCCCAATTGAAATCCCAATCTTTCTTTATTGCTTTAATGTCCAGTCAAATTGGAGTAGAATAGCCTAAAGTGAGTTTGGACTTTGATTACATGAGATCCTTTTATTTTTTTTTCCCCTCCAAGTTTGGGCCCATAGAACTGTGTGCTCTATTTTGGATAATGTAAAAGAATACTATTAAGCACTTTCTCCAAAGCAGTAATCTAGTCTTTGGAGAGGCAGTATGACACTTATGTGAATTATTCATGTAAGCCTCTGTAAGAGGGGCATATTTCCTGACAAGAGATGCTCAGTAAGGGGTGTGAGAAAACTGAAATCTGCATGGGTAGAAGGGTACTGAGAGAGATTTACAAGGACGATCTCTTTGAGAAAGAAAAAGAAAAGAAAAAATGAAACTTTGGATATTTCTCCCTTTGTCTTTGGAGAAGAGAGTTTTCTAAATGTTCCACTCCCCCCCTTCCCCCTTCTTGTACTTAAGAAGCATAGATTCCCAAAGTGAGGCCCTGTCATGCAGCGTTAATTAGTAAGGGAAAGGACTGTACAAAAGGAAGACACAAATCTTCCAGAAAGATATGTTGCCATTTCATTTTTTTCTGCTTGCATTTATTTCGATACTGAAGATGAAAAGTATTCCACAGGCAAAGTGACTGATGTTGCAGGAGAAAATCTGTCTTCCAAAAAAAAAAAAAGAGCAGAGAGAATGGAGCAGGGAGCTACCAATTCCAAAGACTTGGAATTTGAACATCGACACCAACACATGGCAGTAACACAAGGGTGACTGCCAGTTAAGGAATTAAAGTCTTTGAGCTCCACCTCACATTTGCAAGATTTAATTCTTTGATGCAACATCTAGAATCTGTGCATGACTAAAGCTCACATCACCACTAGTATGCATTGCTGAGTGTCAGTACTAAGCCCCAGAAGACATCAAAAGGAGCGCGAGAGAGTAAGCCGTTATAAGAATAAACATCAGCAGCAGATATTACTTATCTGGACACACCATACACCCTCTGTACAGGCCAGTCAGTCTGTACTTGATCTCTAGAATAGCATTGTAAATATTACAAAAGCCTAAACACTAATAAGAGGGAATGGGAAGACACCCTTGGCTTCAGAAAATATTCCACATTATGCTTTATAACTGTGAAACATGTTATCTGGTAATGATGTGTATAAGAGGCTGGCATATAACGCCAAATAATGAAGGAATTTATCCCTTTCATTCTTCTAGTGATGCTGGGTCGCTGCTTATCATTGATTACTGCTGTCTATAAGGAGGTCAAATTGTGGGTTACCTGAAATATGCATGGCAGACATAGGCAGGCTGGACTGCATTTCCAAGGAAGAATTGTGCAAAAGTGGTAACAAGAGTGTCATAACAGAAAAGGAGGCACATAGGTACTGTCTCAATAGTGAAGAATATGTCCGTCTGCTACACTGGCAGCCCCATGATAATGACGATGACGATGATGATGGTGGTGATGGTGATGATGATGATGGTGATGGTGATGATAATTGATAACAGTTATATAGCACTTTAAGTTTTGAAAAAAAAAACACCTTTCAAACTTTTCAAATTTGATGCTCCCAACAAACCTTGGGACAGGTACTATTCTTGTCCCCATTTTAAAGATGAGGAAACTGAAGCAGGAAGAAGTATAATGACTTTCCCAGGGTCACATAGCTAGTATCAGAGGAAGAATTTGAATTCAGGTGTTACTGATTCAAGATCCAGCCTTCTATACACTGTTATATAGCTGCCTTTTATTATGAAATAAAGAAGGGCCACAACACATAAAATGGGCCCCCTTTTAGAGGTTTTTTTGGAGGATTTGGACAAAAGTCTCACAAGGTGAGAAAGCTTTTGACACCTTTCCAAAGAGTGTGTACAAAAATGATGTCGTAAATTCATCAAGAGGTCAAAGTATTGTGCATTATCATCATTTGCTCCTGTATCTTACTCTTCTACTAGGCCATAATCTACATCAGTGTAGAGAATACAACTTATTTTATCTTAAAAATAGCCCAGTCTCTTTTAGGGGAAAGAGCTGATGCCTGGGAATCAGGAGGGAACTGGGTTGAAACCCTTCCTGTGCCATTTAAAAATTGTGTGGCTCTCTAAACGTCAGTTTTGGTATATGTTAATTTCTGATTATTATACTCATACCACCTGGTGCACAGGGTTGTTCCAAAGGTCAGTAAAATGATATATGTAGCTTATTTTGTAAATATTAAAGGGATATACACATGCTAGTAATTACAGTCTAAAACTCCCATTGTTAAGGGGCTAGCACAGTGTTTTACACGCAACTGATATGTAATAAAAGCTTACTTTATCAATTTCTGTTTTCATGTCACAGCTTTAGAGATTAAAGAAAGTCACCTGAGAGGTTCTCTAGAGTAACGTCTTCATTTTATGGATGAGGTGATGTAATGCTAATGGTAATTTGAAAATCTTCTCGACCCTTAATAAGCCTCAGGGAATTTGAAGATCTTTCCTTATCTGAAGATCTTCCCTGCCCCCTAATAGGCCGAATGTAATCACATGGAGCCTGTGGTGGGAGGAGTTTGCTGAAGGGAAGCAGAGCCCACAGGAAGCTTCCCTGCCCTGAAGATAAACTCTGCCCCCTGATAGGCTGAATGCAATCACACGGAGCCTGTGGTGGGAGGAGTTTGCTGAAGGGAAGCAGAGCCCACAGGAAGCTTCCCTGCCCTGAAGATAAACTCTGCCCCCTGATAGGCTGAATGTAATCACATGGAGCCTGTGGTGGGAAGAGTTTGCTGAAGGGTGCAGCACAGTCCACAGGAAGCTGGGAGTAGGAGCAGTTAGAGCTGGAAGGAGGAGAGGACGCACGTCAAGGAAACCACTAGGCTTGTGAGTGGTTTTTGTCCCCTGCTGTGACAGCTAGGCTTGTGGGTATTTTTTTGGGGGGGGAAGTGCTAAAGGATGGTGTGGTTCTCTGTTGAGCTATGGTGTATTAACTTCTCTGTAGCTATGATGGATTTGGTTTCCTAGTGTTGGGATTCGGCTCTCTGGTTTCTGAATAAGTTTTGCTCCTGTCTCATATATGGAGAGACTGTTATATTTTGTGATTGAGAACTATGCTGGCATATTCACAGTCACTGTTGGCCCTGTGAATATTGCATGGGTGCTGGTACTATTGAATTGGTGCTCCAGGTGACTCAGCCTGGGGAAGTTGTCACTTGCTCAATATCACATATCTAGTGATTGGCAGAGTTGGATTTTGAACCCCTTCAAACCCTCTGACCACGAATACAATGTCTTTGCACTTCATTATGCTTCCATATCTAGAACTTACAAAGTAACACATAACATGATTGTTAATTACTGCAAAATGGAATTGTGTATTAAAAATGTAGTTGGCTTTTATTTTCATTCCACCTAAATTAGATATCCATTTTTAGCATAACCTTCCATTCTTACAATAACAGCTACAGAAATAGAAGTCACTGATGATTAAAATTAATTCCCACCCTTTTGGAGATAGAGGCAGGAAAGTAATGAAACATATATGTATTTATATATCAATGTATAAATACATATTGTGTTTCACTTAAACATACATATAAATTTAATTGCGCACATATCTATATCTATATATGGAACTGCAGTTCTAAACAGTTTCCCAAATATTCTTAAAGATCTTACAGATGCTTATTCTGAGAAACATTAAGCATCTCTTCCAGATTCCCATAATATCTTTGAGTGCATCATGCCATTTGCAAATACTGACACCCTCGTACCCAAGTCTGATGAGTTTGATTGGACAAGATTGAGCATTAGTGAGGAGAAAAGTATACAAAAGCACAGCTGAAAATCTCCTGGGTGATAGCTTCCTTTTTTTAAGCCAACAAACCAGGATTGTTTATTTGCGACAAGGAATGAAGTCATTAGAGTTATAGGAAAATGAAGACGTTTTTAAATTTCCCTATGACTGATGACCTGGATTTTAGATGACAAAGTGGATTTTACCCATCTCCCAGCTGCTGTTGTGGAGGCTAATTCCTGAAGCTTCATCATAAGAGATCTTAAGAAGTGGTAATAATTTGGAGATACTCAAAAGCCATAACAGTTTCTTCTAAAATAAGTTATGAACTTCAATTACAAGTTGGACCGTTTTACTAACTAGCCTAAAGGAGAGCTTGTTAAACTTTATCCAGTTCACACTCCTTTTCATTGGCACTATATGGCCAGATGGCATGCACAATGTGAAGTGGGCATGCTTTGTGTACAGAACCAAGGCTTCAGTGAAGTTGCAACACAGGCAAGAGCTTCCAGGAACACCCTGGATTCATTACGTGTTTGATTTTTGATTAATTTTTGGTGGTTGCACATTCAGAAACTTGTTACAGTTGCTAAATTTTTCATGACCCAATAAGGTGTTGTGACCAACCATTTAAGAAGTGCTGGAGAGTACTGTTATAAATAGGATAGTTGAAATTTATCCTTGTTTTGGTGTTTACGCTTCATAATGCTTTCTCCGTGGCTCCTGTTTGGCCATTTCAGTTATGTCCAATTCTTCATGACCCCATTTGGGGTTTTGATGGCAAAGATGGTGGAGTGGTTTGCCATTTTTCCTTCTCCAGCTCATTTTACAGATTAGGAACTGAAGAATACAGGGTAAAGTGACTTGCCAGGGTCAAACAGTTAGTAAGTGTAAGTGTCTTAGAAGATGAATTTTCCTGATTTCAAACCCAGTGCTCTCTCTGCACCATGTAGCTGCCCATGTTTTCTCTAATGTTTGGTATTTTAACAGAATCTTAACTTCGTTAAGATACTGATATTACATCAATGTAGAAACTATATCTATAATTTCAGTAGTGTAGGGCATTTCCTAATGAACCTTTTATTCCTAGAGCAGAGGCTTTGAACCTAGAGTATGTGATCTAATAGAGATATAGATAGATAGATAGATAGACAGACAGATACATAGATACATACGTAGATAACTGTCACTATAATAGGTTTCCTTTTTAATGCTGTCTTTTTGTTTTTTGTATTAAAAAAATTATGAGAAATGGTTTCATTGGCTTCACTAGACTGTCAAAGAGGTCCATGACACAGAAAGGTTTGAGAAACCCTCACTTAGGGTGACCAATTGAATGGCATGTCTAGAGCCACACAATCAAAGTGGTTTGAAGGCAAGACTTGACTGATTGCAATGTCTGGTGGTTTTAAGGTCAATTCCCTATCCACTACTCCACATTACTTTTCAGTGATGTATATTATTTAAGTGAGTCATAATGAAACAACACTGAACTAGGGATCTGGGATACCTGGGATTCAGTCTTTTTTTTCTCTCCTTCCAGTGACCAGCAGTGTGATGATTTATCCACTGAGCCTTTGTTTGCCTCTCTATAAGATGGGTGTGTGTGTGTGGATTAAATCATCTCTAAGGTAATAATAATAGCCCACATTTATGTAAAACTTCCCCACTTACAAAGTCCTTTCCGTACAACCTTCATGGAGCACAATGGAGAGACTCATATATAGAGTCACAAATACATATGTTTGTATTTGTGTGTATGTAGATGTATGTACGTACATATATATGTGTGTGTACACTCAAAACATATAACCCATTAAGTTTTAGATTTGATATTTCAGAATATTTTTAAAATATCAGATATTGGAAAATTATTCTGAGTTATTTCTGATACTTTATGCTAACTTTTCATCTCTACCATTATAAAAGAAGACAGTATATATTGAATATTCACAAACAATTATAGACAAGACTTTTTTCTAATCTGCTGAGATTCTTACTTTTTTCTTGTGAAATGGACATAGACCTTTCTTAGTTACCTGGAACATGCCATTCTTTTTAATCAGTATCAAGACCATGACCAATGAATATACCAGAAATAACAATCTGGATGTATACAATATTTGATTATTTGGAATATTTAAAATTAGAATGGAATCCATCTGGATATGAATATAGAATTTTCTTGTGTGAGTACTTAACATATGGTATTTCTACATTGGAATGGGGGCCAGACCTACTAATATCAGATATTTCCATATAGAGAAACTATCTTTTCTAATGTAGGATGACACCTTCTAAACATCTTTAAGTGTTACTTTGAGCAGTGACATATAAAGTGTTTTGCCCAGGTCACATTGCCAGTAGGTCTCAGGGGTTTTTCTGACCTGAGACCAACTCTGTTCAGCCTTTTACCATGTTTCTCTACACTATGACTGTACATTGTGACTAAAAAAGCAAACTAGACTAGTTTTAAATAATTACCAAGTTAACCTAATTTGCCAGGGACAACCTTCATTTTGTATTTGTGGTGATACTCATGCTTCTACTGATAGAGGTATTTCCATTCCTTTGTGGTTTACACTCACACACACACACACACGCACACATGCACAACACACCACTGTTTGTATGTATATGTATGTGTATATACACACATGCCATATATAAACATACACTGTGCATGTGTGCGTGTGTGTGCATGCATGCACTGTAAAGTCTGTTAAATAGGTTTTAAGAAATGTTTATAGATATTAGCCAGTTCAATGGAGCTATGGTATTCAAAGACTCAAATGAAAATTTTTTCATCTAAAAACTAATAAATTCTAGTTGAAATAAGGATGAGTCAACTACATCTATATGTTATCTGTCATTATTACATTTAGTCAATATACAAAATTGCCGAACATATCCACTTGCAAAATGTCCTAATACTTTACAGAAAAACTAAATCAATACATACCTAGAAGGGTATCTCTATCTGATTTTCTTGAGAAACTGACCATGTTTTAAAACACCTTCTTAAATTCTCATTCTCATATTATGATTAATAATGCTGCTAGGAAGCATGATTCACTCCATGTATGATTTCCATTGTCATCTTTAAAATTTGATCTTTTTTCCCCTCAGGAAACCTGACTTTTTATTGTTCTTGTTCAGGCATCCAGTCATGTCTAACTCTTCTTGCCCCATGGAATATAACACACCAGGTTGTTCTGTCCTTCACTACCTCCCAAAGTCTGTCCAAGCTCATTTTTATTGCTTCCAAGACAATATCTGAACATCTCAGCCTCCACTGTTTTCCTCTCTTTTTGCCTTCAATCTTTCCCCCTATCAGAGTCTTTTGTAATGATTCTCATTTTCTCATTATGTGGACAATGTATTTAAGCTTCAGTTTCAGTATTTGGCCATCCAACGAGTAATTTGAATTAATTTCTTTAAGTATTGAGTGATTTGATCTCCTTACTGTCCAAAGGACTCTCAGAAGTCTTCCCCAGAACCAAATTCAAAAACATAGGTTCTGCATCACTCGGCTTTTCTTATAGTCCAACTCTCACAGTCATGTACTGCTACTAGAAAAACCATAGCTTTGACTATATGGACATTTGTTGGCAATGTGCTATCTCTGCTTTTTATTATGCTGTCCAGATTTATCATAGCTTTCCTTCCAAGAAGCAAGCATTTGTTAATTTCATGACTGCAGTGCAGATTGAGGGATATCTGCCACTCTCACCATTTTTCCCTCCGCTATAAGTGTTTTTCCTTATGCCCAGTTTTTATTGAAGATAATCTCTCCATTTGAACTCTCCATTCCCCCTTCTCCCAGCTCTACCCTTTTTCTTTCTGCTTAATAGTCATCTCATTCCTCTGCCTACTGTCTAAGTTCTTAGGAAGTTATATGTCATCTTCCCATATAGGAATAAAAACAATATAACCATACTGAGTCTCTTGTTATTTCTTTTAAGATTACCTTTTTATTCTTCTCTTGAGTCTTGTATTTGAAAGTCAAAATTTCTATTCAGCTCTAGTATTTGAATTAGGAATTCTTGAAAGACTCCAGTTTCATTAAATGTCCATCCTCCTCCCCCCCCCCCAAGGATTATAACTCAGTTTCACTCAGTAGGTTATTTTTGGTTGCAATTCCAACTTTTTTTTTGCCTTCTGGATATCATATTTCAAGTCCTCTTCCTTTAAGGTAGAAGCAGTTATATCTATGATTCTATCTATTGTTCCATGATATTTGAATTATTTCCTTCTGTTGGCTTGCAATATTTTCTCCTTGACCCAGGAGCTCTGGAATTTGGCTATAATATTCCTGTGAGTTTTCATTTTGAGATCTCTTTAAGGAAGTAATTTGTGAATTCTTTCAATTCCTTATTTGCCCTCCTGTTCTAGATATCAAGACAGATTTCTTTGATTTATTCTTGAAATATGGTGTCTAGGTTCTTTTTTGAAATTGTGGATTCCAGGTAGTCCAATAATTCTTAAATTATCTTTCCTTGATTTGTTTTCCAAATTAGTTGTCCTTCTAATGCTTTATTTCACATTTTCTTCCATTTTTTTCATTTTGTTTTATTGTTTCCCAACATCTCATATAGTCACTAACTTCCCCTTGTCAAATTCTAATTTTTAAGGAATGATTTTCTTCAGTGAATTATTTTTGCTTCTTTTACTGTTTAGCCAAGTTCATTTTCTATGTTTTTAAAGCATTTTTGGTGTCTCTTTTACCAAACTTTTGATTTTTTTTCTGTAATATGTTTGCATGACTCTCATTTGTTTTCACATTTTTCCTGCTTCTCTTATTTGATTTTTAAAATCCTTGTTAAATTCTTACAGAAGTTCTTGTTGGGCTTTTGTCCAATTCAGATTTTCTTTCATGTTTTGCTTGTAGCTGTTTGATACTGATATCTTCTGTGTTTCTAGATCTTCCATGAAACCATAGTGGGGTTTTTTTTTATGTCAGATTCTTTTTTGTTGTTATTCTTTTTCCACATGAGTTCTTTATTTTTAACTTTATGTTAAAGTTAAGCCCTACTCTTGAGGTGGAAGGGCCACTATTTCAATCTTCAGTCTTTTCATGCTGCTATATTCAGAGCTAGTTCTGATAGCCTGTATTTTTTCAGTATATCCAAGGTAGAATGAACCAATGAGAAGTGTTGTCACTCCTCTCTTGGCCTATGGGGCAGTCTTTTTTTGTTTGTTTGTTTATTTACTTTTAGTTTACAAGATTCAGTTCCACAATCACTTGAGTTTCAGATTTTCTCCCCTCTCTTGCCCCCCCACCCCCATGGTGGCATGCAATCGTGTATAGGAACTGCAAATACTTTCACATTGTACAACAGTCTGGTTGTATGGAAGGGTTGTAACCAATGAGTGAACAATGGCAAAAAAGAAACAAAATCAAACATGAAAAAGAACGAGAGCATGTATTGCTTCAGTCTCCATTTAAACTCTAGTCTTTCTAGATCTTACTTTGAATGTAGATATCGCCTTCCATCCTGAGGCTTGTAGAGTTGTCTAAGGCTGCGCGTTGCTGAGAAGAGTCCAGTTCATCAAGGTTGGTCGTCATATGTACGATGTGTCTATGATTGTGTACAGGTTTTGCCTGGTTCTGCTCTTCTCACTTAGCATCAGTCCGTATAAGCCTCTCCAGGTAA
>CM053583.1:390124680-390140225 GCA_028627135.1 Pseudochirops cupreus
TTGAAGATAACTGATGGGCCTCAAACTTATAATCTAGGTAGGGAGATGACTACTCAAAACAACGTGAAAACTTCCCTCAGCAGAAAAGGCTGATGAAAACAATTTGTTCCATTGTCCATACAGGTGTCTGAAACAGATGCTGTGGAGTGCTTAGAGCTTGTTCAGACACTGAAGAAGCCAAGGTCATTTACTGAATCCCTGGCCATTGTCAGTTGTCTTAGCTTTTGTCTTGGCACTGGATTGTGATAATTCTGGAAGAGAGAATGAGACTGATGACTGTTCAAATCTGCTTCACTTAAATTCAGTTCATGCACAAGTCAAGACATCCCCTTACGTTGTCATTGGTCCTCTTCAAAAATGAATGATGAACAAGTAAACTTCGGAAATGACCAAAAATTATTATCCCAAGCTGACATGGAATCTTCTACTAGTGACCCAAAGCTTTAATGTACTAAGCCCATTAGGACTTGTACTAAAACAGCATCTCTTGGCGAAATATGCAGAGGATGATTTTTTTTTCCTATTTAAACCTGGAGAATATCAGTGTCTTTGATTCAATGTTAAAAAATGAAAAAAAAGTAAAGGTTTGTCATGATGACAATTTAGAGAGCAAAATAATGGTGGCATTTACAAAGAACAAGAGAAAATTTTAAATAAACAAGACTCAGACGGACTTCAAAACTGCTGAGTGTGTTTTCACAGGCAAAGCCTCCGAATGTTGTCAGCTAAATGTGTTTTGCAACATCCTTGACCTTTCCATAAAAATATTTTTAAGGAACTCTTTTACTGGCATAATATTAAAGAGGGGGAAATGTTGTGCACTCTGGTAATAGCATTTTAAATATCTCTTATAAATGAAACAAAAGTTCACATTTTAATTAGGAAAGGTTAATACAAAGCATGTTGCAAAAGAGAAAAGAGGTTTATTTCTAAGATTCTTAGCAGGCAGAATAGAAATGATGGAATCCAATTGGCTATTGGAGAAAGTATTTGAAAACCACCTCCAGAGATTCCTTTTTTTTTCTCTCACTCCATCCTAAATTGTCTTGACCTATAACTTTAGCCTTTTCTCCTTTCCCTCAAAGTTTGTCTTTCTCCCACCTTGAATTGTTGTGCTAGCTAGGACTTGCAAATAAATTTTATTTTCACTTTTTCCTTTCTTGGGGCTTATTCTTTTCTGCTGTCTTTCTCTAAACTGTCAGTTCTTTTAACTTTCTCTACTCATTCATTTTAACATTCAAATGTTTTACTAAACCAAATGACTCTGGGCTAAAAGCTACTGGGGACAAACTTGTATCACACTTGTATTAGCTAAAGTTTCATTTATCCTGAATATACTGTACTTCATATCCAGATATAGGTACATCCTTCCTTTCTCCTCTCTTGGTTATACTCTCATGAGTTATATCATTCTCAAGTCATTCAAATAATGGTCCAGTATGTAACAACCAAAGTAATTAATTAGAGTTCCATTATGCCGTCAGGAAATGGTGTTTTAATTGATCACAACTTACTATCTGACTGGCCTTAGATAGGGCTCATCTCTTAAAGTCTCAGATTCCTCATCTTTGAAGTATAAACATAGGATTCAATCTCTAAACACTGATATACTGATGTATATATATATATATATATATATGTGCTTGTATATATATACAGATGTACACATACATATATATGTACATATATACACATACACATATATGCACTTACACACATGTATACACACATGTATATACACACGCATGATATGTGTTTATAGGTATATATGTATGTGTATCTATATATACATACAGGTATGCATGTGTGTATGTATACACACACCCATATTGTGTATGTATGTCTCTCTGTGATGACTGTATCAGCAAGTACCCTAGCATACCCAGGGTGACTGCTAACACAGATTCTTAGATATGCTTTTCTAAAGGAAAGCAACTCAAAATGGGTTAACAGTCTTACTTTAATCAGTCAAACAAATATAATTTATCTAGTTCAGGGGAAAAAGTCAGCACCCTGAACTTCAGAGAATATAAACGGAATAAAAACAGAAGTTACAAGCAGTTAAAGAAACAAATCAGCAGACGGGCTTCCAACCGTCTGACCATTACATCCACACCTAGTCAGTTACCAGAGGGGGAAGCACCAACATATGGGTTTTTCAAAGCCGGGGTGGGGCTCAACGGCTTCCCAGAGTCTCATCTGGTCAAATCACACAACTCTTCTCAAAGTGAGCCCTAAAGCAAAACCTCACATCAGCAGTTTATGTAGCCTTCTCCTGGATCGGAGACTGTCACAGCCCTCTTGACCCACTGCCCAATCACAAAGCAACAAGGCGGGCATTCCGGAAAAACAAGCCTCCCGCCACAGGCTCCACGTGACCACATTCAGCCTATTAGGGGACAGAATATGCTTTCAAATCTGGGAAGGTTCTCAAGAGTCACTTAAGCTGCTTAAGCAAAGGGCCTAGGGGCAGGGAAGATCTTCAGATTCCCATAACAATGACGTAAGTAATCAGTCTACTGACTGGCATAACTTTGAGTTATGCTGTGTCTAACCCCAACTAGTTTGACCCCTTCCTTAGGCAGTCTGGTGTACCATCATACACACACAAACACAGACACAGACACAGACACAGACATAGACACAAAATCAACATATCGGTGCTGTTCTTAAGGCAGACACTGAGTTGAGAGCCTATTATTGTTCCAGAAGGTCAGGAAACATGTCTATTTCTTCCTATACACTGTACAATAACTAGTGATAGTTTGGACAAAGAAAATGCTTTGCCTTAACTGTACATAATTTCTTATTGCATTTGGCTTATTCAACTCAGGTATTCTTTCACTTTTTTTGTTTGGGGGAAAAGGAAGGGCAATTGGGGTTAAGTGACTTGCCCAAAGTCACATGGCTAGTTTTTTTGTGCTAGGTGTCTGAGGTTGGATTTGAACTCAGGTCCTCCTGAATCCAGGACCGGTGCTCTATTCACTGCGCCACCTAGCTGCCCCTCAGTTATTCTTTCTATTGTCATTTGTGTAAAGCACATTTAGTTTCCACTGGGTATGATACAGTTGAGACACAAGACAGAAGGTAAAGGATAGAAACAAACTATCAGTTTGATTAAGTAACGCACATGAAAATGTGTACTTTTCCCCTGACAATGGTTTTGATTATTTGCTTCAACTATAATAAATTTGTGAGCTCTGCCTTGAACTTTTTATAGAGGATTGCTGAACTTAAACTCAGAAATACTTGAGTTAGAATTCTAGCTAAAACACCTTATAGACACATTATCCTGGGCAAGGCATTTAACCTCCCTTAGAATCGATTTCCTTGCCTGTGAAGTGGGAATGATAATGCCAAACAACAAAAAAGATTACTAACAATCAAATAGAGAGAAGTGTTTTTGTGAGCCATTTTTGACGTCTTAAAGAGTTAAATTAAATATTAGTTATTATTTTTTTTTTACTACTAGAAACATTAGTAATATCTAAAAAATGCAAACCCCCGTGTTAGAACCCTTCAGTCTGGTTACAACCCACCTTTCCCAGTTTATTACATGCTATTCTTCTTCTTCCTCAATACATCACAGCCAAATAACCTAGTTACTGGTCCTATTTGCAATTCTCATCCTTCATCTCCATGTTTTTGCAGAGGATATTGTCAATACATGGCATAAACTCCTCTCTTACCTCAGCTCTTAGAATTCCTGTCTTCATTCATGGTTCAAATTAGATGTTTCCCTGAAGATGAGAATTATTATGAGCATCCCTCTTACTAGTGACCTCCCTGCAATGTTAGACTGTATTAAGTTAGGATATTTTGTATTCATGGATCAGCAGAGGTATTATTTTCTAAAAATAAAGTGCGAAAACTCCTTGATAGCAGGGTTTATTTCTTTTTTTTTTCTTTACATTTCCAGAGCCAAGTAAAGGACCAACTCAAAGTGGTCACTCATAAATTGTTTTTGAATAAATCAATAAATAAAGCCCATTATTGAATTTTATTTTTTTTTAATTTTCAGGACAAAATGAAATTTTAAAACAGAAATACTTGGAGAAAATGAAAAGAATCTTTTTTTGTGAGGAATTTTTTACAATGTATTTTTAGTTTCCAATTTGTCTGAGCTTCTGCTCTAACCACCTCCGATACCTGTGAAATATGACTCTAAACAAATTTTAGAGTTACAAAGCCCACAAAATGACAGAGAGAAACAAATCTTCCACTGAAGGCAGTCTGACAGGCCAACAGGAAGGTTCCATTCCACTGGGCTATGAGACAAGCATGGTCCTGTGTGAGCCACGTAGTCTCAGACCCAGGGTAGCCTGGACCAGCAGGCTAGATTACCTGGAGCAGAATTCAGGAGAGTGAATCACCAGCAGCTGTGGCAGTTTCCAGACTTCTCAACTCATAAATGCCAAAGACAAAGTAAAAGGTCAACGGGTAACTCTATTGGAACCAAGTGACAGAAGAGCATGGTCTGCCCCCTGCCCCAGGGGTGAGAGGTGGCAGAGGGAGGGCAGCTGCAGCTGCTGCCATATGGCTGCCTCCAGAGCTGCTGGCCTGCAGATCATAGGAGGCCCAAGTGATCATTCAGAGGATAATCGCTCTTGCTTTGGTCTGCTTGGATCTGGGTCACTGTCTTGGGCTGTGGGCCTGGCCAGTGTGCCAGAAATTGGGGAGTCCATAGAGAGGTCATGCTCCTCATAGCTCTGACAATATTTGTGAAAACCCCAGCAATTTGGGACACAGCTCTCTTCACTCTGGAAGCAGAGTTCTACCATGGCAAAGAGCTCAAAAGTCAAGCAATTGGCTGGCAAGCTGAGCAAGCAAAGGAAGCACAATCATTCCGTAGAATCCTTTTTTGGGGACAAAAAGGATCAAAACATGGAACCAGAAGAAGTCAACAAAGTCAAAACACCTGCATCAAAAGCTTCCAAGAAAAATATGAATTGGTTACAGGCCATGGAGGAGCTCAAGAAGGATTTTGAAAATCAAGTAAGAGAAATGGAGGAAAAATTTGGAAGACAAATGAGAATGATGTAAGAAAATGATGAAAAGTGAGTCAACAGCCTGCTAAAGCAGACCCAAAAAAACTGAAGAAAATAACACCTTAAAAAATAGACTAAGGGGGAGGCTAGGTGGCATAGTGAATAGAGCACCAACACTGGAGTCAGGAGGACCTGAGTTCAAATTCGGCCTCAGACACTTAACATTTACTAGTGGTGTGACCTTGGGCAAGTCATTTAACTGCAATTGTTCTGCCTTTCCCCCTCGAAAAAGCAAAACAAAACAAAACAAAAATAGACTAACTCAAATGGCAAAAGAGGCCCCAAATGCCAATGCATTAAATGCCTCAAAAAAGTTAAATTTGACAGATGGAAAAGAAATTTCAAAAACTCACTGAAGAGAATAATTACTTCAAAATTATATTGGAGCAAATGGAAGCTAATGACTTTATGAGAAATCAAGATACTATTAAACAGATCCAAACAAATGAAAAAAATAAAAGGCAATGTGAAATATCTCATTGGAAAAAAATACTAACCTGGAAAATAGATCCAGGAGAGATAATTTAAAAATTATTGGACTACCTGAAAGCCAAAAAAGAGGCTAGAAATCATCCTTCTAGAAATTCTCAAGAAAAATTGCCTTGATATTCTAGAACCAGAAGGCACAATAGAAATTGAAAGAATTCACCGATCACCCCTTGAAAAAAGATCACAAAAAGAAAACTCCTAGGAATATTATAGCCAAATTTCAGAGTTCCCAGGTCAAGGAGAAAATACTGTAAGCAGTCAGGAAGAAACAATTTGAATATTGTGGAAACACAATTAGTATAACACAACACCTAGCAGCTTCTACATTAAGGGATTAAAGGGCTTGGAATATGATATTCTAGAGGTCAAAGGAGCTAGGATTAAACCAAGAATCACATACCCAGCAAAACTGAGTAAAATGCTTCAGGGAAAAATATGGTCCTTCAGTGAAATAGAGAATTTTCAAGTATTCTTGATGAAAAAACCGGAGCTGAACAGAAAATTTGACTTTCAAATACAAGAAGCAAGATAGGCATGAGAATGTAAACAGGAAAAAGAAATCATAAGGAACGTATTAGAGTTGGATTATTTACATTCCTACTTGGAAAAATGATAATTGTAACTCATAAGACTTTTCTTAGTATGAAGGGAATAGATGTGTGTATATATACATATACATATATATACATATATATATGTATGTGTGTATAAATATATGTGAGTGTGTGCATATGTATGTACATGTACACATAGAGGGCACAGCATGAGTTGAATATGAAGGGATGATATCTAAATAAAATTAAGAGGTGAGAGAGGACTATACTGGGAGAAAGAGAAAGGGAGAGATAGAATAGGGTAAATTATCTCATATAAAAGAGGCAAGAGAAAACTGTTACATTGGAGGGGAAGAGCAGGAAGGTGAAAGGGAATGGGTCAACCTCACTCTCAATGAATTTGGCTTAAGGAGGGAATAACATACACATGTATATGGGTATCTTTCCCTACAGGAAAGTAGGGGAAAAGGGGATGAGAGGGGGGTCATAGAAGAAAGAGCAGATTGGGGAGAGGGTAGTTAGAAGAACACACTTTTGAAAAGAGACAGGGTCGAAGTAGAAAATAGAATGAGTGGGGGGCCAGGATAGGATGGAGGGAATTATAGTTAGTCTTTCACAATCCAACTACTATGGAAATGTTTTGCATCACTCTACATGTAGAGCCTATATTGAATTGCTCATCTTGCCAATGGGGGTGGGTGAGGAGGGAAGAAGGGGAAGAATCTGGAAATCAAAGTTTTAAAAAGAAATGTTAATTTTTTTTTTACATGCAACTAGGAAATAAGATATACTGGCAGTGGGGTATAGAAATCCATCTTGCCCTACAAAAAAGTTTGGGGGTGATGAGGGAGGATATAGGAGAGAACAGATTGGGGGAAGGGGTATTAAGTAGGCTTGCTGTTTCATGGTCAAGGGTATGGGAAAGATGGGGCGAAAAATTTGTAACTCAAAATCATGTGAAAATGAATGTTGAAAACTAAAAATAAATTTAAAATAAATATTTTTTAAAAAAATAAAGCATGTGGACAATAGATCTAGAGAAGACATTTTTGTATCCCCTTAATTTTGGTTAGGTGTAACAGTTTTCAAAAAACAAAAACAGATCCATTGAAAGCTACCTGGGACCCAAAGAGCCACCAAAGATCAGGAATGAAAGATATTAGGATAAGCACCAGGGAGCTCTGTCAGAGAGTACCATCAATACAACGTAGTCACAATGGTAAGACAGAGACTGATGTAAAAAATGACATATGGGATGACATTGCAAAAATATGTTGTCAATGAAATCAAAACCAGTGCAATCTGAGGTAAAAAAAAAAATAACAACTTTTATAGACAACATCATTAAACAAGGGAGTAGTGGGAAGGGCGTAATTGTCAAATGTATGATTTAGTGACTTTTAGAAAATGTGCAGCTTAGCATTTCTTGCCAATTACACTCTGAGAATTATTGGCTGTATCTCGACTGATATTTTCTTTTTATAGTATCATGGTTTTAGGACTAGGAGAAACTTTAGAGATCATCTAGTCCAAACCTTCATTTTACAGAGGAGGAAACTAAGCCCCAGAGAGAGTAAGATAGTAACACTATCACGAGGGTAGTAAGGAGTAGAGCCAGGATTTAAACACAGGTTATATGAGTATAGATCTAGCATCTTTTCCATCATACTGTGCTGCTTACTAACCAGAGAAATGCATTTGAATAAATTCAGTTTTGACTTCTGCCTGTTACTTGACTATTCTTACATATTCATGGCAAGTTCCAGTACATTTTTTCAACCATGAATAAAATCATCTATCAGCAAAATGAGAGCATAAATATCCCTATGCCATTAATTCATCAACAACTCAGTATCATTTCTTGATATTAATCAACTCAGTACCATACCAAAGGTTTTCAACCTGATCTACAATGACCTTGCAATTATAGTTCATGATAATAGAATTCCCTTGACCTGTACCCCACATATTTCATTAAAATTCATCTTAATAAATAAAATCCCTAATACACAACATTGCCCTGTATATTTCTCAGTCATACTTCATCATATAACATTTTGTTGTTTTTTCTTTCTCTTAGCTCAAATGCTTTTTCCCTTATAGCTGAGCATTTTGGGCAGTGGTTAAAAAATCATTGGCTCAAAGACTTAGAGCTGGGAGGAGACTTGGTCAAAATTTTGACCCACACCCCTACTTTATATAAATAGAATCTGAGACTCTAAGAGATGGAATAACTTGCCCAAGGTCACACATCTTTGGAATTTTTACAGCTAAAACATAGAATTATGTCTCTTAATAAATAATGTAGACACTTAATAAACATCTATTAAATGACTGAATTAAGTTGTAGAATTTCAAGACACATGCAAATTCTCTGTCTCCAAATCCATTGCTATTTTTGCTTCATGCTACCTTCAAATCTAACTTCTGAATTTTGCGATCCTATTGTCTTTACTATTTATTCTGCACGTATCACCTTAAAATGTTAACTGTCTTTTTATTTCTGATTTTCATGTCTCTCCAAATAGATTAGAGACTTAAAAAGGATCAGGTGCTTCTCCTTCATCTATATATTTCTTCATATAACCTAGCAGATTATTCTTGCATATAATATTCACTTTGGCAAGTATCTTTGTATTCTTTATATGTTAGGAAATTACCTTAATAAGTTCATGCCTCTAAAATTTATATGTAAATATATGTGTATGCATGTACGTATGTGCATATATACATAGATACGCATATATTCATATATGCATATCTATATTATACATATACACATATCACAAAATCATATGTCATTATCCGAAAGCAGTTAATCATAAAATTAAAATAAATTTTAATGAACTATATAAGGTACATATCTAGGGAATTTTATGCCTAGGAACTGTAATTCCAAGGTCAGTAAAGAACAAATAGAAAATCTGATATGAAATTTTGCCTTTTGTTGTTCTTCAGTTATTTCAGCCATGTCCAACTCTTCATGATCACATTTGATGCTTTCTTGACAAAGATACTGGTGTAGTTTTCCATTTCCTTCTTTAGCACATTTTACAGATGAAGAAACTGTGGTAAACAGGGTTAATTACTTTCCCAGGGTCACACAGCTAGTGTCTGAGGCCAAATTTGAACTCAGGAAGAGAAATCTGCCTAACCCTGGCCCCTGGAACTCTATCCAGTGCATCACCATATTAAAAAATAAAGCATGTGGACAATAGATCTAGAGAAGACATTTTTGTACCCCCTTAATTTTGGTTAGGTGTAACAGTTTTCAAAAAACAAAAACAGATCCATTGAAAGCTACCTGGGACCTAAAGAGCCACCAAAGATCAAGAATGAAAGATATTAGGATGAGCCCTTAATATGATTCAGAGTTGATGACTTAATGGCATAGTGATCTTTTTGGTATCATTTTGTTAGTTCAGGATCAAACCCACTTCTGGGGCATGCATGAACCTAAATATGAAACTAAGCAGACCAAGATTCTAGTGGTAGAGAGATGTATGTCAGAGAATCAGAAAGGTTATAATTATTGGTTAGAATATACCTACCTATGCATCCATACATCCATATACACACACATTTCGTTTGGTCAAGGCATTTCATTACTATCAAAATTCAAATTCCTTCCTCTCTAGATATTTTCAGATATAGAAGATCTCATCCTTCAGGTATATTTGGAGAAGAGTCAGAAGTAGAGATTCAGTGTTCCTCAGGGAATCCATTGGTTTGTAGTACAGATGATTATCTTCCATAGTAGAGTACCACAGTGTCTTTACCGTTAGAGTCATTGTCTCAGACATTGTTCTTGCAGGAGTCCTAGAATTAAGAATTCACATATTAACACATGGACAAAGGTGAGCGATTTACAAATCTGTAAATTGATTGATAATGCATTTTTAGTCATCCCTTCCCTTTTGCCATTGACTGAATCCACATTGACAAATGAGGTTACATGGGAAAGTCATAATTGACATTATTTTTTTTTCCAAAGAGGAGACTGTATAATGCCTCATTACAACATTCCCACTAGAGAGGAACAAAACAAAGACACTTCCTAGACAATTTGGATGTGCCATTTTATGGCAGCCATTTTTGAAGGCATTTGGAATTGTTGGGCCACAAATGATTGGCAGAGTTCAAGCACAGTTTCTCCGCAAGATGGTCAAATCATACAAGCAATCAAACTTGCTTAAGTGCCATCAACATGTCAACATCATTTACTTCCTGTATATAGCCAGAAGTTTTGTTGTGCTTCATAGGAATTAGTATTTGAAGACTTCAGGAAGGAGAGAAAACAATGGCATTGTTTCCTTATTTTGTGAAGACAGTACATTGAAATGTCTTTAAAATCAGAGTTGCATTGATTTATCTTCAAATAAGTTAGTAGTGTTGCCTTATGAGTAGAGCACAAGACTAGAACATAGAAGTATTTCTATCTGCACATTTTCTACTGGCCTGCTGATCAGATAGACTCCACAATAGCACTTAGCAGTATTCTACTTCTATCCCTCCAATAAGAGGCTAACCAGTCCATCCTTTGAGACAACAAACTTCCCTTACATTTTCTGAGAACTAATGAATTAGATTTCCAACCATAGACATTGCCAGCCAGAATAAATTCCTTTTTATAGGAAACAAGATATGTTTTAAAAATGAAAATCTCTGGTAATACTTTCATGAAATTGAAGAATATTAACTTGATCTGTCTCACTGCTGCTGCTTTTCAAACTTTTTTCCCCACTAGCTTTTTATATGACCAGTGAATAGATGCATGAAAATGTTGGAGAGAGAGAAATAGTCATTATAAAAGAATGAAACCAGCTTATTAGTAGTTAGGTTTTCATTTCTTAGCTTGAATATTCATATGTTCCTTTCAAAGGGTAATGCAGAATTTGTTCAGAGCTTGCAATTTAACCATTTGCCTGTCACGGGGATTTTCTATGCCAAGTAGTTGCCCAAATTTCCTACGATTCAGTTGCACTGACATGTATGTGGATGGCAATAAATGGTTCCACTCCCACAGGACTTAGAATTTAGCACTTGATTGTAGGTTATATCATGTTGCCCTCAAATTATTTAATATTATCTAATTCTTTTTCCTTCAATAAGAGGATGAATGCCCCAAGAGCAGGGATCAGGTCCTGTAATTCTATATTATTATAGATAGCACCTAGCACAGTTCTGGTCCCACGATGAATATATGTATTTATTAAGTACATTCTATATTGGAGATACTGTTAGAAACTAGAGATACAAAAGCAAAAATTGAATAGTCCTAGCCCAACAAGAACTTAACTTTTCTTGGGGTAGAAAACTTGTACATATATAAGCATATGTTTATGTTTATATAACATATGTATTATTTTTATATATAATAATATACATTTAAATAATACAAATTTAAATAATAAAAAGTTATCTGAGCAGGAGAGGCAAAAATGATGGATAAGGGAAGGGTCAGGAAAATGCTCTTAAGGAAGGTCTTGTTTGAGCTGAATCTTGAAGGAAATTAAAGGAATACTTGTCAAGATTCTCATAAATTAATGTAAAACATACTGCCCTAGGTACTCAAATCAGTTTGATCAATGAGAAATGTCAGTACCTTATCTTTTTCTCAACATCTAGTAGAATATAAAGTCAGTAAGGACAGGGCTTGTTCTGACTCTAGGCCTAGTCTTCTATCCACTAAGCCAACTAGTTTCCTCCAGGAAGACCTGAGTTCAAATCTAGAATTAGACACTTACTAGCTATGTGACCCTGGACAAGTCACTTAACCTCTGTTTCCCTAAATCATCTGGAGGAGTAAATGGCAATCTATTATAGAATCTTTGTCAAGAAAATCCATGGACAATATTGATGCACTACGGTCCAAAGGGTCATGAAGAGCTGCACGAGACTGAAAAACTGAACAACCACAATAACAATCTTCAGGTCTGAGCACAGTACGTTGCACACAGTAGGTGGAGTCAGAGAACCTGCGTTAAAATCTTAACTATATAATTTCCTGTATGTGAGCCTCTGAAAGTCATTTAACCTCCCTAGGCCTCAGTGCCTTCATTTGTAAAACGATGGTATGGGCTGAATGGCCTCTAATATCCATTCCATTTTGAAATCTATGACTTTATTATGTCTTGGCATGGAACCTAAAGGCAATATTTAAGGTATAATTTATCATAAATTTTATTGTCTAGTGAATTCATCATGTATGTGGCAGACCCCTGTGACTGAAGCAGGACAGTTTAGAGGGCAGTAGTGGCCCACAAAGTAAGCAGGTGGGGTTGGGGGTGTCTTTCAAAGGATTGAATGTAACAGGAATTCTTCCCTGGAGACTAGCTAGGGATTAAGAAGAGAGGAAAAGGTTAAGTTTCAGTGTCAGGAAGGGAGATCTAGGGTCCAAGAATCAGGAATTATTAGTATAAAAATCTACATTTGTGGGGGGAATGTGAAGAATCACAGTAGAATGCATTTGAATACCCAACATTTCCCCCTCTGTAGCTGTTCTTGTATTCCCATCATCTACCAAGGCTTTCAAAACTGTATGGTCCTGCCAATGGTGGATACTAGGCAATTTTTATTAGGGTGCAAATGGTGAACAAAGTTTGGAGAATGGGAATTACATAGAAAGAATTTAGGGTATATAAAGTAGTTAATTAGGCACCTGGCATATAGGACATTATCTTTCTTAATATCTTCATCATTAGCTTTTCATATAATATATTTAAGGAATTATACATCTATTCATCCAGTATCAGAATTATAGGATTGCAGTGTGATGAATTGAGAGCTGGAAGGGACCTCAGAGGCAATTTTATCTAATCCACATATGAAGATGATTCTTATTATTAACATATCCAACAAATGATCCTCCAGCTTCAGCTTAAAGACTTCCAGTGAATGAGCGCATCCCACATCATAGCTTTGTGGACAGTTCTAATCATTAGGAATTTTTTTCAGAATGAGCACAAAATTTCTTATTCATAGGTTTTACTCATTTGACATACTTCTTCTGTAGACAAATAAAAAATGCCTAATCTTCCTTCTGCTTAACAGTTCATTGAATACTTAAAAAGAATTATCATGGCCTTCTGAATCTTCCCTTCTCGGAGCTAAACAACCCAAATTCCTCTACTCTATCCATTCTATGACAAGACTTCATACGCTTTTACCAATCTGATTTCCCTGGTCTGTGCATTCACTGTCTTATTTATATATTTAAATAACTACTCAGAATTAAAAATAATAACTACTTTAGATATGCCTTGACCATGAAAAAGTAGAATTCTGCTCAATTCCATAAGCATTGACTTGGCATCTACTATATATTCTGTAAGTCCTAGGGATAAAAAAAAGACCAAAAAAATGAACTTTGTTCAAAGCCTCAAGAATTCAGTGAGAAAACAATTTGTATAAAGATAAATTCAAAATATATACTACATAAATCTAATGCCATTGGAAGAGGCATAGGAGAAGGAATACTAACAGCAAAGTGAATGCAGAATGACTTCTTGCAGCAGGGGATCTTAACCTTTAATGAATAATTGAATTGGAATCATTTTACTATGCTATTAAAAACAGTTATTCTTCAGTGAAAAACAAGTGAATGCAGAAATTATTAAAGTCATTTCACCATTTGATCTGGGATAGACCTTAAAAAAAGCTTACTATGTACAGTATAAGAACCAAAATTTTTTAACTAATGTAGTTTATTGAGAAACCAAAATAACTTTGTAGCTGCTTTAAAATAGACTCACCAAGAACTGGGAATGGGGACCTTAATGAGCAACCATCATCAGACGCTTTCAAAATACAGCTTTAGAGCACTCCAGGGTCACAGCTATTCAAAGTTTACTTGAGAAATAGTGCATTGAGAAACTTGCTCTACACATGGTTTATAGTCCCTGTGAAGTGAATGTTATCCTATCCTGTTAACATGTAACTTATATAAAAGGTGAGAAGAAAAGGTAAGATTTATATATATAAAGACAGAGAGAGAGAGAGACAGAGAAACAGAGATAGCAAAGACACAAAGACAGAGATAAAAATAGCCATAGAGATATAGAAAGACAAGACAGAGAAAGAGAAACAGATACAAAGACAGACAAAATCAGAGCTAGACAGACAAACACAAAAATAATCAGCATTTACACATGATTCTGTTGGGATATAAATCATATTCCTGGGGTATATGCTATGTTTATACATGTATGCACACAAATATGTTGTTTGCTCTGATAAATTGTCAGCTCCTTTCAGCAAGGAGACATTTAATTTTTGTCTTAGTATGCCACACCCTTAGTACAGGACCAGCAACATAATATATGTTTAGTAAATGGTTGTTGATTAAATGATTCATAGCATGTAGGGGAAATATTTATTTGATTTAGGTATTCAGAAGCTTTTTATCCAGTGAATTTGTTGTTCAGTATCTTTTTATCCCTTCATTTACCTTCCTACTGTCTGATTTTTAGTGATTCTTACTGCTGAAGAATATGCCAAAAATTACCTTTGTAGGAGAGAGCACAACATTTGAATTCAGTTGAAATGACATGGTGATTCCCTACTTTCCTCTAAGCCCCAGGATGCCCATTCAAAACTTTCCACATTGCTCTCTACTTGGTAAGGGATTCTTTTAGGCAGCAGTTAGCCAGCTCTCTAATCCAGGTCTATCGCTAAGCTGGAAAATTGGCCTCTGGTAATGATGCTTTACTGATGAATTTGACATCCTTGAGGTGATTCTCTATTCTGTCCTCCACTCATACATTGCAGATGCTTCCTCTCCATCTCTTACCAGTTCGCCAAAGACAGGTCTTATAATGCTGGCCAAACCAAGTTTTCTCTGATTCACTGCCATCTTCTTTTAAGAAGCCTGTTAGACAAAATACCTCTTACATGTACCAGTCAGTGAGTTTTATATACTCTTCCTGCACCAAAAATAAAAGAGAAAAGGAGTCAACAGAACCCTTGTGGTTATTTGCCTAGGGTCTTGAAGCTACTATAAAGGTAAATTTTATAAAATAACTATATGTTTTTGTTCCGGAAAACAGTTTATAATGGCAATCACAAGCAAATATGCTATAAAAGACATGAATTCTTAGCTCACTCGTGACCATACAAATCTAGAATAATTTGAAATCCCAAGAATGCAGACTGCTCTACTGGTAAGTTTGACATCCTTGAGGTGATTCTCTATTCTGTCCTGCTGCATATCAGATATTTACATTACAGTTCATAACAGTAGCAAAATTACAGTTATGAAGTAGCAATGAAAATAATTTTATGGTTGGGGGTCACCACAACATGCGGAACTGTATTAAAGGGTCATGGCATTAGGAAGGTTGAGAACCACTGCATAGAGTAAAAATCAAGTAAAAATAAAATCTTATATTAAAAAAAAACCCTGAAAATTCCTCAAGACTTAAAAGAAAATTTAAAAAGCATACAAGCGTGCACA
>CM053583.1:390140725-390160406 GCA_028627135.1 Pseudochirops cupreus
GTAATTAAATGTATGTTATCTTACCATCAAAATGGACCAGAAATGCCGCTCTAAGTTTATCACATGTTTTCCATATGATATTATATCATAAGCATTATCATGAGGCACAGTTCCCCTTTTGTCAAATGGGATGGTAATAATGGTAGTTGAAGTGAAATGGTCTTGAAAAAAAATTATAAAATGTTAAACCTTCTTAGAAAGAAGTTACTGCCTTACAAACTCTTTCAGTGGAAGCAGGCACAGCTATTTCAGTCTCAAATGCACTGATGGCTACAGTAACTCACCATGAAATAGAAACTGTCTCATCGTGTTTTTTGTTGAAAAGGTTAAAAAAAACTAGACTCTTTGAAAGAAAAGAAGAGAGAGAAAAGGTGACCAATGTTTTCCAGTGATAACTATTTTTCTCCTTCTGTAAAGATAATCTTATAGTGACAAGAAAGAGTCAAGACAAATTAATCCAAACACTAGTTGAATCTGTTGAGGGTGGCAGTTTCTCTACAAGGCTGTCTTTTCCCATAGAAATTATTTGTATATAAATCTATATCTCAACTGCCATCCCAGCATGTTTATCAATTTCCCTAACTGCAATACTCAGCCTTTTCCAACAAAAATATTTTATTTTACTTTAACACATGGTACAGTTTTATACTGATTCAGAAATTACAATTTCTGGTTTGCTCAAGGAGGAATATCCTTTGCTTTTATTTTTAATTAAGAAAAGAGGCAATTGATTTTACATGGTTTACTCTCATGTGTGATATTAACTGGATAAGCATAACTTTGATCCATACTCATTACAATCAAGGAATCAACAGTTGTCCCAACAGAAAGGAAAAAATTCAGTAATAAACTTTCATTATAGACCATATACGTGAGACAAGATGACAGCATACTATGCAATATTTAATAAAAAAAATAGTTCTCAACTAATATATTTAATCATGCAAATATGTTCTGTACATAATGCCTATTAATAACAATGTCATTTAAAAGTGAAAAACCCCATGGCTTAAATACAGAATGTTATCTCTTATTGCTAGCTTCTTTTAAATAAAAACAAAGAATAAGAGAGAAGTTTAATAATTGCAATAAAATAATATAATAATGTCTACATTGATTATTTCAGTGAAATATTACCAAGCCATACTGTGAAAAATGTTTGGTAATTAATTTATGTCTATTTAAAAATAAATACTTTATTTACAATCCATAATATGCTCTTAGTGGTTGGAAAAGTGAATATATACATAAATTCAATATAAAGTTTTAAATGTCTTTTGTGGAAACAAAAGAAATGTTTCCATTTAGGATGGAAACTCTAGTTCCTGTTTGGGTCACTACCGTAAGTAAAATTCTACTAAATGTTTCCACCCCCAGAAATTTCAGTGCAGTTACTCCCATTCATCAGGAATTGCTTACTGTGGATTCACACATCTGGTTATTCAGAAACAACATAATTTCACATTTGGACTCATGCGGTCCACGAGAAAGTCTGAGTTTTCAGTTGCATAGAAGTAAAGTGTCAGAGTAATTGAACTTCTTCTTGTCTGTAGAGGATAGATCCAGGACAAATGCATGGAAGTTACACATATGGAAATGGAAATGGAAAAAAAAAATTCTAGCCACTGGTCCTGTACAAAGTAGAATCAGTTGACTGGAGAAATAGGGAGTTTCCTCTCATTTGCAGGTCTCTGAGTAGAGAGGGGATGAACATTTATTTGAATGAATGAATAAATGAATGAATGAATGTATGATGGAATGAATGAATACACTTGTATTATGTGAATGAACTTGTAATATGCTTACAGTATTCCAGGGACTAGGCTAAGCATTGAGGATGTAAATGCAAGCAAGCAAGATAAGCTATCCTCCTAAAGGAGCATGCATATGCAGGCTAATAAGGAAGATATACATAAGGAAAGTGAGAAGGTGGTAGGACAGTAGAATGGTCAGGAAATAGCAAGTAAGTGGCATGGATCCCTGGTTCTAGGCAAGATAAAATGAAAGGCCAGAGTTGAGGGTCACAAGAGAAGAATAAGATTTGATAAAAATATGGCCAGAGTACAGGTAGTACATACATACATACATATATACATACATACATACATATGTCTATATGTAAACAACACATAATAATATGGAATAAGATTATGTAGTAGAGGAGGGACACAGATATACCTGCACTTTAGGAAACCTACTTTAGCATCTATGCAAGATGGCAGATAGTAGGGATAAATTTGAGATAATTTAAGGAGGAGGGGGAGGAATAAACATACTTAGTGCCTACCATGCTCCAAACACGGTATAAAGTAGTTTATAGATATCTCATCTAATCCTTACATTAACCCTGGGAGAGAGATGCTATTATCATCGCTTGAGGAAAGAGACAGGCAGAGGTTAAATGACCTATCCAAGGTTTACACAGCTGGTAAGTATCTGTGGCCACATTTGAACCATCTTCCTGATTTTAGGTTACTTTTCTATGTGCCATCTGGCAATTGTAATAATCAAGAGAAAGAGATGATGAGGGTCTGAACAGGTGTGAGTAGAGAAAAGAGGATGAATGAAAAAGACATTGTGGAGGTAGAAATGGCAAGATTTGGTAACTCATTCAATATTTTCTTAAGGGTCCATACTTAGTCAAGGATAAAATCAAGGAAGTAAAACTGGGAGATTGGAAGTGAGCTGAAGGAAGAAAAAGTTCAATATAGTGGATTGAAGGTAGAAGATAATTAGAAATGTTTGAGGAAGAGTGAGATTGAGATGTCCGTTTGATATACTGAATAGACAGCTGGGCCAGTGTGTCTATTAAATTTATGTCTTTAAAGTTATTAGTAAGTTTTGATGCACAGTTAATATTTTTATAATATTATGACTTTTCTGTGTGTATTTCCATCTAAATTTTTTCCTCTAATCATTGTGCATGATGCAGTGGATGGAGGACTAGCCTTGAAATCAAAGACCTATTTTAATTTTTTCCCTTTAATATACTAGATCTGTGAACTGTTAAATCTTAGTTGTGATCCTGATGCACCTGAGAAGAGGAACTATCACCTTGTGAGATCCAGGCGTAGGTGAAATCCCAGATCTGATCGACAACAAAAACAGCCAGCAGAAATAAATTAGCCAGTGTTCTTCCATCGTCATCAAATTCACTGAGAGGGCTGGCTCTGTACTACCGGAGATTTTGATTGAATTAGGATGGGGAAAACATTTCCATAAATAGGGGTTCATACTTTTTATTTGAGTATCTTCTGTGACACTGATAAATGACTTAGCTGATTATATATGCTCATAATAAATATATATGTAGTTACTATATACACATATATGCATATATATATACACATGTATATATTAATATAATTACTAATATGATTATTGTAAAATAGTACCTCTAGGTAACTGTCTTATCATGAGATAATAGGATCACAGATTAAGAGATGGAGGGGACCTGATAAGTCGTCTATTCCAATTTGTTCCTTTAACATAAGCAGAAACAGAGGCTGATAGTTTAAATGATTTGTCCAATGGCACTCAAGCTAGGAATGACAAAAACTAGGAATTGAACTTAGATCTTCTGCTGAAACAGGTAGATTATCCAGGGGACTGAACACTGAGCTGATCATGAGGAAGACCTACTAGTTGGAGAATCTTAGACAAGTTATTTAATCACCGTCTGACCTTGTGCAAGTCATTTAACTGCTGTCTGCTTCAGTTTCCTCAAGGATTATGCAGAGATAATGACAGCATCTTTCTCCTAGAGTTTTTGTAAAGATGATAGGAAATAATATTTGTAAAGTGTTTAGCACAGTGTGAACACCATATAGTAAGTGCGCGCTCTCTCTCTCTCTCTCTCCTTATATATATATATATATATATATATATATATATATATATATACACACACATACACACACACGTGCATATATATATACACAAACTCACATATATACATGTATATATGGATTTTTTTGTGTATACGTATACATACATGCATTACACAATATATATTATATTGTGTAAGTATATGTGTGTGGTCGTATCTATATATGTCTGTCTATCTATCTATGTATCTATCTATCTTTGTGTGTGTCGATATCTATATCTATCTGTCTATGTGAAAGTAACTTTGGGGATGATCAAAGTATCATAGAAACACTTCCTACTTTGGCGCTAATTAAACCAATAAACAAAATTTGTAAATGCAATGCCTGGACTATAGAGTCCCTAAAATTAGTTTGACAGCTGATAAATGAAAATTGCAGGCAATTACTAGCTATAAAGACTTGATAATCATGACAAAATTAATCTGTGTTTTCTATTGCAGTGAAATCTATGAAATGATTTTACTGGTTGTTATCTTTATTATGAGAAGAAAAAAGATTCACTTTAGTCTTGTCAGGCTGTCTAGAATGTGAAAATATAGAGCGTGGGTTGAAAATAGCCCAATATTTGAACTTTGCCTAGTCCTTTGCTTTGTGCGTCAACCTAAATGTTGTACAGATTAAATAGAGGTCTCTGTAATTATTCTACTCTGTATTTTTCCTGTAGAAGGAAAATAAGCTGTCCCCTAAAGATCCTGTACTGCTAGAGAAAATAATTTTTCCTATTTTCTTTCTGTGCCTTTTAGGACCAGGTTCTTTCATAGAGTTTACCAGTCTTTATCTTTTTAGATTTTTTTTTTTGCTAACAAAATGAGTGACCATCTTCATAAAAACCATGTTGCCAACCATTTGAAGGTTGTTCAATTGGAAGAGGAATTAACTTTGCTCTTTTTGGCCCCACAAAGAAAAAGAAGCACCCATGAATATAAAATAGAAGGGGTAGCAAAAAATAGAAGCAATGTATGATTATTGTTGTTATTAATGATGCTGTTTTATTATTAATTTCCATAATTTTAACATTTGCAAGGTATTTTACAAATATTTGATTAACACAACACTGAGAAGTAACAGTCATTTATTGATTGGGAAATGGCAAAAAAAAAAAAGAAGAACATTCATTCCATGAAATATTTCAGGACCGTATAAACAAAAAGAAAAACAATATTATGAATATAAAGAAGCAAAGAGACACTTATATGAAATAATCAGAGCCATAAAAAATAGTATCTCCAAATAGTACAACTATGTAACTGGACAAAGCAAAAGACACAAAGCAGATGGAAATGAATGGTGCAAAATTACAAACACCAAGCTTGGTCTCAAAGAAGAGATAAGAGAAAAGAAAACGAGGTGATATAAAACAAAATGTATAAATAACCATGTATTTTTAAAAGGATGCAAACTTCTGGAAGACAGGCATTTGTCCTCTTTCATTCTCCTACCCCCAGTGCATAGCATAGACTACAGAGCGAGTAAATATTCGAATGCTAATAGATTGTTCAGGTACAGAATTTTTTTTTTATTACTGCTTTTTCCATTTACATTTCTGGACTCACAATTTCTGTCATTTTTCCGATTCTGTTTATTTTTCCTAAATTTATGTTTGTGTTCCTTTTGTATTATGTATATTCATAATTTCTTATTTTATAGTATTAGTCGATTGCATTCATTTACTTTATTTTGTTTAACTTTTCACAGATTGATGGGCATCCTCCCTCCCACCCAGTTCTTCTCTATTAAATTTTCTGATATAAATATCTGTAGGTATATCACATTTTAAATTTTATCTCTGACCTTTTGGTATATGTCTAGTAGTGTGAACTGTGGGTGAAAGAGTATAGCTGTATCACTCCCTAACTTAGAATATTAGAATTCTTGATGATTTTTCATAATATTTTTACTAATTTACAGTTCCACCAACAGTGTATTGGTATGGATGCCTTTGCCCAACCCCCTCCAATATTTACTATTACCATGTTTTCTTATTTCAGATATTCTCTGTGTGAGATTTTGGGATGTTCTGATTTATATTCTTATTATTTGTTATTTCTTACTGTCTTTTATGTGTAAGTGCCCCTTTATTAACATCAATATTCATAGCTTCTAAAGACGTAAAACTGGGTTGTTGTTTTTGTACAGGGTCTATCACCCTATCCACTGTGCTACCTAGCTTTCCCATCGTAGGTACCAATAAGTGACACTATTTTACTGTCAACATTATACTGGAAAAAAAAATCAATAAGAATAGAATCCAAGTATTCTTGAAATTGTCAGTATTTAGGATTTTAAATGGGATCACAGATCCATCAAAACTTCAATGAATAAATTTTGTTGTTGTTATTCAGTCATTAAGTCAAGTCTAACTCTTTGTGAGCCCACAGGCCATCACGTCAGGTCCTTCTCTTCACTGTCTCTCAAAATCTGTCCAAGTCTATAATTCATTGTTTCCATGACACTATCTATCCATCTCATCCTATTACTTATCCTTTCCTTTTTGCCTTTAATATTTCTCAAGATCAGGATTTTTCCAATGAGTCCCATCTTATAATTTGGCCAAAGGGTTTAAGCTTCAGCTTTAGTATTTGTCCTTTCACTGAGTAGTCTGGATTAATTTCTTAAGTATTGATTTATTTGATGTCCAAGAAAATCTCAAGTTTTCTCAGGCACCAGAACTTGAAAGTGTCAGTTTTGTGGCATTCAAATTTCCTTATACTCCAACTCTCACAACCATACATGACTGCTGGAAAAACCATAACTTTGACTATATTGACCTTTCTTGGCAAGGTAATGTCTCTGCTTTTTCATGTGTTGTCCAGATTTGCTATAGTTGTTCTTCCAAGGAGCAAGCATCTTTTAATTTCACGGCCATAGTCACTGTCTACAGAGATCTTTGAGACCGAAAATATAAAATCATACACTGATTCCATTTCTTGTACTTCTATTTGCTGGAAAGTGATGGGAACAGTTGCCAACATCTAATTTACACATATATATATGTATATATATGTATGTATGTATGTATATATATATATGTTAAGCTTCAAGCCAGCTTTTACATTTTTTTTTCTTTTTCACTCTCATCAACTGTCTTCTTAATTCCACTTCACTTTCTTTCTACCATCAGAATGGTATCATCTGCAGATCTGGGATTGTTGATATTTCTCCTGGCAGCCTTGATTCTGGCTTTTGATTCATTAAGTCCAGAATTTCACATTATGTATTCTGCATATAAACTGAATAAATAAAACAGCTTTGCTGTATTCCTTTCCTAAACTTAAATCAATCAGTTGTTCCATATTTGGTTTTAACTGTTGCTTCTAGGCTTGCATAAATGTTCTTCAGAAGACAAATAAGGTGATCAAGTCCTCCTACCATTTAATAGCTCTTGGGAGATTTTGTTGTGATACACAGTCAAAGGTTTTAGCGTAATCAATGAAGCAGAAGTACAGGGTTTTGTTTTTCTTTATTTCTGGAACTTCCTTCCTTTCTTCATAATCCAGAGAATGTTGGCAGTTTGGTGTCTCTTTCCTCTGTCTCTTTGAAAACCGGACTGGACTTTTGGTAATTCTTGTTTCACATATTGCTGAAGCCTGTCTTGCAGAATCTTAAGTTATAACCTTGGTGGCATGTGAGATGAGTGCACTTGTTCAAGAATTTGAAATTTTTTTTTTGGCATTGCCTTTCTTTAGGATTAGGACGTATACCAGCCATTTCCAATCCAGAGGCTGCTATTGAGTTTTCCAAATTTGTTGGCATGTTTAACTTAGCACTTTAACAGCATTGTGTTTTAGGATTTTAATAGCTCAGGTGGAATTCCATCATCTCCACTAGGCTTATTGTTAGCAATGCTTCCTAAAGGCCCACTTGACTTCATTCTCCAGGATGTCTGTCTCTAGTTAAATAATCATACCATCATGGTTATTGGTAATGTTAAGATTTTTCTTTTGTGTTTTCTTGTCACCTCTTCCTAATTTCTTCTCCTGTTAAGTCACTATCACTTTTGTCTTTTATCATGCTCATTTTTATGTGAAATGTTTCCTTGATATTTCTAATTTTTTTTATCATGGCACAGAGGTGGCTACAGGTTAACAAAAGCTTCTATGTTCTCTGATGAACATATATATATATATATATATATATATATATATATATATATATATGTCACTCTTTTTTAGTCTTATGACTATTTCAAGGCATTATTTTCTGCTATCTACTTGTATGATTAGTTTGTGAAGTGCCAGATGCCTGTCATCTCAAATCCAGTTAGCTCTAGTGTTGTATGGAAAATTCCTTCCTTTCAGGGGCAGATTAACATCATTTTCACCAGAATAAGAAACTCTGAGCCACCACACCCACTTAACAAAAATACAGATGAAGGTCTTTTCTTTGATCCTTTCTTCCCAACCCCACTGGTTAAAGTTTAAGATCAAAGGTCTTTGTCACCAGGAGAAAACTTTGTTGCCTCCATACATTACCCAGTAGCTCAGATAAAAGAAAGAGGACTTATATGGCAAGAAGTGATGGTGGAAAATTTTCACTTTATTTTCAAAATCTTCCAATACATTTTTAAATTACTGACTGCTACAGAGCAAGTGAAACCATCTCTTTCTCTCCATGGAAACTTTTAATTCTCTATTATGTTTACCTCCTGGGTGTTTCCTGCAAGCTTCTAACCTCTGCTAGGGGTATATTTCAAGGTCTTCCCATGAAAACTCTCAATTCTGACTCCACCTACTTAGCTACTCCTTCTGCCTCTTCAAAGGCTACATCAATTTTAATTAAATTAATTACCTAGGAATTAATTGAAATAATTGCTTGGAAACATTTAATTAAACTGGTAATAGAGAACATAATCTCCTATTAATAGAGGACCTACCTTATGTATTCCAGTATATAACCCTCATTTAGTTTACATTCCAAATTCTGAACAACAGAGGTAGGGGGCAGAGAGGTGGTAGATCAGTTTTCAGTTTTTTTTTTTCTCCAAACTGGAGTGAGCAAAATGTGATTTACTCATAAACTTACTATGCTGATGAAGATAAAAAAAGCCTTAGGACCTAGAAGTTGCTATTGGTCTCAGTTTTATTCTTTGCCTTCTACTAATAAAATTCTTCTAAAATGTTGTGAGCAATGTCCTTGCAGGTCTGGAGAATCCTGAGAATCATCATGCTTACATTTCCCTGGGTTTCCATGTCTTCATTTTCCTTAGCTATGAGCTACCAAAGTAAAATTAATCAATCAATCTCCTGAAATACTCTCATAGGATTTAGAGCTGGATTATCTAGATACCTCAGAAATTATCTGTTCTAAATATAGAAAAAGAAATAGAGACCCAGGGAGCAAAAGCATGAGCCATCAAGCTCACAAGGCATTAAATAGCACAGATGGGTGCCAAATCCAGGACGCTGGACTAATTCTGTAGTATTTTCTTTTGTTCCTTGTCATTAAAATCTTGATGTCATGAAAGAATTTAATACATAGGCAATATATACTTTTTTTTTTCACAATTTTATCCTCATGGGACCTGAGAGGTTAACTCGATTTCCAAATGTTGCAATGGTAGTAAATGCTGGAGCTGAGTTTTGAACCCAGGGTCTCTGACACCAAATCCAACATTCATTTCATAATATCATGCTGCCACTTTTTTGGTGCAGTTGTTGTAAAATAATATGATTTGCTTTAATTAAAAAGAACTGGTTTTATGAGTCTATATAAATAAAAATCAGAATGAAGTTCTGGTGAGAAGAAAAGTTTGCAAGTCAGATGTCTTACCATTGGGAACACTGCATAATTAGATCGCATATCTTATAACCTAACAATATGATGTGCTTACCCTGAGATGGATGGCAAGGTTTGGGCTTGTCACTGAAAATTTTAAGTGACAAATGCTTGTTTTTGGCACAAAGAATCACTGTCTTTTTTAGCTACTGCTTTCTCAGCTGAAATAACTCATCTCAGTGATATACACAGAATGCACACTACTGATCAACTTCCTTCTGCCATCTGTGAGTGGGACATAAACAGTAGGAGGCCATCCCATCTCTAATGTGTACATTCTCTTAGTGGAAAGCATCAAGGAACAGATGTTTGTAAGAGGGATGCTCTAGCCTCTCCCAATTTTCTTACATAAACCCCCAAAGTGGATTCAGAAGCAAGATTACTTTCATTTTAACTATAGGGATTTGGGCTATAAGGCAGAGGGAGAGGAAAAGTATCTATCTGTAGGTCATTTTCTACTTTACTTAGACTTACATATCTGCTACAAACTTCTTTATAGCTCTTAGAGCAGTCCATTGGGTGCTGGGTCCAGCTATTCTCCTAGTCACTGCTTCTACATCATTGAGTCCACTAAGGCTGTGACCCATTTAGTGGATACCTCAGAATTATATGGCTCAACTACAGTCCTCTTTTAAAAACCTAAATTTAAGACATACCTCTTTTCCATTGCCTATGTTCCAGATTTTGCATTCAGGCTCATACTGGTTTTTTTTTTTTGTACTTAGACACATATGGCAAGAATTTTCAGTTTGAAAAGTTATGTTCCCAATATCTCTCACAATTATGACTTTGAATTTCTTTTTTGCTTTTTTTTTTTTTTTGCTTTTTTGGAGGGCAATTGGGGTTAAGTGACTTGCCCAAGGTCATACAGTTAGGTTTTGTGTTAAGTGTCTGAGGCCAGATTTGAACTCAGGTCCTCCTGACTCCAGGGCTGGTGCTCTATTCACTGTGCCACCTAGCCACCCCTTGACTTTGAATTTCTTAATAATATAAATCATTAATGCCTGTAATAAAAGAAAGATATTGACTGTCCTTGAAACATGATGTCATTGAAACATGATGTCATTGAACTGATTGATTGTGAAAACAATGGTTTCCCATTATGTTCACAGATCATAAAAGAGACCAACATGGATCCTGGATAGATATACACCAACTACCAAAGTGAAGTTTGAAGATTTCTAGGAACTCTTGAGATGTGTTAAGGAAAGGAAAGAAAAGAAAGGGAGAATTTGTCTTATCATCAGCCAGCTTAAGTGGAAAATATCTCCAAAAGATTTCATTTTCCCTTTTTAGGTTAGTTTGGTGTAGAAACTGAGATTTGATTAATAAATGATAGCATCTTACATGTATTATAAGCCATGGACCTCAAAGTAGCAGTTTCTGTGTCACTGAAGGAAAAAAAATAAAAGACATAGAAATTATAAGAACTAATGAGACATCAACAAACCTGAACATTTTCCATGTACAAGGAAAACTAAAATTTTTCTTGATTGGAATGTTCCTCTGTGTGTAGGGTCTTCACATTAGTGCAATTTTCCTTCACTATTAATTCCAACCTCCTTGTTTCCTTGGCTAGTTCCTTTTGAGATCTTCATTTGGGGGATGGCGTCAGGTCAGCCGTACTTTATTCCTCTCCTGACATTGCTTCTTCCACTAAAGGCATTGCCACTGTGCCCACACTGTACCACATTTTATGTCCTCTCTCCCTGTTTTTTTCTGCTCCTTTCTATGGTTTGTCTTCTCTCATTAGAATATTAAGTTCCTTGAGGATGAGACTGCCTTTTTTCTTATAGCCCCAGCACTTAACAAAGTACCTAACATAGAGTAAATATTTAAGAAATTTTTCTTAGCTAACATGTTTCGCCTACACCCCAAGGACATTGCAGACAGAATAAGAGGTCCCATTTTTATCTAACTAGTAGGATCAGCACTTTTTGTGGTAGCAGCTCCCCTCAAAAAACAACAGCAACAATAACAAACCAAAAAAAACCAAACCAGGCAACAAAATAGGTGTGTATTCCTTGGGAAACGTCCAAACAAGTTGTTGCAAATTAGTATGATCGACCATGATTGTCTCTAAAGTAGCAAAACATATGAAGACTTTACAGAAGCACAGGACCTATATAAACTGAGTCAGAATAAATGAAGCAGAATGATTTAAACAGTGTACACTATGACTACAACAATGGAAATGGAATTTGAGGAAAATTTTATATACTTTTAGACTGTGTAACACCAGTGAGAGTCATTATGGAATATATAGACAGCTGGTCGTCAGATTCTTTCTCTTCAGTCTTTCTTGATGGATAGGGATAGAGTTGAATTCTCCCCAGACCCTCCCTAACTCCTGTGGCTTAGGGTGTGATCTTTTCTCTCCTCATCACCCTCATTTCCTTACCCCCTAAAGATTTAAATCAGCCACATCCTGTTACAAAAATTAGTTTTCTTCTTCCCCAATGCAGCATAATTGTTCTCTGGTCCTTATAGCCTCTCTCTCTAGCTCATGTTTTGTTGTTGTTGCTGTCGTTGTTTTAATCAGACCAAAAATGCTTAATACAAGTTTAAATCACTCTGAACAATCAGTTGAAACATTCCTAACAATCAGACAGAAGTTTGGTTTTCTTCCATAATTTTGATTTTCCTCTAGGGCTGTTTATCTTAGAAGCAAATATCAAGATATAAGAAACATTTAGGTAAAAGATTCAGTTTTCAGGTTCCTGTTACTAGAGAGTAACAGAGAGGGAAAGCTGGGAAAGAGCAGACTCATTTGGACTTCCCCCATTACTGGATGACATGAGTATAACTAGGATCTGCCATCTGAGTCTTCTGTCTTATTATGTCAGGAGGGCCTTATGGCTCTCCTCAATCTTTCTTCTCTAATACAGCTTAACCCTCCTTTTATTTTCTCCTTTTGCCTCATAAGATTGCCTTGTTGCCCTCTGCCACTGATTCTTTCCATTTCAACTCCTTAAGTTCTGGTTAGGCCTGGGGAAATCCATCTCAGGAGCAGCTACTGATGAGCTCTTGGAGGCCATCTTTTTTCCTATTAATTTGTGTATTGCAGGCCGCATGTATTTCTTAATGAATTCCTACATATGATATGAATTTCCCTTCCAGTTCAAAGATAACCCTCACCACAAATTAGTGTCTGGGCCAAGAGGGAAGGAATGCTTCCTCCTCATACCTACAAATTCCAAGATTCTAGTCGGTTCTCAGACTCTGATTATACAGGGTTGATATATTTGTTAGGGTCACTAAATCTGAGCTCCCCTTCTTTTCCCTCTTTATCTTTTTTTTTAAGTGTTCACTGGGTAAAGAAGTTGACAGGGATATATTTAAAAATAATGGTGAAATAAAACCACTGTAAGATTAAAACAAATTAAAAAAAGAAAAGCAAAGAAAACCAGTTATAACCTACAAGTACAGTAATAGCATCTTATTGCCTAAGCACCCTTACCTACCTATAAACTTCTATCTACCATCATACTATGACATTAACTAATAATAAGCAATTAAAGATGTAGTATGTGCAGAACCTCTACTTCTGACCAGTACTGATATGAAGTTTAGATAAGACATTGTTTCTGCTTTCACAGAGCATGGACATGTAAGGTATTGCCGGATATTTTGGATATTTTTTACTATTTAGCATATCACATTTTTGAACCACTGTCATTACTGAATATTGGAAATGATTAAGCAACACTTACAATTTGCTGTCAGCTATTATCACTCTGTCACTACTAATAACACGTACTGATGAGCTTATACATATTTTCGTTTTTGACAAGTGGAAAAAGGCAAGAATGACGATGTTAAATCTGTATTGTAAAAAGCCTAACACATCATAGTGATGAGCATGTACTTTGATGGATACAGTGAATGCATTTTTAATTATTTGGGAAAGTATTGTCATTGGGCCTAGCTCTTAAGAATAAGTAACATTTTAGATAGCATGTGGCTGGCCATCTGCAGGATTCCGGTAGAATGCCATTTCAGTGAACTCAATTATACGATGGGGAGTGTTACAAGTCATTAGTTGGTCTCTTTGCATCCTGTGATTTCACAAAGGCCCACAGAGACAAAGCACACTCTGTGAGGAGGAGAAATAAAAATAAACATATACTTTTAATGGGAGTGAACATAAGAGCCAGAGCCATCTGCCCAGAGTACTGAAGTATGTATGAGTAAGTCCTTTAAAGAGGTCAAGTTTGTCTCCCTTGGTGTTGCTAATAATCATAGGCCCTACAAAGACAAAGAAGTATCATTAGGGGAAGGGCCATTCTCATGTGCCAATGAGGAGCCTAGCTCCAGGATGCTCTGCTACTCACTAGAATTCCTAAAATTCCCAATGATATTCTTAAAAATTGGCTGAAGACAATAAACATTTATGACAGCGATTTCCTGAGGAACATTATGAGAAGAAGCATGTCCTAGTAAAGATTCTTATCTTTTATTGTCAAAGTCTTAGTATTTTGATAAAAACAATTTGCAATAGGATAAAAAAAAACTTAACTCTCCCTAAAGCAAATAATTTCCCCATTTCTTATGGTTTAATAAACTTGAATACAAAATTACGTGAAAGAAATGTCTGGGGAAAAAGCTGATAAGATTCACAGGATGTCACAATTTACCATTTTAGTTACATACATGATGCTTGGTGGATTTGGTTTCTGGAACATTCATGCCACTTCTGTTGATGAGAATAAAACCTATGTATGATGTACAGTCCCCACCTACCCACCCCCACCTCAAAGGTTATCTCTCTGTAGCTTTCTACAGCTTGGCATTTTCAGTTAATGCACTTGGGTTCACATATACCTAGAAGGAGGGCCATGACAAAGTCTAGGAAATATTGTTTGTGATTTGTTATGCATTCCACAGCTTTACCATCTTTAGCTTATAAGCCCAAACATTCCCATCAGCTGCTTTGGTTTAGGTTATTCAGAAAAGGAAAACCACTTGCAAGTAGGATCCTCCGAAGTGGGGTCACTCAGAAAGGTCAGATATCAATCAAGTATATCTCAAGCATTTCAAACCCTTGGAGATCAAGCAATAGAGAGGAATGGCGTACAATAAGAACTGAGCAGGGGCATTGTGTCAATGAGGAGGAAAATCAGGAGCCTCAGTAGGTAGACTTACTCCCCGCCTAAGTTCCAGTGTAATGCTGGAGTTAGACTATGTCAGAGTGGCTAGAGAATCCCTGAGATTTCTTCGGTGAAGGCTATATCTGTCTGCCACAGAACACAAATGGATTTAGCTTCAATTTTTCAACTCTTTACTACTTATAGGTTACCACCAGATTAAAGTTCTTCTAATAAAGTTCTGGGATAAGCAATGTTTTCCTGTAGCAGCATTCATTGGTGGGGGTGGGGGTAGGACAGAGTAAAGGAAAAACACAGCCCTGCATTGTCTGTCAGCATACATATCAAGAGGTCACATATGTATTTTAATATTACTGGTTTAATTCCAGGAAATAAATATAGCATGCCCGTGAACCCCTATTTATCATCATGAAATCTGATTTGCTTTTTCTTATGGAAAGGGGTTCAGATCCTGTATAGGCCATCAGTAACACCCTTGGAAGTGGAGACAGCTTGGTTTTGACATTTTCTTGGGGTTGGTTGGTAGTTCCACATCCGCTCAGTGGTGCATTAGGTAACTTGACAACAAGAAGCTCACATAACATTTGAAAGTCTTTGAGAATAGCTTCAGGGAGGTGGTCAAATATTTGTTTAATTTTCACTAGGAAAGACAAATTCATTCTTTATCTAAAAACAACACAAATAAACAAAACGTTGTTTCTGATAGATGTCTACTCAGGATGACAAAGACCTGGGAGAATACGTTTCTTTTCCTCTTCACGCACCCCCCGACGTGACAAATAAGCAGTCTGGTGGAAGTCAGATACATGGCATGCTGCAGAGTCAGTATGAGTAGCCAAATCTTAGGTCTCCAAATTTGCTCTAGGATGGTCCTGGTTAATGTAGATAATGGACTTTGTGATGTAGTTGCATTATTCAAATTCACATTGGATATTTTCATTTGACTGGTACCAATTACCATATTTTTCATGATTATAACTTCGAATAATGCAAATGTTAACACATAGGAGCACTTCATGGTATTCGTTATTCACACTAATTGGAGCCTAGCTGTAATTATTCCATGAAAACATTGGGAAAATATAGTGATACTAAGGGTATGGTATGTGTTTTTGTATAAGTAATTCTGTGAAAAAGAGAGCATTAGGTAAAAACAACTTTGGAGATAGAGTAAACAGTAACAGAGCTTAGTTTAGGGATTGGAATGGGAAGAAGACAGCACTTTGGAGATGTAGGAGGAAGGATGGTGTGTTCAACTGAGGAAGAGATTAAACAAAGTAATATTCTAGGTTAAAGTTAGGTGAGGGGGAAGGGAGGTGGTGCAGTGAATAGAGCACCAGCCCTGGAGTCGGGAAGACCTGAGTTTAAATCCAGTCTCAGACACTGGGCACTCACTAGCTGTGTGACCTTGGGCAAGTCACTTAATCCCAACTGCCCTGCCTTCACCCCTCTAGAAAACAAACAAACTTAGGTGAGGAATGTTTCATGGCTAAAATGTGGTTGGAGAGTTTGTGATAGTTTAGTTATAATGACAAAAAATATTAGCACAAAATGAAACTTAAAAATCCATTATCAGGTCACACATCTATATTTTAAAATATACTAAAGATTTCATTCTCCATATGTGGTATCTGTACAAAATATGTATTTGTACATGTGTGTACATATGTATGTGTATATACATATATAGTTGTAGATGAGTAGATATAGATGATATATATGATACAGATGCTAGAGAAATGTTGTTGATATAGATATAAAGATATGCAGATACAGACATAGATATTGACTACTGGATGAGCTTTACGGACTATCCATATAACCATATATTATTTTCTGCCCAATAATTATTCTTCATCCAGTCCATCCACTGGTTCACTTGATCCTCTGTAGTTTGTTGGCTTTGATTCTTGACACATTTCCTGATATTATTTAGGGGGCTCTGTAACAACCAGACATTAGAATTGAATAATAGAGAACAAGTCAAATTACACTTGGTACAATGCACATCTCTCTGAAATAAATGTCCATCTTTTTCATTCCAATACTCTTCTGGTGATCTTATATAACTGCAAACTATGAATCGCCTTGGTCTCTGTTGAAGTAAGGTTTTGTATCATGCAAAGTTCAATGGAAAGATCCATGCTAGCTACCAGCTGAGTGTAATATATCATCAATGATGACTTGTACAACAGAAGCGGCATAAAAGGCATCAAAAAGATGTGAGACTGGAAAATGAGGTGGGCTGGTCAAGTAATGAGAGATAGCTGAGGGAAAGCTGATGTCCTCCACTAGTTCCCATGGTATGTCAAGACGTCTAGACAAAAGGTCCCAGAAAAATGTTTGGGACCCTCTATGGAATATTCATAGCAAAACATGGAAAAGAATAAGAGAATGAGAAGTCAGGAATGACTGTTAGAAATTTTTGTGTAAGATACATACTTTCAGTGTTATATCTGCATATGAGTATGTTCACAAATACATACATGTGTGCATATAGTCTGTATATTTACATACAGACACACACAATATATTTATATATACATACACACATTCGGTATGTACTATGCTATGTTACAGTATGGTGTTTTAGTAATAGTATAATTGGAAATGATCTAATCTTAGCAAATTTAAAATCTGTAGAAGTAAATGTAAAAATAATCGTGTACAATTTTAAGTAAAACCTTTTGCCTTTTTGAACAATACAAATCTGTGAAATATAGACTGAGGAGGGATGTCCCCCCACCCCCATGAAATGTAGAAGATGTAGTATTATAGAATGGGATGAAACTAGTGAGAAGGCCTGGGTGCCTAGAAGCTCATTAACTTCTTGACTAGGTCACTTATCTTCTTCTGCCTTAGATGTTATTCCCTGCCCAGTCTACTGAAGCTCATGAATCTAGACCTAGAAGGAAGCTTTGGGGAAGGGGAATGTTTAGTCTAATACTATCATTTTTACAGATGATGAAACTGAAGCTAATAAACTAAAGTAACTTATGAAGGCCATGAAAGTACCAAGTGTCACAGGTGGAATTTAAATTTAGGACCTTTCAAACTGTTTTTTTTAATGTATCATGCCGTCTTAGTGGGTAATTGATAGTAACAGTATGCAGAATTACACACGGAATTTTAATTTTGCATAGGGAAAGTCCTATATGAACCAATTAATCAATAAATTGATTAAAGGCCTACAATACGGCAGGCTATACTTAGAACGTAGCATAGAAAAATAAAAATGAAATCGCTTCTGCCTTAAGGAGCTTACATTGTATTTGAGACCTAGAACACATTCCTTGCTAAGCATACATATTAAAAGTGTGTATTAGTGTGTTTGTGTGATATGTGAATAATAGATAATATATACACTCATAAGTAGAAATGTGTAGAGATAGATATAGATGATACATGTAGATTCCCATATTGTACATGAGCATAATACAAGGTAAATTGATAATTAGCAGGTTCAGTGATAAGCAACTGGGGAGCTCAGAAAAGGCCTCAAATCTCACGTTTGGTAGCATTTGAATTGAACTTGAATAAAACTAAGAATTCTAAGAAGCAAATTTGAACAGAGAAAGTTCATAGCAGGCAGGAGGGACAGAAAGTACAATGGCCAGAAAGAGCAGATGAAATACTATGCCTGAGAAATGACAAGGAGGCCAGTTTGGCTAGAATAAGGAGTGTGGTAATATGTAGTAAGTTGGGAAAGGAAATATAAGACAGCATTATGATCCAAGCAATCCATACACTCCTGTGAAATTCAAATATGCTATTCCTTATCAAAAGTCAGTAATAATTTAAGAAATCACAACATAAATATAAAAAAATATCATAATTGAAAATTGATAGCTGCAGACGTGCCCTTAAACTTTAAACTTTTCTAATAGGTATTTTATCTTTATTGACATTCGCTTGCACAGTAATAGAAACCTCGCCTTAAAATATACATTGTTTGGATGGCGAGGTTCGCACTGGTGAAAACAACAACAAAAAGATGTGAATGAATATTTAAAGAGATAACTATAATCCTAAAAGAAATAATTTGACTTAGACGGGTTAAGGGTAGTATATTTTATATGTCTTTGAAATAGTTCCATCTAGTGGCTCAATCTTTTAATTACACCCTGAATTTAACCTGAATTCCCAACAGAAAGAGAATGTGATTTATCAACAAGGCAAAATGTGGTCTTGATGTGATATATAATACAGAACATTCAGAAATGTGAAACACGATGTTTTCAAGAAAAAATGGTGGGTTTTTAAATTGCTAATTCTCAGAGCTTGGTGTAGTGAATTGAACTGGTCTCTGAGTGAAGAAGATGAAGGTCTAAGATCCACCCTTCTCTGGCAAATATTTATTTGGCGACCCTGTGCAAGATAGTTAATCTCTCAGTGTTGTAGACAACTGGCTAAAAATGAAAGAATGTATTAGCCTCAATGGGTAAAGGTAGCTTCTTTATATCATATCGTTTACCAGTAAGTAGAATGATCCTTGAAATGACTTAAGGAACCATAAGTAATGTCATTGTCAATTAACGTTTGTGATCAGAAAAGTGAGTCAACAGCATCTGAAATTGTCTGCTATACACATTTGACTCAAATCACTTATGAGCCTGTGATAGAGCCTGGGAAATGCTTATGAGCAACATTGATGTACTGTTACCATTTTCTTCTTTCCAAGAAAGAGGCAGTTCTTTTCAATGCTGACTGGTTAACAAATATTTAAAATCTCCTGTGAGTTGTGTCCAGTACCCCTTAGATAAACAAAGATTTATCACTATGAAAGCCATGGCAAGCAAAAATAATGCCCTTTGCTAATTGACATTAGCGTGACAAACTAATTTCAGTTCTGATATTATCTCAGGATTCTTTGACTTTAGAAGAGTATAGAAAAGACATGAAGTTGCA
>CM053583.1:390160906-390184799 GCA_028627135.1 Pseudochirops cupreus
AGTAAGGCAGTTTAAGTGAAATAGCCCCACACCCCTTTCTAGCTCTCAGATTGTCTCCTCACACAAATGTGTGTGCACGGAATCTGCCTCTTCATCTGTGTGTGTCTGTTTCTTACGTTCATGTTAAGATAGTTTGGTACCAGCACAATTTATAATACCAGAATTATCAGGATACTTGGTTTTTTTGTTTTTTTTTTAGCTCATTCTCACTTCACTGAAGCATATGACTGCAAGATTTTTTTTTTTGTTACAAGAAAATAGTGCAGGTCTTATCTTAAAATATGAAGAGCAACATTATCAATACTTTGGAAAAGCTGATGCTATATTGTGCTACTCTTACGTCTGTTGATGATAATGTTGTACTAATCTAAAATGGTATCAGCCAAGGATGTATATTTTGGACAATACTCTATAATTTGCAGAGAAAAAAGAAATTAAAACAGAAGAAATAATGGCTGATTTAGAATCAATTTTTTAAAATGTTAACAAAACTTCTTAAAAGTATGATTGATGATTTCAGCTTTGTATTTTAGTATCATAAACAAACTTTCCAAAGTACCAGATGATGACCTATTGAACAACTTTTATTATTCTCCTCAAAGTTATCTGATCATGTGAAGTAGATCTTCAACCAGTGGTTCTCAACCTTCCCAATGCTGGGACCCTTTAATACTTGTATGTGGGCGTATTTGCATGTGGGCGGACCCGCCTGGAGACAGAGGAGTGGTATCTCGGTTCCTAAGACCATCAGGAATATGTGTTTTCAGATGGTCTTAGGCGACCCCTGTGAAAGGGTCGCAACCCATAGGTTGAGAACTGCTGTCTTAAACTTTATAAATTGGATTGCTTCATGTAGTTAAATTTATTTTTCCCTCTATTGTTTATATATATGTGTGTGTATGTGTATGTGTGTGTGTATTTCTATGTATATACACATACCTATAAATGTACACACATGCACATACACATAAACACACATATATTTATACCCACACACATATACACACCCGCACACATACGTATGATGCTTGGTATGTGTGTGTATATTATATGTGCATTAATATGTAATAGAGAAAATAACTCCATAAGGAAATGTGCAAAATCTAACATGGATTGCTAGGATATATCTTTATCTTTATCTTATCTTTATCCATGTCTATATCATGTTATCTATAAATCTGTATTAGTATCTATCTATATGTCTAATCTGGTCCCAAAGTCTTAAACTTGTCATGATCTAACAGGGAGTTTCCAAGTTTAACAGGCAAGCGATAAAATATAAAATATATATACATTTTAGTGATGTGTTTGAAGCTGGGGATGGAAGTGTAATGTTTGCAAACTAGCCTGTGTTCTTTTCAGTGAGGAAATGTACAATGCAGATAAAAGTTAGGAATACTGTCAAAGTTTTTCTTTTGCATTATTTTAAAATGGAGCACTTTTGTAATGCTCTGGAAATAAAGTCAACGATCCCCTTTACTCCACTTGCTGTCTTTCCACGTAGTCTTTTTTATGTTGAATGCAAAGTAGATCACCTTATTAACCTCCATAGAGATGCTGATCTTATTATGTGTTCCATTTATAAATCTCACAGTCATCAATATCCTTTTAAAAAATAGATAATGCCACATCCAAAAAAGTTAACTGATTTTGCTTAATAAATATTTTCTAGCCAGTTGAAAGAAAGGTGATGCAAAAACAAAAAGTAATGTTCACTCTTCTTGGAAGTCAAAGAAACACAAAGCATTTTTAGATTACATGAAGTTGAACTTTTATTAGAAAAGTTGAATTTCATGTATTATCAAAGTATTCTGGAAACCATACATATACATAAACGTGATACAAACAGCTACTACAGTACAAACACATTTTTGTTTTTTTTTATCAACTTTAATAAAGATTCACTAAGAATATTAATCTGAGAAAAAGCAGTCAGATTAATTTAGTATATACAGTCCTTTCCCTCTTCAGATGATGTAATAAAATATCATAATAAAAAATCTAAAATAAAATAAAGTATGCTTTGGCTTAACCCCACCGATTTCACTAAATGGAAACTGGAATCAATGAGCCCTAGTTACAAATTCAATCCCCTTGTCATCCATTTGAAAGTTTTACACCGGTTTTAATCTTAATCATATGTAAACATATTTAGGATTTCAAACGACAATTTAATTTTATAGGCTTTTAAAATGAAGCAAAACTTCCATCAATCCTTTGTCTTTAGTTTATCTCTAATTCCATGACTATAAAATAGGGAAAAAAAATATTATTTGAGACTTCCAGCATAATCCCATTACGTATCATACTTTATAAACCTGGGTGTAATTAAAATATTGGATGCCTTTATACTCAGTAGACTAAATGCACCTAATTCACAAACATGTTATAAATACGCATGAAAAATTAGTGGAAAAAACATTTTGTATACGAAAGACCCTGCTTACGTTTCCTTTTTTTTTAAAGTAATTATTATTTTGTAATGGCACACTCAAATTATACTGCTCGCTGTGTGGTAGGCATCTTTTAAAATTCCTGTATATTTTTTTCTATAAAAATATATATTTTGTGCTCACTGGAAAAAAAAAAGTACTGAGTTGGTATGGTCTGCATTCCTGTTTGAATGTCTGATTATGTTTGTATGATCTTATTCACAATAGCTTCTATCCCATTATCAGTAGAGACACAATTCCCTCTTAACTCAATGGGAAATTTAAGTATAGGGAGATGTAAGAATATTATTATTGTATGCAGAAATCCATGCTTATTATCCCCATAATTTCACAAGAAAAAATGATTATCTGCATACCTTTTGCTTGAAAAGATGAAGGCTTCTTAGCCTTTCTCAGACATTTATTAATCACTCTTAATTAGAAATAACTAGCCCTGTGGATTAGCAGGTAGCAGATTCTCAACAGCACTTTATTGATGAAAAGAGCTTAAGTATAGAATTGTTAAGGGACATGCCTAAGGCTACTTAGAAAGTGAGTGGAATAATTCCAAAGAGAACTCAGACTTCCCAGTTTTTGATTCAGTGCACCTTGTTCCTTTCCCTCCCACTGGAAATGGACAAGAATATGATTGAATGTAGAACTTCTGTGGGTAGGTCACTCAAAATATACAGTGGCATATATAATGCAGAAAAGAGGATCTTAGCAAGTTATTTGGGATACTCAGTAAAGTACTACATTAGTTGAAAATACAAGTACCTTTAAAAAGAAAGAAGCTTTTGGTGATTTCCAACTGCATCCTTTAAGATATAAATATTTTAGACACTTTCTATTATAATTTACAAACTATTAAATTAGGGATTGCCAAGTTAATAAAATAGAGAAAGGAAATTCACTAGAGAACAAAAGTGCTAGATTTAAGCTGGGGCTTTAGCATTTAGGTTAATTTGTCACTTAATGGGCATATTTCTCAAATACTATATAACCATTTCTAAACTTACATTGCACTTCAATGACACTACACATATTTTTTAGATCCTGAGGCATAAGAAAGAAAACGTAGTGAAAAATTTGCTCACAAGGTTTAAAAGAAAAGTAATCCCGGTTTGTAAACTGCATGAATATTACCATTTAACCACAACTTATATTCTATACAACATGTTTATGTGCCATGATTTATAGTAAACTCTTAGCTAATACAAGGTTGAGTGGTTTGTTGCTAATCCATTATATAGCTCATCAAAATCATTTCTGTGAGAAAGATAAAATATTATAATCAAGATCACTGGTTGACACCATTTTAGATACATCCAATTGGTTACCATTTCAGGAGAAGACTAGCAACCACTGCTGTATACAAATTTCAAACCCTGTTTTATCTTGTGGAACTCTGTCAAAATGGAGGACCATCATACACTCCCCCTTCTGTACTTGAGAATATAGAGCATTTAGAAAAAAGTGATCAGAACAACTTTCTCTTTCATCTTTTCTTCCCCACTACACAAACTGCGTATTTATTGAGTGGAGCCAGGGTAACTCTATATCCTCATGTAGGTAGGAAGGATACCAAGTAGTTGCCTTTTTTTCTTAAGGCATGAGGGTAGAAGAGGAGATGGATGAAATCAGAACTAGCTTGATTTCTAAGAACTCCACCAAAGTGAGAAGTATTACTGGCACTACTTAAAGGAGTGGCATCATCTTTCACATGATTTCTTTTAAAATACCCTTTGGCCACTGCCCCCCCAAGGAATGAAATTCATAAGAAATTCAAGAGCAAATCCCAAACTATATTTAGTCTCAAGTATTTTTAAAGACAGTACTGTATAGTTTTTTTTTCTTAATAGAATATAGGATATTTATCATTTTGCAAGGATTTTGTAATGGACACCTGAAGGCAATTTACAAATGGACAGTCTTGGATTTATGCATTCTAATGTTCCAAAAAACCCTGAAAAAGCACACTCCATTTACTTTAGTAAGTACCTATTCCTATAGCAAACAGTTCCAAATAATCAATTTAATGTTTTGCCTATGCCTTTTATATAATTATGATAATATAAAAAAAGGAAAAGTTCCAGTTCCAGTGCTTCATTGTCTATCCAGACAAACAAACAAATCAATTTTTCATCCATGAAAGAGGGAGGGATAATTAAATGAAAGTCCAAGTTTTCTGAAAATCCATTGATAGGTTTAGGTTGAAACATGTATAAGGGAATCATTATTTCAGTTGACTAAAATTCATGTGGATTGCTTTATGTCAATTATAAAATAATTTAGCTTTAAAATAAAACTAATAGACCAAATTCCAACTCACACATTTTAAGAATTTACTAAATTTTTACAAAGATCAGGAATATAGAGACTTAACTTTCTAATGATGCACAATAAATGATGCAGGAAACCACATACACAGAATTTTCTACAGTAAACAGGTGGTGTTTTTTTAAACAATTAACAAAAGCATAATTTGAAAAATATGCAAACAATTCCCTCAGTTTTCAGAAGTTACTTTATTTTGAGAAAACAAAATTCTAATACATACATCGTTTCTTCAGATTTGAAAGTTCACTTTAGTGAATTTCTGGATAGTTAAACTCTGATATGGTGTAAAATAATAGCTCTCTTACTCTCTACTGTAGCTGTGTAAATTTTCATGTTAATGTATCTCATTTCAAAATAAAAACTAAAACCACGTCTATATTTTGCATTGTGTAAATATCGCCAGAATGTGTCTACTCCATTCATAAAATATATGCTAGCATACCATTATAATTACACCAGACAGGCAAAAGGAGTCAGTTTAGAAATGGAGTCTCTGAATGAGTTTTTTTTGTTTTTTTTTTAGCAGATACCAGGTCACCATATTCCCAAGCAAGTAACTAACATTAAGTCTGCTCTCTCCTAAGTCCATGTCGAGATGTGCCTTGCAGGTGTTTTGGTCCAAGGAAAGAAGCCTGACTGTCCAGCGATCCCACAGTAAGGAGAAACCAGAAATCAAGCTGGGTTTGACTAGCCACAGCTTAATGACTTCAGTATTATTGGCTCCAACGATCAGTGTTGGACAAATAAATACTTGTCAATTGGTGGGTCACACAGAGACAATCTTAAACAGCAAACTTTTAAATAATAAATATGGACTTGGTTTCTTCAGTGAACAATTTCAATAAGATATTTTTGTTGTTGTTCTTTTTAAATAACCTATGTTTCTTTCATCTTTCAACTGCTAGGAAAATAAAGTCAAGCCATGCAATCCTATGAAACTGAATGAATGGTTGTGTATAGAATTGTGTGTAAAATTCTACAGGTCAGGAAAAGTTATGAGAATACATGGGACGGCCCAGAGCAGGTACATGAAGGAAACACCGATTGCTCATTATTTGAGACCAACTAAGTTGAATCTAATTATCGTGGTTATGTTCGTTCTTCTTTGAATTCGACCCATGACAACACAGACCAGAAGAATTTGCTCTTATCTGTCAATGGCAGTGACTTGTTCTTGGTTTATTTGCTGGATGTTTGATCCTGGCTAAACCCAGTTCTGTTCCTGTAGACAAAGATTTGCTTATTTATATAGATCAACATGGGAAAATGAGGTGAGTGTCTCATGCGATTTATGTACACAGAGTTTATGCACGAAGTGGAAAAGTTGCCATTGAACTTCCAGTACTCTCCACTGATCCTTTCTCCTTAGAGCCAGTGTAAGCTCCAATAAATGACCCATCCTCATTGAATAGGCCATGGTCTCCTTCTCCATAGTCCACCAAGCTATCAGCACTTTCTGTTGCCTGGAGATTCCTGTTCAGAGACTGAAGACTTCCTTTAAGTGGTTTTTCATCACTGTCACTAGAAGATAAAAGAAACATCTCTAACAAAATCTAGAATTATTGGTTTGAAGGATCACAGGGCTATCAACGTAGTCAAACCAGAGATTCAGAGTGGAAGGGAATCTTGGAGGCTATCACATTACCTGTACTCGCCAAAGGTTTCGTCTTTCCCTGACTGGACTTCTGGGTCTGGATGTAAATCTTCTTTCTCTTTCACTATAGGATAAACAAGATCCAAATCATGGGTTTTTTGGAAAAAAAATAATGAATTTTGTTATCTACATTTGGAAAATGGTAGGTTAGTTATTTGTTCGAAGTAGCATTGAACATCTTTTCTCATACCAGAGTAGGCAGACTGTTCAAGGAATTTTGTCTGAAATCCATTATTAAAAAACAACAAAAAAAAAGAAGGAAAATTAGAGTGCTTTAGTCTTATATTACATGACCCTGGAATGGTCAAAGCATTTGGGTAGCCTTGCTGGGACTGATATCCATTTCTGTGGGAGAGGAGATGCAAACTTAGTAGATAGTAGAAATAATTCAGAATATTTGGGGCTCTTAACAACTATTAAAATATTTTTCTTCATTTAAATTCCATTGTATCGAAATGTAGTATTTCCATTGAAGAAACAAAATAATGGAGTTTCCGTCTGATAGACTCTAAAGCAGTCGTTCTCAACCTTCCTAATGCCGCGACCCTTTAATATAGTTCCTCATGTTGTGGTGACCCCCAACCATAAAATTATTTTCGTTGCTACTTCATAACTGTAGTTTTGCTACTGTTATGAATCTAATATGCAGGATGTATTTTCATTGTTACAAATTGAACATAACCCATAGGTTGAGAACTGCTGCTCTAAAGTCTATAAGAAAAGTTTTCAGAGATGGCTAGTCAGCCTCCATCTTTCTCTGCCTCCTATACATTTCACAAATGAACCTTCTGAGATCCTGCAAAGCAGTCTGACTTACACAAGGCTGCACGTGTCAGGGTCCAAAAACCACTGACTGAGAAAATTATTAAGTAGTTTGAATAATAAGTTTCTTATTAGTGAAACAAGGTTAAAATTACTTAATTTTACGTACCAAACAAGGAACTTATGAGGACCAAAAGGGACAATGCATGTGAAAGTATTTGTTACTATGTAAAGGGATATATATGTATGTATGTATACACACGTACATACATACCTATATGAGTATGTCTGTGTGTGTGTGTGTGTGTGTATATATATGTACACACACACACACACATGCGCACACTATATATATAATTACATTCAAAAACTTAATTCAGATCAGCTCTGGCAAATAAGATGAAATTGATTCCATTATTTCACTCAATCACATGCTCTCTCAGATCTGTATTTTCCTCAAAAATAAAATCTTAACCTGCCCAATTTATTAGAGGTGGGAGGTATTCTTTTTTTGGGGGGAAGGGGTTGCTAAACAGAAAAAGAAGCCTATGAAAGAATTTCCTTTCTTTGCTGCTAAATATCAGCTCTAAAGATCCACACATTGATTTATAAATTATATCCTGAACAAAGAGCATCTCCCTACAATGGTTGCTCCCCAGATCACAAGGCATAATAACCTTCTTTGGATTACCAGGAAACATTTTTTCTCCATTTTTAGTCATAGGGGAAAAATGTTTAGTATTACATTTCAAAAGATTTTCAGCATATGACTTGATTTGCTCAACTCACACAGTGAGAGCTGAGCTTAGAAGCTTGATTCCTTGATTCAATCATCTGTATATATACTAGATTATCTCTTTCTCTTTGATGATAGTGCTTAATAAGAATTTTTTTAACTTGTGTATTAAATGGTCAGGGTAACTATGTTATAGGATGTTACCAAAGAAGATTTATACCCAAATAATGTCATAAAGGCACACATCACAGATGGGATAGCAAGAGATCCCAAATTGAAAGCTTGAGCATAACACTGGCAATTCTGAGGAAGGCATCTGGTGCTTTAGCCAAAACTTCTGTGGAGTAGTTATCGAAGGACACAGGCAAGAGCTACCTGAGCTGAGAAAATGAGTGGGGACATATATTCTGCATGCGTGGAGGAAGTGCCCCCACTGATGTGATCATGGATCAGTCACAGCATAACCATTTAAAACTTATCGAAAAGACAAATTCCAGTTCCGTTTTATCAGATTCAGTAAAGTCATTGGGCACCTGTTGTGTGTTATACAGTATACCAGCCAGGTATTTAGGGGAATATGAAAAGCAATGACAGTTCTTGTCCTCAATAAAATTGAAACCTGCTCTCAGGGATAGTACATCCATTGGATACAAAAGTTTGCAGTGACTCTACTGCAAGGCAATATATGAGCTGTCCTTGAAGAAATGGGCAAAGTGTTATAAATATTCTGAGGAGGGAAAGATCCCATCTATCTGATTGGGGCAAGCAGGAAGTTTTCTTGATTCTAGGATCTAGCCTTCTCATTTAATAAATGAAGAAACTCAGAGAGCTTAAGTCATTTATCTTGGATAATAATGCTAGTATATGAACCTAGGTTTCCTGAACTCCAAGTTCAGTGCCCTATATGTAAAATCACTCTACCTCTGAAGCTAGACTGTGTCAACTAAACTGGCCCTTGAAAGATAGAAATGATTATTCTGAACAATGACATGGGAGGAGCTGATATTTTTGAAACCAGTACAATCACATGAGATGGCATAGCATTACCTGAATATTTTCCACCTTTGTTCCTTCTCACAAAGCAAATAGTTAATAATATTAATGTAAGAAGAGCTATGGCACACATCAGTCCAATAAACCATCCTTGGGTAGAGATGTTGTCATATAAGCCCGCATATGCTGTTGTAGAGAAAGAGAAATAAATGCATAATTTGAGACTTGTCACACTGGACAATCAGATAGTATCACTCTCCAAAATCAATAATCAAACAAAGAAAGAAACAAATAAATGTGTAGATAAATATTTAAAATACTGCTTAGTATTCCTGGCATTTCTACCTCTAGTCATTTCTACCTTTTTCTTTTAGAGATTCCAATGAGTTGATATTTTAATTGAGAGCATTATTTACAAGTGTCTTTATTTTCTGGAAAGTTACAACCCAGGATACATTTGGTTCAATTAGGAAAAGAAAACAGGAGAAATAAAGTCATATACCAAAGCAGTATTATGCAAGAAAGAGTGAAGAGCACATGAATTGCATGCAGATTTTCTCAAAGGAGCCTCCTAAAACATGCATTAATTAGCCAGGCTATTACACGTAAGTAGCAACTGTAATATTGGCTAAACATGACTAGTGATTAGTTAAGGAAATGTGTAAATTTTTCATTTGGTTAATTTGCAGATACTGCACAAAGATAAATTAAAAACTGTGATTCCACTAATTTACCTTTTCTACAAGTTCACCAATAATTTAGGGAAGGATGCAAAATTATATCCACAAAACACATTTCATAATAGCCCAGAAGGCTTTCAATTTCTCACCTCTCCCCCTTGTCTCAATAACATCTTCAAAAATGCTATTGTTATCAACCCAATTCTTAGTCACTAGACGAATTGAATGTTCAGTTTCAGGGTCAAATGCCTCAAGAGGGTGAACCTTTTGGGTAGGATTTACTGCTTCTGAATTCTTCCCGATATTCTTACCTATGAAAGGTACATGTAGTCAAGTTATATGCATTCTTTAAGAAAAAAGTAGGACTTTGAAATGGAAAGATATTGTTATTCATGGTGAACAAGTCAGACATCTTTGAGTATTTTCTCTTTCTTGAACATTTTCTAAATTTGAGGGAATAGAACAGCATGAAGAAGTATTCTGTCTTTTCTGGTGTTATTTTAACATTTTCCTATTTATCGGTCAGTCATCTAGCCTTTAGTAAATGTCTCTTGTGTGCCAGGCACTGTGAGAACTGGGAAAATAAAGGAAGGCAAAAGCCTGTTCCTCCTCTCAAGAAGGTCACAGCTCACTGGGGACAACAGGAAAATAGCTCTGCTGAAACGATATATACAGAGTAAAGTGCAGATAATCTTTGAGGGAAGGTGCTAAGATTAAGGAAGACTTGGGAAAGACTTCCTGTAGTACATACTGAAGGTACATTCAGCTTATACTGGAAAGAAGCCAGGGAAGTCAGGAAGTGGAGATAAGGAAGAAAAGAGTACCAAATACTGGCACAATCAGTGAAAATATTGATAGGTAGACTAACAAGGAGGCCAGTGGCCCCGAATCAAAGAGAATGTGGGGGAAAGGTGGGAGTTGGGTAAAAAGACTGGAAGGTAGAATGGGGCCAGTTTAGGGAGTGCTTTTAAAGCCCAACAGAAGAGCTTTTTAAAAAATGATTTAATAGAGAGCTACTGGAGTTGATTATACAAAGTGTTTCCTTGTATTTTTAAAATTTGTATAGATTTACAAAATAATTGCAAGATCATTAATTTCTGTTACCCAAGATTGAAAAGAAACATTTTTGCTTTTCCTGTATATAATTTGGTTTGACATTATGGGCTTCATTTATTCATTTGTGTATTTTTGTTTGCTTCTTTGATTTCATTTTTCCTTGTCCGGTAGGAGGAATTGGATATTGAAATACTTAATAATAATTACTACTCAAAATCTAATCTGGATATTCATTGCTAATAGGCCAGATATTCTATTTGTCTCCATTTTCTCCTCCATCAGAATGGGAAGGGAGACCAAAAAGTAACTTGTGATATGCAAAACTATTTTTTTATCTTCTATATGATTATGAAACATCATAACATACTTGGGAGAGAAAACAATATAGATTCTTATGCCAGTTGATATGAAGCCATTTAAGTAAAATTCCAAATGGACTGATAGAATCCTGTTCCATTCACCAAATGCTTAGTAAACACTTATTACACCTTAGGATTTGTGCTTGGCAATGGATGTTTAACTAAAGAAGTAATAATTCCTTTTATTTTAGTATTATCAATAAACAGTTTATAGATTGAGGTTAAATTATTTAACATGACCCAAATGTTATAATGGGAAACTATTTTCTGCAAGTGAAATATATTGACTTTCTGGTCCCTCACATCTAGACCTAGCACCTAATACATTCCTTGTTATTGTTCCTCTGATGACCAGAATACGACAATTCTCACAGCAATAAATATGAAAACCTAAAATTTTAGTGATTAGAGTTTGGATGGAAATGAAAATAAATGCATGTCTTGCAGCCTGCAGCCTGATGAATTATCAGAAGCAATAGTGTAAGTCTAAAGATGTTACATGTGAGAAGTCTATGACGGTTTTATAGAGGGGCTTGAATTGGGAGAGGTTGGGTTTATCTTTGTTCCAAGTAGGTTTAATTATCACAATACCCAGAGGACCTTGTTACAGAGCAAGAAAAGAGCAGTAATTGAAAAAATCCCAGCTAATAATCATAGCTTATCAATAATCTTCAGAGTGCAACAGAAGCCCACAACACATCCAGTGTGAATTTTGGGTAAATGATGAAGAGAACTTTTAAAATGTCATATGTGCATACATATTTATCTATCATCTATCCATCATCTCTATGTCATTTATTCACAAAAAAAGATGCAAAGATGAACAGATGCACACACATACTACAGGTAACATTAAATTATTTGATGCTAAGATTATGCAATAAAAAAATGTTAATCAATGTAGTTTATTGCCTTAAAAGGAGAAGTTAGAACCCAAGAGTTGAATAGTAAAACTATCTGAACTTTAGTCCTATCTTAAGAATAAAGGGCAGACAAGTCTTAAGTGTACTGTTTAGACAGAGCAGGGACAAAGCAACCGTAGGAGATATCTTCTAGCTTCTACACAAAATATCCTTTTAAAGTATATATTGGTATTAGATTATTGTTCAGTGGAAATATTTTTTCTTATTGTTTTATTTTATTATTATTTCTACTTTTTAAAAGACTGTGTTGAACTCCTTTGGAGAAATGGATTTCTATTTACTTCCTGGTAAATATAGTTGTGTTGTGTACCAAAATACATATAGAAGAAAAATCGCTTTTAACTGCAAAAGGAGCTGGTAGATTGATTAGAGTATGCGCAGAATCCTCGAGAGGTGAAAAATGAAGAAATCTTTCCTCCTGAAGTAAAATGAAACACAACGTCAATGGAGAAATTAGTTTTAGAAGACGGAAGGTGGTTATTAAAGCTTTAAATTGCAGGAAGGGCATAGCATTAGTTAAAAATCTGATTACTGTCCCAGACCAATTTAAGAGCAGTATTATGAGACATTGCATCAAAACCACCAAGAAACCAGTCTTCATTTTAGAACATTCAACTGAAGTTAGTATTTTAAATAAGCAGTTTTTCTACAAAATCCTTTTGTGAATACTGAACTTAAGTGTGTAAGAAGTTGGAAATATTTTTTTTTCTCAGACAGAGAACTGTTGGTTCAATCAGAGTAAAGTAGTGGGTGTGGACATCTCTTAATGCACAAATATCTTACCCAGAACTTGTAATGAGTCCCCTGAGGGGGCTTCATTGGCAAGTCTGCAATCCTGTGTGCCTGATTCCATCTCTGAACCCATTTTAGTCAATAACAGGAAAATTGTTCAGAAAGGAAGTGATAGTCGACATTATTGAGGTATTTTCAAAAAGCAATTGTTTTTATAAACAAGCAGATCAGTCTGGCAGTTCATTAGGAATTATTCTTGTTGTCTGATAGCTAATTTGTCATAGTGAATAATTTAGACATTGGATAAATTTATTTGATTTCATGTTTTTCCCCACACATATTTGAAGATAAGCAGGGCTATCAAGATGTTGGGAAAAAAAATAAAATATATATATATATATATATATATATATATATATATATATATATATATATATATACACACAGACACACACACACACACTGTTCATGACTGCCAGGACTGTCTGTGTTGGCATGTATTTAAACATTCACATTTGTGACTATTTTCATAAGTGAAACCTGTCCCTTCTATCCTCATCCCCAATATCAAACTTTAAAACAGGTAGGAATTTGAGTATAAACTCTTCATTTTACATGTGAGAAAACTGAGTGTCAATGAAGTTAAATAACTTGCCAAACATATATACGTATGTATGTTTGGATGCATGTATGTATAATTCATATTACAGTCATGATGGAACCCACATACTCTTGACTCTGAGGTCAGGATTCTTTGCACTATACCATATTCCTTATATTACCTAATTCATCTTGTTTCCATTCAGACAATTATTCAGAGGGATCCCATCATGTACATTACTTTCTCATTTCTCTTCTTTTTTTTTGGTTTTACATGGGAGAAGGCAGGGTAATTGGGGGGCAAGTGACTTGCCCAAGGTCACAGAGCTAATGAGCATTAAGTGTCTGAGGCCAAATTTGAACTCAGGTCCTCCTGACTCCAGGACTGGTGCTCTATTCACTGTGCTATCTAGCCACTCCTTCTTCTATCTTTCTAAACTTCAGTTGAACTATAACCACATATTCATCTGTTTCACCCAGTTTCCCTAAAATTTCTTGATTCCTCTGACTTCTCCATCCTCTTCCTACTTATCTCTATTCTCTCTCTTCCTGTGCTGCTTAAGGTCAATGAGAGAGAGAGAGAGAGAGAGAGAGAGAGAGAGAGCGAGCTAAGCCAAAATACTGATAAAATAGCACCTGTGGATAAGCATAGGCATAGAGGTAAATTTGGGAGAGGAAGCTGGGAAACAACCAATAGGAGTAAAATGCAAAAGTGGTTTGATTAATGGTACTCTTAAAACAATCTTATCAACTTAGGAACAGTTAAGACCATTTGACATTTCTTATAGACTGGCACAGACAAACACACTATGTTTACACATGAATGGGAATGTAAATTAGAGATATTAGATTGTTTTTGCACTGTTAAGAAAAAAATTAAAATATTAATGTTAATAGTTTTAGGTTCTCTCCCTCTGTCTTTATCTCTATTTCTCTCTCTCTCCCTCTCTCTCTCTCTTTCTCTCTCTCCCTCTCCCTCCCCCCCCTCAGTGTTTGTGTGTGTGTGTGTGTGTGTTTTCATTTAGCAAAGACACAACTCTTGAACTTGAAAGTATGGGCCTATCTGACCAAAGGGCTAGTGTGGTTGATGTTGTAGTCACTATTTAGAGTGACTGTGGTTTCTCTAATATGAACTGAAATCCATTTCTTAAAGTACTGATATGTCTTCTTTTAAAAACCAAATCCCCACATATTCCTATCAGAAACTCGTCAGTTGCAGCATGAATTTCCATAAACTCGTTTTTTTTATTAAATATGAGACACCACCATTAACACTATTAACTTACTGCCTTCTCCTATTGTGCAGCCTTCCTCAGTTATGGGTTTCCCACAGCCTTTGGAAGTGCATGCCCTCAAGTAGAATTTATATTTGGTGGTGGAGTTGAGATCCGGAACACGCCAACTGAGTTTTGAAGGGTTTGTGACATTGATTTCCTTTAGTTCTCCAACCTCATCTGTGTCATTGACTAAAAAAGAAAGAAAAGAAATTAAATGAAATATGAGGATTTTTAATTTGCATAAAGTTTAATAAAATATGAGTTACAGCTTTGGGGCACACATGGAAATATATTCTAAATTAAATATTTTCCCTATTCAATTATAGATAGCTGCTTGTATAGTTGCCCTTTCCTCTTATTATCATTGTGAATTTCTGAAAAGAAAATATAGTTGATTTTGGCCAAAAAAATTTCTACGTCAATCAAGGCTCAAAATGGATACTGTAGTACAAAAGCTACATCATTTTAGATGTCCATTTTTTGATCATACTCCATAATAATTACAGTTTAATATTTTAGCCACCTACACAAATACTGTATATTAATTTTATGAAAAAAAATTTTAACATATAAAAGAAACCAAAGTAATGTTAATTGCTACTATCCGTTTATTTTATACGAAGAATGGAGGACTATGGCAACGTGATACAATGAAAAGAACTTGGACTTTGAAGTCAATTGCAAGTTTAAATGCTGCCTATGATACTACCTGCATGTCCTCAAATACCGCACTTAACCTCACTTGGACTGAGGTGGGATGATATGGCTTTGAAGTAACATCCAGTTATATATAACGTATTACATGTACTATGCGTTATATATAATATGCATATATAGTATATGCACACAGATGTGTAGGCATATTTCCAAATTTCTCTAGAAAATGAAAAAAATAATTTTATCAATTTCTTAAAGACTTCCCATAGGTTTGATTAGCTGATAGAATAAGTGTACAAAGCAAAAAAAAAAAGTAATGAAAAATTTTAATCAATAGTGATTGACCTAATGAGTAATCACAATAGTCTCATAGTTCCAATGAATATAATTGTAATGTATTTGAAGTGATAGGGAATTGACATTTTAAGCCATGCCCTTCAATTCCAATACTGTGCTGGTCAGTTCATTTTTTAGATATATACATGGCTGGAAGACTGGAGTATCTTTTTTTGTCTTGTTCAGATATTGACTTCCTGTATGCCTAATCTCACTCTTTATCCCTCATTTTCATTTATGATAAGATGGAGATAACCACAGAACCACATCTGAAAACAAAATAGAGACAGATTTATTTGCATATAAAATGTAAAGCAGAGTAATGGTTTCTTGGACTAGGTTTATGGACAGATTTCTTGAAAAAAATGAAATAAAAGAACATAGATACTCCTCGACTTTATAAATTACCTCCCAAAGACATAAATGGAAATTTCTATAATTTCTAATTTACTTTTTAAGTATGTCTTTCTTAGGAAAAGAGAACTGGCCTCAGTATAAGGATGACCTGGGTACCAAGTGTGATGATGGAGGAAGAGCTGCCTAGAAAGAAAAGTTGAAAGCTCATCTGATATAGACATAGGTATAGATGTGGTGGATATAGATATATTTGTGGTGGTGGTGGTGGTGGTGGTGAGTTCCAGGCAGGAAAATGCAAAAGATCAGTTATTGGCAGCCAAAACCCAACATTTTTAAGGTCATAAATTGCAGAGAAGTTGACAGTCTGCATTGGGGGAGAGGGAGAAGGGAAAGGGAACAGGAAGGGGATTAACATTTAAATAGCACTTATTATATATCTGACACTATGTTAAGCAAAACACACACAGATGGATGGATGAATGGATGGATGGATGGATGGATGGGTGGGTGGGTGGATAGATGGTTGGATGGATGGATGGATAGATGGATGGATAGAACTTCACAACAATTCTCTGAGGTAGGTCTGTTATTATATTCATTTTACAGTTAAGGAATCTGAGGTAGACAGAAGTTAAGTGACTTTCCCAGGGTCATACAGCTAGTAAATATCTGAGGTAGGATTTGAACTCAAATATTCCTTACTCTGTCCACTGCACTAGCCAGATACGATGATAAAGGGAAGTTCTTTACCTGAAATTTTCCTACACAGATAAGATCATAAGAACAGATTTCCCCCTGCCCTTTAAATATTTAAATATGTGTATATGCATTCTTCTATGTGTATATTGCAGTAGAGAATAATAGTAGTATTTATAAAGTGTTTTAAGTTTTGCAAAGCACTTTATACACATCATCTCATGTGATATAATAATTATATAAATTTAAGTACTATTATTATCTTCATTTTACAGATAAGGAAACTATGGTTAAATGACTTGGCAGGATCACATCTACCAAGGGAATAAGCCTGGATTTGAACTTACATTTTTCATGCTCTAAGGCAGCAGTTCTCAGCCTGTGAGTCGCGATCCCTTTGGGGGTTGAATGGCCCTTTCACAGGGGCCACCTAAGACCATTGGAAAACACATATTTCCGATGGTCTTAGGAACCGAGACACCCCTCCTCTATCTGACTCCGGGCGGGTCCACTCATATGCAGATATGCCTACATATGAGTATTAAAGGATCTTGGCATTAGGAAGGTTGAGAACTGCTGCTCTAAGGCATCCTTCCACTACCACTTAGAACAGGCTGACCAAAATGACAAAGAGGAAAGAATGTTGCATTTTTTAAAAAAATCACATATACATATACACAATGTACACATAAATGTGTGTGTATGTATGTGTGTGTGTATATATATATATATGTGTGTGTGTATGTATATATATATATGTAAAATTCCAAATCTACTAAATTTAAATATTCCAAAAAATGTTACAGAGTTGAAAAGTAGATCAGACTATTTTAAGACAAATTTTGAGAAATTTCTTTTTTCTTAGATATAAAAGAATGACTTTCATTGAACATTATTAGAAACACATTTTTTTTCATACTGCAAATATTTATATCTATTAGAATTATGAAATACAAACTCAGGTCACTTTTTTGAAGGAATTTGGACTAGTATCATTCCTTTTCCTGAAATAAAAGGGCTTGGCCCATGAATAGCAACAACAAAATAGGTGAAAAACAACCTTTAGAAAGGCAGAAAACACAATAACATGGCAAAAAAAAAATTTCATTATGATGGAATATGTATATATATATGATTTACATATAATAAGCATGTTTATGCATATGTCTATATACATATGTGCATGTATATATTTGTAGCACATATATAGATGTTTTTATGTATATGTGCATATATATCTATGAGATACATATATTGATATGTGTGTATGTATACATACACAAAGCAAAGGGTAAAAGGTTCAGTGCTGTGGGGAAAGGTCTCATCTTTAAAACACCATTATCCATGATATTAAGTTATAGTGATGTTTAGTTACTCCTACGTGACCTACAGACTCTCAGCTGTCTTTGTGCGTGTTGCCCTCTATCACTCAAATGTAGCCCTTTCCTCTTCTTTAAATTTTAGAATCCCTCAAAACATGGTCAAGAGCTATCTGCTTCCTAATGCCATTCTTCATCACCCCAACTGATAGTCTTCCCGCCCTTCATCAAGGATACCTTGGAAGTATTTTGCAAATGTTTTATATGTAATGTTTGTACATATATAAATACATATAAAAAGGTATGCAAGGAAACCTTGGAACTATTTTACTTGTTTTTATATGTATTTATGTGTGTACATGTATATATTCATTGTGTGTGTGTGTGTATGTGTGTGTGGTCTCTTTTATTAGGGTGCAGACTCCTCAAGGTATGGTCTGTTTCATGTTTGATTATGTATTCAACTGCCTGATGCAGTTCTTGATTGGTTGATTTCACATATTTTGGCAAAGGAATGCATCGATTCCTTTCCTTTTTTTCTGGCACATAATTAGTGATTAAAAGATGTTAATTGAATGACTTTTCCACTGTAAGTGCTCCTTCAATAGAAGTGTTGTATAAGGTTGCATTTTGTTGAAGTTTTAACACTCTGTCTCTCTGTCTGTCTCTGTCTGTCTCTTCCTCTCTGCCTATCTCTCTCTGTTTCTTTCTCCCTCTCCTCCCTCCTTTTCCTCCCTCTCCATTTCTTCCTCTCTTCTCTCACAATGTATCCCATGTCCTATTGGCATTTAAGCAATGCAATTTGCTGCTAATGTTGCTAATAGTTGAAAGAGAGGAACATCTTGGACAAATTAAAACAACAGCAGGAACCTGATATTTACCTAATAGACAAAAAATGAGGTAATTATTATTTGCAATGCCTATATTCACACTGCAGTAAAGAAACATTTGGAGAAAAAAATAATTTGTTTGACGCAGAACTTGCTCTATTTTGCATTCTTTTTCTCTATGTCTTATAAGTGTGGGAATGTTTCGACCACTGTAATCATACCCAGGTCAATGATATTGTCACAAGAAATGTCTAAATATCCTTTCCTTATTTCTTCATCTAAGAAGAGATATTTTCTATAACTAAGGAGAGGAATTGTAGACAGCACTTTAATTTTGCTTCTCATTTCGTTCTGTTCTTCTACAGAGTAATTTTTTTTTAATATGAAAGTCTTCTTCCCCCTTGTTTCTTCAATATATAATCAATTCTTTTAAAAAGCTAATGAAATTTTTATTGCTGAAATCACTATGCATATGTATAAAATATCTTTTTTAGTCCTATTTTCCCAGGACAACATCAGAGTGAACATATTACCAAAATTCATTGTGGTGTTTCCCATTAAGTGAAAGGAAATGTGTTTTTTTCTAAATTAAAATACTCTCAGTTCACTATTTCTTATTTTCTTTTAAAAATCTGTTAATATCAACTCAGACATTCAAGAATCCTAAACTAAATACCTGTAGGCATATGCATGTATTATATACATACATATATATGTATATATCTAGACCTGTGATTTCACTATCATAAATAATTTTTAGTGAACAAATTACTTATACCAATGCAGCTCTTTTGCAGTATAGAGTCTTAGAGATCAAACAGCTGCTTGGTAAATTTAAAGTTTAAGTGATTTGACCAGGGTCATGTAGCCAGTAAAAATCAGAGGTGAGACTAGAACCCAGATGTGCCAGACCTTGAGGACTGCTCTTTTTCACTATACCATTCATGTGGCCTCATATAGTATGTAACCATGTATGCATGCATGTGTGTATGTATATGTCCCTACCTGTATGCATATACATATGTATATTACATGAAGTCATGGATAGATACATCAACACAGATATGACTCAAGGCATGTTCTACCCAACATAGATAGATAGATAGATAGATAGATAGATAGATAGATTCAAAATGGAAGAGTGGGTCTGAGTAGTGTACCAGCAAAGCATAGCCTAAAGATGAAGTAGTAATAATCTCTTGCAAAAGATTTTTCTTTGGGGGTGCTAGGTGGTGCAGTGAATAGAGCACTAGTCCTGGAGTCAGGAGGACCTGAATTCAATTCAGCCCAGACACTTAACACTTACTAGTCATGTGACCTTGGGCAAGTAATTTAATCCCAATTGCTGTGCCTTCCCCACTCCAAAAAGCAAAAAAAAGGAGAAAGATTTTTCTCTTCTACTTATTTCTATCCTATCCATGCATTTCCCCCTTTTCCCTCATTTAGTTAATTATTATAAACAATTGTTTGTTGTTGTTTTCTGCAGCTCTGTAGGTCATTCAAAATATTGTTAAAGATCAAAAGTTATGTCACATGACCAAGGTCAAAGAGACAGTAAATGGTAGCACCAGGATTAGATAGATACACAGATAGATGATAGATAGATATAAACAGATAGACGGAAAGAGGGAGGGAGAGGGAAAAGGAGAGGGATGAGAGAGAAAATGTGAATAGGTGGAAATGCTTTAATTTCTTTTTTTCCTGACTTGTTATCCTGAACTCTTTCTATTCCATATGACCCATCCATTCCCTAATGAAGAAAAAACAAAGATTCTATGTAAACAAATTTTAGAGTAATCAAAAACTAAAATATAAAGAAAAAATATTTTATCATTTGAGGAAGTTGAAATGTGCACTACAATGGCGTATGTTCATGTTGGCATTACTTTTCAAGTTAACATCCAAATAAAATAAATTCACACAAAATGGTTGAGTTGGTTGTACGTTGAAATTTAGGCAAAATTTGTGGTAGCCAAATCAATTACGGATATCCTACAAGAATTGTCTGTTGTTGTTGAGTCATTCAGTCATGTCCGACTCTTCATGACCCCATGGACCATAACATACCAAGGCCTTCTCTCCCTCCATTCTCTCTCAAAATCCATCCAAGTTCATGGTTCCTCCCCTCCCTACGATTACCTATCTATCTCATAATCTGCTGTTCCTTTTTCTTTTTTTCTTCGGTCTTTCCCAACATCAGGTTCTTTTCCAATGAGTCCCATCTCCTCATCGTATATGGTCAATGTCTTGCCTAGTCCTAGGTTCTCATTTCATATATATAATCAATTCATTACAGAGATTGATTACAAAACTCAAACTTCTACTCACTTATCTGGTATTGTAAACTGTAGCCAGTTAGATTTCCATGTGCTTTCTTGGGCAGTCCCCAGGATAATACAATGGTGTCCTTGTCAGCATGTATGACCTTGAGGAAAGTAGGCTGTTCAGGTACTGAAATAAATGAGGTTAACTTAGAATTTATGAGAAAATCTGAACTGTGATAATATAATAAGTTCCTTTAAATCTCATTCTTCTCATGAGAAGGGTTTGACACTAGCACATTTTGTGTTTCTATCCCACACCATAATACTTCAGCTTCCCTCTGACTCTGCTGCTGTGGGCCTGTTCTCTTATCAGTGAGCTCTTCCAAGATCCTCTGTTTTGGGAAAGAGGACAGAATCGTCATCCTCGGTTTGCCAGACCTGGAAAATGGGTACTCTCTCCTTATTAGAAAGTTAGGACCTTGAGGGTAGGGACTTTTTCCTTTTGATTTTGATTTCTATCCGTAATGCTGCACAATGCGTGAATCATAGTCAGCCCCTAAACATGCTTATTGACTGATTCAGAATTAATTGTAAGGTAGATAATATAAATTATTTACTTATAGGTGAAATTTATTAGGTATTTATTTCTTCTGCCATAGGAACTGCAGTGTTTAATTTCATTTCTATTTCTTGGCTTTGTCCTAATAACAGCTTTGAAAACTCATCAAGGCTGGCAAAGAAATGTCTTGTCTCCTAAGGACATAGAAATAAGTAGGAAGAATCAAATCCACCCAGCAGAAGTCGGATCCACCACACAATCTGAGAGAACACCACCAGCAGTCGGAGTGTGAGAGAGAGCATGAGGGCACAGAGAGAATATGGGTCACCGTTCGACCATTGCAGTTGGGGTGGAATGTTCTCACTGTCTTCTTTCCACATTATCGGCTATTAAATTTGACTCTGGAAGCAGCAGCACAAAAACTATGCTGATGGCAATGATGATAGTCTTCCTAATTTCACAAGCAGAACATTGGTACTGAGCCATGTGAATTAGAGATTTCCCTTCTTATACAAAGTGGGATCTCTTCACCCATATGTCCTGTTACATGAATTTATGTTTCTCCATGTAGGACATCCCATTCGAGATAGTCAGAGGAGAGAGAGAGGAATTAGATAGGTACTTGCAATTAAAACTGAGACTCCCGCATGAAAACAAAAAACAAAAAACTTCCCTCTACTTAAGAAAATTGTCACTTTCTAAGTAAATTAAAGTCTTATAGGTTACTAAGTAGTTAAAAATAGCCCATGATCAACCAGTTACTATCACAGAAAAGCCTTGAACTTAGAATTTCCTAGCTTCAAGGCCAGGTCTCAAACTACTATGTCACAAGTATAAATGCACTCCAAAAATTAAAGAGACATGCAACTGGCCTGAATTGATCAAACCACTTATGATTATGAACACTAATAAAGAAATGTGATAGATTAGGTTTAATCTAGGATTATACTTTCCAAGGATTACACTAAGGGGAAAAGAACTCCCACATATTTTATTGTTCTTTTACCTCCTTCTGGAGTTTGAAAAGAAACTGGAGTACTTTCTGGCCCAGCACCTTTGGAATTGTAGGCTAAGACTGTCAATCTGAATTCACTAAATGGATCTAGTGAAGGAACCATTCCATAGCTTCTGTCTCCTGGCAATCTTAGAGTTTTTATTTCTTTGGGGAATTTCCTCTCATCCAATCTGCTTTTTGTTTTCCACCAGTTGATCTGAAATAAAAAAAAAAAGAAAATCCATTCACATTGTTTTATTGCATATAATTGTAGTATCCTATTGAATCAACCTTATTTTGAAACCAAGAAAATTTTGATGCAACTATTAGGAAATAAAACCTGATATCCTCTCAAATGTCCATGTACTCTCTCTTTTGGAATTCTGTCCCAGGTGACATTAATTAAAGTACTGTTTATAACTCTTACTGATACCAAGGAAGGAGCTGCATCAGGATCTGTAAAAACACACACACACAAATAAAGGATTTCACATGAGTATGTTGTTGTTAAATTGGATTCAATAAGATTATTCTCAAAAATTTGTTTCTATAACATATATAAACCAGTGAGGAGAGACTTCATGAACATTTTTAAAATTAAAAAAAAAACTTTAAAACCCAACCTATATTTTTATCAATATTCAAATATTTACAACAATATTATTAATGTCTAATTTTATATATGATATGGTAGCACTAATGATGACCTGAGGTCTAATTTATTGGATCATTTCCAAAAGCACTATACCTTCTTTAAAAAAAAATGTTTATTAAACAGAGGCAGCTTGGTGGCTCAGTGACTAAGAGTACTGAAACTGGAATTAGAAATACTGGAGTCCAAATTCTGTCTCAGACACTTACTAGCTCTGTGACCTCGGGCAAGTCACAACCTCTTTCAATCTCACTCTCCTTATCTGTAAAAATGGATGTAATAATAGCACCTACTATACTGGGTTATTTTGACAATTAAATGAATTCATATATTTATAGTGCTCTGCCAATTTTAAAGAGCTATATAAGACTAGTTACAATAATAATGAACATTCTCATGATTAATATTACTAGGCACCTATTCTAAACCATAAATCATTCTAGGCACTTAGAAAGGTAAAAAGATAAAGACAACATGGTATTTGCCTCCAAATTTGTCATCTAAGAAATCCCTCAAAGTTTTATAGTTTTAAGATATATATGTAGTCACTCTCCACCCCACTCTCTGTCTTTTTCCCCCGCTAGATCAAATTACATGAAAAACTTAAACATTGTCAATATATTCACTATTGTTTTTGCATTTGGAAGGTGACAATCAAGATTGATTATGGCACAGACTTTTGGCC
>CM053583.1:390184899-390226655 GCA_028627135.1 Pseudochirops cupreus
TACATAGATATCTGATTCCTCAGCATTACATAGCTGATTACATTGAATCATGAATGAGGTAAAAAATACTATTGCGTACAAAATTAATTTTAATTGAATAATAGTATTATCTGGGGGTCTAAGATTCATTGATATTCCTTACTTCATTTTATGGGCATTCAGTGGCATAAATTTATCTTATGCAGCAATAAAATTGTTCTAAAAATCACCAAGATAATTGTAAGAAGAAATGCACCAAATTATTATTATTTTTCTGTAACATGGAATGCCAGGGTCCATGTTTAACAAAGTAAAACAACAAAAATTGTATGGCAAACACTCATAAATAGTTGTTACTAAATATGCACCAAAAATGAAATTCATAAGTTTTTTTTAAAAACATTCAAAATTATTTTTTTTCATAATTAATTTCTACTTAATAAGACAATGGATAAAGAGATAGAAGGAACCTTAGAGATCTTCTAGACCAGGGGTGGGAAACCTGTGGCCTTGAGGCCACATGTGACCCTCTATATCCTCAAGTGCAGCCCTTTGAATCTAAATGTCAAAGAACAAATCCCCTTAATAAAAGGATTTGTTCTATAACACTTGGACTGAAAAGGCCACACACAAGGACCTAGAAGGCCACATGTGATTTGTGCCTAGGCAATTCAACCTTATTTAATTCCACTCAGAGTCCTAGTTTGTCAAGATCTTTAGATTTTTTTTTTAATTCTTTTTTTTTTCTCAGCTATTTGTCATTGGAAATTTTGATTCCACTGGTAGAGGTAGCTCCCAGTAAGGGAATTATTTCAATCAGTGAAGGTCAGTAACTATTTTGAAATAATAGCCTTGTTGGTGTGCCTGGGGAACTGAGAGTTTAAACAAATTGCCCAGGATCACAGCAAGAATGTGTCAGAGGTAAATCTTGAAACCAGGTAGACAAGATTCTGAGGGCAGTTTTTCCTCATTATTTTGAATATGTCAAATTACTTAATAGCAGTCAGCAATGTCTAATGCACAAAATCCTTTTAAAATAAAATGAAAATTCTCCTGCCTGAAGAGCTACCAACATTTTAGGCTGCATCAGATAGACATTAAATACAGATAATGGGGCAGAGGAGAAGGGAAGCTTTACATGTGTCTTGTGGACCAACAAGGCATCGAAAGGTAAAACGTGAAGATTAGAATCTTTCTATCCATTTAATTGAAGCTTTTAAAAACAAACACTTATGGAGCATGTTAGGCTTACCTCATACCAAAAATAGCAAGATTGCTATTTTCCTCTCCCAAACCTTCCCCCCTACCCCCCCCCCCCAGCCATAATATCAGATCTTAGCTCATATGTACATTAGAGGCTACTATCTCATTGGAGTCTGAGATAGGAGCTACAAGGAGCACATTTTATCATTTGTTGCCCTTTCAAAAATGTAGACTCCACTTTTATAATCAAAGGTAACTGAAGACACAAAGGCATTTTACAATGTAAAGCAATTTACCTAGAAGGCTGAATAATTCCAGCATCACAATTTTTGAGACATCCTTGCATGGAAGAATGCTTCCTTCCCTTTCTCCAAAAGGCAAAATAATGTTAATGGTCAAAGCAATATCATACTGTAATTAGATATTAATAAAGAGAGGGGAAAGGGAGCTTGGTGCTTTGACCAGAAGAATGAACTTGAACTTAAGAGTTTTGACTTCAAATTGCATCTTTGCTTCTCTGATTTTGGACAAGTCACTTAAGCTTCCTGGGTCTCAGTTTCTTCTACTATAAAGTGAGGAGGTTACACTATATGGCCTCTAAAATCCCTTAAAATTTTAAATCTAACATCCTCTGAAGACTGTAACATCTTCTCGATGAGTGTATAAATAGGAAAGCCTCATCTAGGATTAAAATTCTCATCTCTTCTTATTGTAAGTCTGGATTGAGCCAGAATAGTTGTAAGTAGGTACTGTCTTGGGAACTTGTCAATCAGTTCTAGCTTGGAAGGTCTATAATTTGCTTTCTTTGTTTTGAGCACCATCTAGCAAAGGATTTTCATGAAAAAGTTGCTGATAGTCTAATTTACTCAAGATTAAAAATGTAGTAAACTTTCAAATCGACTTTTTTGAAAAGTGAAAAATTTAATTTCCCAAACTGTGTTTATTCAGATACATTTTTTCCTACTGAGAACATTTTTTTTTTACCTTCCAGGATAGATAATTTCATGTATTGAATTATAAAATGTGTTTTGACTTTGATCATGGATGCTTAAACCCGAAATTACCCATGATTTTTATTATTGTAAAATTGCATTTCACAGAGACGAAGATTTAGAACAAGAGGGAACAGAGTTCATCTAATCCAAAGTCAGTGATATTATAGATGAGGAAAAGGAGGCCCAGAAGAGATAATTGAATGGTTTAAGATCATCCAAGTACTAAATCAAGGTAGAATGTGAATAGTAACCTGGGTTTTCTGAGTTCAATCTAGCATTCTATACCAGAAATTAAAAGGAATACATATTTAAAGAATATTCAAATTAGAATGTTAAAATACCAGATATTTAAATAAAACTAGAATTGAAAGGAAATGTTGTATCACAATGATAAAGAATAATTTTCTTTTATTTAATCTTTGATTTACTACAAAGACTGTGGAACATAGTCATCTGTCTTTTCCTAACCGTGGAACATAGTCATCTGTCTTTTCCTAAATGTGTGTGTAACATACTCCATGCAAGTTTATCGAACTCGGCAGGTCCTTTCACATCTTAATCCAGTGATTCTCAACCTTCCTAATGCCGCGACCCATTAATACAGTTTCTCATGTTGTGGTGATCCCCAACCATAAAATTATTTTTGTTGCTACTTTATAACTGCAATTTTGCTACTGTTATGAATTGTAATGTTATGAATCTGATATGCAGGATGTATTTTAATTGAACATAACCCATAGGTTGAGAACCGCTGTATCTTTTTCTTTTTAATTTTGTGCCCTTTCCAACTAGATTTTAAATGTTTTAGAATAGGGACTATCTATTCCTTCCCTTCTTTTCAGTTTCTTATCATGCATTTCTTCCACTATTATAATTTCTTGGAGGGCAGGAACAGTATTTTTCTTCTGCTTGTATTTGTACTGTCAGTACTTAACATATAGTGAGTATTTAATATATGCTTGTTGACTAACTGTCTGACTTTTGTGACCTGGATATAGAGACCAGGTTGGTGTCTTGGACAAAGTAAATGATTGTTTGTTAATGATAATGTTAAAATAGTGCTGAAGTTTCAAATTAATTTTGAAAAGAGGTCACTTACAATCTTCTCCAGAATAGACAGTTATGGTCTGTGGCTCAGGCCCTGAGCCAAGTTGATTGATTGCTTGAACTTTGACATCATAAGGAGTAAAGACAGACGAGGTCATCACTCGTAAGGTATTATCTGTGGCCAATTCATCAGACCATTCTGAAGGAACTCCTTGTTGTCTCCATGTCACTCTGTACTCTAGTCCTGGTCCATTTCGTTCCATGGATTTCAATGGCTATGAAAAGAGTCAAGAAATGCACTGTCATGTTTGATGATAGAATCACAAAACTACATCTTAAGAGTTAGGCAATGTAGTAAAGAGGATGAAAGGTCAGTCCCACTTCTGATGCCTCTGAGACATATTGACCACACGTCCCTGGAAGAGTCACTTAATTAATCCCACCATATGTGGAGCAGGGGAAACGGGAATTTCTATTGGGAAGCTTCCTAAACCAATTCAAACATGTTTCAGGAAAAAGAAAGTGAATATGTTATCAATAGAAATTCAATTTTCAGCTTACTACATTGAGACAACTAGAAACAAAGTATGTTGAATTAAACTTCTGTCGTGAATGCATTCCTCTCTGCTTATTCTCTGACTTGGTGATCTCATCAATTCTGATGGGTTCAATTAGCATCTCTGTGTAAATGAGTCCCAGATCTTTGTATTCAGCCCCAGTCACTCTCCAAAATTCTAGTCTTGCATCACTGTTTGTTAGAAAGTTTGACATAAAGGCATCTTAAATTCATTATCTTTTCACCCAAAGCTGCTGCTCTTCTGTACATCCCAATATCTGTCAACGTCACTGCCCTTACCCAGTGACCCATGCCCATAACTTCCATGTCATACTACAGTCCTTAGTCTCAATGATCGTACTTACTCAAAATGCTGACAAATCATGTCCTTTCAACTTTGACCATATGTCTCATATTTGTCCCCTTCTTTCTGCTCAAGTAACCACAACTCTATTTTAGGCCCTCATCACCTCTCTGCTGGGATATTGCAATAACCTTCTTATTGATCTCTTTATTTTAAGTCTCTTCCCACTCCAGTCCATGCTATACACACCTCTCAGGGATATTCCTCAATTATAAATCTAATTATATTAGTTCCTGGTACCATTCAATAAACTCCAGTGACCCTCTATTACTTCTGTGTCCAAATACAAATTCTCTTCACAATCTGGCCCCTTCCTGTCCTACAGCCTGCTTACACATTACTGTCCTCAATACATTCTATTGTCAGGCCACATTGACCAACTTTTTTTTCATTTTTGTTTTTGTTTTCAGATATATGACTTGATCTCCCAAAGTGTGTCCTTTCACTGGCTGGTCCCCATAGCTGGAATGTACCGCCTCTTTATCTCAGTCTTTTTGTATCCATGGATTCCTTTTAGACTTACCTCAAGTGCTACTTTCTACAGGAGACCTTTCCTAGTTCCTCTGACTGCTAGTTCTTTCCAGAAGGGAAAGAAATATATGATAGTTATAATTTTGTATCCTCTTTAGACTGTAATCTCCCTGAGGGAGGATTTCCCATTTTTCTTTGTTTTGTTAGTGCTTAGAAAAATACTAGGTACATAGTAAATACTTAATAGTTGCTATTGATTGATTGACTCTTAAATAGTTCCTGAAGACTAGTTAATTTAAAGCCATTAATTTTGTAAGTTTGAGCTTCAAAAAGCCCATTCTCTAGAGGTATTCCTATATAGGAGTACCAGAGGTACTCCTATATTCATTAAGGGACCTTGCCTGACAATTTGGGCGAGCTATCACCAAGTAAATTATAGTACTTGGCTAATGACATCATGTTGTCTTTTAAAAGATGAACTTCCCACAGATGGGGTTAATTCAACCAAAGATGAAAAAAATATACCTCTCCATTTAAAATTGATTTTCTATAAAATTAGACCTCTTAACTGAAATAAAAAATGTTCAAAGCTAATAATAGCTATGTTTCCTACATTGAAAATATAATGAACAAGTAGACTGAGAGGTAAAGAAATATGAATACCAAATCACAATTTAAGTACCCGACTCTCTGACTAACTTTCACTACTTGTTAATTTTAAAACTCTCCCTTTCTTCCCCACAGCTAGAGACTTTAATTCTTCCTCTAACTTACAGAGTTTCAATGCTAACATACACTTCCCTATGCTAGGAGTTACAATCCCCTGGAGCCATTCTCATCCATAGAAATGTAATTTCAACCATCTTTATTTAGCTATTGAAATAATTCCCCAGAGGATTTTAGCTACCTTCATTTTCAAAGTCTATCTACCTCATCCTTCTGCATGGCTTAGTGGGAAGAAAAAAATAAATCCCATGATCACTTTTTCTGCAAGTTTTAAGTCAGAAGAGTTTTTCTTAACCTATTTTCCCCTACTGCCTATCTTTGAAGCCAGAAGTTGTGTAAATCCTAATTTGCATTATTATGAATTAACTTTGTACATTATGTACCACAAATGCAGTCACAACCTTAGTAATGATTCAGGTAAGTCTCTAGCTCACTGACTTTCTCTCTCTCTCTCTCTCTCTCTCTCTCTCTCTCTCTCTCTCTCTCTGTCTCTCTTTCTCTCTCTCTCTCTTTAAAGGGAACATTTATTTTTAATGGAATATACATTTGAAAGCTTTAAAACAAAGATATAAGAGACATAATATGGCTTCACCACAAGGGTGAATAGAAAACCAAAAAATTTCATTCAATGTGTTCTGCTGATCATTTATATGCCTTCATATAGTAGATAGCATCTCCAAAGGATTCCAAAAGAAAACATGAAAGCAATAGATATGTTAGCAAAGGTCACTAGTATGTTCTACTTCAATAAAATATACTGAAACACACAGTTTCCTTCCTGGCTTATAAAACTCAACTATATCGTTTCAACATCAAGATTGGAGAGAGATATTTCTGAACTGTATTTACAATGATAGTCTTGTAAAGCCAAGGTCTAGATCCATATGATGTTCTAGAATCTATATGATTTTGCATTGCTTTTTTTAGGGTGAAACACAAATACCTGATGGAATCAGGGAAAGTAAACTCCCCTGATTCCATCAGGTATTTGTGTTTCACCCTCAAAAAAATCAAGTAATATTTTCACTTACTCTTTTTTTAATAACTGATGGTAAATGTGTCCAGAAATCCCTTGGGATGACTAATATAGACTGATCCAGTCTCTGCTTCAGTAAGATTACATATTTACGTTTTGAGGTATCTAATCCAGAGGTGCCAAAGAGGAGACTCAAGGTCTGTGTAGCCCAAATGTGGCCTTAGACAAATTAAAATACAATTGGGTAATGCTTGACAAAATTAATAAAGACACAACCTTGCTAATGGTAACTGGAAATTTTCTAAAAGTCAACATATGACTGGTTGGCATCCATTTACATGTAAGTGTAACACTACCAATTTAGGACAATCCAACCCTTTCATTCTACAGTTCAAGAAAGTGAGACCCAGACAGAACATATGACTTGTCCCAAGTCACATAGAAAATAGTGGCACACCAAGGCATTGAATCCAGTTTCCTCTGAGTCCAAATCTACCATTGTTTTCCATTCATCACAATCTATCTGCAATACTAAGTCAGAGGACCAAATGAGTCAATGTACAGGAGCATTTTTCAAAACTTAAAGAATATGAAATGTGAGGAGTCATTATCTTGAATATTCAATTTGCTCCCTATGACATGTATGGTCCCTAAAAGCAGGGGCTATCACATACATGTGTGTATGTATGTATATGTATATATGTATATATGTGTACATTATCTTTGTAAACTCAGAATCTTATACATTATTTGTCATATAGTAGCCACTCACCAAACTTGAAATGGGTTGAACTGACCTGAATGGAATTGAACTCAGCAGGGAAAGTGCAGACTGGAGTTAGAGGATCTCAATTCAAATCCCACCTTTGACACATCACCTGTGTGATCTTGGACAAATGGTAAACTCAGTTTTCTCTTCTGAAAAATGAAGGCATTGGACAAGAGGGCCTCTGTGGCTCCTTTGTGCTATAGATCTATGATGCTATTGTACTGGGAGTTGGCTGCCCCAGACTGCCATTATTTTATGATCCTATCAATTAAGTAACTAAAAGGTTTTAAGGAAATTAACTATGTTTCAATAGGAATCAAAACTATGACCTCAATTAAACACATTTTAAAGAAATCACTCAAAGTCTATGGTTATAACTGAGTGAATAATTTTATTCATTGATAAAACAGAGCTGACGTTTGCCCCTGGCAATGTCTCTATTTGTATTCAGTGGGAATTTTTGCTTCAGGAAATTTCTAAGTGTAAGAATGACATAAATCCATTAGGGATTCAGGAATGCCCAGATAAATGTTGCTATACGCAGGGAAGCAAAAGTTTTTATCCAAACTGAAGTCCATTATTTTAAACACCTTTTTCTTAGAACAGACAAAGAAATGAAATTGTGTCATTTGTCATTTTCCAGTCATGATGATGCTTCTGATTAGCAGTCTACTTAATAGAAAAAATGCACATAGATGTATGTAATTATACATAGTGCGTGTGTATTTATGTACATATCTGTATATATAAATTTAATATACCTATATCTAAGTCTTATATCTATCATTCTAACTAGATATAGATTTATAAACTTAATTGTAACATTACAGGCTAGCTAGGCCCATTCTTTCCAGGGGATATATTAAGGTTTCTTATTTGACATTCAAAGGATCACCAGCAGGGCTGTCTAATCACATTTCTTCAGTAAATTTCTAGTCCAAAGATCCAAGTGGGGGGCAAAAAAAGCAAGGACATAGGCCAGCCTCTGACCAGGTAGCTCTCCCCTGGCGTCAGGGAGGTGGCAGTAATTCACTTCCCATAATTCCTGTGCATATCAAACAAGTTCTCATTAAATTCACAATTAAGATAGTTAAATTGAGGCCCTTAGGGCTAAGTTATTCGACCAATGTCATGCTCTAAATGAGTTGTAGAGTTCAACATTTTTTGACATTTTGAATCTTGTGGGCACTTTAAAGCAAAATCACCAGAATTTTGAAAACAGTTCAGTGATGAGGTTTCAAAGGAGTATGAACATCCTCCTGGTAAATCCTAATTATTTAGCAAGCAACAAGTCTAATTAAATTATTTAATTGTCTAAGTTTTCAAATGATACTTTTTTGTTCATTTTTTATGTATTAGAACAATGGCTATTACATTTAGGATGCTTGAAAATCAGTGGCAAGTCACAATTCTATTGCATTTGAAAAAATTATCATTTAAATGATAACTGTGGATAAAAAAACTGTAATACAATTGTGAAATTTTAGCATAAACTTGATTTTTAGTTGTAGCAAGTTTAATGTGGAATATTCTTGTCTGAAAGGCTGAAGCCAAATGCTCTTCTTGTCTGTTAAATCTAAAATGAGAATGATGATTATTTTATGTTAATATACCTTCAGTTTCTCCAGTTTCCTTATTCATTTGTAAAATCTCATTAAGCTCAATATAACTTTTACTATTAACTTTATAATTATTCACTTGACTTCACATTCTCTTGCATTTAGTCTTTTCTAGACAATTAATGGCAGATACACTATGGATTCTTTCATTTTTAAGGCATAAAATCTATAGGAAAGCCTCAGGGGCCCACAGAGGTGTAATCCCCTCACTTTACATATGAAAACATTGAACTTCAGCTTGATTGGGGACTTTTCTGAGTTAACACAGGAAATAACTATCAAAAGCAGAATATGAATCCAGACTCCAAATCTGGTACCCTTTCCACTCTACTACAATGCTATGAACTTTTATTTGTTAATTGACTGAAGACAGAATGTGCAGAGGAAAGCACAGTAAACAGAATCTATCTCAATCAAATCATTCAGCAAGCATTTATTAAATACCACATATGTAGCAAGGATCATTGTAGGTGGTTGGGATACAATATGAAATTTAAATAGCACCTATCCTCAAGGAGTTTACATGATTATAAAATTAGAGGGAAAATTGTATTTAATATAAATACTTTTAAAATTGGGTGGATTTGGAAGTGGCTGCATCACCAGGCTCCAGGAGTTGTCATTATTAGGTCAAATTCAGTTTAGTGGGTAGTTTTCACTGTGGTAGTAGACTGGGACCTATTCTCTGTACTGTGCTTTTTAACCGTTTTTTCACAGTGATGTTAATGTAGGACATCCAATTTTCAAAGAAGTTGAAACTGAAAAAGGAAGTGACCATGTTGGGTGACCCAAAATGCATATGACAGGTTAAAACAAGGGACTAATTCTCAAAGATGTAAAAGAAAGTCATACCTTTGGGTTCAAATAGTCAGCTATAAAAGTTAAGGACAGGCCATAAGCTTTAGAAACAATATCCAGGAATCTCATCGTTATTACTATAACATTATTATTAATAACAGTTATTGTGGTTAATAAGAGCAAGCACTTAGAATATTATCACATTTGCTATTCATAATAACTCTCAGAGACAAATTCTGTTATTATTCCCACTTCACAGTTGAGGAAACTGAGGTCTTTCTGACTCCAGGCCTGTCGCTCTATCCACTATACCCTCTAGCTTCCTGAATAATAATAAAATAATTATAATTATTAATAATAATGATCATAATAGGTAGCATTTATATACTGCTTTAGATTTTGCACAGCACCACATATATATATATTTTTTGATCCTCAGAACTACACTATGAGGTAGATTTTATTATTATATTCATTTTACAGAGGGAAACTTAGAAAGGTTAAGTGAATTATCTGGAGTCACAGAGTGAGTAAATATCTAAGGCAGGATTTGAATTCAGGTCAAAAGCACTGATTCCAAGCACTCTACCCGTTGAGCTACCACCTTCTTCCTAGAGTGAAAGTTGAAGATGAATATGATATGGTAACTGAAAGATTGTGAAAGCTCTTCTGTACTCCATCAAGGTTAGACTGCAGCTAATGTATTAATGAGATGATATTTCTAAACAGGTAGGATTAATTAAGCTCAACCAGAGAAGGAAGACCAGGATGGTGAAGGCATTGGAGAACAAGCCATAGAGGCATTGGTTGAAGGAATTGGAAATGTTGAGTTTGGAAAACAAGAGTAAGAGGGTCTGTGGTAATCAACTGAAGGATGGGCATAGGAAAGGATTTAGACTAGTTCTGCCCAGACACTGAGGAGCAGAACTGGGAGAAGAAGAGATACTATTTGGCTTAATGTAAGGGGCAAAAATGCTGACAATTAAAGATATCCAAAAGCGGAAAGGGCTGCTTCAATACATAAATGGTTTCCAATCTCACTTCTCATGTCACTTGGATGACCATTCACTGGGTGGGGTGATGTTTATGTATGGATTTGTACTCTAAAACCTTGAGATCCTTCAAATTTTGAAAATTTGGCTAAGGGAGGAGATTAAACATTCCTTAACTCTCCTCATTGCTTCTTTTTCATAGGACAATAGATCTTGCTGATCAAGCTCTAAAAACCTACTTCTAAATAGACAATCAAAGGATTAGAATACTAACTACCCAACCTCATTCCCAGAGAAGTAGATTAATGAATTAATGTTTATAAAGGATTTTGCTTTCCCAACAAGCCATCGTACAATTACAGAGTATTGTAATCTGATTAATTGGAATATCTACTCTTTGGAAGTTCAGCACTTGGTTGAGATTAGTGCTAAACTGAGATACTCTAGGAATAAAAGAAAGTTGAGGTTTCTAATATGCAATTTAAGCTGCTGTCAAGACAGAATAGCATCTGCTTTGCTACTCTCAGCACAGCCTAGGGAATAAATCATATTTTAAAACACTTTTCAAAAATGTCCAATTTGGGAACATTTAATTTTACTACTTTCTGAGCCCTGATACAATATGGCACACCGAAGCTAGAGAATAATTGAGATAAATATGCTTACAAATTTTTATGTTATAAAATTCTCATTTAATTTTAAAATCATGAGCTATCAGAACAATACTTGTTGAAGAGTAATAGCATCCATAAATATTTTTAAATAACATTTGCATATATGCATATGTATATATATAAACATATGCATGTACACACATATGTATATACACATATACATATATGTGTGACTGATCAAGCACGTTACAAAAAACTATGATGGTGAACTCTCTTTTGAGCTAACAGTCAGAAAACACCTTAGAACTTATTTCTCTTTAAGTATACCCAAAATGTAGAAAAGGAGAATCCCCTCCTGTTCATATAATATATTAATAAGTGATACTGAAAAAGAGAACTTCATATCTAATAGACACCAGTGTAATGGTGTTCTAGTCAACGGGAGCTCAATTCTCAGAAGATATGCAACTATGTGGAAGAAGCTGAGTAGTCTGCTTCTGGAAAGATATGATAGAAAAGTACAATCAATCCTAAATATTTAATCCTTTTTCCTTGTAGGTTCACCCTTGTTTGGAACTTACTTCACTTTGTTCACTTTAGTCTCTAATTGAGCATACCCATTCTATTTTGGGGTAAGTGTGGAATTTGGGTTGAGTTGGAACCGACTGGGGAGTAATTTTGAGTTCTCTTTTTCATAGTACAGGGATCTAAAGGCAATTTGCCTGGACCTCAAAGAGAATCTCCATTGAATTAGGGACCATAGTTTATGTGTACTTTGCATAGAAAAACACACTGATAACATTTCATCCAGACCCTACTTATAGGAAGGCCTACTGCACTGAATCAGTCATAGAGTTTTCACCCAGAAAAAATAGGATTTTCACTTGATGTTGAAGAAATGATTTCCAGTTGACCCTCGGATGTTTAACCCCAGTGTACAGTACTAAGTACAATATCTGTACATGGTAGACACACAATTAATGCTTGTTCATTTCCTTTCCCTTTAGTATTTAGATAGAGACCATTTTCTTTCTGAGATGGCAAAATAGTTTTTCCTTATGCTTTTATTATTATTCAGAATTGAACTTACTTTGAGTGTGACTGAAGAGCTAAGAATGGAGGGCCTTAGTGGAAGAGGGAAAAGACCAAATAGGCCAGATTCCCCATGCCTTAGCTTGCAGACACCAAGCAAAACCAGCTGATTTTCTCACCTGAGGGTAAGGGGTGTAACTGCCAGTTCCTCTGTGGTCCTATTATTGATTGATCAATATCTCTTTTGGGAACATTTCACATTTGGGAAACTGACCAACTTTCCTTCTGAAATAAGCATGTTTTCATACTCTTTTTTCCCTTTATTGTCTTTGGGCAATGGTCTTGGGAAGGCCACTTAGAGGGCTAAGATAGGAATAGTGAATTACTAAGTAAGCAGTATAAATAAAACATGTGAGATACTATTTCTTTAAGATCATTTAATTTCAAATTTATGAATAATTATGTTTTTTTCTTTATAAATATCTGATTGTATTTTTTCATGTGAAGTTGACTAATTTGAGATGTTTTCTTTATGGCCACGAGAAAACAAGTGATGGAAAAGTGCTCGTGTCTCTATTCTCTGTTGGAAATATGAGGAATACACCTAAGGTTCACAAGCTGTAATCCTCACTTCTTCACTGTCCATCACTCCCCATACCCAGTCCATTGTCAAGCCTTTTTCCCCATCTCAATGGCATTTCTTATCTGTCCTATACTCTTCAATGACACAGTTATCACTTTAGTTCAAGCCCTCACCACTTTATGTGCATTATTTCAATAGCTAACTAATTTGTCTGCCTTCCTCCAGTTTATTCCCTATCAGAAAGCTTCACAAGTATAGTTTGGCACTTAATATCCTTCACAATTTATCTCTGATACATCTTTCCCTACTTATATTATTCCCCTTTGTGTGTTCTTAATTCTGGGAAAGCTGTGCTATTTTGTTTCCCTAAATGGGACATTTCATCTCCCACCATGAGTTTTGTACAGATTCCCTCCCAAGCCTGGAATTCTCTCTCTTTTCATCTCACTTTATAGAATAGTTAGCTTCCTTCAAAGCACAGTTTAGGAGTTACATCCTCCCAGATCCCCTTTATTCTCCAACAAACTACTTTGTATTTGCACTACATATTTTGTATATATTTTTCTGTGCACACTGTGTTTCCCCCCAGCTCAATATAAGATGCTTGATGTCAGGGACTGTTTGTATGCTTGAGAACTCAGCATAGTTTCTGGCATTTACTCAACTGATCAATCATCCAATACATATTTCTTAAGTCCTGCTATGTGCTAAAAATCATGAGTACATGAACAAAAATTAGACAATCCTTGACATCAAGTTGTTTAATCTGATACTAGGAAAGACGACGCGTTCTCATTTAAATATCCATACAAAATAAATACAGAATAGGTTTTTTATTGTTGTTGAGTTTTCAGTTGTGTCAAGCTTTTTGTAACCCCATTTGAGGGTTTCTTGGCAAAGATGCTCAACTGATTTGCCATTTTCTTCTCTACCTCATTTACAAATGAGGAAACTGAGGCAAACAAGGTTAGGTGACTTGCCCAGGGTCACACAGTTGGTAAGTATCTGAGGCCAGATTTGAATCCAGAAAGATGAGTCTTCCTGACTTTAAGCTTGGTGCCATCTAGTTGCCCCAGCTAGAATAGATAGGAACACTCAGGCACACCAGTAGAATCATCAACATGCTATTTAGTTTCCAGTGTCTAAAAAGAGGCTTACAGAAACAAAAATTAATAAACCAAACAGAAATGATCATATTACCTCCCATTTGATAAACATTTCCTTGGGTTGAGAAGCTTCAACTCTTATGTTTTCTGGATTCTTGTCTGGAGCTAAAAAAAAAATTACATACACTAAAATAATCTTTTCATTCATCATCTGATATTCTACATAAGAATCACCAGTACTCCCTTCAGATTTATAACAATTTATTAAAAGAAGGGGAACATTTATGAATATGGAAACTAGCTTTATTGTTTCTAATTATTTCACATTTTCTTAACATAATTTCACCTGTGATTTTTCACATTCTGCTGTTATGTTGAGCTATATGTTTCCAAAATATTCCCCATCTGACTGCTTGAAAAATAAATAAAATAAACCAAAATCCCCACAGCTTAGTACAAATTAATACAATTAAAATTGCATATATATATATGCGTATATATGTACATATATACGCATATACATGAAAAACAAGTAATTCATTTTTAATATAATCGGTTCACTTTCTGCATTTATTTTTTGCATTTAATAACGTTATTCTGAGAAGTTATTAGCTTTCACCACATTGCCAAAGGGGCCCATCACACACACACACGCACACGCACACGCACACGCACACGCACACTCACACGCATGCACAGATTAAAAATCCTCACTTTAAAGTGGTGCTTAATGTTATTAATTCAGATAACAACAGGATGATTATTTTTTATAACACTTGACTCAGTACAGTAAATCATCTTGGGGAACCTACAAAACAATGGGAAATAAGTTGGCAGTTCAAATGGAAAACCAAGCAGACGATACAGAATGACTCCTTTCAAAAGTCAGTTTTTTATGTAAAAATGGAAAATGTGCTAACAGGAGAGATATGTAACAAGTGTAGTGTAAAATAAATGACATAGATGATTGCCCCTTATTTCTGCTGTGGTCATTGCAGAAGCAAACAGGTTCCTGCATTGGTGTTAGGCCAAGAACAATGTATGAGATCATGCTGGGGAAGAACACACTAAGGATAAATGCCCAAAGGAGGAGGGGTCTTAATCTTAGAATTTATTTGAAGTTTAAAAAAGGCTAAAGTCCTGAGGGGTTGACCAGGGATTATGAGATTATACAAAATGCACATCAAACACACTCAAACCAATTATTTTATGTGGACAGAAAATCCAAAGAAACTGAAGGATTGATTTTAGGAAGCTTACTTTTTAAGATGGAGAAAAAAAAACCTTTCAAAAACAAAATCAACTTCAATTTAAAATTTAACTTTCTATATAAGTATGATTATATACATCTCTATTCTCCTAGGAAATTTACTACACGATAAAACATCATTGTGTCACTTAATGAGAATTGTATATTCTAGCACATGAATTATTGAATATTCTGAACATTCTCAACCCACAAGAAATTACCAAAGAATTTAAGTGAATGGTAGAGTCACATAAGGCTCCCTTCACCAGAGGGAGGAAGGGGGAAATGTGAATAGAGGCAGCTCAAGTAATTGGTTAAATCCTAACCACTAGACTGGTACCTATAAAGATGCCATGGCCTACATATCCTGGGTTGGCGCACTAATGAAGGTTTCCAGCCTCCTTTGTTCTCCTGGGTATAACAGAATGCCAACCTTAATCACGAACAGCCACTTAGAATCAGCTTAGAGTTACAGGTATCACCAATTTCCTAGGAATAATATATGCTGCTACATCTCTCAGAACAGAAAAAACAAATGATCAAAACCTGAGTGGCAGTATAGAAGTGTATCCTTCTTGCCATGTATTAGCAGGTATTTCTATACTACTGGTAAGACCCACAGTTTTAACTAATCTGTTTCTTGAAATTTGTGGGGGTGGGGGAATTTTCAGAGAATTTCTAATGAGTTTCCGCTTACATTACTAGGATGAGGCTAAACTAAAATATGCATAAAGTAAAATTATCTATTTACCTGCTGGTGGAGTTTCATGATAGTCGGAAGGAGCACTTGGTAGACTCCTTCCCACAGCATTTACACCTATCACCCGGAACTGATATTTCACATACGGTGCTAGTGATAACAGGGCTGTGGTTTCATTTCCTTGAATTTTAGTCAATTCTGCCCACTTTCCTGGCTCATCTTTATTGCCTTCAAACTCTATAATGAACTCTAGGAGGAAAGGCATGGTCATAGAGTTAGACACACTCATGCACAATTAAATATATTCCTTCCTGCATGATAGATAATGAAAATGGCCCATTGGTCATGTCACATAATGTTTCAGTGAGGAACTTTACATCATTAAAAAAATTTTCATTGTGAGGTTTAATGAAAAATTGAGATAATTGGAGTATTTTCTACCAGTTATGGCACTGTTGTGGCTGTCTCCAGCTTCCCAAGTCAACCGCACACTCCTGTTCTGCCTTTCAGAGAGATAGAGATTTTCTGGTGTATCAGGAACATCTGGATAAAAATTTAAAGAAAAGAAAATACATTACCACAAAGTAATTGGTGTGTGTGTGTGTGTGTGTGTGTGTGTGTGTGTGTGTGTGTGTTTTCTTTTGGTAGACTTGACAAGAATCACAAAGCTAGTAAGTATATGAAGCAGAATTTGAATAAAAGTCTTTCTACGAGTTAGAACTCAATCCACTGAGTTACTTAATTACTGGTATATCCTTTATACACATATCAGAAAAAATGTCTAAAGTAAGTCCTTGGAAATATCTGACAAATTATTTTCAGAAATTAGGAAATCAGTTCACAAATGTGTATAATAATGCATACACATGTATGTATGCATGCATGTATGTATGTAAAGTGCCTATATATGTATGTATATACATATGTACACATGATAGCTTCTCAAAATGTGACCAGTGGCAACGAGGGCTCAATCCTCTCTTGTCTTAGGGACAAAAGGGAAATTATGCCTTTTTCACATTTTAGTATTCTTTAGAAAGGTTTGGTTTAGATTCATAGGATTTTAAATTTAGAACTTGATATGAACTTTGTGGTTATTTCAATTAAGGCCTCAGTGTAGAAAAGAGCAAATTCAAGCTCAGAAAAGTATCCTAGGTCATATAGGTTACAAGTAGCAGTGCCCAAATTCAGCCATTTGTCTTCTGAATCCAAGTTATCTTCCCACTGCCCCACACTGCCTACAATTCTGCAGACACTGTTGTGTGCACAGGCCCATGTAGTCTGAAGAGGTGCCCACCAGAGCCTGGTATACATCTGAGATTAATATCTATTCACTTTTATGTAAAGAGAATAGAATGGAACTAAGATGGATGGACTTGCAGAAAAGAATTGAAAGAAGAGCTGCTTCAGAATATATCATCCAATTTGCCATGAATTGTCATATTTTTATGGGGGGGGTTAAGCATTTTTTTTTAATTTTTGAGGTTTTCTTAGAAAAAAAATCAATTGATGTATTCCATATCACAGGACAACCTTATGAAGAACTGATGGATTTATAATTTTATTGTACAACTTTTAAGATAAAGATAGCTAAAAATAAAAATAGCTCAAATATATATATATGTATTTGTTTATAGGTGCCTGTTATACAGAACCTTTATAGATATTTAGAAATATTATCTCCATATCCCAACACCAATAATTTAGTTTCTTTTTTAATGAAAAAAGTAAATGAGAAAAGAAATAGGTTGATTAATGTAAGCTAATAGCAGCTGTGATGTTTATGAACTTTTCTCTTTGTATAATTGGCAGGAATTTCATGGAGAAAAAGAAATCACATATGTCTTGTTTATATCTGGGGAGGAGGTATGTGAGTAAATGTGAGGTAGGAAATCATATAGGAATTCATAGGACAAACAATTTAGTACTGCAATAGACCTTATAGGTTATCTACTTAGTTCGACCACTCATTTTACCTATGAAGAAATTAAGGCTCATGTCAGTTAAATAAACAATGTAACAAAATTAGTAGTAAAATAGAGCCAAGATTTTAACTAACCCCTTCTGGTACACAGCTTGGAAACCTAATAACGAGTTTCAACCGTCTTTGTCCTCCTGGGCATGAGTGCCAAACTTAACCACTAAAGGTCTTTTCTGGATTTGGAGTCATAAGGCTGGCTATCTGCAATATACCACATGTCCTGCATGAGCCTCAATAAGCTCCTCTGTAGAAATGAGGAGGCTGATCTAGGTCACTTTTTTGTTCTTTTCCAATTATATCATTAGAATCCGATGATCATTGTGAAAGGTTACCAGTTATAGACCTCAGAAGAGACACATAACTTTTCTAGGTCTCATACAGAAAAATGAAAGGGTTCGCTTAGATGATCCTTAAAGCTCTTCCCAGAACCCAGTCTGAATCCCAAAGATCCTTTCACCTCAAGTCCAATGTTCCGTGCTGCTTTGTGCCATAAGCACAAAATTGAACAACCAAGTGTAAGAAAGCTTAATGATCTTCTAACTTCATAAAGTGAAAAACAAAATAAAACTAGAAATAAAGCTTAAAAGTACAGGGAAACAGCATTTTAGATCTGTTGTTAAGAAAAGAATTTAATTAGGAATAAAGAGGTAAATAAAAATATATTTCCTTCTGTGGCAAACAATGAAAGACTCACCAAGGATGGTCACTTGAGTTGTAGCCATTGCGCTGTCAAGTGCAGTATTAGCAAGGCAGGAATAGAATCCTTCATCCTCTGAAGTGACATTTGATATAGTCAGCTTGTCTCCCTCAATAATTATCCGGCTAAAAAGAAAATAGCAGTTATGAAAAAAAAAGAAAACAAATATCCAGAAACAAATGCTATAATTTTCTGAATATGATTTCATGGAAGCTCTTCATTGGGGTAGTTAGTTTCTCCTCCAGGAAAGAGAATAATGCAGAAAAAGATAGAGAAATAAAAGACAAATTCAGGGAATAATAAGTAATCCAATGTTGTTAAAGCATAGTCTATTCAGAAGGATACCTTAGGATATGACTGGAAAGATAGATTGAAACATATCAAGAAAGGCTTTGAATGTAGATCATGTATTTTATCCAGTTAGACAGGGGGAGCAGGCTTTGGAGAAGAGTAGTCATGTGATAGTTTTGGGAGTTATGTGAAGAAAACAAGATCAAAAAAGGATGTGAGACTGGGAGACCAATTTGTGGCTATCGCAATAATTCAGATGAGAATAATCAATGGGAACTGGAGTTTGGGGTATTTATTGTACAAGGGAAAAGGAGGAGGCAGATGTAATAAATATATTAGAGACAGTTTCAACAGGATTTGATAATTGCATTGACATATGGGAAAAGGAAAAAGAAACACTCAAGGATAAAACCAAAGATTTAAGGTCAAATGACTGGGAAAGTGGTTATATAATTACCAATAGGGAAATTAAGAGGAAGGGATGTGTTTGAGTTGGAATGAGGACTACAATAAGTTTAAGTTTGTACATATTGAATTTGAGGTACCAATAGGACACCCAGCCGAAGATCTGTAAGCAGTTAAAATAAAAAACATCGTAATAATAGAAAAGCTCATCATTAGAAATAAGAATGTCAGTCTTGTTGTCGATGATTCTTAATTTTTGAACAGTACTCATGGTGTCACAGAACGAGATCTTGACTTGAGTATGAATTGGATTTTAAGCGAGACAGAGTTGTATAAGATCATCAGCTTCAGTTTCTTCTAGAATCATGGAATTCCCATGTCAAGACAAAAGTCAAGATTACTGAGATGCCTTGGAATGCATGGATGACCTTGGTGTCTTCAATGTCTGACCAATCTCTAAGCACTCCCCAGCACTTGCTTTATCCATCCACTTTCATGGCCTTTAGAACAAATTGTTCTCTTTCACCCATTCTGCTGGAGGAAGTCTTCACAAGCTTGGGGCAGACATCCCCTTAACTCACTGATGGGACTGGGCCTACTGGTTACCTTCAACCTGGTTTAGCCCATCTACCAAGACAGTTTTACTGAGATGTGGCTACTGAACATGCTACAGCTTCTTGGAACCACAGGTGAAAGTGATTAGGATGTGAGTCTTAGTTGTATAGAGGCAGTATGGCTATTGAATAGAGAGAATTGGAGGAGCTTGAGAGGAGAGAAGATAGAAAAATACAGTACCTTGAATGAGGATCATACTCAGGGACCAAACTTAAGAAAAGAAACCAGGGAAAGTCAATGAAGAATAGCCAAAGTTAGGAGAGCTAAAGGATACAGGCCTCATAGAAAGGAGGGAAAAAAGAATCAAGGAGGATGCAGTAGTCAAGAAGAAATAATATTGTAACAACTTTAAGAACTTTGGAAAGGCTAATTGATTTGACAATGGGTGTCCATTATTAATCTTGAAGAGATTAATTTCAGTAGTGATGGTAGAAGAAAACAGAGGTTAGAAGCTTAAGGAATGAATGTATGGTAAAAAGGTAGAGGGACTAGCAGCTGATTATTTTTTGCTATTAACTTGTCATTAAAGGAAGGAAATGAGAAAAGATGATAATTTGAGTGACGTTATTGCTTTAATCTTAACTATTTTAATACTTTGGAGAAAAAGCAGGCAAGAAAGGGCAAGATGGAAAATATGGGGCTGAGAAAGAGATGACCAATTAATGGGACAATATCCTATGTTTGACTCATGGGGACAATTGGAGAAGATATATCCTGGCAAAGAGGGCTTCCATATTTTCTAAAACTCGAGGAAGTGAAGATGACCCAGTAAAATTTTTGAGATGGGGTGGATGGAGAGTCACAATAATACCTGATATGTGGATAGTGATTGGGCTGGATCTGTAAATTAATAAATACAAGTAACTCATATATGTGATAACTACATCTGTCAATTCAGGTCATCAGCTCTGAAGCTCAGAGTCATAGAGATCTCCTCAGACTATCAACAATAGAAGTAATAAGCCTAGGTTCACATAGTCAAGATATGTCAGTGACAAGACTAGAACTCAGGTCTTCACAGCTCCAACTCCAGTTCTATCCACTACTCTGAGTTTCTTCTCTAGTTTACATTTATACAACACTTCAAGGTTTGCAAAGGGTTTTACATAGTTCATTTATTTGATCTATGTTAACAGCTCAGTGAGTTATCTCTGTTTTGAAAATGAGGAAACTGAGGCTATTACCCAGGGTAATAGCTAGTATCTGAGGCAAGATTCAAATTCAGGTCATCCCGACACCAAACTTTAGTGCTTTATCCACTCTACCACTGAGCTTTCTCAACAAGACTTAGAAACTGATAGGATATGGAGTATTTGGAGGCAGTGAGAGGCATCAGATATCTCTTGGTCATGAACCTAGGTGATTGCCAGGATGGTGGTGCCCTGAAAATAAATGGTACAGTTTGGCAGAAGATTGAACTCATAAGAGGAAAAAGGATGGGCTTGATTTTGGACATACTGCATTAGAGGCTGATTTTAATTCTTCCCACAATCATGCTGCCTCCAACTAAGACTCTTAATATATTCCTAAAACATAAGTGATTCCTTTGATTTTTTTTATACTACAAATCAGAATGTTTGGTGTATTATAATAATAGTTTCATAGTACTAGATACTGTGAGAAAAAAAATACAATTTCTTCAGCAAAAAGTTGGCAGGTTTTATAATCCTTCCTAATTAAAATACACAAAAGCATCAAATAAATGTTCTCTTCTCCATATACAAATGTCACCGAAAAATTATATCATGTTATTCTTTCTTAGGATTCTTTTATTTAGGAATAATGGGCCTCAGTATATATATCCTGTTCCTTATGTATTGAAAGTGACATTCCTAAATAACAGGAACATTTTCCTTCTCTCTATAGATATATAAGGGCCACAGAGGCCATCAAGTCTAGCCTCTACATTTTGCATTTGAGAAAACTTAGGCTGGTACATGATGATGGAGAAAAGTAAGATTTAAAAGGGGGAAAGAGAGGAGAATCTCTAGCCTTTATAGATGTAGTTAGAGGTTTCAGCATGCTTTATGGATACTAACTTATTTGGTATTCAAAACAACCCTGTGCAGCAGTGGCTATTTTATTCTCATTTTATGGATGAGGAAATTTAGACTGATAGGAGTCATGAGAATTGCGCAGAGTAACACAAGTAAGTGTGTGAGCCCAGATTTGAATTTAAGTGTTCCAAAATTCAAGAACAACACTTTATCCACTGTGCCACCTAGCTGTGTCTAGGAAATAACAGAGATGTAATTGAATAAAAGTCCTCTTCCTTCAATGCCGGTGCTCAAAATATTTCTTCAGAAATAGTAGAAAAAAGCCAAATATTGCTTTCTATATATTCTACTGTATCTCTGAAACATTCATGCTCCACAATAATATGTTTCTCACACCATTTATCCAGAAAGACAAATGGAAAATCATTAATGTTGACAAAACAACCTTCTGGACATGCCCACCAACAGAAAATGAGCCTAGCCATCTCTGTTACTTCAAATTGAAAATTGTTGGGATTTGTTAAACATTTAATAGACATTCTTGTCAACTCTACAGTGCTTGGAGGGTAATGTGTCCTTTTAATTTTTCTTGTCCCTTGACAAATGTTCATTGATCTCTTCAGATACCTAAGTAAAGGCTACTTATAAGGTGCTATACGTAGAACATCTCAGAGTTGATAGATTAGGTCAATCTAATTCTTTTCTAATTCAGAAACCTGCAGGAAAAAAAAGCAAACAAGAATATATAATTTTTGTAGGAAAAAAATCAAGCTTACCAGTGCTACCTTTTCTACAAATATTGGGAAAGAGATCATTGAGATATTCTAGATATATTTTTTCATCATTTTTAGTAATTGTATAATTTTCAACTTTCCTCCCAAATTGTAAAGCGTCTTACCTTCTGTGTAAGTTACCATCTAATAGAGGATGCATCCCCGTTGATTACCTGATATCTTCAGTTCCATTAGCTTCAAGGGCTTCCCCATCTTTTGTCCAAGATAACTGCAAACTGGGCTTCAAATGTGAATCACACTCTGTCTCACAGTGCAAGACTAGTAAGTGTGATTTGATGATATTAGGATTCGGTGGAGAAATGGTGAGGGTTGTAGCATCTGGTAAATCACACAGAGACATTGTTTAGAATTGGATTCAGTTTTAATGACACCATTGTCCGATAAACATGGAAAGTGCTTATGTCAGATTTGTTACTGATATTTTCTTGACTTCATTTATTGTTGTTATTAACTTCCTGAGAGGAACTGGGCAGTTGCAGAGAAAATGCCTTTACGCCAGGAATAGCTGTGTTCAAGTTCTGTCTGAAACTCAAACTGACCATGTGATGCTGGTCAAGTCACATGAATATTCAGTGCCCAGGCAAATCTCTTGCTAATTTGGATCACTGATGTGGAAGAAGTTTTCTTGATCAGAGACACAGGCTAAAAAGAAAATAGAACTCAATGGCGTCCCATTCAAGAATGGACAACTAGAAGGTATGTAGACAATTGGCAACAGACCAAAATTTTAGCTAATCGTTGGATGATTTCCCCTTCAAAACTTTACAATAAAGTAAGATAAGGCATCTAAATTTTCACTGGATTTCCACATGTGGACTCATGAAAGCCAAATGGATATTCAAATGAGGAAATATAGGGAGGAGTGTCTCCATTCTTTTGTTACTGGATGATATCGAAAAGTTAATGAAGTGATCTATAATTTTACTTTCTAAAATTTAATTTATTAACTTATTGAACTTATATTTAATGTTTATGTGGAAATCAGCAGTTAAGTTGATCACTATAAGAGAACAGCTATCAAAATAAAAATGGAGTGGGCTCAATATATAATAAAACTGAAAACAGTAATCTAGTGAAACAAAACTGTCATTTGTGATGAGAGTGTCAGGGATAGGACGGATCCTAACGTCTGGATGGCAAGTGAAAGGGTGTGGTGACTTCCCACATTTGTTGTCAGATACAGACTGGGTGTTGGTATGGGTTTAACCCAATCTGGCATTTCCGCTATGATTATATATTTTGTAATCTATATAATCTCCCCAAAATGTGATTAGAAAGTGAAAGATTTAGTAAATTTAACTGTGTAGAATGTGTGTAATAGACAAAGAGATAAATGCAACCCAACAAATATGTGTACGTTTATACATTAACATCTTATATATCACTTGCATTTCAGTATATGGAGTCAAAATTCCAAATGAAAAATACTGTCTCTAAGTCTGGTTTGGTTTGAAATAGTTATAAAAATTTGGTTCATGATGGGTATATATGCACATAGCTATGTTTATACATATGATATGTTTATAATTTCAAAAAACATGCATATACAACTTTAAGGTTTGCAAAGTACTTTATGTATATTATCTCTTACTCACAATAACCCTGTGAGGTAAGTGCTGTGACTATTTTGTCTTACACATAAAAGAGTTGAGGCTAATAGATTGACTTAGCCAGGGTAACAGAGCTAATATCTGAGGAAGGATTTGAATTCAAGTTTTCCTGACTCCAAATCTAGCATTTAATCTATTATACTACTATATACACACATGCATACATAACACATTCCCATGCATTTGCATGTATCTCAGTAGGTATATGCATATAGAGATAGATAGGTAGGTAGATGCATGAGCATAACTAAATGGATCACACAAACATTTGAATATTTAAATATATAAATTTGCTCAGTGTGATTTTAACATTTAAAGGATTTCTAGCGTAAGATCGATCATTCCTTGCATCATGTGAGACAGACACTAAGTAGTTAAGTAATTAGCCAAAGGTCACACTCACAATTTCTTTGTCAATATGTTAGTTGTGGCACTTAAAATCACTTTTCAATTATGTAGCTGATATCAACTCAGAACACATGTAGATGGATATTCACATGCTCACATCCTTCCTTTGGGAAGGACATCAGGTGGGACAGGCACACACACACACACACACACACACACACACACTTCCACAAAGTCCTGATCCAGTATCTCAGTTTGGTCTAGAGGTGACCCAAGGCTGTACCAACAGAATGTATACCCTAACATTAGACTGTGTCTGTTTTCTGAGGACTACACAAGGTAAGTATTGGCTTATATGACCAATATATGACCAGTTGAGCATTTGGTGATGAATTTTCAGGTCCTGACAACCCAAGAAACAAAAAAATATGCAAAGTATGAAGTTCTCTTCTGCTTCTGCATTTATATTGTATGAATGGCCTGAAAGGAACAAGGAGCTAAAAACATAGTTTGTAGACCATCTATACTTCTGAATCTGAGGGATAATTCTCTATATGTAAGATCTTTGCTCAGTGGTCAAGGAGACATACTGCTAAAAGAGCTGAAACATACAAATCTTTACTTTCTTGTTATCCATCAAAGCAGAAGAAAAAATGGAAATAGCAGCTAACTGGAAAGAGGTCTCCCAGGTGAGCTTTGGAGAGACATACAGAGAAGGAGACTGAGTAAATTTTCTCATATTTCCAAAGGCAAGAAGAAATATACTTTCAGGAATATCTTTCCTCTCATATTGTAGTTCTAATGATATGTTTAAAACATTCTCACCATGAAAATAATTACAATTTATGCACTTATATAAGTTATTGAAGAGGAAGAGGTAGAAAAATTCTATAAAGAACTGAGAAAGATCCTACAAATCAAATTCATATACCCTCAGATATTTGATGACTTCAGAAAAAAAGGTAGAGGAAACAAAAGATGATGTGAAACATGATTATAAAGGAAAAGAGAAATTTCAGAGACTATGCAAAGGCCTCATGTGTTTAAATCATGATTAATTTGAGAAAAATAATCAGTAGTCACTGGATACTGTGAGAAGCAATAACCTTGGAAAAATAGAGATTTTTATATATTATAATTTGTTGTTAGGAAAAAAAAGCCTTGATATTTATGTGGCAATCATCACTGAATCTGTCTTTCTAAAGTCAGATTTATCAGGGCAAAGATCAGAATTATAAAAAATTAAGAACAAACCATAATGAGGAAATGTATGTATGTATGTATGTATGTATGTATAGTAGCATTTACTTAGAGCTTTAATGTTTGGAAAGCACCTTACATATGCTATCTCACTTGATTCTCACAACCCGGTGAGGGTGATGCTGTTATTATCTTCCTTTAACAGAGGAAGGAACTGAGATTAAGGGACATATCCTGGGTTGCACAGCTAGTGAGTGTCTGAGGCCCAAGTCCAACACTTCATCCATTCTCACCACTTAGCTGTGTTCTGTAGTCAATCATGAAAAATTGGAAATGAACATCATGAATGACAGCAACATTAATCACAATGATTTTATACTGAAGTGCAATCATTTTAAATCCATTTCCCCAACAAGACCAAAAGAGCACAGACAGTGCTTTAGTGTGCAAACATATGATTTAAGTTGCCAAGGCAGGAGACATGTCAGCCAAGAGAACATTGGTTTAGAATATAAATTATTGGTAAAATCTTACAGAGATGGATGATGGATGCTTGTGAGCAGTGTCTCTTCAGAAGACAAAGCAACACTGAAGAGCCAAAGCATTTTAGAGGAAGACTAGCAAGAGATCCATCTAAACAAAGTCATCCGTAGGACATTTAAGAATACAGACAGAAAGAAGACTTCAAATGGAAGGAGGAAAAAAAAAAACAGAAAAGATCTGTAAAGATTATAATACCAAACATTTTCACCATCAACAATTGTGAAAATCCCAAACATACAAATCACATGCTTTAAATAAATGTATTTAAGAGGCAGAAACAGTATCAAAGAAAAGAAAGATAAGAAAAGTATCCTGACTGGACCAAGTATATACAGAATAGATATAGAAGAGAGACAATTATGGGAGCACCAAGGGATCAATACTCAAGGTATCTGAAGGAAGCAGAGACATCAAGCACATTAAAAAAAGGAAACCAAACTTGAGAACTTATAATATCCCCAATTCCCCACATCAAACAAACAAAAAAAAAGACAACTGAGAAAAACATATCAACACTTATCAACTTATATACCTATTCTCCCATCAATATACCATTTTTATAAGACATCTACACATATAAATGGCATCTTTATTGAAAGTACTGATAGAATACAAGTAGTCTTTCACAATAAAATATTCATCGTTAGACCACATTTTTATCATATGCATAATCAGCTGAATGATATAAAGAATAAACTATTATATTGTGCATATTTGTTTTGTTGATTGTGAGGATGAAATCACATTTGGTTTGTTAGATGAAAAGTATCCTTAAATGCCTTTTCCAAAAAAGATCTCTTATTTTTAATTCAAAAACCATTGAGTATTGCAAGAAAGGCGTAACAGATTGTGGATTTCGTCAAGCACCAGAACCCAGACGTTCTGTGACCCCTCGAAAGGGGATGATCTAACTGGCTACCATAGGAAATCCCAATTTAATGATGCATGTCTAATGCCCAGATTACAACACATGTTTGGATGGAGAACCTACAGGGATTGTTCATCAGTAATCAGTACCTGTATATGCAGACTATATAGTTCAGTTGATCAACAATGATTTATGAGATACTTATTCTTTGCCAAGCATTTTGTTCAGCACTGGGGATATGGCAATAGAGATTAGTTTTCCCTCACCTCAAGAGCTTACATTCTAATGTGGGGAACAACATTTACCCATCTGAATATATGCAGAATATATAAAAAAATGAATAGGAGGTCATTTTGGGAGGCAATAACCTGGCAACTGGGGAATTGTAGTGGAATATGAAAGGCTTTTCAAAGAAGGTACCGCTTGAAATAAAGTCTTGAAGGATGCTTAGGATTTCACAGTGTTTTGGTGAATATTAAGTATGTTTCAAGTTCAGGCACAGAATAGAAAAGAGGAGAAAGGGAAGATGGAATCCCATGTATGAGGAATAGTAAGTAAGCTAAAACAAAGAGTGTGAAAAGGGGAATAAAATATAAGAAAATTGAGAGGATTGTAAGGGACTAAAGTATGAAAAGCTTTAAATGTCAAAGATAATTTTTCTATGATCCTAGAGGTAAAAAGGAAGCACTAGAGTTTGTTGTGTACATGCATGAAATGATCAGCTGTGGCCTTTAGAAAAATCACTTTGGAACTTTGAGGGAGGACAGATTGGAATGGGAGGAGGTTTGAGGTAGGGGGACTAAAAAGAGGTTATCACAGATGTTCAAGAGAGTAACAATGCCTGTTTCAATCAAGGTGGTGACTGAGGACTTGGATAGAAGGGAATGTATATGAGAGAAATGATATATTTGGTAACTGATTGATTATGTATGAGGGGTGAATGAATATGAAAAGTCAAGAATGGCACCAACATTGTGAATCTGGGTATACCTTTGACAATAATAGGAGAGTTTGAAAGAAAGAAGGATATGTTTGAGGGGAAGGATAATGAATCTTTGGACATGCTAGATTTGATGCTTCTGGGACATCAAGTTTAAAATAGGCAGTTGGTGATGTGGGACTGGATCTCAGGAGGGAAACTAGGACTGGATATATCAATCTTAGAGGCATTGCATAGCAATAATTGAACCCATTGGATGACGTCACCAAGTAAGAGAATATAGAGAAAGAAAACCAGGGACAAAGCCTTAGGGAACATCCAAAGGTAGTGGATGAGACATAAATGACTAAGCAGCAAATGAGATTATGAAGACTCATTATAACAAGACAGAGGAGAGAGCAAAGTTCAAAAAGGAGAGAGGAGAAAGTATGCAGGAGAGGAGAGTCAAATTCAGTGAAAAGGTCAAGGAGAATAATGACTGAGAAAATGTCATTAGAATTGGAGTTTATAAGTTCCTTGGTGACTTTGGAGAAAGGAGTTTCAGCTGAATGATGAAACTAAAGACAAACAATTTAGGATTAAGAAAAGAGTCAGAAGGAAGGAAACTGAAACACCAGATGGAGGTGGGTTTTTGAAGTGATCAAGTTGACAAAAGAAGAAAAGAGGATAATTGGGACCCTATTAGGGTCTTTTGAAGTTTCAGGAGATTGCAACATGTTTGTACTCAGCAGAGTAGGAAGTAATAGAAATGAAGACACTGACAATTAAATAAAATAAGTGAATGATAGTAAACCCAAGGTTTCTTGGAGCTGAACAGGAAGAGTGAGAAGGTCTTAGGGAATTGACAAAGGTCCATTAATGACTCCAAGCTTCCTAAGGAAAGAAAGGCAAAGCGTTTTAATCCCAACATTTTAGCGGTCTTGCTGCATGGCATTAAGGCATACAGCATAAGAGTTTCCAAATAATTAAAAATGAATATTAAAGAACAATGGAGAGGCACGTGATAGGCATACACAGGAGGTCACATATGACCAATGAGGAACTTTGAAGAATAGTAGTAAAATATATTACCAGGTAAAGGTGAGATAGGAAAAGACAATAGGGAGAGGTGTCAGTAGACAGGCAGGTAACTATTCAAAGTGTTCCACAGGTACCCTTAAAATAATAGGAGGAAGGAAAGAAAGCCTCTTCTAGCACGTTGGGTGGACTCCCTGGGTGAAATTTATGGGAAGGTATGGACAAGAGTCACATGGAATAGTCATGGATGGGTCATGAGCTACATCATTAATCAGAGTTTCCATATAAATTATATCACAGATTCATTGGAGGATTTCACATTTCACATACACACTCATACAAACAACATGTATATACACACATGTGTGTCAATGTATGTGTACATATATTAACAGTAACCACATGTACATATGTGTATATTTATATACTCATAAGCATGCATATGTATATGTATGTATGTGTCTACTCTACTATGTGTCAGACATTGAGCTAAGTGCATTACAAATATTTCTCATTTGATCCTCACAACAATCCTGGGAGGTATATGCTGTTATTTTTCCCATTGTACAGTTGAGAAAAATGTGGCAAATACAGATAAGTGAATTGCTAAGGGTCACATGGTGTCTGAGGGTGGATTTCCTGACTCAAGGTCTAGTGCTCTCTGCACCATGCTTTAAGTTGATAGAGAAGTTTTAAAAACTTCTCCAGATATTTTAAAACATAAAGAAATAAAAACAGCCATAAGAAGTAATAAAGTATTAAAAAGCGAAAGCAAAAACATGTCTGATTAGCATATGAACCCAATTTCAGCAGAGGGCACTTACACACACACACACACACACACACACACACACACACACACACACACACACACAAAGAAAGACACACATTCTGTGAAAGTACAATCTTGGATCCCTTCCCTTCCATTACTAAAGGGCCTCTCAGCGCTTTTGCAATGGTGTGAAAAGGGTTCTTTGACTAATTTCTAAACCGAAACAACAGTAAAGCTGATAGTATGCAGAGTCCCAAAACTTTTATTTGTGATCTTTAAACAAGTCCTTAATCAATTTGTTTCCTGCCAATTAACTCAGATGGCACCATTGTCATCAGATGATTAAGATGCTTCTACTCAATTCTGTGACATTGCTCAATGAGGGGGGAGAGAGAGAGAGAGAGAAAGAAAGAAAGAAAGGGAGAACAACAGTCAGTTCAGTGGAAGGGGGAAAGTTCTCCATCTTATGGGCCATACAATCCTTTTGTAAAATGAAGTCTAGTAGTTTCTACATGCAGTTTTCAGATTATGACCATATGTTAATATTTCCCAGAGAACAGTTACTTACAATTAATAAAACTAAAATAACATAAGCAGGAAAGAACAATGTCAAAAGAGGAATACAAAAACCCCGTTCTCTGCCATCTCTTGAGAACAACTTAGCATGTACAAAACTGCAGCATATTCCAAATCATTATTTATTATTAAGAGATTTGCATTTATTTGACCGCTTATGGAATAATCTTTTCTGGAATCGGAATAGGCATGTAATATAAATCCCATTATTTTATTTGGGAAAATCAAAAAAATTAAATTTTAAAAAACTAGCTACATGAAATTTTTTGGAAAAAAGATAAAGTGCAAAATACCTCTGATTGACAGATAAGCAGTAACTGCCACCTCTCCTCGAGGACTCTTCACCCAACAAGTGTATGGGCCAGTGTCTTCTTTTGTTGTTTCTTTGATTTCTAAGGTTCCATTTTCATGTGTAGTGTAATGAGGACCTTCAAGTCTTTCAACTTTTGATGGCTTTTGCCTATTGATAATTAAAATCATGAATTAATTCATTGAATCAATTTTATATTTGAAAGAAATCAACCAACTCAGAATTGACTTTATTAAGGGCAGGGGTTATCTTTTTTTTGTTCCCTTATTTTAATTTCAACATCTAGTACAGTGTCTTCAGTACAGTACAAGCTAATGAATGTTTGTTGAAATGGATTTTATTGATTTCTCTCTAACTAATCATTGAATCATAGCCTTTAAAAGCTATATTGCTCCTCCAACAACATCTATTTCAATCACTTCATTGAAAATATAAGATTGAGTACCAGAAAGAACAGATTGACTTATCTGAGCTAGTTTCTATTTTCTAATCTCTAGCTTCTATAAATGTTGGATGGTTACAATACTTGTCTCTCTGATTATATTATAAACTTCTCAAAGCTGAGCAGAGGTTGATCTACGTGAAGAACTAAATAAAACCTTTTCATTTAATTTATTGTATTTTGAAAAAAATACTCAATTATGGCTATAGGGTACTAAATGGAAGTCACATGAAATGAAATGGTAAATGAAGCTTCTTCAGTTTCATATAAATACTTTGTTGTACCTTAATTCTATAGACAAATTACTAGAGTCCTAGCCCAAGGGAAAACAAACAAGGACACACAACAGGACAAGGATGATCTCCTTATCTTGGGAAATTTATTTCCATCTAACTGAAAACTGAGTTCCCCATTGCTTGTGAAGCTATAGCACTTCTTCTAGATATATATTTGGGAATCAAATATGACCATAGAATCCATGTGATAAGACTGTAAATAGTTAAGACTGACTTCTCAGTTTGGAGTTACTTAGCAAAGAAGGTATTGAAAATATCCTGATTTTAAAAGTGGCATATGGCAGCAGCCTTCATTAGGAAACCAAAGCCCTCTCTAAACAGCCCCAGTTGTGTTGTCTCTGTTGCCTTCCTCTTGGGATTCTATAATAGCCTTGTGATCATAGATAATAGGATTATAGATTTAGAGCTAGATTAATTCTTAGAGACCAAGAAGTCTTACCCTCTCATTTTAGAGATAAGGGAAGAGAGGCTCACTGAAGTTAGGTGACTTGCTTGGAATGCCATGGCCAGAAAGTATCTGAATTTGAACTCGGGTCTTCCCAACTCGGCAAGTCCAGATACCCAATCCCTGGCACTTGTAAGCATCTTTAGTTGGTTTTGCTCTTCAGAAAAGCTAGATTCCCTGTCTAGGATCACATTACTAAGACTAATCAATCAATAAGAATTAGTTATGTGTCAGTTTGTTATACAGGATGACTCTCTAAAAGGTTGGAAGGCAACTGGAGATAACTATGAAGATGTAAGGAATAAAACACATCAATAAAAACTATTTTTTAAAAAGGATTTATTACGTGTCTTCTATGTTCCAGGCACTGTTTTTATACACTTGTATTTATACAAGTACAAAGAATGAAATACTAACCACCCCAGAGGAAATATCTAAATCAGAGATCTAGAGTTGGAAGGTCCCTAATATTTCTGATCCATCTCACTCTTCTTTGTTTTGACAGCCTAAATTCTATTTGTGTAAGCAAGTCTAATTTCAAATCCTACCAGTTCCACTTATGAGTTAGACCTTGAGTGAATTGTTCCAAACTCTGGGCCTTGGTTTTCTCAGTTATAAAATGAAGAAGTTGAACTGGATGACCTCTATTAAAGCTTAACAGCAAACTTAACTTCTTAAACACAGTAATTTGGAATTCTTTTAAAAAAATTAAGTCAATATTTTATTTAAATGCTTGTGTCGTTGATGGCTATATAAACAGTCAGATGGGGCTGTAATCTGTTGTTAGGAGCAAGTGGAACCAAAGTCACCAGTCTCATCTATCTTCTTTAATAAGTATAGTGTTATATTTTTTAGAACAGAAGAACATAATGGAAAAGGCTAGGGAAAGAAAATTCTCAAACCAGTTTCTCTTAACTTCTCCATTTGAACAGCTGGAGCAAGGTGGGGCAATTCTAGCAGAAGGCAACATGATAGCACCAGTGAACAATACCAGCTCTGCAATGTCAGAAGTGTGAGTTTCCCTTCTACGTGATTGTGCTCTCCACGTATGTTTTTGTGTGCATATTCTTCATGTGATTTCTATTCAGGTCCATTCTTCCCTCTTATGTTGCATATATTTGTGGGAGAGTGAGTGCAAATCAACAAAGAAAATGTTCCCGGGTTACATTTATTACTATAATTTTATGTTAAATATCTGTGTTGTGGACTAAGAATGTCTTCTGAATGACTATGTAAAATCAATATTTGGTTGGATTTCATGAAGCTTGAGAAGACTCTGACCTATGATGTTGCACTGTGGACAGTCTAGCCCCTGGATTTGTTCAAAGGGCTGCACTTGAGAACCTAGAGGGCCACATGCAGCCTAGAGGCTACAGGTCCGTGCTCTAGCCATTAGCACCTGGAAAACTAACTCAGATTTGGAATAATTTATGTAAAATATCCTCCCAAAGCATGTTCACAAATATCTTCTGTTAATATCTTTATTACTCACTTCTATCCTCAGTTCCACGGAGCTGCTGTGCTTAGTAAGCCTCTCCCCTGCAGGGGAAATCTAAAGTTCTCTTCATGTGCCTTCTAACCAATGTTTATCAAGTTCCTTTTTGTTCAATGAATACAAAAGTCTCCTTAGCAAGGATGCTAACATAAGACAGAAATTCAGATTACACCTCCTCTTTCATTTCTATCCTTCTCCTATGTCACCTGGCTCCCTCATTTCAAATCTCACCTGACTGAGGACTAGAAACCCACCCTGGTTCTTTGTACTGTCCTTCCTGGGCAAGGGCAGGGTACCAAGTCTGTCTTTCCTCAAATGGAAATGGAGATCAGTGGTACTATACTTAGGAAATATCTTTTAACCATCCCATTTGTCTGTTTATTTTACTTTTTTTTACTATGTGAACCCAGTTAAGTTACTTGACTTCTGTTAGCCTTAGTTTCCTCTTCTGTAAAATGGAGATACCTACCTCATAATGCAGTTGTGAAGATGAAATTAGATCATTGTAAAGTGCATAGCACAGGGCCTGATATCTAGTGATCACTCTATAAATATTAATTGTTATAACTAATATTATCATTATAATTATTGTTAATTGATGTTTCGTGGTTGAAGTTACTGTTATACAAATTTTAAAGAGCTGAAATAGTCGAAGAAGGCTACAGAAAGGCCCCTGACCTTTGCCCTGGACCTGCAGCAACAAATCAAAAATGAAACTCTTTCTAATTTCTTTACAATTCTTAAGGTTATCATAAAACTTTGTAAAAGCATCATTAAAATTTAATACCAGGTTGATAGTTAATTATGTTCTATGTTTACTGCTTAATATCTTTAAAATGTTGAGCATATATATTATAATTATTCAACAATGATGGGTGGTAAGTTTATCATACTCTCCAGATAGTTCCCTTTTAAGGAAAAAAAAAATCCAACTTACCAAGTAATCACTGCAGGAGGAGAGGCAAAAACCTCACAAAATAAGAAAGCACTGTGACCAACTACAGCGGCATAACCTTCATTATCTGGGGTTTGCATCAATGGAGAAATATCTACAAATCAAAGCAGAAGTCAAATTCTGTGTCTTGTCTTCTAAGTTAAAATGCAATTGAAAACCAAAGATCCTATGTCATGTGCTTGCATATGTTTTAAAAATACAGAAAACATGGATGTAAGATAATAAACATAATATATAACAGAAAACATAATACAAGATAGCTGCCTATATTTTTTAATTGTTAAATCAGAACCATCATCTAAATGAATACATATTAGGAAGCATCTGTTTTTCTTTGACATCATATGGCCAAAGACAACGTGGAGAAGAATTGAGTCATTTGCATTGAGTTCTCTTCTTTTCTCCTTATATGCTGCTGCTGTTAAAATGCAAGCTAGTCTCATTAATCAAAGAAGAATATGCTGTTGGTAAGTTTTCTTTACAATATTCCTCTTACAAACTGCAATATGTTTTAGAGGAACACTTACCTAAAACATTGATGTTGGCAGTAGCAAGAATTTTGCCATGTACATTTGTGGCTTCACACTGGTATACACCAGTATGATTCAATTGCATATTGACGAAACTGATCTCTCCTGGGAAGAACACGATGCCAGGGAGGGGGTGCTCTTCTGAAAGACATCAAGGTATGTAAACTCAATAAATAAGGATGCATGATATACTCACAAGTCATTTATTAATGATATTCTACAGTATTTTTAAAAGTACAAATAAGATACCCCCTAATATTTCTCATTCAGTTTTTTTCCTGTTCTATCTTTTAACATATTCCCAGTTTTCTTCTCTTAGTTAGGTAAGTCTTTCTCAACCGATCCTCCCTTTTGTTCATGTATATTCCACTCTTGAGGTATAAAGCAGAAAGAAAATCACCAGTCCCTCTTGTAACAAGAACTTTCAAAAAGCTCTGTCTTTACTGTCTTTACTCTGTATTTACTGGTTGTATCTGTTATATTCTGTTAATATTTAGCATTCAGTCTCACACTAAAAAAAACTCAGCTAGCTCTCTATCCATTACCTATCGATAGTAGAAGGTAAGGTTTTTGAGGCCAGGCAAAGTTTCATTATTGTATTTTTATCTCTAGCACATAACACAAGAACTGATACATAGTAGCCACTTAATAAAGGTTATTGGTACAAATACACACACACATAAATGCATATTTATATGTAATATTTATACATATATACATATAGGTATACACACAGGTATACCTACACATATGTGTGAATGCACATATAGGTATATTAGATAGATATATACATATGTGTGTACATAGACCTATATAGGTATACATTGGTATAAGTATATCTTGGTATAATATGTGTGTGTGTGGTATATGCATATATCTATATATGTGTGTTAATATATACATATACTAATGTATACATATTGTGTATGTGTACATATATGTATGTATGTATGTATTATAGAATTTAACATGCTTGCCCAAGATAAAGCAGAAAGCTTACAAAGCTTGGATTTGAACCTAGGTCTTCCTGAATCATGCCCAATACTTTATTGTACCAGGATTTCCCTTCCCTTTATAAAACTGAAGTTAATTGAAACTATGGTTTCACTTCAAGACTGTCAATATTCTGAATCCCATCTACTTCTTCAAACGTAGAATCTAGAATTACCTAACATCTCTGTACTTCCAGCTAGAAGATACGTACCCTTACTCTATTCACTTAGTACTTCATCGGTCAATGAAACAATCACCAGATATTTATTAAGCATGTCAGACACTGTGGTATGTGATAGGCTTACTAAATAACAAGAATATAAACATCCTTTACTCTCAGTGCCCACAGATCTCCACGAGGGGGGATTCTTCATCTGCTGCCTTCAATCCTGCCCACGTCTCCCTTATCCTCAAACAACCCTCACTTAATTGATCCATCTCCTAGGCCACCATCTCCTTTCTGTGATTTTACTTCTTGAGAAGGCCTTTGATAACTGTGGCCATACCCTTTTTCCTCTCATCTTAATTCTCTACCATCTGGTTTTTGAACTCGTAATTGAACCAAAACTGTCCCTTCTAAAGTTATCATTTATCACGTCGTTGCCAAATGCAATAATTTGTTCTCAACCCAAGTCCTTTCTGACCTCTCTACTATATTCATAGCCTTCTCCTCCTGGATACTCATACCTCACTAGAGATGTTTTATTTTATTTTGGTTGCACTGCTGTTACCTGATTATTCCCCTGTCTCCTGTTTCTCCTCCTCTTATATGTCTACTTTTTATCTCATTCTCTTTTTATTAGATTTTCATCCACATCTCACTCTCTCTAACTGTGGATATCCTTCATGACTCTTTTCAGGGAGCTCTTCTTGTTTAATTTTATACTATATCCCTATGTGATCTCATCAGTTCTCATGCTATCCATTAGCATTTCTATGACGATCTTTCCCACATCTAGCTATCTTGTTCTATTCTCTCTCCATAATTATAGGCAACCATTTCCACTTGAATCTTGGGTAACTTGAATTGGGTAGCCCATATGCATCTGAAACAACTCATTATCCCTCACACCTTGTAAACTCTCCTATTGCTTTTGTGGGTCCTGCCTTCCTCTCAGTTATGCAGGCCTGCAAAGTCAACCCCATCCTCTAGTCTTTACTTTTATTCACACCAAATATTCACTGTGTGACATCTCGTAATTTCTACTTTCAAAATCTCTCTCCTAAACACCTCTTTCCACTCACATAATCTCAATCCTACTTCAGTTCTTCATCAGCTCTTGCCTGAATAATTGCAATAGTCCTCCATGTTCCAAGTCTCTGACCCTCCCAAACCATCTTCCACCCAGCTATCAAGGTGATTTTTGGAAAGCACAGTTCTGACCATGTTAGGTACTTGTCCAATGAGATCCAACCCTCCAGGATCACATACAAAGTTCTATGATATTCTTCATTCCTCCTTAGTGTTTATTTATAGTGTGTATATGTATATACACATATGCTCATACACATGTATGCATGCATATATATGTGTATGTGCATTGTGTATATCTATGTGCATGCATGGGTATGTGTATATCTATATACATTTAAACATGCATATATATTGTACATACATATACAAATATACAGATGTGGGAGTATAAATGCATGTGCGTATATGTCTGTATACTATATGTGTATCTTGTTATAAGGTGAGAGGTATATGTGCCTATATATGTATGAATGTATATATATCAAAGTATATATTTATATATTATATATGTATATGTGTATATTCTATAGAATTTAACCAGCTTTCCCAAGATTAGACAGAAAGTATATAAGCATAAATACAACACGTAGGCATGTGTGTATGGGTATGTGTGTATACATACATCTATATATCTACATACACACGGATATAAATATATGAGTGGATATCTACATCTCTCTCTCTCTCTCCCTCTCCCTCTTTCTCTCTCTCTTGTATGTGCTTAGTTATTTGTGTGTTATCTCACCATTCCTCATATTTCAAGAACTTAATAAAAATGCTTAGCACAGAGCACTTCATAACTTTCTGTTGACTGAACTGAATGAATGAGCGAAATAGGGCCATTTACGAAAAAAAAAAAGCTCAGTTTGAAGGGAAAGACAATGAACTTTGCTTTATTCCTGCTGAATATGGATGTCTCCAGAACATCATGTTTGAAATGTTCAGGAGGCAGTTGGTGATACGATCCTGAGGGTCAGTAGAGAGAATGGAGTCAGTACATGGATCTGTGAGTCATTGGTGTAGACATGGATGGTAATTAACACAATGGGAGCTAAGGGTCACCAAAGGAGCATATTCTAATTTGCATTACAATAACCTGTGTAAGACATTTCCATCTGCTAGATTTTAAGCCTCTTGATATAAGGAATATATATTATTAATATTTCTCTCCCTCCCAGTGTATAGCAAAAAGAATTAATAAACTAGGTGCTAGAAAAATGTCAAATACATGGATGAATAAATGAATGTTACTTGAGGAGGACTTGCATTTTTCTTCTTTCTTTGCATCCCCAATGCACATTGTGAATCCTTAATAAATACTTACTGGACTGAATTGAATTAGCCAGGCATCTTGTTCTTCTTCAATACCACTGTACTCCTGTTTTTATATGTCTGTCCTTGTACTTTCCCTCACTACAAATAACACCCCCCATCCATTATCTGCCTGTCCAAATGCTACCCATCCTTTGGGTCCCACATAAAGTTCCACTTCCCTTCAGTAGTTACTACTGTTTACCATAAATCCTCACTTTTCTCTGAAATTTTAGAACTCCTTATTGCGATATTTAACTGTTTAATACATCCGAAGCACCAGGACACGCAGGACTGAGAGTCTTACTCTTTTTATGTGATGTTATGTACGTAGATTTTTCCTCAAGACATGGAGACAAATACAAACACATATACATGTATGTGTAGACTTGCATTGTGCACATACACTTTATACATATGTGCAGATGTAAACATATATAAGTACACACATGTGTATATGCCAAATGTCTTGAACTCTTGAGACTATCCTTCTATTAGCTTAAAAATTCCTTGTATAGAGTTGCCTTAAAATTAAGTGGGGTTTGACCTATGACCAAAGGACAAAATATATGCATGCATGCCTTCATACATATGTACATACATACACAAATATACACATGTATATGTACATTTTTATTTACTGAAACAGATCTGTTGAAATTGTAAATGCTATAGTCATTTCCAAATATTAACTTCAATGAGGCTTAGGGATCATTACACAATTGTAGATTTAAACTTAAAAAGTATCTTAGTGAACACTGAGCCCAACCTACTTACCTTTAACTCAGGATCTGAGACTCAGAGACAGACTTTTCCTTTGTCACACAGATATTCAGCATCTCAGGCATTGTCTAAACTCAGGACATCCTGACTTCAAGTCTAGTTCTATGTACTCTATATCACAGTGCCTCAGGTTTTTATACATCCATGGATTCCTCCTCTATTCTTCATAGATAATTTATTTGACTGAGAACAGTATATAGAGTCTGAAGAAATGGGTTTGAATCTCAGTCATGGTATTTACTATCCACATAGCTTGGGAAATTCATTTAACCTTTAAAGATTCCAGATTCCTTCATAAAATTTCTAAGGTTCCTTCCAGCATTGAGGTTCAAGATCTTTGATGTTCTTAATATCATTTTTTTAAATCATGAAACTATCGATGGATTCATTTATTCAAAAAGCATTCATTGAACATCTATTACTTGCTGAGCATTTTCCAGGCACACAGGGTATTACAAAGTTTAGATAAGCTTTCTGCCCTAATGCATCTGTTAATCTAATAGAAGAAAGTCAGAAAGAGACAACTAGAATCAATTAATAAATCAATAGTTGCCATGAGGAAGCATTTATCAAGCAGCTAGTAACTGTTAAGTTCTCGGAATAAAAAAGTTAAAAATGAAGTAATCCCTGGCCTAAAGAGATTTTCATTCAACAATATAAAATACACAATTCATTGAAAGGACATCAGAGCAGTTGTAAAGCAAAGGCCTGTGTATGATTTTTGGCAAAGTTCATCATCACCAGGGACTTTTCAGGTTTCACATAAAAGGCAGTATTCACAATAAGATTTAAAGGTCAGGTACAAAATCAAGAAAGGATAACTAAATTCAGCATTCCCCCCTTATTTAGCACCTTTACAAAGAGAACAAATCTTGTGCTTTCCCTCTGAAATGATCTCTAGCTTACCTGGTACATAGCCTGTTTGTACAATCATATCCCCTCCTTGAGACCTGGGATTGTCTTTTTCCTTTGTGTATTTTTAGCATAGTGCTTGGCACTTAATAAATGCCAGCTGACAGACTGCCTGACTGACAAACATTCATCTGCATTTATAGAATTATATCTAATATACTTTGAAAGACCCATTGCTTCATCAACATAGGTTCTTCATCAAAAATAATAATAATAATAATAATAATGATCTTGCTACATAAATCACCATGGCTAAAACTGTGATGACCAGATGAACCATCTTCTGGTGACAAAGGTGCCACATTGCAGCTAGGCAGACAAGTCCTGGTCTGCCAGGTACATGGTCCATCACTGATAATCCACAATTTCTTTGCAATGTGGTAATACCTTCTAGGGTATACATTCTACTTGTTTCATGGTGACCTCCACATCACAATGAGGGTAAGCTCCTTGTGAGCACAGAATGTTTCATTGAATGTTTCATTGTTTGCTTTTGCCCTCTAGCACATAATACCTGTAAATACATATTGATTGCCTGTTTGCTAATTTGACTGATAAACATTGTGGAGAGAATGATTTATATATCTAAATACAAGTTCTAAGTTTGTGTTCTTTTTTCCCCCCTAAGTAAAATGAGTCTATTTGTTTGGTTTCCCCCATAGGAATGGATCATTCTTTTCTTCTATTCTAGATCTGTTTCTCTTCCTGGTTGCTTAATAAATATACATTAAGACTCAAACTAAAGAAGTATATATATCATCAAGTCTACACATAGCTCAATATTCATTTATGTACCATCTTGTTTACAATTCAATTGTATAAGTGCTTATTCATCACTATGATCAGAGCATAGGAATTGGAAAAGATGTTATACATAATAGAAATGAGACCAGGCCCTGCAATCCTGACCTGATCATACTTACCTTTAAGTTGTAGCTAGGACAATAGATAAATAATCACTATGGTAGAAAAAAATAAAACAGAAAAAGCTCATTAAAGAGGTTCACAGTGAAGTCTTTGGAAGGAGCCGTGAATAAACAAACTCTTCCCAAACCTATTAACAGTATTTGCTTTGAGTCTTCAAACTTGGGTATGATTTTGACAGATGGAGATGAAGCAGGGCACTCTGGGTACAGGCAACAGTATAAGGAAAAGCTCAAAGACTTGCAGATATGGAATATTTATAAAGAATCATAAGCAATAAGCAGTCAAGCTTGACTGGGGCATGAGTTCAGAAAGAAGAGAAGCTCAAACTCACAATTCTAGAACCAAGTGTGGGGAGCCACAAATAGTTTAAAATATAATTAGGAAATATTTAACAAAATAAATAAAAAGACAATAAAACATAGATAATGTTTATTTGTGGTTTTCTTAGTCAATATGTGCTTAAGAGGTCTCTTTCTATTTGAGTTTGATGCCACTGATGAAAAGCAATGATATAAGATGGGACTGGCAAAGTGAGGTTAGTGGCAAGCTGAGAAAGATCTTAATGTCAGCCTATGGAGTTTATATATTTCAATTGTGAACAAGAGGAGATTCTCTCTCTTACCCCCCCCCCCCAATTCACACACGTGTGCATGTTTATATGTGTATGTA
>CM053583.1:390226755-390252717 GCA_028627135.1 Pseudochirops cupreus
GTACTTCAAGGTACAAACAACAGGATCTAGCAGGGCGTGAAAGCAAAGAAAATCAAAGCAAATATTACATTTTTGAACCTCGGTCAACTGGGAAAATTGTGTTTTCAAAATGACAGCAAAGTCAGAGGCTGGAATCTATATTATAGAAAATTAATTACCTCATTCTAGAATAGGAGACTTCAGAATAGAGCAACCTGGCCGCTTCTTGAAATTAGATTTATTTATCTGGCAAAATACACTTACTGAGTTCAATTCATCCCAATAAGCTATCAGCTTCAAGGATTGTTACGAGGTAAGAGAATCCAATAGCACTCACGATCAACAGAGAAGCCATTGATTTTCCACTCTATTTCAGGGGCAGGTTCTCCCTCAGCTTCACATAGCAGGATCCCACTGCTCCCAATACTGTACACAGCACTTTCAGGTTTCTTTGTCCAGCGAGGAGGTTCTGGTAATAGAAAACAAGGTAAAAATGACATGTATTGTGGAGGCTGGAAATCCCAAAATTATCCAGCAGATGGCAGACTCCATCAAGTATTTCCTGGCAGAATATTTTTTTTTTCTCCTTTTCCACTAACACAATGTAGGAGTTGTAAGCTAAATACGACTTACGAAAGAAACATTTAAACATTCTTTGTGAGCGTTAAGTAGAACAAAAATAACTTACTAAAAATATGTAAATATGGTCATTTTGCTTAGTTCCAGAAATACCTTTCCTCATCAGCAGAGAGCTAGAGGTGGAAAAACCAGCTGGTGTGCTGATTCAGTGCTGCTGTATGGTTCTGGAAGTCTGACAAACAGGACACATGTTTCAGGATTTGTGTTTTCAGAAAAGTCTTCTAAATGGCAAAACACTTAAAAATATAGTAAGATTGAAAAAGCCTTCTTGTAAATTACACAATTTACTAAATCAGTTATTCTAAAAGACTTTTTTGTTGTTGTTATTTATTTGTTCTGTTTTTCAAATCACTCTGTGATATGGATAGAGAACTGGCCACAAAGTCAGGAGGATGACATGGGTTCAACTGACCCAAATTTTCCATGTGGCCTTGGACAGATCAGGCAAGGGTGCTAGCAACTCTCTAAGACTGAACATTTCACAGAAGGTATCAGGCTTTGTTGGTAGAGAATATCCTTCTCTAAAAGTTCTCTATACAAAGGAAATCACAGATACAATTCCTATCCCTAGTCTAGAATGAGGTAATACAATGCTTTTAGATCTTGATATGAATAAAAATGATTTTTTTTCTTCCATTGCCAATAACATTGTCATATCTTATATCCTTGCATATAACACTGTCAGGAATTTAAAAAAATAGAGTTAAAGTATAGACGATTTGGTTTTATTTGAAAATTGCATAATTTCTGCATACTTTTTCCCCTCACCCCGCACACTAATGAATGGCTATTTCCTACGGAAGTGAGCTTTTATTCCAAAAGAAAACTCAATAAGAGTGGAATTTAAGAAAAAACACTGAAGGTAAAATTGTTTATACAAGAAAAATGGAAAGTGATAATAATGTCACATGACAGAAGGGTGCATACACAACCCTGGTAAATTCAAGTCTGAGCAAGAAAACTCATTTTGTAATTATCTCCTAGGGTGTGGGTATGATATTTTAATTGTTCATCTTTAAGTTGAAAAGAGCTACACCTTTGTAAATGTGCATTTGGAAGCTGTACGTTTGGGAAACTATAAAATGGCTTAAATGGATTCTCTCTAATTCCTAAAGGCATTTTATATTCAGCATCACTCTTACTGTGAGTGATGCTGAATCTTACTTACATCTGAGTAGAATGAAAAATGTCTTTTTACTTGATTTCAGGTGCTTTTTTTTCTCCAAATAATGACATTCCATTAAATATAGATGAATTATTAATTCAAGCAATGTTTAAAATTTTTACTATTCAGAATGTAGGACTCACTAAACCCTAATGCTTTTAGGAGTTGGCAGGTTAAATTGGTCTTATTACAATACATGCTAGAAAATGGGTAACAGAGATACAATATAAGTCAACACATACTTCAAGGCATCTTTATCAAGGTGAGGTCATTCCTGTCTCTATTCCATTCCATCTGGTATTTCTAGTTGCCTTTCACTATCTGTTCTAGGATAACACAATCATCAGATTTTTAGAACTGAAAGAAACTATAATTCTCATAGAAACCAACCTTTCCTTTCATTTTATACATGAGGAAATTCCAGAGACATGAGAAATCTTGGCCATATTCTTTACACATGGATAGGGGCAAAGCTGAAGCAGAGTTCATATTTTCAGATACGTGAGCAAATATTTGTCTACTTCACCCAGTGGGCAATGATATGTCACAAACATAAGATTTTTAGGCTCATATGCCTAGAGATGGAAGAGATGTTCAAAGTCCTAGAGATTCACTGCTTCATTTTACAGATAAGGTAACTAAGAGGTCAAGTATCCTGTCCAGCTGGGCCACACAGCCAACTGACTCTGTATCTCACTTCAGCGTGTACAGCAAGCAATTTTGAAATGACCATAGTATAAACAGATAAGAAAAATCATATTTTTCTCTTAATTTTTAATTCTACTGTTCTCCATTTCTAACTTTTACATGTATTGAGTGAACTGTATTTAATTTTTCTCTTTCCATTTCTTTTTTGTTTTGTTTTGTTGCTTTTTGGAGGGAGGAGGGCAAGGCAATTGGGGTTAAGTGACTTGCCCAAGGGTACATTGCTAATTAAGTGTTTAGTGTCTATGGTCACATTTGAACTCAGGTCCTCCTGACTTCAGGGCTGGTGCTCTATTCACTGTGCCACCTAGCCACCCCTCTTTCCATTTCTTCGTCCATGGTGATCTTCTCTACCTATGCTATATAAAGTACAGACAGAAGCACATATATTCAGACAAATACATATATGTGTAGATACATGTAGGCATATATGTTACTGTCTTAGTGTATACACACACATGTATCTTACAAACACTTTTTTAATCTTCATTTTGTCTTAATTCTAGAGACAAAGTTGTGTCTAAAGCAGCGGTTCTCAACCTGAGGATTATGTTCAATTTCTAACAATGAAAATACATCCTGCATATCAGATATTTACATTACGATCCATAACAGTAGCAAAATTACAATTATAAAGTAGCAACAAAAATAATTTTATGGTTGGGGGTCACCACAACATGAGGAACTGTATTAAAGGGTCGTGGCATTAGGAAGGTTGAGAACCACTGATCTACAGTGACACAACATAACAATAATGTTGTCAGTGAAAGAACAAAACATGTTTCGTTCTGACCCAGGTCAAAACATAAATACATTATATTACCCAATGTTTGCATAACAAGAGGGAATAGAACTGTCATTGCATTGGCATAGAGAACTCTTACATAAGGATATTCTCTATTAGTTCAGAATAGCAACTTCTGGGAAATGTTCAATTTTAGAGAATTTCCTAGTACCCTCAGAAGATGTTATTTGTCCAAGATCACACAGACAATACGTGTTCAAGATAGGACTTGAACCCAGATCTTCCTGGCTCAGGGGCCAGATCTTTATTGATAATAGCAGGGTGTTCTACAAAAGACACACTGTGCTTTCAGACAAATGATTTACTAAGTTGTATAAAATATGCAATGTCTGATTCCATTGATTAAGGAAAGTGTATTTTTTAAAAGATATGTCAGAATGCTATACTAAAGAGAGGAAGGAGGACGGGGTTAAAGGGGGGTGATTGAGGAAGGGTATAGGACTAGGGGCCTGATCTAGGTGGCAGCTAGTTTTTGTTACGAAAAGAGAATAAAACATGGAGTCAAGAAGACCTGAATTCAAATATGGCCTCAGATATAGCCTAGCTCTATAACCTTAGGGATGCTATTTAACTGCTGTGCCTCAGTCTCTTAATATCTAAAATCATGATAACAGCATCTGCTTCACACATGGTTGTTATATGGATCAAGTGAGCTCACATATAAAGACTTGCAAACCTTTGTAGTGGTGGTGGTGATGGTAATAGTAGTAGTATGAAAGGCAAAAGCTGCTCTCTAGTCCTATTTCCAACGCTAACCCATTGTATGCTGTACCTTCTCAAGGAAAAACTTCATTCTTTTTACACCGTGTGTTCCAGTGGTGAGTTTTCCTGTATCTGATTATGTCATCCCCTACTCAATAAACTCCAGAGGTTCTTTATTGCCTTCAGTAACAAATACACACTCTTCTGTTTGGCATTCAAAGCACTTCATAACCTAGTCCCCTCCTATCTTTTTTTTTTCCTTCTTAGACTTCATCCCCATCATGTACTCTTTCATCCAGTGATGCTGGCCTCCTGGATATTCCATGAACAAAACACCGTGTCTCTCCTCTACAAGCATTTTCTCTGGCTGATCCCCATACCTGGAACATTCTCCTTCCTCCACTGGAACCTCCTTACCTTCCTCTAAGTCTCGGCTAAAATCCCACATTCCATAGGAAGCCTTCCCCAACCCCTCTTAATTCTAGTGCCTCCTTCTTTTATTTCTTATTTATCTTGTGTTTTCTTTATTTTGTACATAGTTCACATGTTGTCTCCCCCATTAGAAGGGGTTGTTTTTTTTGTTGTTTTTTTTTTTACCACTTTTTTGTATTCCTGATGCTTACCACTGTGCCTGGAACACTTAATAAATGTTTACTGACTGTTTATCGGCACCAGATTTGCAAATAATTATGGTTAGGAAGTAGTAGGCTTCCTAAGTATTTCCACTTCTATAATTGAGGAACTGATTACAGTGGAAAACACTAAGTGGGTAGACAGAAGTGTGATAAAATAGTGCCAAGAATCTTGTAAGTTAGTTGAATAAAACTGAAAAAAAAATGCATTCACTACCATTTGTTCTGAAAAACTTACAACTGTGTTACAAGAAAGTGCAGAAAAGGGTATTCTCTCTCTCCATCTCCTCCCTCTCCCTGAAAGTTTTCACCTTTCCGAATATTCTTAATAACTTCCCATTAACATTTGGATCCTAACTTTTGAAATAAACGTTTCTGCAGAGTTATACAAAATAATAAATTTAATGTGTGTACATGTTTTTATCTTAATGCTTGAGTGTCATAAATTGTATGACTTATAGACATAAGATTAAAGTAGTAGAACTTGGACCTCCAACTCCCACATTTTTTGATGAAGAAATAAATTTAGTTATGAGTGACAGAAAGCTTTTACAAAAGAAAAGGAAGTCATTTTTCTTGTTTGATAAAGGGCATTTGACTTCATGGTGGTTATGTTTTTGGTTTTTGTTTTTTTTGGGGGGGGGTGGGAGAGTTGAAGAGGGTTGGAATAATTTCACTCTGCTTTCCTAGTCACCTGGGAGGTATAATTATGTACCAGTTTCAGGCTTATTCTATCCTTTTCTTCTGAGATCATGAACTTCTTTCTCATGGCTGCTGTGACCCTTTTTCCCAATTTCCAATCCTGGGAAAGTTTCCCATCATGCCCCATATAGGGCACTTATCATACCTATAAAACCCTACAATATTCCTTCAGATAAAATTCAGCTATTTATACTCAGAAACTCACTTTCCCTTTCTTGAGGTGAACTACTTCTTGTCAGGTTATGATAAATATATCTCTCTAAGTGTCATGTCAATAGAAATAATGAATATTGCATTATCCCACCCCCATGTAGCTTCCACAAAGTACCAGAAAATATTTTTATATCTTTAATGAAAACACCCTGACATTTTACTCACAACTACTGTAGAATTCCAAGCATTTTACATTTGCATGTAGCTTTAAAATCCTGACCAGAGGATTAGATTTGGGTTTTTTTTCCAGAAGAAAAAGGGATAACCTACAAGATATCCTAACACAACAGGTGACTTTGTAAAGTCACAAGGGATGATAAAGAAATGGACTTGGTGGTCAAGTCCAATGTGTGTTTTGCTATATAGTTAATCTTCATTCTTTTTCTAGGGGATTAGTCTGGGAAAGAAGAGGATCAGAAAGATAGAAGACATCCATCAAAAGTGAGTGCATCCCTCTCCTTCCTCCCTCCCCATATGATTAATGGGGGGCATTTCTTGATTTCAGACTTTAGAAAAAGGAAGTCTTTTTAGATTCTGGCTGACTTTCACTTGGATTTGTGAAGCAGAGCTCCTGATACATAGAACCAAGAGACACCTATAGTATTTTTTTCTTTGGAGAGAAGGATTTAATGATTCTCATAAAAAACACCATTTACATCTCAATAGAGTTAGTAGTTGTTTTATGAATAGTGAAGATAATTTGTTCAAGGAACTTATGGGAACATAGAATCCTATGGTCAACACTTTGAATTCCTTAATTAATTTTGCATTCAAGATAGGTTCTTTCTTTTTCTTGTTTTTCCCCTTTCTTTCTTTCTTTTTTTCTTTTTGGTAACTCTTGCAATTCCTTTGAAAGCTTCAATTTTACAGTCAAGAAAACCATGGCCAGATTGTTAAAATATTCAGCTACTGTAGCACAGTTCCAGACCATCTGGAAGGATTTCTAATAGTCAGCAACTTGGAGGATCATAGCAGTGAACAATTATCCATCTCTGGAATTTATGTGTGCACGGATATATAAGCAAGAGAAAATATTCATTTTGTACAGAGTATCACAGTCTGGCAATATGATTGTTCATTAGAGAATCCTCAAAGTGATGGAGGGAATACTAATGCAAAGACTTCCTACCCCTCTCCCTCTGGATTTCTTTCTGAAGCTGAGTATGAGTTAACACAAGAATAAGTAGCTATTAGCAGACAGTAGTTTGGGTGTTGAGTGTATTTACTCTTACATGCATGATTTTATTGTGCCAAAGAAAACTGATGCTGCCAGGTCTGGTTTTCACCCTGTCTACAGCACTTTATCTGAGAATAAATTCTAAGTTATAACATCAAAATAGCATTTATCTTTGGAAACTACACATTTTAGAAAGTCAAAATATCATTTGTATTTTAAATTATAAATACAATTTGTCTTTTACCTCAATGAACTCAAAATATTGGGCCCATCCAAATAGATACATTACATTGACTTTCTTTTCAAAAAATGTATTCTATTAGGGACAACATGTGGGACCCCATGAAACAGTTTCCTAGCTGAATACAACTATTCCTTTCAATAGCTTTGTGGACATAACACAAAGATATATGAGGCCGCTATCCAAATGATAATTCCTTTGCAATTAACAAAATCAGATACAGCAAAATCCCTAATGACTCAAATTATCAAGTTGCATAATCTTCAGAATACAAAGTTACAAGGTGATTAGGCAACCTTTATTTCTGCTGTGCAGAAGTAAAACGCCTAAATGAGTTCCATACTTGAACCGATGACACTAACTGATAATTCTTCATTATGAATTTAACAAAATTTAACTAAGCATCTATTCACCAAGAGAAAACAAATCTAAAAATCTTTTCTTTTTCATTCTTTTTAAAACTTTTTTGACCCCAAAATACATGTCAGTCAACCCAATTATATTAGGATCTGAGTAGCACGGTAAATGTTTTGGAATGGAACTCTTCTTGCGCTGTGATGTTGCGTCTTTTGTTTTCTGTGTTTCTCTTTGTGATATTTAAAGAGAAGAAAAAAAGAAGCATGAAGATCATGGGCAAGTGTCATCCTCTCAGTGACTCAGTTTTCACATCTGTAAATGAGGAGATTAAACTGAATGTTCTTTATGACCCTTTCCAGCGTTAAGTCTATTATTCTATGATGTTATGACTCATGCTTCCATGTATTGTTTAAGGCCTCTAAACATTAAGAAAATCAAATCCTGAGTCTAAAGAAAACAAATAAATTAATGAATGATTTTATGAATGAATGGAAGAGTAAAATGAATCTACTTTCGACTTTTCTCTCAGTGTCTCAGGCCATTGAAACACATTACCCATTCTTAAAAATTTAGCAGTCAAAGGGGCTGTAGGGACCATGAAGTCCAGTGCCCTCATAGGAGGTCTAGAGCAGTTAAGTGACTTACCCAAGGCAAACAATGAACTAGTCCCACAGCTGACACTTGAATAAATCTCATCAAGCTGTTTATAGGATCTGGTCCAGCCTCTGAGTTCATACAGTGGAGGTTTATTCTCATTATGCACATGGTAAAAGACATTCTGTGCACTGACTGGAGCATAGCCCTATCCTAGCCCAAACTCTAAAAATTGTGGTGGGGAAGCACTGAATACGAATTTTAATAAAAACTTTTTTTGGAGGGGAGTGGGTGGATTGACTAAGTTTTAAAAATAGAGATATGAGGTAAAATCTAGTAATATGATGCTTCTGCTTTACTTTTTTATATTTCCTTTCCTATACCATGCATGTATAATTATATATGCACACATGCATGTGTATATACATGTGTGTGGTATGTGACATGTACACGTATGTATGTTTTTCATAATTATATGCAGATTCTTATGCAATGCATGGTTTTTGAAAAATCAGGGCACATTTGACCTATTAAAGCTTAAATTAGTTTTGGAAGACCCTGTACACACACCATTTTCACATACACACAAAACACAAACACAATAAATTATTTGAAATGGAAATAGCACCTTCTACAGTGACTTGGAATTCATGCATGGCAGTCCCTTTGTAATTCTTGGCCATGCAGCGGTAATGTCCTTTATCTATGTGAGTAACCTGTTGAATCTTCAAAGTCTTTCCAAAATTTTCTCGTTCTTCTCTTCCCTTGGGCAAATCTTCACCCACCTTCATCCAAGTGATCTGTGGAGTGGGCCTAGAAAATGATAAAAACAAGTTGATTAATAATGGCAAGGAAAAACTCCCATTGTATTTCCCATGATTATGCCCACTGGGAGAGCTGTTATTTCTCTATATCCACTTTGACTCCTCACAGATGAATACAGAAACACAATGGCAAAAGAGTGCCAAGAAATTTTGAATTTCTGTAATTTTACTCTCCATACAACCCCCAAGATCAAGAACTGTGTAGCATCATTCTCCTAAATTCTTGATTTCCCTGGTCCAGTGGCCTGTATACTTGAGAGTGTAAAATCAGTGAGACTCGGTGACCTCAGGGTCATTTTAGTCAATGCAAAAAATATTTAATTTTGTTATGCAAAGATTTTTTTCCCCTTTAAAATGAACAAGTACAGGCTCCCAGCAGTCTATTTTATATGAATATTGCATTGTAACTGGGTCTACACCTATGGGAAATTTTGTGGTTTCGATGATGTTACTAAATTGACTACAATATTTCAAATTTTCTCAAAAAAAATAAACTAGTAACAACAGCCAATAGCAAAATTTTTTTTTCCTAAACTGCCTATTAGTAACCATTTGTTATAATTACTTTGTATGGTAAATTTGGCCTGAATTATGAAAAGATGACTCAGATTATACTTGATTGATATCTTAGGGTCTCCTGACCAACAGCCAAATTTTGTTGCACAGATTTAGCCATCTACCTTGCCTTTTATGTAAGCCCAGTGCCTCAGCTGCACCTTATTATTATTTCTCTTGGGATTGGACCATTTTGATAAACTGCATCTGACAAGATCAATTTTCACAATTTTACCTGTTTGCTTCCCATACTGGTTCACTCTGTATGGGCTCAGTAGCAAAATATGACACAAACAAAAATAATGAAAATTCTAACAAATGTTGGAGTACAACACAATGGGGGGAAATCCCAAGCCAGGGGAGGCTTTCTAGGTCTTTGGTGTTCAGTGTTCTGAGTTGAGTCCAATTTTTATAGAACAAATCCTTAAATAGTCCATAAGATGTACCATTAGCAGCTTCTGCTTGTCTCAGCTCTCCTAGGATTCATGAAAATGCCCCAGATGATCTGCTCTCACACTGCCCATAACGGCATCTACAAACTGCTTGCCGGCACTACTGTACCCCAACCACCTACCCCTGCCTTACATCAGCAAAACAACTATCTTCTATTTATCCGGGAGTGTGGGGCTGAGAACGCTCTGCAAACAATAGTAATGTAATGGGATTCCCAACAGGCTGCTGGGAAAGAACATTATCTTCTGGTTCCCTGAGCACACCCCCAGCACGATATATACTCCAAGTCTCTAAACTGCTTACTTTTAATTCCTTCTGTTGGTGTGGCAATATGCCAAATCACAATCTGTTCTATGCTTCAGGTATATGGACACACACACACACACACACACACACACACACACACACATACACACACATTTTACTCCCCATTTTCTTACAGTACAACTGTCTCCCTTTCTTTCCTTTTACTTATATAAATCTTTCAGTCCTTCCTTAAGCTAGCATACTCTAATATCAAAAGTGTTAGCTTGAAAATAGAAAATGTCTATCGAGGAGTATTCTGTCACTGTGAATTCAGTTTACCTAGGAACATGTCTACGAGCCAAAAGCATTTCCAGGTCTATTGGATTTTGTGTGTCCTATTATTATGACTATTATTGTTTTTGATGGCCTGGTATATGTTAAATGGATAGTAGGGACACAGCTGGTCTCCAAGGGTGACCTTGCCTTTATAGCTGAAATGAAATGGTTCGTTCAAGCACATGAATCTTGGATTTCCAGGCTTAATGCAGCTCTTTGTTCAGTTCTTTTACCTATTTCATCCTCTCTATCTTTTCTTTATTATATTATATTATCTTTCTTTTTCTTATCCTTAGTTATACATCTTATCATCCACAGGCCTAAAATGTTTTGTACATTTACAACAAGCTTAATACATTACAGAATTATATCCCTTTCTCTCCATTCATGCCAAGGTTATGGATTCCATCCTTAAATGAATAAGCTGACTTTTTCCAAACACCTGCCTCCCCCCTCACACACACATACACATACATGTCAATTCCATAGCCTAGCCCTGATGGCCATGGCAAATTATTTTCCTCTCATAGGCAATGCAACATGCTTAGAGATAGACAGGAATCCAGAGGTCATCTAGTCCAAATGGCATCTCAATAGGAGTTCCCTGTACAACCTCCCCAACAAGTAATGATTCAGTCTCTGCCAGAAGAGGTTCTATAAGATAGAATTCACTCTGTACCAAGGCAGTCGCTTCTATGCAGAGACAGTTGATTTTGTACAGAGAAAGCTTCAGGCTGTTTTATTGCACCAAGCTTAAATTTATGTCAATATAATAATATACATTTTGTACATTATATATAATATATTATAATAGTATGTATTATATGAATTGTTATATATAAATGTTATATATCAATATACATTATTATATATTATATACATGATAATACAATACAATAACAATATGGTGCAATAAATCCTGCTCTTCCTAGTTTTGTCCTTTAGGCTCAAGCAGCATGAATCTCATATTCTTCAATATGATAAACTTTAAAATTTTTGAAAACAACTGTCCTGTCATCCCTAAGTCTTATTTTCTCATGACCTAAGATCCTAAGATCCTAAGATCCTTCTCCTGATAGGTATTCTCTCTTATTATACCAGTTACATTTGGCAGCAGTGCTCTGGTTTATCAATACACTTCGGAAAATATGACTTCCAAAAATTAAATATAATAAAATATACTACTTCAGATTGGCTTTGTTTACAGTCAAACAAAGAAATGTCTCTCCTTCTACATGCTATGCCTCTGTAAATGCTTCCTATAACTACGTTACACACCATGGTTCCATTTTGAACTTCCACATGGGATTTGTTAGTTGTCCATTTACACTTCTCTACCATGGAGCAGTACTGTACTTTAAATTTGTATATGACCTCAACCATTTCATAGTTGTATCACTGACATTACATTTATGCCTATAGACTTTCTAATTATTATATCCAACTTAGGCTTGAAACTCAAAATCAACCCCAAAACTCCCCTCTCCATCACACCTAATATCTAATAAGTTCTCAAGTCCGATTAATTTGGCCTACAAAAATATGTCTTCAAAATTGTCCCTTTCCCTCGACTCACACAACTTTGTTTTTCAGTCATTTCAGTCTGGCTTTTCATAACCGCATTTTGGGTTTTCTTTCTCTTTTATTCATTTTGGGTTTTCTTGGCAAAGGTACTGGAGTGGTTTGGCATTTCCTTCTTCAGCTCATTTTGTAGATGATGAAACGGAGACAAACAGAGGTAAGTGACTTGGCCAGTATCACATAGCTAGTAAGTGTCTGAGGTCACATTTGAACTCCTGTGTTCCTGAATCTAGTATTCTATTCGTTGTGCCACTTAGCTGCCACAACTTAATACAACTAACACTCAGTTTAGATCATCACCAATTCTTGCCTGGAATGTGGTAGCAATTTAGTAATTTGTTTCCATGATTCTATTATCTCCCCTCTCCAATCTGTTCTTTACCCAACTATCAAAATATTCTTCCTAATGTGTAGATCTGCCCATGTTCCTTTACCATTCAAAGCTTGGTATGCCATCTTCCCCTTCTTCCATCAGCACATAATGAAACGTCTATCTCCTTGAGTCTATCTTCCTGAAACTCCATTCTCCTTGAGAGTTTCAAAACTTTCTTGTGTCTATGGATGGATCTGTTTGACAGTTAGTGAAATCTATGAACCCTTTCTCAGAATGCTTTTAAATAAAGAAAATGAAAGACACAGGATTGCTCCATAAAATAATTATTTTCAAAATATAAAACTCTCTCTCTCTCTCTCTCTCTCTCTCTCTCTCTCTCTCTCTCTCTCTCTCTCTCTCTCACACACACACACACACACACACACACACACACACAGAGTCACAAACCCAGATTAAGAACCTGTGGTCTAGCAATACCATCGCTATATCCTACCCTAATTCTACTATATACCAATAGGAGGGAATCAAGTACTAATCTCCATTTTAGCCTATCATCTGGATTCAAAATAAGGCACATGAACGCACACACACACACACACACACACACACACACACACATTCAAACACATAAACTTCAACTTTAAATACACACACGAATAGGAATACATGTAAAATGTAATTGAATTTTAAACACTTTTTCCAGACATATTTTAATTTCATGTATTCCCTTTTCCAGAGCCTGACTTGACAAGATTATAAAACATGTCCAATTACTCACAGGCCTTCAGCAAAACACTCCAACAGCAGTGTCCCCCCTTTGATGATGGTGACTGAAGAGTGACTGCCAGAAGTTTCAGGAGGCAAAAGCATTCTGGGTTCTCTTTGCTTGATTGAATTTGCTGTTCAAATGGAAAAGAGAGCTTGAGTCCTTTTCAACTGAGAGAGCAATATTTCTGGAGCATTTAGTCTTCCCTTAATACACTTCAGTGACCTAAATAATTACATCTATTTTCCCATGAACACTTATTTTCACACCTACTTGTAACATGGGTCAGATCAAACAATTGTGAACAACAGAGTGGGCTAAAGAGGTTATTCTGTTACATAATTAAACATTTTCTGAGGTCGAGGTATTTTGTGTAGTCATTACTACCTAGAAACAACTAGGTTACTTGATGGCATTACTGTTTGCTCTACATTTCACCCAAATCTCTCTCTCTCCCTTCCCCCGCCTCTGTCTCTCTCTCTCTCTGTGTCTCTCTGTGCCTCTCTGTCTCTCTCTCTCTCTGTCTGTCTCTCTCTCTCTGTCTGTCTCTCTGTCTTTCTCTGTCTCTCTCTGTCTCTCTCTCTGTCTCTCTGTCTCTGTCTCTCTCTTACACACACACACACACACACACACACACACACACACACTGCATTCAGTCAGTTATACTCTGAGTTCCACAAGAACAATATAGATATTTACAATGTACCCATACATGGTTGCATGCAGCGTATGCAATAAGTACATATACAGGGAACCAGAGTTTCCCTTTTCTGTGCGGAGTGCCTCTTTTCAGACTTAAGGTGCACGACTAAGAAGGCCCAGGCTTCCTTTAGTTCTGATGTTACAAATGAATAAGAATTTCAAGTTGTAGCCCTGATATTTTTATATAGTTATATACATATAGATATATACACACATGTGTATATATGTATATAGATATATACATATACACATAGATACATACACATATTATATACACATATAGATATATGTACATATGTATATAAAACATATTATTTGACAGTTTTCTCTTTTATCAAATGTAATTCCTACATACTTTTGCTCCAAAAAGAGTACCTCTGTCTCTTCCCTTTTCTCTTAAAGTACACCTCATCTCCAGGTTCCCTTCCTGAATTGGAACTTTCTCTAAAACACCCCTTCGAGCTCACTCCACCCCAGCATCTTCCACATTAGAAGTAGCCTCTCCTTCTCTTGACTAGTTCCTCTCAGAACCTCCACTTTAAGGAGGGCACTCAAGCCACCTAGGTCTTCATTTCTCCCAAGGCCGTACTCCTAACTGACCTGAAGTTCTTCTCTATGATGATCCCTTGTCAGGTATCCCTCCAGACTCCCTGCTTCTCACTTCTGTTTTATGTTTTGTCTTTCCATGTTAAAAGTGTGTTCCTTGATGACAAGGACTATTTTTTCTACTTGTGTTTGAATTTGCAGCACTTAGCACAGTGCATGCACCTAATAAATATTTGAGGAATACTCATTGACTAGAGAAATAGACTTGCCACAGATAATACCAAGGCACTCCCCTTCTTCACCTACCTTTTAATGTCTCTTATGATGTAATAATAACATACAAAAGAGCTTATAAATGTCATTAGATTACAACATTTGGTTTGGACTGCAAAACTTTCATTGGCTTCACTTAGATTTCTCTGAACTACTGATCCCCACTGCTGACTGTTGTTGCTTCTACCTGCCTTTGTCCTTAGCCCTGAGCTAATAGAATACAGGCCAGTTATAGCAAATACAGTCAAAATATCCCAACAAATGCACTTTCTTGTGAAAAACACTTTATATTCCTATTAAGTCTTATGCTGATTCTTATTAGCCCTGATTTTATTTTTAAGACCATAGGTAAAAAAAAAATAAATGCTTCTTTTCATAGTTGGATAATACCATTCTTGCACCTATTTTTGTCTAATGAACAAAAATGTGTTATATGTATGTGTATATATGTGTGTGTATCTATGTCTACACACATATATGTATATGTGTGTATGAGATCCAGTATCTTTTCCTAGAGAGCCAGCTAATGATATGTCATAACCTTCCTTTTTAAAGCTCATAACATGGAAAATTGTTGGAATCAATGTTTTATGTTGCATTTGGGGAAAAATTGCTACATAAATATTATCGTTTGGGGATATTTTTTTCCTTTGGACTCAGGAATAGAGTTTTATGAAGCTCACAAAAGAATTAATTTAGTGAACTAAAAATGAGAATTCTAAATATAACTAGTAAGAAAGAGAGCAAAATTAAATGATAGCTAACTACACGTATGTTCAACTTACCCTTAGTAATATTCTGTCTGTGTAAACTCGAATCATTAGCATGCTTTACTGAAATAAACAAAACGGACACCAAATGCAAACATAACAACTGATATTGATAACAATAACATAACATAAAATAAAATAGAAAGCCATTTTCCCCCTCCCCCTAAAAGTGATGAAAGAATATCTAAAGCAGCGGTTCTCAACCTGTGGGCCACGACTCAAAAGGGTTTGCCTAAGACCATTGGAAAACACATATTTCCGATGGTCTTAGGAACTGAGACACTGATCCTCTATCCATCTCCAGGAAGGTCTGCCCACATGCAGATACGCCCACATACGAGTATTAAAGGGTCGCGGCATTAGGAAGGTTGAGAACCGCTGATCTAAAGGGATAGGACCTTGACTTGTGATTTGATTGGTCTAGGGGACTCTCAAATGAGGGGACTCTTTCTAGCAGTGCAGGTGAGCACCTTCTTTGAAATTTATAGTCTTAAGAGAATTTCCTCTAGCATAGAAAGGTTAAATGATTTGCCCAGCATCACATACTAAATATGTGCCAGAGACTGGACTTGAAGCATTTTTTCTTAGTTTCATGGGCATTTTTTAATGGTCTAGACTACACTGCCTCCTAAGGATCAATATTGCATCTGATTATAATGTGGTGAGTGTCCACATTGGGGGTCCACACTTCTTGTAGAAGTGTCATATAAAGTTTCTTGTGATCCAAGATAGACTCAGCTTAGTGAGAATCTCACCCTACAGTAGAACATCCATTTTTGAGATTCCAACAGATTTTCATATCAAGAAAATAAAATTACAATGCTAATCAACTCAAAAAATGAATGAATAAGAACCAAAAAAATGTTTTTTACTCAAATTTCATGCTATTGGGAATCATTCAAGTAACTGTTTTTCCTCCTTCTATTAGCTACATTTTGGGAATGCTGGATTTCACATTAGCATCTTTAGCAAAAAAAGTAGGCAATTAAAACAAGGGTGGTATTTCTGGAGGATGAGGGCAGATGGGCCAATGTTATTATTTTTCTCCAACTCTTGCCTTTTTCTTATTTGGATTTTCACTCACAGTGAACGTTCTGATGAAGATTAGATTCTAATTAGTACATAGGAAAAAATTTGAAATCCTTGAAATCTCAGCTTGTACTTTGTCCATTGAAAAATACTCCATTCTATATTTATCCAAGTAAATACAGTTGTTCAAAGAATTTTTTTCTGACTACAAAAAGGAGAAAAAATCAGACCCTACAGCTGCAGCCACTTCTTTAATCGGGATGAAGTCTCCAGAGTTGAGCAAAGAATGGAAAGGAACATCAACCAACATTCATCTATGTCAAACAAAATGTTATTAGGGAACATGGAATATATTTGCATCAAACATCATTCAGAATGAAAATGCAGACTATGGAGACTTACAACTGTTCACTGTCAGTTTCATTGGCATCTTCTGTACAATCGTCCGCAATCTTGGAAAGGCGGCAAAGCAGCAGTAATCACTGCGGCTGTCATTTTCTTCCACATTTGCGAAGTACAGATCTCCCTTCTGGCTCATGTACACTCTTTCATCCTGTGGGATGTGCTGTAAATCTTCAAAGAAAAACACCCAAATTAGAGATTAAGGTCTATATTTAATCTTCCTACCCTGTTTGCCTACATGGAGACCAAAATGTTTAATTCTGAAAGAGTATCTCCACTATTCAGCCCCACTCTTTTCCTCTTCCTCTTTCTTTCCTCAGACTCTCCTCTGTTGTCCCTTCCTATCTGCAAGATTGCTTCATTTTTATCATTGTATTCTTAGCTCCTAGCACTGTGCTTGCTCGGTATTCTCAATAAACGATTGTTGAGTTGAATTGAACTAGTTTTAATGGAATTTGTTGTATTGGCTTGTGGAGAAGAGGCAAAACAGGAATCTTTTTTTTTTCCTATCTCATCAAGACTCTATCAGAGCCTAACCACAACCATCACAATGACAGATATTCACTTAGCCAATCTCTACCACCTGCCATCATAAGAACAGAATTTGCTTTTGTAGAATCCAGTGCAAATATCAGTTAATCTTAAATAGCATTGGTTCAGCCCTGGCATTATCGATGTTTTATTAAAAATATAAATTAAAGGTACAGTCTAGAATGTAGGTTGGAAACGAATGCAATAATTCATTTCCTGAATTTTTGTTTATTTTATTTTAGCAAATCAAATGTAACACAAAATGCAGAAATCTTTGTCTACAATCATTGCTGATAGAAGAACACTGGCATCACATTAAGTAAATAGATTTTATTTCCATGATTATGGTTTAAAAACAAAGGCTCAGATGTAGCCTCCATATATATGCAGTAAGTGAACTGGGTTGAGTTGGTAGAATGAAATTGACCAAGTTCAACATAGTTTATTTTCATGACAGATTCATAAATTAGGCCATAGATATACTTATAGTACATTATCATATTACTCATTGCTGGAGATTTCAGCATAACTGCCTTTCCCAGTACACTATGGATCTAATTATTAAACTTTTTAAAATTCAATTTTGTAGATTTCTCTGTTTATATAGGCCATGATTTTATTATCACCATCTGTTTCTGGGTCATAAAAATCTATAATCCCAAAGACACTAAAATCACTACAGTAATTGGTAATAAATTTAATGCCTTCTCCCCCGCAAAAAAAAAAGTTGGCCAGATTTCTGATGTCATGTTTCTCATTTATGTCAGACTGTATTATAAATAGTTAGCCTTAACAATATTGATTGCTCAGCCAATGAGTGTATGTCCCATCAATGTCTGTCCCTGATCAACTACCAATCCAACTAAAAATAAATGTTTAACAAACATTTATTAAAGGTTACATGCCAAGTTCTGGGATAAACTCTGGGAATACAAAGAATAAAAGGAACAACTTTCCTATCAGTGATTATAAACAAGTCATGAAAGAGGAAATGTACATATAAAGATATAAACAAACTAGATTCAAGATAACCGATTGGGCACTCTACTAGCAAGATTCTCTATACAACATCTCCCTTCCTCTCTACCTGTCATCTGTATATTGGAGGATAGGGGGCTGGAGTTGAGGGGTAAGGAAATAGTGTGATTGGAGAACTAGCCTTGAGAGAGCAATAAATTCTGTTTCTTATATATATTGAACATGTGACCCTGGGCAGATACGCCACACTCCAGGTAAATGCCTAAGACTGTACATTGTATCACAAAAAGAAGAAGAAGAAGAAGAATTAGAAGAGGAGGAGGAGGACGAGAAAGAGGAGGAAGAGGAGGAGGAGGATGATGAGGAGGAAGAGAAAAGAAGAGGAAGAGGAAAGAAGAAGAGAAAGAGGAAAGAAGAAGAGAAAGAAGAAGGAAGAAGAGGAAGAAGAAGAAGAAGTGGTGCCTACATTGGTAGAGAGGATTTCCTCATCCTGGAATTCAATATAACAATGAAATCTCAGGTCCCTCCTCCACTTTACAAATATTAGCCTGATGAGATTCCGCATTTCTCTGGGATAAGGGAATCACAGGGAGAGAAATATCACTCTAAAGAGGCAGATTGGAATCTACTCCATAATTCAATAGTCTTGGACAATAGCCTGGAGCATTGAGAGGCTAAGGAAATTGTGTAGGGTCATAGGGCAGTATTTGTAACAGTTTTGAACCCAGGTATTTCTGATCTCAATGCTAGTTCTTTATCTGCTATGCCATGTTGCCTGTGTGTATGTTATATAACAAAATATCATATAATACAAACATATATGTGTGCATTGGTGTCTCTGTGTATATACACATAAACACATTTATGTATATATGCATACGTGTATATACATATACATACGTGTATATATACATAAATGTGTTTATGTACACACAAACACCCACTGCATAGGTATGGGTATGTATAAGTGTGTATGCACAGGAACGCATTTATAAACACCTGTATACGTGTATTATATCGAGAACTTGATAGGAACTAGATTTATAATTTCATTGGTACAAGGCAGGGATGTTAAACCTGGGACTTAGAAGCTTCCAAACCTTCCACAACACTCCCAGATGCAGCCAGAATCATAATAAAATGTAATTGGGAATAAATTATAAATTATACACACACACACAGATAGATAATACACAGATAGATAATGTTAATTTCTCATTTTCTAAGTCAATATACTTCCAGCGCAGATCAGTTTCTATTTTATTTGACATCATTTGGATATTAGGAATTCCCAGCTGAGGAGACTCCCTCTACTAATGCTTGTAGGGACCTTTACTGCAATTTAAAATCTAGGAGAGTGGACTAGAGCACAGAATGTTTAAGTGAATTGCTCAGGGTCACATAGTCATTAAATGGCAGAGGCAGGACTTCATGGATCCAAGCCCACTGTACCACTCTGACTCTGTCAATCTATCTCTGTCTGTGTCTCTGTCTCTTACTCTGTACCTATCTCAATCTCTGTCTGTCTGTCTGTTTCTGTCCCCCTCTGTCTTTGTCTTGGTGTCTATGCCTAGTTGTCTCTCTCCTTCTCTCTCCTCATGCATCTGCTTCCCCTGAAGGCCAATGATCATAATTTCTGTCCTTGGTTACTTACTTTTCTAAGATTAGCATGGGAAGGGATATGGCAGTAGATGAAGAACCCCCTACAGAAGAAAACTGACCTAGGGTTAAATCTGCCTCTAGCTTACAACCTCTAAGTTAAGTTGGGCAAAGCATTTCATCTCAAAACACTCCAGGCTGTGCTTTAGGACTAAAATTTGCAGAGCAGGTGCTGATCTACTTGGGTAGGTGGAGTTTCCTCTCTATAAATGCCTTACAGCAATGAAATCTTACATCTAGACCAACATAAAACCAAAGTTCATGAAAATTGGGTTCTTACCTATTCAGTAGAAGAAAACAATACTCACCAATATTCATCCAGTATATGTGAAGTGGAGGGATGCCTTTGGGGGGATTGCAGTGTAGGACTATTGAATTCCCCTCTTCTACTTCGAGAGGTTCAATTTTTTCCTTTGGAAATTTAGGTATACCTGAGAAAAATATAACATTTTCACAGATCCTTTTATCAATAAGTAACATACCTCCTCCATTTGAAGAATAACCTCTATTAGCCATCTCCACTTCAAACCTGCTTCATCCCATGACTCTGTACACACACACACACACACACACACACACACCCCTCCTCTATTCCATGTACAGTTCCCTACCATCAACCCCCATGCTTTTCAGTTTTTATAGCTTCTGTCTTCCTCCATCATAATAGAAATTCCTTAAATGCAGGGATTCTATTGCTTTCTGCTTGTATTTATGCTCCTTACACTTAGTACAGTGCTGTTACATGGTAGGTTTTAATAAAGGCTTTCTGTCTACCATCTGTCATTTGCCATTGGTCTATCTGTCTACCTGTCATCTCTCTAACTCTATCTATCTCTTCCTAGGGATATATTTTAAGTGATTTCTAAATGATGATTAACAATTATTTTTAAAAAGTTTGTTGATGTCTTTTGCCTTCACATCACAATGATTTTTAGGTAACCTCCCTCCACCCCTCCTAATTCAAATTTAACCCTCTCTTGTAATAAAAAAGCAACAGTTAAGCAAAACAAATGATAAAAATACTACGTCTGATAATACTTAAAATCGTCTGTGCGAGCAGTCAATTCCCTCTGGCAAGAGGCAGAAGGTAAATTTTATCATCTATTCAGTAGGACTATGAGTAATATTGTTAGTATTTTTGTTATCATTGCTACTATGGCAGAGTTCATAAGTGATTTATTTTATTTTTTAATTATCTTGTTAAATATTTTCCAGTTATATATAAAAATGTTTTAGTTGCAAATGCTCTACCTCCCTCCTGTTGCACCCTTCCACCTCCTAAAGAAGGCAAACAATTTGATTTTGATTATACATGTGAGGTCATGCAAAACATTTTCATATTAGCTATATTTCAAAAGAAAATATGAACAAAAATTAAAATGAAGTTTTACTTTAATATGCTTTGATCTGCATTTATCATTCATTATTTTCTCTTTGGAGGTGCTTAACTTTTTGTTTTTTATTTATTTATTTGCTTTTGATTTTTGGAGGGGAGAAGGCAGGGCAGTTGAGCTTAAGTGACTTCCCCAAGGTCACATGGCTAGTTTCCTTTTGTGTTAAGTGTCTGAGGTCAGATTTGAATTCAGGTCCTCCTGACTCCAGGACTGGTGCTCTATTCACTGCGCCACCTAGCTGCTCAAATTTTTGTTTTTTTTTAATCATGGGAACTTTGGATTTCTCTTGAATCATTGTCTTGATCAGAGTAGCTAAGTCCTTTGATCACTGCTACAATATTGCTGCTATTGCATACAATGTTCTGGTTCTTCTCACTTCCTTTGTTCAGTTGTTTTTTTCAGTCATGTCTGACTCTTCCTGATCTCATTGGGGATTCTCTTGTCAAGGATGCTGGAGTGGTTCACCATTTCCCTCTACAATTCATTTTATAGATGAGGAGATAGACAGAGTTAAGTGACTTGAGCAATGGGTCTTCCTGACTCCAGGACCTTCACTCTGATCCACTGCATCACTTAGCAAAAAGTTCTGTCATTGTTGTCTGCTCACTTTGTATCAGTACACATGAATTTTGCTAGATTTTTCTGAAATTGTCCTTCTTGTTATTTCTTATAGCACAATGGTATTCCATCACCATCATATACCACAATTGTTCAGGCATTCTCCAACTGATTGGCATACCCTAAATTTCTAGCTCTTCGCCACCATAAAAAGAGTTGCTGTAAATATTTTTGTATAAATAAATCCTTTCCATTTTCTTTAATCTCTTTGGGATACAGACCTAATAATGATATTGTTGAGTCGAACGGTATGCACAGTTGTATTGGCTTTTGGGTGTAGTTCCAAATTGTTTTTTTTTTTTTCAGAATGGTGGAATTAGTTCCTAACTCCACCAACAGTGCATTAGTATCCCATTTTTTCCAAAAACCCTCCAGCAACCGTTTCCTTTTCAGATGTGTTAGCCAATCTGATAAGTTTGAAGGAGTACCTTAATGTTGTTTTAATTTGCCCTTCTCTAATCAGTAGTGATTTAGAGCTTTTTTTTTTAATGTGACTATTGATGGCTTTGATTTGTTCTTTTGAAAACTGGCTATTCATTATCCATTTACAATTTATCAACTAGGTTCTCTTTCTCTCTCTTTCAAAAAAAATAAATTAGGCACCATTCTCTATAGTTGAGAAACTAGTAATTTGGTTGGGCTCCTTCTTTGCCTACTTTAAAAATAGTTTATAAAGTAATGAGATTTATTGTTCCTTAAATGTTTGGTAGAAATTCACTCGTGGTTCCAACTGGTCCCTGGGTTTTTTTTTGCCTTGGGTAGCTCATTAATTGCTTGTTCAATATATTTTACTAAAATGGGATATTTAAATATTCTATTTCCTCTTCTGTTAATCTGGTATTTAATCTGTAAATCTAATATTAAAAATAAATATGGAACCATTTCACTTAGATTATCCATTTTCTTGGCATAGAATAGAGCAAAATAAATCCCAATTTTTGCTTTAATTTCATCTCCATTGGTGATGTATTCACCATTTTCATTGTTGATACTAATAATTTTGTTTATTTTTTTTTTTGGATTAATTTATTTTTAATTTTCAACATTCATTTCCACAAGATTTTGAATTCCAAATTTTTTCCCCATCTCTACCCTACACCCCACTCCAAGACGGTAAACATACTGATTATGCCCTTCCTCCAGTCTATACTCTCTTCTATCCCCCCATTACTCCCAGATTTCTATACCTCATTGCCTGTATATCTTATTTCCCAGTCACATGTAAAAACAATTTTTTAATATTTGTTTTTAAAACTTTGAGTTCCAGATTCTTTCCCTTCTTCCTTACTCACCCACCCCCATTGAGAACAAAAGCAGTTCAATATAGGTTATACTTGTGTTGTTACGCAAAGCAGTTCCATAGTAGTCATAATGTGAAAGACTAGCTATATTTCCCTCCATCCTATCCTGCCCCCCCCTACATTTATTCTACTTTCTTCTTTGACCCTGTCCCTTTTCAAAAGTGTTCACTTCTGACTATTCCTTCCCCCATCTATACTCCCTTCTATCATCCCCTCCTCTCCCCCCCCCCCCACTTTCCTGTAGGGTAAGATACCCAATTGACTATATATGGTATTCCCTCCTTAAGTCAAATCCAACGAGAGTAAGGTGTAGTCATTCCCTTTTACCTCTCTGCTCTTCTCCATTGTAACAGCTTTCTCTTGCCTCTTTTTTGTGAGATAATTTACTCTATTCTATCTCTCCCTTTCTCCTCCCAGTATATTCCTCTTTAACTTCTTAATTTCATTTTTTAGATATCTTTGTTTCATATTTAATTCACTCTGCCTCTGTCTGTGTACACACATATATATACACATATACACATACACAAATTGTATATGTATATACATATTCCCTTCAACTATCCTAATACTAAGAAAAATCACATGAGTTACAAATATCCTCTTTCCATGTAGGAATGTAAATACTTTAACTTTAGAAAAGTTCCTTATGATTTCTCTTTCCTGTTTACCTTTTCATGCTTCTCATGCTTCTTGTATTTGAAAGTCAAATTTTCTGTTCTGCTTTGCTTTTTTTCATTAAGAATGGCCGGAAGTCCTCTATTTCATTGAATATCCATATTTTCACCTGAAGTATTACACTCAGTTTTTCTGGGTAGGTGATTTCTTGGTTTTAATCCTAGCTCCTTTTACCTCTGGAATATCATATCCCAAGCCCTTTGATCCCTTCATGTAGAAGCTTGTTTTATTCTGAATGTGTTTCTACAATAATCAAATTGTTTCTTCTTGACTGCTTGTATATTTTCTCCTAGACCTGGGACCTCTGGAATTTGACTATAATAGTAGTAGGAGTTTTCTTTTTTATGATCTTTTGCTTTTTTTTTGTTTGCTTTTTGGAGGGGGGAGGGCGGGGCAGTTGGATTTAAGTGACTTGCCCAAGATCACACATCTAGTAAGTGTTAAGTATCTGAGGCCAGATTTGAACTCAAGTCCTCCTGACTCCAGAGCTGGTGCTCTATTCACTGTGCCACCTAGCTGCCCTTTGTGATCTTTTTCAAGAGAAGAATGGTAGATTTTTTCAATTTCTATTTTACCCTCTGGTTCTAGAATATCAGGGCAGTTTTCCTTCATAATTTCTTGTAAGATAATATCTAGGCTCTTTTTTTGGATCATGGCTTTCACATAGTTCAATAATTTAAAACTCTCTCTCCTGGATTTATTTTCCAGGTCAGTTGTTTTTCCAGTGAGATATTTTACACAGTGTTCTATTTTTTGTCATTTTTTTGAATCTGTTTTATAATATTTTGATTTTTTCATAGTCATTAGTTTCCTTTTGCTCCATTCTAATTTTGAAAGAATAATTTTCTTCAGTGAGCTTTTGGGCTTCCTTTTCCATTTGACTAATTCTGTTTTTTAAGATATTCTCCTTATTTGCTTCTTATACTTCTTTTGCTATTTGAGTTAGTCTGTTCCTAAGGTGTTATTTTTTTTTTGGAAGGGCAGTTGGGGTTAAGTGACTTGTTCAAGGTCACACTGGCAAGTAAGTGTTAAGTGTTTGAGGCCAGATTTGAAATCAAGTCTTCCTGACTCCAGGGCTGGTGCTCTATTCACAGCACCACCTAGCTGCCCCTAAGGTGTTATTTTCTTCAGTATTTTTTGGGTCTTCTTTAGCAAGCTGTCTACTTGTTTTTCATGATTTTCTTGCATCACTCTCATTTCCAAATTTTTCCTCTCCTTATTTGATTTTCAAAATCCTTTTTGAGCTCCTCCATGACCTACCACCAATTCATATTTTTTTTGGATGCTTTTCATGCAGGAGTTTTGATTTTATTATCTTCTTCTGGTTCTATGTTTTGATCTTCTTTGTCAGCAAAGAAAGTTTTATTATTTCTTTTCCTCTGTTGACTCATTTTCCCAGCCAATTACTTGACTTATGAGTTCTTTGTCATGGTAGAACTCTGCTTCCAGAGTGGAGAGTGTTGTGTCACAAATTTCTTTCATTTTGCAAAGTTGTTGTCAGAGCTACTTCTAGGCACCTGCCTTAGAACTTTGAGGAGGACTCCCTCCCCAGAGTTGCCAGAAGCTCTTCCACACCAGTGCTGCTCCTCACCCCAAGACTGCCACCCAAGACTGTGACCCAGATTCAAGCAGGGGAAAGCAAGAGAATCCTGCCTCAGTGCCAGCAAAGAGATCCCTGCAATTGTGTTCTTTTCATCCCTTTGATCCCCCACCATCAGTGGGCCTGAAGTTTTGGAAGCAGCTACTGCTGCTGCTGCCACTGCTGCCATTGTCGGTGCTGCTGCTGCCATTGCTGTTGCAGCTGCTGCCATTGCTGTTGCAGCTGCTGTTGCTGTGGCCCACAGCCACCTCTGCCACCCCTGGGGGCAGGGGACAGATGTAACGATACTGGGATTTGAAGATCTTCCATGCCCCTTGACCTTGCTGATGCAGCAGGAAGGGGTGGAGCAAGAGAACGCTGGAACCAAGCTAGTCTCCGTGCGGTGCTGACTGCAAGCGGTGTCAGAGGCAGTGGCTGCGGTTGCGAACTCCTTTTGCTTTGAGCAGGGCAGAATCTCTGCTAAGGACTCCTGCTG
>CM053583.1:390253217-390287458 GCA_028627135.1 Pseudochirops cupreus
GTTTTGGGACTCAGTTTTCTGGTATTTAAATGAATGCACTATCTGTATTTCTTATGTAGAGAGCCTGTTCTATTTTGTGATTAATAACTATATCAGCATATTTATAGTTACTGTAGGCATTGTGAATACTGCATTGCTGATACAACAGACCACACTCTTCCCTCACTGAGGTCCAACAGGGTTTTCACACTGACTGTTTACTTTCTCCTGGGAGTTTGTGGGTTGAGAAGTTTGGAAACTGCCAAGTTGCCAGTGATTCAGACCCCTGAGATCTGCTCTGGTTGGGTCTGTGCCACTGGTCTGTGCTAGTGCAGCCCGTGTGGGACTGTGCTCTGCTCCCAGCCCAGTGCAATAGACTCTTCCTTTTGGCTTGCTAGGCTCTCTTCAGCTGAAGATGTATTTCACTCTGTCATTATGTGTGTTCTGTAGCTCTAAAACTTGTTTAGAGTTATTTTGTATAGGTATTTAGAAGTAATTGGGGGGGACAAGCTCAAGCAAGTTCCTGCTTTTACTCCACCATCTTGGCTCCACCTCTTTTCTAATGTTTAATCAAATTAATAAATGGTTTAATTACTTAATTTTTTCCAATAAAATCTAGCTCCCAATTTTGTTTATTAATCCACTATTGTGTTGTTCTTTTTTTTAAACTTTTCAGTATTGTTAATCTCTAATTTTCAAAATTTCCATTTTCATGTTTAATTTGAAATTTTTAATTTTCTCTTTTTTCCTACTGTTTTTGTAGTTGCATACTCAATTCATAGATTCACTCTTTCTCTCTTTTGTTGATACTTGCACTGAGAGATAAAAATTTTCCTAAAAGTAGTGCTTTGTCTGCTTCCAAAAATTTTGACATGTTGTCTTATTGTTGTCATTTTCTATAATGAAAGTATTGATTGTTCCTATGATCTGTACTAGGACCCCCCCATTCCTTTGAAGTAGATTATTTAATTAGATTTTAATCTGTGTTTCCCTGGCCCTTTATTAAATGTAATGTTTTATTATTACGTTAGGGTCTTAGAAAAATGCATTTAATATTTCTGCTTTTCTACATTGGATTGTGAGATTTTTTATTCCCTAATAATACATGGTCAATTTTTGTGAAGGTGCCTTGTACTGGTGAGATAAAGGTAGAATCATTTCTATTCCCATTCATTTTTCTCCAGAGGCCTATCCTATCTTTTATAAAATTCAATTCATTTCCTTGGCTTCTTTCTTATTTATTTTTATGGTTAGATTTCTGTATCTCTAAATGTGGAAAAAAAAAAGTCGAAGTCCCCCTCCAGTACAGTTTTACTGTGTATTTCCTCAGGTAATTCATTTAACTTTTCCTTTAAAAATTTGGATGTTATGCCATTTAGTAGTAATAAGTAAAGTAGTAAAAAAAAAAACTACATTTAGCAGTAATATCCCTTCCTCATCTGTGGTGCCTTTTAGCAAGATGCAGTTCCCTGCTTATTCTCTTTAATTAGATCTATTTTTGCTTTGCTTTGTCTGAGATCATGATTGCTATCCCTGCCTTTTGTGCTTCACCTGAAACAAAATAAATTCTGCCCCAGACATTTATTTTAAATCTGCCTGTTATTTTCTTTTTGACTTGGAACTTTATGTTAATGTTGGGCTCTGTTCCCAGCGTGGGGTGTGGGGAGGGACATTGTCTCAAACTTCAGACTTTATGGACTGCTCTTTTCAGAGCTAGCTCTGAGGGTCTGTAAATTTTTGGTGTTTCCAAGGTGTTGTGATCTGACAAGAGGTGTGGTCACTTGTCTTTACTCAGGAATGTGCTGTCTTCCCTTGGAACCAATAACAATACTGTTCCTCAGGGTCCTGGATCCCTTGAGGCTGTAAATTTTACTGTCCTTCAGGGTTTCCACCCATTATTGACCGAAAGTGCTCCTCTCTGCCTTTGAACTCTGCCCCAGTATTGGATATAGGCAATGAATAGGGTTGCCCAACAGCATCTGGCCCAATATCCAGTGCTATTATAGGGGTATCTTGTAATCTCTTTCCAACAAGTTGTCAGGTCCTCTTATTGTCTCTGGCTTGAGAGATCCCAAAGCACTATTGCTTCTGTCACCACCACCTAGTCCCATTACTGGTGTTCCACCCACAGGGTCTCTGGGTCAGGCTCCTCCCTCATGTCACATATGTCTCTTTCTGACCTCTTATGTTGTTTTACACCAGAAGGATGTCTCACTTAGACCTTTTGTTGACTTTGCTTCTCCAGCATTTGATTTCAGGCTTTATTTCAAAGTAGTTTTTAGGGAAAAGTTGGAGGGGAATGCTTGACTGAGTCCTTCTATACTCTGTTGTCTTGGTTTTACTCCCACACCCCACACCACACAACAAGTGACCAGCATGAACTTTAGTGATTGATTTTAAATATCTAGCGCTCAACTGACAGTATCAGTGTGATTAAATTAAGAAGGAAGTTCTTGAGAGTGGAAGGAGTACATTACAATGACCCTCAAATGCCTTGAATAAATGAAGAAAAAAATATAAATATTGACATATATACTCTGGGGGATTTCCAGAGTGAAATGAATCTATGAAATCTATGAACTGCCCTCTGAAGTAAAAGCATTTGCACACCTTTGTAAGGTCCTTCAGTCCATACCAGGAAGACAGGCACTAATATAACTGAATGGGCTTAAAGGGGCCATGCTGGCCAGCCAGTCACCACTATGAACAATAAATAAGCAGCTTGATATCAGAAACACCAAGATGAATCCCAGGCCAAATGCCAACATATAAATATTACATGAAAACAATCATTAAGACTTGATTATAGAATCCTATTCCAACTCTTGGGGTCAGCAAGGCATGTGAAAGTTCATCCAATATATCTCCCTGCCTGATGGAATCTATCCAGGGGATAACTACATTTCTATCTTCTGAACAAAAAGGGCAAAGTTCACAACAGACTGCCATTATTCTTATTACTCTAAAGAGCTCATATGTTTATTAGGATAGCTCTTCTCGGGAAGCTTGATACCTCCCTTTCGCTATATTTCCCGTTCTTTTCCTTTACTTGTCTAGAGGTTGAGGGAATTTGCTGACATTTCCCTAATCAGTGTACCAGCTGGGCATAATGAATCATGTTTTTGTCTCAATTCAAGGACCCTTTCAGGCTCTTCTTTGCAGAGTGTATGCCATGTGTTCAGGGCAAGGCCTTTTCAAGTTCAGGCTGCAGGCTTTGGTTGGCTTTGTATACTCAGTCACATGACAGACTATCAAGAAAGTCCTTCCTCATCAATTTAAATTCAAATCTCTTTTATCTTATAACACTCAGCATTTTAGAGGAAAGTTGATATTTTTTCCCTAGAGAATATAGGAATATATTCATAACCAATTATAAAGGTTAATGTTTTAACAGGAAAAAAAAGTTTTATTAATGCTGTGGAATTTTATGTATCTCTTTTTCTCTAAATTATTACTTCCCAAACCCCATTCCACTCCCTCCCATCCACTAGCACCAAAAGAATTCTCCCTGCTAACAAAGGAAAACAAACCATCACATTGGCTAGATCATAGAATGGCCGAAATTGAGAGCTGAAAAGGATCTCAATGCCGCGTAGCCCAACTCATAACAGAAAAAATATCCTCCGCGACATACTCAGAAAATGTATTTCAGTTCTGCCAGGCAACTTTCAGGGAGCAGGAGTGGCGATTTTTAAGGCAGCTCGTTTCACTTCGGGGCAGCTCTGGCTATTAAGAAGGGCTTGTTTTGTTTGGTTGTTTTACTAGTTCTGTCTTCTGAGGTCACATAGAAAAAAAATCTAATCTCACCTTTATATGATTGTTTTTCAAATACCTGAAAACAGTTTAATCTTCTGAGTATTCATTTCTTTTGGCTAAGCAACTTCTTTCCCTTTAATCAATTATTATAACACACCTCTGTGGACATTTTCTAACTTATTCATGTTTTTATCAAACTGTGGCACCAAGAACTGAATAAAATCCTCAGTAAGGACTGATGAGGGAAGTAGTCTAAAATTATGAATGCTTTTCTGGCAGTTACCTTGTATCTCCTATTTATACTAGGCTCACAAGCCCCACAAAGCCCCTGCTTCATTTTGAGATAAACTGTTCTCTAGATAGGACTCGCTGTTAATTATTTGTGTAATTGATTTTTAGAACCCAAGAGTAAGGCGTAAACTTTCTCTCTCTTGAATTTCTTCTTTTTAGGGTCAGTCCAATTCTCTAAACCAGACTTATAAAACTCAAGGCCTTCCTTAAGTGCTGAGCACATCCAAACCAAAATAAAATGTACTTGGGAAATGCTTAACAAAATTAACAACAGTACAGTACAACATAGACAATGTTAATATGTGGTTTTCTAAGTCAATATGCAGCTGCAAGGATCGGTTTCTATTTGAATAACAGAACTGCTCTAGCTTATGAAGAATTTTTTGGATCCCAATTCAGTCAGTGCATTAGTTATCCTTTTGAACTTTGTCATTCATACACACACACACACACACACACATACACACATATGTGTATATGTATGTGTGTATATACACACACATACATATATACATACACATACACATATATATCTATATCTATCTATCTATCTATCTATCTATCTATCTATCTATCTCATGTATGGTTTTATCCAAATCATTGATGACAATCACATTTCAGAAGTTCAAACATAGATCTGTAGTGTACTCTCCTGGAGACCTCCTACCACACCTTTGGACCATTAATAAATACTTTTTGAGTTTGGTCCTCCAATTAGTTCTAAATAGAGTTAATGATGTTACTATCTACTTTGTAACTCTTCACTTTATATCAAGAATAGTATAGAATATCTGATCAAGTATTTGATAAAAATCTAAACAAAGTTTATCTGTGCATAAATGTAACCTTTTTTTCCTTCACTCATGAGCTTGCTTTATTTCAGAACTAACAGACTTGTGTCAAATCACGTTCAGATTTCCACTCCTTTATTAAGCATAATGTAGGAAAGATTGATCAGTTCCCCTCCACCCCTGACACTAATTTAAAAACCAGAAACCAGTTCTTCCATGTTAGTTTCAGAATAATTCTTTCTCTACGCTTTGAAGGATAAAGGTAAGAAGTTATAAGCTTCTCTGATGAGAGAGAGAACTCCAAAAGATATCCGGATAATTAAGGCCCCTAATCATTTCTATCTTTGTGTCATGTTTCCTTGTGATCTGTTTCCCAAACTTTTCATCTTTTTCCTCTTTTGGCCCAGGCTGCCTGTGCTATAATAACAAAATCACTTTTTCCCCTCCCTCCATTGAACTATAGATAAATGCTTTCCAATATACTTTCACTGGGTTTTCTCATTTTAGAATATATTCTCAATGTATGACATGTTCTGTCAACATTTAACCTATTTGTATATGATCCATAAATCTAGAACTATGTTTCAGCTAAAAGTATTATCTCTCTTAATCTCAGGAATAACTATGAGATTTTTACCTCTTTTCAGTCTGAAAATGTAAGCAGTGTTCCACATTTATAGTCTCCTGCCTTAGTATTTAGAGTAGCAAAATCTTTAAAAAGCTCAATGTGTCAACAAGCATCATTTTATTATGATTCCAAAGTTCCTTATTTCAGGTTTGAACACATATCTATTACAATCTACTATAAAAGAATGTAATGCTTCTATTCCATAAGATTTGGAGTAGTGAAAGCAATAAGTTAGTGAATCAGTTTTCCCAAGAGGTCCCAAAACTAGAAGAGAGGAGAAACTGAAGCAATAACTTCCACGGAATATGGGAACAGCTAATATGTATTTTATAATAAGCACGTCTAGTATTACTTTATATCAAAGTTTATCACAATTTACTATATGGGTTTATTTTGTTATGGAGTTAATTAATACACTTTTTAAATCTTTCATTACTCAACCTCCTCCTTTGAACACTGGGAGAATCTAATAATTCAGAGAGATAATGAAAGTATAGGGCCCTGGCATCCACATTTCAATTTTAATCAAGCTTATTTACGATGTCTAAATTTCAAAGCCAGATATGGCATTGGTAAAAAATTCAATTTTACAAAAATTTCCCAAATCACTTTAATCAGATGATACAGTCTCTGGATTAGGGCTTTCTTTTAGGAACACATTCGCATATTTCAAATCCTTAACCTGTCCAACTGAGCTGCATATTTGAAATAGTGGCTCACCAAACAAATATGCTCTAAGTGTCTCTCAGTCCACAGAATAATAAGGAATGGGTCTAAAACCTTTAATGTAAGAATCTGAAGTTTTACATTACAGGGCAGCTAAGTGGCTCAGTGGTTAGAACACTGGGCAAACACTTCTTAGCTATATGAACCCAGGCAAGTAACTTAACCTTGTTTACCTTAGTTTCCTCTTCTGTAAAATGAGTTGGAGAAGGAAACAGCATACCACTCTAGCATCTGTGCCTAGAAAACCCCAAATGCAGTCAAGAAGTTGGAGAAAACTTAAACTACTGGACAAAATTATATTAGATGACCTCAAAATTTGGTTCCAGTTCCAAATCTATGATAGTATGGATTTTAAAACAAACTAACTAAATCAACAGCAGTAAGACCTATTGATTGACAAAATGTTTTGCATCAATAGATAACAGGTACAGTATCTTAATTCAATGCCACTTATGCAAAAAAAAAAAAAAAGAAAAGGGGAAAAAAAAAGAAAAAAAAACAGCCCATACTTATTAATTTCCTGAATAAAAGTTCATGGGAACAGCAAAAACTGGGTAAGAGAAGTTAACTCCAAGCCCCCAGGGTAATCTGTGAATTTGGTTAGTAACAGTTACTGCTATTCAGGTAGTCAGAGATTTTCACATGTTAGTGAGATCATTTAAACTATTGAATTATTTTTTTTAATATGCATTAAGTATATACTTTCAACCCCCCCATGGAATTATGAGTACTTAAAAGTCAAAGACTGTCTTCATTAGTCTTTGTGTCCTTAGCCACTAACATACTTCTGTGCATATATTAGGTGGTTAATCAATGTTGAATTGATTTGAAATCTAAGTAACATGAACACTAACAAAACACAAAGGTTAATTAAAATTAATTAAAAGGTTAATTAAAAAAGAAAAATATAGGGGTCATTATTAGGTTTCTTTCATGAAAATATCAATGAATCATATACTTCAGATCTGTCTATATCTCAAGATGAAAAAGTATTAGACCTCAATTACCTGCCTGAAAGGAGAAATGGTTAGAATTTGTCAAGATGTAGAATGGTATGTATTTTGAAATGTGATCCATTAAGATTTAAGGAAGACTTGTGTGTGTGTGTGTGTGTGTGTGTGTGTGTGTGTGTGTGTGTGTGTGTATTTTCAGAGATGTTTTATCTAAGGCAAGCATGAAACAAGGAAAGCTTTCACAACATTTGAAGAGGAAACTCTGAGAATTAAAAATAAGACTTTTTTTTTTACTAAAATGTGAAGGAAAATGCTTAGAGTCCTTCCAAAACATGTCAAAAAAATCACTTGTGAAGGTCTTGTATTTGTTTTTGTTTTCTGCTGTCAGAAAAAGGGGAAAAAATCACAAGTTAAATTAAATTGTTTTTAATTCTTTTTTTCTGAAACTTACAGTAACATTTTTAACTTCAAAGCTAGAAAAAAATGAGTGAAAATGTACATTTGCTCTGATTATCTTTGGTTTCTGAAGTTATTATTAAATGCTTTCTGTAGCACTTATTTAAGTAAAAATTTAAAATATGATTTAAATTCAGAGTAAAAGAAATATATGAAAAGAAATTAAAGCATGGATGGCCTCACAACCAGTGAGCCAGTGCCAGAGTCAGTAAGACATAGGTTCTGTTCCTTCCTCTGACATGTGTTATGTGTAACTCAGAAGAAGCCATTTTGAGCTCTCAGGATCTCAGACAATTCTCAAAGACTATAATTTGCAGAGTAGATTTCACTCTGCATTGGTAGACTTTGCTTTCCTCTAAATCTACCAAAATAGTTCACTACAAGAATGAACTCACAGACCTTCTCATATGAATGCATCTGTGTGTACACATAAACATACATATACATACATGTATGAGCTATATGTATATGTGTACCTCAATACCTACCTATGTGCATATGTGTGTTTATGTATGTATATATTTGCATATTATGCCATATGTATATATCCAATATCCTCCACATAAACTCATCCTCAATATTCATTATTCATCATAGAATAAAGGTGACCTTCGGTTCCTCAATGCTATGCCAATGGAAGGGTTTGAGGAAGGGTTATGCTTAGTGAGACTGAATATTCCTCAAATACATATTGACTGTGTGTCCCATAATTAAGGAAATCAATAGAAACTAGGTGACCCAATGGGAAGAGTACTGGATTTGGAGTTGGGGAAATCGGAGTTCAGATCCTATCTCATCTAGTTGTATGACACTTGGGCAACTCATTAGTCTCTATCAACCTCAGTTTTTTCATCTATAAATAGCACCTACTTCCTAGTGTTGTGGTGAAGATGAAATGAGATACTCTTTTAAAGTGCTTTGAAAAACTTAAAGTGTTATGTTAATGCTAGCTATTAAAGAGAGAATAGAATGCAGGGGAAATAAAATTGAATTTGGAGTCAAAGGATCTAAGTTATAATCTTCACTCTGCTACTTAATACCTGCCTGTATAACCATACTTAACTTTCCTCACTGGTAAAATGTACTTAAGAGGTACACACTACCATAGACGGGATGAAAGTTAAATCAGGAATTCAGGTCATGAACATACTTTGCCATTTTCTTTCTCCTCTGTATGACTTCATTATCATATTTGGTAAGCATTTCTCAGAAAACTAGACAAGACCATGAAATGTAGATACGTATCTCTATAAGAACCATAATACCATATACCAAGTCAGCCATGGAATGAATCAGAGTCTCTTCCCATTTCTATTTTTTCTTTATAATATACACCTTTTAACCAATTGCAGTACTCAAAATCCTAAAGTAAAAATCTGATAATGGAAAAAAAGAGACAATCCTCACTTCCCTACCAATAACCGCCATGGGGGGAAAAAATCTAAGAATAACCATAATGTTTATCAGAGGACAGTTTCCTCCTATACAAAGGGAAAAGTGGGAATCCATTTTGGGAGCTGCTTTATTACCACTCTAATACTGACTCAGACTATAGTATACCTCTTAACTTCTGGTGATGGTAAAGAAAATCCTTCTCATTTAGATACCTCTTGTATACATTTTCGCCTTTTGCTGTCTTATATAAATATTCTGACTTGCTTTATAATCACTCATTTAGAGAAGCCTTTGCTATTACATGTCCTGACTTAAGTGGGTAGGAAAAACTAATCAAATCTAATGCTAATAATGTTGACTACTATCTTGGAAGAACTGACTATGAGAGGATAACTGAAAGGCGTATTGTGGGTGTGACAAGATTATAACACATTATTTGTCAGCAGGATTACCAGAAAGAATCTTAAGAAAGAATTTCATCAAAAAAATGTACAAGTGAGGGAAAAGATTGGCTGTTCACTTGGCAAAAAAAAAAAAGTGATAGACAATCTTCACACTTCACTAGCATCTGGTGATATCAGGAGAAGGAAAGGAAATTTACCAGCTTATTGGGTGGGCTTCTCCCCTCCACATCAAACTCATAGAAAGCCAAGAGTCCACAGAATGAGTTAGCATAGTTTAGTTTTCAACCGTATTAAGTCGAGGAAACATGTGCACCAATGAGATCGTGGATCCCATTGAGTTCTTGAGTATTATTATGTTCTTATAAATAAATAATAATAATATAATAATAAGCATTTATAAGTTCTTACTATATGCCAGGCCCTATGTTAAATGCTTTACAATTTTTATCACATTTGATCCTAACAACCCAGAGTGGTAGGGGCTATTATTCCCATTTTATGGGCAAGGAAACTAAGGCTGAGCCAGGTTAAATTACTTGCCCAGTATCGCACAGCAAGGTAGTACCTAAGGCCAGATTTGAACTTCTTACCCCAGGCCTGGTGATTATTGTATCTAACTTCCCTACAGAATCAGCTGTTAAAAGGAAAATTCTTTATTTGGGTCTTTGCCCTTAATATAGAGAACAAAACTCAAAAAGAGAGAATTTAAAAGCATTTTTTGTTTGTTTGTCTTTGTTTTCTTATTATATACCAGTACAGAAAAGTATTGGTGGGTAGGCCTGCTGGACTGGCCTTGACTGTAGGAATGACCTGTATTTATAGATAGGAATGAGAATCTTCCATCTAAAGGCAAAGGTATTTTGATTGGATCAATTGTGAGGAGGTGGGATTAGAGCTAAAGAGATATGATTAGAGCACATGCATATTGCCCTCTCCTATAGAATCACCCTCCCCAAAGTCAAGCAAGATTAAGACTATTAAGACTTATGGTCAGTTGAGAATGACTGTGAATTAATGACTGATGTTATACAAGGAATACAATATATTTGATAAAACAGAAATAAATGTTGGGTATATCATCTTTACACTGAAATTCAGTACTGTTAGTTCAATGAATGCAGGATATTGGGGTACAGTGGCAAGAGGACTCATCTGAAATCAAAGAAGCTGGATTCAAATCATATTTTGTCTCTTAATTCTCCAGAAATCTTGGACAAATGACTTAAAGTCTCCAGTTCTCAGTTTCCTCATCTGTAAAATCAGAAGTTGGACTAGAGGACGTCTAAGATCAGTCTTATGTCTCAATTTATCATGATATTAAAAGTGTCAGTCACAACAATTTGAAATGTGTATATGACATGTAGATCCATTCACAATTTAGGTTCTGAAGGTTATTCTATTAAAAATCAAGACAAAAAGAGTTTCTTTTATCTATATGTCCATTTGTTGATCTCACTATAATTTCATAGGAATCTATTTTTCTTATCCCCAGAATTAGAGATGTAAAGATAAAGCAGGTCTTTGAAAAAAAGGTTTGAGAGCTAGTTGAATGTTTTTTCCAGAAAAAATAAAGTCTTACTGGATTTAAGATAAGCCTTAATTCTTTCAGCTTTGTTTACAGAAATATAGACTCTATATGTCAAGAAAGGGTTATCATTTTTTTTTCTAAAAATGTTTTATTTTGCTAAAAATATGGTTTAGGCATTTTTTGTTGCTGGTTTTGTGTTTTGTGTTTTGTTTTGTTTTGTTGTCCCCAGATCTAACTTCTTTCTAGGACTAGGACTTTATCACTCTTGTCCCATTTGTAGAGTCCTAGATGATCTGGCACCAAGCTTTCTTTGTAGACTAGCCTCATGTTTCTCTTCTTTTGCTCTTATCATTCCCTCCCATAAGAGTCCTTACTACACTTCCTATATGATTACTTTCCATTTCTATCCTTAATGCTTTTGCACAGTCTGTTCCTCACGTCTGGCGTGAACTCTCTCCCTAATTCTACTTCTTGACAGTCTTGCCCTTTAAAAGTCCCTCCTCACTTCCAGATCTCAGCATCCCAGGTTTACTGCAAAATTCAGCCCAGGGTAGACCTTGATATAAGTCTTTCCTCATCTGCTACTGCCTCCCTTGGCCCATTCCACTGAAACAATGTTGTGGTGCCAGATCATCTAGGACTTTTAATAAGGAATCTGTACTGTAACTTAGAGGAAAGTGGGAGTTACTGAAGCCTCCTGAGATGAGAAGGGATATAGTTATGCCTCTGCTTTAGGGATATTGCATATTAATAATCGTAATAATAAATGATGGTGATGATGACAATGATAATAGCATGTACAAAGTGGTGTAAAGTTTGCAAAATACTTTACAGATATCTCATGTAGTCCTCATAGCAACCCCACAAGGTAAGTGTTATGATTATTCCCATGTTCCTGACAAGATAACTGAGACAGAGATAGAGAAGTGCCTTATCCTGGATCACATATGTCATTAAGTACCTGAAATGGAATTTACTAGCTTTCATTCTTGTTTCCAGCATACTATTTCACATTTTCATTATTGCGTCAGGACTACTGCAATAGTCTTCTAAATGGTCCTTCCACATCCGGTCTCTAAACATTCCACTCAATCCAGCAAACTTGAGTCACAATAATTAGTTCACATCCTGGTACTAATTTTCTGTCATATTACTACTCAATATTTCTATTTGGGATATGAGATTAATCTTAACATCTGTGAACAAGCCTGGTCCTGTCTGAAATTTGAATTTAAGCAGGGTTAGGCCTAGTTAGTATCTGAATAGGAGATCAAATGGGAATACTTGGGGTGGTAGATCCTGGAAAATATATAGCAAAATATAGAATATGTTGGGTTTGTAATCAGAAGACTAGGGTTAGAATCTTGGCTGTTCTGTTTACTATGTTGGGATTTTATGCAAATCATTTAGCCTCTTTGGCCCACAATTCCACATCATTAAACTAAAGAGGTTTGACTAGATGACCTCTAAGATTCTTTTTAATTCTATATCTATAATCCTTAGATTGACTTCCAGTCCCCTTAACAGTCTGTTCCTAGCCTATGTCTTCATCATTATCTAGTAGTACCCAAGTTCTTTGAGGCAAGGGACTATTTCAGAGGGGCAGGTAGGTAGCACAGTGGATAGAGTACTGAACCTGGAATCAGTTAGACCTGAGTTCAAATGTGACCTCAGATACTACTAGTTTTATGACCCTGGGCAAGTCACTTAACCTCTGCCTTAACAGAAAACCATTCCAGCATCTTTGCAAAGAAAACCACCATGAGTGGTACTGGTGAGCTGTGGTCCATGAGGTAAGAAAGAGTCTGACATGACTGAATAAATAAACAACAATAACGTTCTACCAGAGCAACTTGCCACATAATAGGTACCTAATAAAAACCTGAACTGAACTGACTGATCAGGAGTCTGTTTTAGAAGGGCTATGTGTAGTTAGTAGCAACCACTATCCACTGATAAAGTATTTTCCTATTATTTACATCATTTGGATAACCTTTTTGCAGAAGAACATTATATATTTTGACTTCTTGTTCTGTTACTGAGATGGCCTGGTGTGCTTTTGAGTGGCAGAGACTCTACTTGAATAAGCTTGGCAAATTGCTAATAGCCCGCCCCTCATCATGGTGAATATGTGTTATTGGGCTTACAGGCTGTAACAGTCCTGGGTCCAATGTTCCCTTGTAAATAGAGTTAATTTATTCCCTTTTCCTGCATGGTACTCCATCAATCTGCGTAGGACAAAAGAGAAATAAGGCCGCTCTTTCTTCCAGCCCAAGAGCTCTCAATGACTTCATGCTAAGGAAGGACAGCCCACTCAGCACATTTCACTGTGGCCATTCACAGGCTCTGACAAATGAAAGCAACCACCCTTGCCTTAATTAAACACTCAAATCTCAAAGTTGCATGTATCAGCTAAGCAAATGGATCTTCTTTGGCTCATTTGCGTATAACAGGCAATAAGAACCGTATGCTATTATACCCCCCATCACTATGATAATAAGTTTACATCTGTCTTAGGAGGTACTGCTCACATTAGAATTATGCGTCCTTTTTGCTTTCTTTTTCTCCTGAGAGAAAGAATACCCTCAGAAAGTCAGATTCATGAGGAGTATTTCTCATTGTTTTTCATCTAATTTTGTGGATTTTTTTTATTTTTTGTGACATTCAAGATGGCATTGTGTTATTGCAATATTTCATCAACTCAATGAATTTGTAATCTTACCAATTTAAGTCCTCCCTCCCCCATCCCCTGCTCCTATCACAAACTATCCATCCATAGCCTCTAATCCTGTGCCTCACTCATGTTCTCCCATAAATCCTCCACAGGGAGCCTATCCACCATGCTGGGGGCATTCCTTAAGGATTCTTCATATTATGAGACTTCTAATGCAAGCTTTTCAATCATTTTCACTAGGTGACTGAACTTTATCCTTTTCCCTTCTCTTGTCTCTTTGCAGATCTCTTTCATATAATTCGTTGTAGTAATCCTTCTGTGATCAGCCTAGTCAAGTCCTAAAAGGCATACCAATAAAAGACTGAATGACTGAGTCTGGATTTTTTCACTGTTGCAACCCATAAGACAATGTCTCACAGCTCCAGGTTTCCCCCCCTGTGCTTCTGTAGTAATGGGGGTAGGATGGGAAAAGGGGTCAATCATCAGAATAGAAAATGATAGTGAAAATTGTTAGTCTGTTAAAAATGTTTTGAGTCAATACTATATGTCTAATCAATAAAATGGTATTCATAATGACATTACCCATCTCATGGAATTACTGTGAGAGCGAAAATATATTGAAATTGTAAAGTGCCGTATTAATCTAAATCATTATTTTTCTCCTGTGATAAACTTCACATATTTGGAGATGTGTAAATAGGCATTTTGGATAGAATGCTAGACTTGGAGGCAGTTAGATCTGAGTTTTCATGCAGCCACAATCATTTGCCAGTTTGGACATTCATTGAATCTCTGTGAGGACTGATTTCTTTATCTACAGAATGCCAATAGGGACCTACCTCACAGGGTAGTCATAAGTATCAAGTAAGGTAATATATGTGTGTTGGCACAGTGGATAGAGCATAAGACTTGGGGTTAGAAAGACTCATCTTTACAAGTTCAAATTCAGCTAAGAAAATTTACCAGCTCTGTGGTCCTGGGAAAGTCACTTAATCCTGTTTGCCTTAGTTCTACAGCTGAAAAATGAGCTGGAGGAGGATATAACACATCGTTCCAATATCTTTCCTGAGAAAACCCCAAAATGGGGGCAGCTAGGGGCAAAGTGGAGAGAGTGCCCAGCCTGGAGTCAGGAAGATCTGAGTTCAAATCTATCCTCAGATACTTCCTAGCTGTGTTACCCTTAACCACAAAATGCTTAACCAGAAAAAAAATGGGGTCATAGAGAATGGGACATGACTGAATAATACAACAAAAGTATTTTACAAACCATAAAGTGCTATACAAAGATAAGCAATTACTATTATATTCTCCTTATATATTCTTTCCTGCCAGTTAATCACCTTGTGTCACATGCAGCTCAGTCCCCACCGGACCCTGTATGTTGTCATGTATACACACTTCAGCTCGTCAATATCTTTCCTTCAATATGGTGCCCAGGGTTTGGTGTCCCTACATACAGAGATACATCTATACACATCTGGTAATACTTTGTGGGGGGAAATAAATCATGTAGGAGATTGGAAATGATTCATAAGAAGTCTGTTTAATTCATTACTTCATCTCTATCCACAGAGAGAATGCAGTTATACAATTAATTTGTCTTATATAATTAAAATTCAGCCCCTAATCTCTTAACTGCAAAAGTACATTCTGTCTTAAATTATTTCTACAAATGCTGGGCTCTTAATTCTTCCTTCTTAGATATGAGTATATTTCAAAGCTTTTAATTACAATTTCTTCAACCAGATCTGACAATTACTTCTTTGCTATAAAACTCCTTTCTTCTCTCCATATCCACAGCTCTATGCTCGGGTCTCACCCACAGTAGAAAGAACATTTTATGAGTAGGGAAATTTTGCTTCCCTGCCTTTGTAGCCCCATATCTTATGTTCCTGGAACACAGAAGGCACTAAATAAATGCTTGATAAGAGATTGTTTGATCATCCAGTTATGGGATTATTGTAAGAAATTAATAGTCCTCAGTCTTAGACCTGTAAGAGAAGGGAACTGATGGGGATAAATATTTATATGACACCTACTACATTCCAGGCACTGTTATACAGACTTTTTATTTTACAGATATTACATTATTTTATCCTTACAACAATCCTGGGAAATGGGTGCTGTTTTATGCAGAAGAAAATGAGGCAAACAGAAATTAGGTGCGTTGCCCAGGGTCAAACAAGCTAGTAAGTGTCTGAGGCCAGATTTGAATTGAGATCTTCCTAACTCCATGTCCAGGGCTCTATCTACTGTGCCGCCCAGCTACCTAAACAGACCACATCACCCTCACAAGGGATTATAGCTCTTTTTTGGTATAGATATGGGAGATCTCTGCTTTGAGACACCAGAAATTTTGTCCTTCACTTTTCCTGACCACAAATACCCAGCTCAGCCCCTTCTGGACATTCCTGGCAGCATAACCACTGAAGTGTTCATTAGAGATAACCATAGAAACACATGAGATAATGATGCTTATTAAAAATAACTAACCTCCACCACAAAAAAATTCAAGCAAACGTGTTTTACTTTGAGAAACTTACTTGGCACTATGAACTCGATTTCTTCTGACATGGCTGTTCCTAATTCATTAGAAGCAAAGCAGCGGTATTTCCCTTGAAAGTGAGTGATGTGCCCCTCATTTAAGATCTTGAATGTGCCTGTATTATTAGACGAAACTATCCGTGGATCAGAGAAGAGACTAAATTGCTCCTCATTCTTAGTCCAATGAAACCTGAAAGATAAAGTTAATGTGAAATTAAAAGAATGGGAAATTAGAAAATTATGCTTGAGTTTTAAAATAAATATAATATTCAGTGATAAAGAAGTCTATAAAAAAAATGACAAAATCCATCCTGTGAACAGAATACAAATGAGAGTCTCTATACATTGAAGAATGTTTAGAGGGGACCTTTGAGAGACGTGATGAAGTACACGGTGAATTGTTACTAGTGAAATGAAAAGGACTTGGTAAAATTTATATGAATGTGAGATTTATATGGGTAGAGAATAATGATTTACAGAGACTGAGATAGAGATATATGGATATAGATTAGATATAGATAAGTTTCATATCCTTTTATATGTATGAATATACATAATACATATGCACATACATATGTACATCTATATCATTATATATATCTATATCTATATCTATGTCTATAATATTGCTATCTATCTACATACAAATAAGAACTTGTATGACATGCATTATGATTCAGGGGCTGACTTTCAGTTTTGTTTGGTTTTTGAGTGATGATTCTTGAAAACAAGGTGAGACCCCAGTCCTGATGGAAGTATCAAGACAAAGATGTAGGCATGGAGCACAGTGAGAACTCAATCACAAGGGATAGGGCACAAAGCAGTAGATTCAGTCCCAGGGAACAATGCTTTTCACTAAAAATAATTTATGGTCAGAGCAAGACCAGTCACTAGGTAGGTTTAATACTACACAACTGATAAAGTCATTTCAAGTAATAACCTGTGGGCTATGACTTGTATGGGTCCTTATACCTCCATTGTTTAGGAACCAGATTGGGTCCAGTGTTCCCAAATAGTTTAAGTGGCCTGACATGGAATAGCCCAAGGGACGAGGAGGGAAGGCAGCCATAACACAGTGCTATGTCTAAATTTCATCAGTACAGGGAGCAAAATCTGGGATGAGGAAATTCCATTTACCAATATGACCTTGGAACTGTTTTGCAATTTAACAAAATAAAGAGTTGAACATACCAGTGCCATGCAGCCAATATGCATGAAGCAGCAGCAGTGAACTCGAGTCTTCCTGACTCTAATGCCTATCCATTTCTCTATCCATTACAACATGAACTACGTCTTATCACGCGTGCACATACATACACACATACGCCCTATGCCTATATGTATGTATGTATGTATGTATATAGTTATATCTAGATATATTAATATTACTACATGTTCATATATAATATCTGTTCATATATATTATATGTGTATTTTATATAGATAATTCTGTGTGTATATATCTCATATGTGTAGATATATATATGTACACACATACATACGTACACACAAAAACACACACTTCCACATCATAGTTGCTCAGTGACAAACCAGTTTGGTGACTGGTCTTGCTCTAATAATGTACTCTAGGTCTGACAAGGAGTGTTTTTCTTTGTTCACCATGACCATATCCAAAGCTTTAGAAACTAGGAACAGTGACAAAGCTTTAATCTTCTTCCACATTAAGTCCTTGCATTGATACTCTGCCTCATTCTAACAGAACTAGGGTCTGACCTTGTTCTTGACTTTTCCCTAGAACTGAAGCTCTGTCATTGTTATAATCTCCACTGGTCTCAACTCCCTAATTCTAGATCTCTTGAAAAGTGTCCATTTCTCTGCCTGGACTTCTGTTCATGGCTGTTTCCTAGCTGCCTGCTCTCCATCACTAGATCTTCATGCCTATCTAGATCAGTCTGGTCAATCTACTCCTGATTCTGGCATTGTCCTCTCATAAACCATCAATATACTCAGACTTCCTCCTCTGGCCCATGGTTACAACTTTCTCTCATCTACTATCCCATGCTGGGTTACCTATCTGGTTTTGTGAATTCATTCATGTTGTCACTCTGTGAGTCTCAGTACTTGGAAATGATGGAAATCTATATCTTTGGATACAATCCCTTCACCTCAGAATTCCCTCTAACAGCCTATTAGTAACAATAGGGCAAAAAGTCTTGGCTGAATTTGACCCCAGTCCCTCTTTAAAACGAGTTTTGTTGACAATTGACCAATGTACGTCATGTCTTCCATGTTCATCTCTCCCTCCTTGTCTTTGCTCCACCTTCTCCGGCAGTCTCAAATACTCTTACTTTTCTCCTCCAGATATGTGAGTCCTTCAAAGGTCATTGCACCGTACCCTGGAAAATCACTGTTAGACCCACTTACTTTAGAAATCACACTTGGCCTTGAAATATTTCTAAATAGTTTAATATATTTGTTGTCTATTCAACTAAACTATAGTATTCTGGAGGTGAGGAAAAAAAATGTATCTCTTTGATTTATTTATCTTGGTACTTAACCCAGAGTTCTATGTAAAGAGCAGGTATTCAGGAAATACTAGCTGAATCAATGAACAGATGAATGGCCCCTCCTGGAAAGTACAGGTCAAGAAGAAATCAAAAATAGTGATTGGATTATTACCATTAAAATTGCTAAAGTTTTAATTTTGTTCATTTTCTATTAAGAATAGATATTACACACAGCAGAGTTAACATTTGATGTTCCATTGAGTTATCAAAATATGATTTAAGGGGTGTTGAAAACATAATCGAGGTATAATGTCTCCTAGAGAATGTTTAACATACTGTCAAATGATCAATTTTCATTAAGGATGTGTCTCTCTTAGATGGATAGGAAGTCGTGAGTCTGATCATCTGTAAAATGAGAAAGTTATATGAAATGATCTCTAATGTCCCTTCCAGGTCTCAGATATTGTCATCTTGTGATTTAGATGTCCCAGTGTATGAATTTATTCACTATATGCATTTCAGAAGAAATATTATATAAATTAGATTTAAATGAAAAAAAAGAATCATTTTAAAGTGGAGTTCAAACAATCAACTAATCAATTATTTCCTAAGCAGATAGTAATTTCCAGGCACTATATTAGACAATGCATACAAAGTTTAGAAGAGTCCATACTTGTAAGCAACTAAAAGGCTGACGGAAACCAGTATATATAAGGTGTAAAACTGATTAATAAAACATATGCAAATGGATAAATATAAAGTTTGGGAGGGATGGCATTTGCAGTTAAGAGGCTCAGGAAAGTCTTCATGCAGAAGATGGTGGTTGAGTTGGGCCATAAAGAAGGGGACAGAGACATTGTGAAGTAGAAGTAAGGAGGAAGTGATTTCCCAGGCCTAGTCTGACTTAGTCATTGTTTGGGGCCTGATTGGCTCTGAATGAATGTAAATAGTAATTGTTTCCCTTTTTTTTTTTTGTCAGCAGTCCTGAGGGTTTTCCCCTCCCAGATTGAAGGTTTTTTGTTTTGCTTTATTTTTTTACTTTATAATGAGGCCAATTTCTGCTGCGTTTCTTAACTAGCTTTAATCACTGATTGTTGCCTCAGTCAAACTGAGACCTGTAAAAGACCTTAGCTTAAAGGGCTCTGAATCCAGGGCTATCTCCAGTCATCCTGATCTATATCTTGGCACTGGATGTAGATGTCTCAGGAGGAGAAAAAGAGGCTGGTAACTTTGCACAGCCCTCCCTCACTTAAATGCAATTCACTTTCATCCCATGGTGTCCTAGCCCTGATGTCCTGGTCCTCTTTGAAAGAAGAACAACAAGAAGGAAGAGGAGGAGGAGGAAGTACTTTCAAGGAATGTGTATGGGTAATCAGCATGAAGGTACCAAGAAGGAAGATGGGTATTGCATGTGAAATTCAACAAAGAACACCAGTTTCATTGAGTTGCAGAAAATGGAGGAAGAAGAAGGTTCAAAGGTTAGGGCCAGGTTGTATATGGCTTTAAGATTTAAAAAAAAAGAGAGAGATGAGATATTTTATCCTAGAAGAAATATGAAATCACTGGTCTTGAATCCACTCTGTTGGTGAAGAGGCCTTTCCTAACTGAAGCATTCTTGACACTAATTCAGCCTGTCACAGTATCCTAATTCAACATTTTTACCAAACTGGATTTTCACAAATCAATTTAAAAGCAATTTAAAATATAAACTGGTGCTTTGAAACAATGAGTGCCTGAGGAGTTTTGGTGAGTCCATGATTCACTGATACAGTACCCCGGCTTATAACAATGTTGTTTGTAGCTCCATCATTATACCTCCTCTACCCATGCTTGATTACTGTTGATTGTTCATCATTGTTCATAATTTTTCATCATTTTCCACTGAAGGAGGATATATTCCTCATACAAGGAAAGAAGAAGGAAGGAAGGAAAGAAGGAAGGAAGAGAGGAAGGAAGGAAAGAAGGAAGGAAGAGAGGGAGGAAGGAAGGAAGGAAGGAAAGAAGGAAGGAAGAAAGGAAGGAAGGAAAGAACAAAGGAAGGAAGGAAAGAACAAAGGAAGGAAGGAAAGAAGGAAGAAAAGAAGGGAGGAAGGATGGAAGGGGGAAGGAGGGAGAGAAAGAAGAAAGGAAGGATGGAAAGAAGGAGGGAAAGAAGAAAGGAAGGATGGAAGGAAGGAGGGAAGGAAAGAAAGAAGAAAGGAATGGAACAAGGAAGGAAGGAAGGGAGGGAGGGAGGGAGAAAAAACTTATGAACCTCCTCCTTGCCAGGAAATGCTAATTACTTTACAAATATTATCAAATTTGATTCTCACAATAACCCTGGGATGTAGCTGCTTTTTTATCTGCATATAACTGAGGTAAAAGTTAAATAACTTGCCCAGAGTCACAAAGTTAATGTTATCAGAGGCTAAATTTGAATTCAGAACGTCCTCCTTCCAGGCCCAGTGCTATATTCACTGTGTCTCCTACCTCTCTCATTAGAAGGAATCTTCTCATCTTCCCCTACATGAGAAGTACATAGGACTTTCAGTCTGTTTTCTCTCATTTTTTAAAATAAGTGTTATACTCAACAATTTTTTCTTTAACATGCATAATCTCAAGGAGGGTACATCGTACCACATGTAGCATGTAAGTTGTCACCTTTAAAATTCAAAAGCCTGCTTCAGAAAAACATGAATGTTTCCATCGTTCAGTTTATTTGCAATTTTACCTCTAATAAGATTGTGGTGGTTTTTTTTTTGTAATTCTATAGTAATGCTGGGAGAATATTTATATTAAAGTATTATTTTATTATTTCATAACCTCAAACATCTTGAGATTATTGGTTACACTGTTATTTCCCATGGATGATACTACCTGATCACTTCTACTTATACAAGGGTATAATGATGGCTCTAGCTCATTATCTATCTAGAATTTTCATTTGTGCAGTGTGTGTGTGTGTGTGTGTACGTGTGTGTGTACGTGTGTGTGTGTGTGTGTGTACAAAATGTAAGTACTAATGCGGAATTGTTTTATATAGTAGCATCTCAGAATTACATATTTTTTCATCCAGTTTGGCTTTCTAAAGTGGATAGTCAGGCTTATTTTTGTGGATTGAATAAAAGGCACTGAGTACTGTTGCAGAATTCAGTGTATTTATGATATCTTCTGTAAACAAGACAATATGGGTAACTTAACCATCAGTAAGTAAAATTTAAGTCTTTAAAGTGAGTCACAGTGGACAAAATTTGAGGTGAATGTGTCTCCTAGTTTGCTATCTCATTTGACATCAGTGATTAGTGAGTTGGTCAACACATTTACATAAATTGTTACAGCTCTTAAAGAATCTTGTAGAATTTTCATCTATATGCTGGAAACCTGTCTGAATGGATTTTTTTTTTGAGGCAATGGAGGTTAACTGACTTGCCCAGGGTCATGGAACTCATAAGTGTCTGAGCCATATTGGAACTCAGGTTCTCCTGATTCCAAAGCCAGTGTCCTTATCTAGTAAGCCACCCAGCAGCCCCTGACTAGACGCTTTAAGCCTACATTGTCCTATGTATTGAAATGAATTTTGCAATGTGTAGATAGCAAAATGCAGTGAATTTTGTATTATCTACATCTCCCAGGTAGTTGTTCAATGATAATGATGTGATGTGATATAAAAAAGCATCTGTAACAGCCTGGTTATGTCTTTCCCATACTTTCATCTAGAATATATTTGGGTTAACAGATAGGAGAAAGTAGGCATATGAATTATTGCTTCCTGATAGCTTCTTGCTTGTCCGATTTTTATAAAAGCACCATCCATAACATTTCCCATTCATGTGGAATCATTTCTTCGTGGACAAATCTTGAGAATTAATTCCTAAAGCCCTTTAAAACTGTGTCACCTCCTGCACAGGTTTATATATGAATATTTGATGAGGTCCCACAACTTCCTTAGCATTGTCATCATATAGTGTATATGATAGTGATGAATTACAGTCCAAACGTAGTGATTTCTCTTTTATCACCAATGAAACTAGATCATTATTCTACCATCAATCTATTCCACTTTGCACTTGACAGTTGTCTTCCCTTTCCTTCTATTAACACAAACTCTTTAGAGGAGTTGGCATAATTTGATCTGATGTCAAGTGCTCTGTAGAATTCTTTTCCTCAATTCTTTTTCATTGTTTTGAAAATTAGTCCTGCTCAGAGTCCTTCATCCTCTTTCCTCATCCCATAATATCTTACAAATGACTGTAAATGTTATTTTAGTTTTCTCTTTAACTACTACATGTCTTCAACTAGCAATAAGGTTTAAAGGGTTTTGTTTTTTTTTTTTTTTGCTTTCACCTATTTGTTGAGTAACTGTTTTGTGTTGGTCAAACTGATAAAGAAAAAAAGTTTATGTTTTTACTTTTGTCCATTTACCATTTTTCACTAGTTATAGATTATTTAGATATTCTCTGTTAAAATTATACACAAAAACTGCATTGCATTTTACCTTTGAACAAATGTTCAAATGTTTCTAATATTTCTTATACTCAGATAATGATTTGTCTACATGTAGACTCCTCATCTTGAATTAACCGTCTGTCTCAAACCATTCATCCTCATCCAGTCTGCTACTGTATAGTCAACTTCATCTTTTATGATTTTATTTGTTGCTTGGAATAACCAGCACCTTTAAACTATATTCTTGAAAAAAACACTATGAAAATATGAATATTAGACTTCTCAGTAATCTGTAACCCTTTGTTTTCCTCTCATTTCTTGGGTCAGAATAATATTTTCACTTTTCTCTTATCCTTTTCTGTGCCAACACTTACAAAGGAGCCACCAATGGTAAGATATGGGCTACCTTGGGTTGAATGATTTTGTCATGTTCTTCATGGAATTTTTTTGTTACTCCATCCTTTCTGATACTTTTTGGCAAGCACACTAGGGTTATCTACCAATTCCTTTGTTTATCTCTTCAAATATGCAGTTATATTTTCAAATATTTCCCCATTTTGTTGAAATTGTGTTAATTTCTGGCTATATTTATAGCATAAAGCTAAATCAGGAAGTTCGATAATCCAGGAGTATTTCAAATTATGAATTGTACAAGACTATATAGTAAAAGTTGTAACAACCAAATCGATTCTAAGAAGTAGGTGATTTTTAGCCCAAACTTTGAGGCTGTATGTTTGTATGTATTCATTCTTTTCACAGACTTAACCAAAAAAAGCCATCATTTAGCTGTCAACTTCTAGTACTAAACTTTTTTTTTTCTAATTTACCTAGGCTCATCAGGTAGCAGATAATATAAACTGTCAGCAGGTACATGATCAAAATCTTCCAGCTCAGTAGGATTTACAAGAGCTTGTATCCTACTGGCAAAACTGTTAAGAACCCAGTATCTTTAAGTTATTACAAAGCATCAGTGTAGAACTTTTAAGCAGAGTCTCAAGGATGACATTTATGAAGCAAATTACTTCATGTCCAGGTTATATTTATGACCATATTAGCCTAGAAATTAGGCCCTAAATATATTAATTTTCTAGTGTTAATATCCAATGTAATCAAGGAGCAACTTATCTTTCTTGTCCAAATCTATATGAAATGTAAAGCATAATATTAATTTTAGATCACATATACATAGTGCTAAGACTTATAGAACACTTCCCTTACAACCCTTGAATTAAACTATTGATATAAGCAAAAAAAAAAAACATCACCAGTTCCATTTTTCAGACAAAAGCATAGAATTTTTTTAGATGCCACATAAGCGATATAACCATTATTGTACACACGACAAATGTGGAAACTAGGAAATTAATCCAGGTCCATTGACTTCTCCAAGTTCACAGCTCATTTCACTGAATAGCACTCCATCTAATAAAGTGGATTTGTGGATATCTGATGTACATTATATGATGGCACCTTGGAGTTAGGGAATATCTTCGTTCAAGTCCTGCTTCTACTAGATACTTTGCTGTATAACTTTGAGAAGGCTATTAAAACTCTTATAGATTCAAGCTACTTTAAAACTTTAAAAACAGTTTCTTGTCAGTAGAAGTCATAAAGGTGAACAAAATGAGGATTATGTAATCCATGTAAAAAGACTAGACTGAAAGGAGATAGTACACCTTTCTGAAGAAGAGACACCACTAAATTATCTTAGATCTCATCTATTTGCTAAACTAAAGAAAGGAGAGAGACAGACATTGGAACTGTGGTTTCATTATTGTGCAGAGCACCAAGAGAGGAACTTCCTCTCTCAATATAGGTCAGAATCTTCTCTTCAAATGATGAATTTAGAGATTTGCCTATAGCACAGAACAGAGAATGAAACAGCTATTGATGATTTGGAACTCTATTTTCTGCTACATATTAAAAATAGGTTTAATTCATTGATCATTTGAATAAAAATTCTCAAAACAATTGCATGTTTCTAGGCATGTGTGTTATGATAAAAAAAACCACCACAATTTATGAAATCTCAGAATATTACAACTGGAAAGCAATTTAGATGTAATATAATTCATTCTAATTTTATAGATGAGGAACTTGAGTTCTGATGAGTTCAGGTGACTTGCCCAATATCACCCATCAAATTAGTGCAACATCAGTATTAGAATCTAAGTCTCTTGACTCCTTACTCAAGATTCTATCTTGTACTCCAAAATACCTCTCTTAATTTGAACTAAAGTAATACAAGATGAACATGCCATAGTTAAAAATTGATTTAAAGAGATATTTTATATTTTCTACATTTTATCCCGTATAGTAATACTCACGTTGGTTCCGGGTTTCCTTTGGCTTCACAGACAAACTGAAAATATTCATCAAAAGGAAATGCGACTTGTACTGTTGACTGTTCTGTGATTGTTGGGACCTGTTTAACTAAATTTAAAAATATGCATTTATAAATCAGACTTTCAAAATCATGTTAAAGCTGACTTTGCAAGAGCTATAATCATCTTTGCTGACTACCATACTTGACAAGTAAAAGAATCAGCAAAAATTTGAATATCAGTCCACAGTTAGAAAGAACATTTTATGCTTACAAATCCTTCTTACTATTCATAGCCTTCTCTTACTTTATAATTTGTTACATACTCTTGCAAGTTATGGACAAGTGCTTTGAGCTGGACATCTGTAGAGCAATCTAGCTTTTCAACGCAAGTAGGCAGAACAGATTTTAAAAGAAGCACAAATATGAAATAGAGTTTTTAATGACTTCTTTTTAACACTTCTAATGGCTGTGAGCAGGACATGCATAGCTAGACAGCTTGACATTAGGGTCATTTTTAAAAGCAGAGAAAGAGCTGAAAGAAACTACAAAAGTCAGTACAATTTATTTATAGATGAGGGTCTTTGGTCACACAGAAATGTCAATGATCAAAGGTAGTACAATGAAGGGCTGAGAGACCACAGGCTAGAACCCATGTCTCCCATTTCTGTTCTGGTACTATTTACAATATACTACCTGTTCTATTTCTGTTTTGTTTCCATTTAAATAGAGCTCTCTGTATATCGTTATAGTCATTACTGCTTGTGGTCAGGGAATGGGGCTTGGATTACAGTCAACCTATAACCCACATGGTTATAAGTGTTCCTTAGAATGATGACTATGTTCCCAGAAAGCTGCTGCTGCATGAAATGAGTGTTATTTGAGCTAGTAAATAATTGGTGATGGTGGTAGTAATACTACTAGTAGTAGCAGTGGCAGTAGAAGTTATTGGTAGTGGTGGTGGTAGTAGTAGTAGTAGTAGTAGTAGTAGTAGTAGTAGTAGTAGTAGTAGTAGTTAGTAGTAAAGTAAAATAGCAGCAGCAGTAAGAGCGTAAATAAGAGTAGGAATAAAGGATACTGAGGTGACAGAATTGCTAGAATCCAGGATGTTAGTCAGGAAGACCCAAGTTTGCATCCTGCCTTAAATAATTATAAGATCCTGGGCAAGTCACTTAATGTCTCTTTGTTCACCTATAAAATTGTTCACCTATAGATTGTTCACCAATAAAATGAGGATCATAATAGAATTTACTTTTCAGGGTTGTTTTGAGGATTAAAAGAGCTAACCTAAGTCAAGCTCTATGCAAACCTTAAAGCATTGCATAAATGCTAGCAAGCAATTATTATTAATAATAGCTCAAGCAGCAGCAGCTGACATTTATATGGTGTTTTAAAGTTTTCTTTTTTCTGAATCCTCACAACAATCCTATGAGGTAAGTGCTTTTTTTTTTAATTCCAAGAGATAATGGGTTAATAATATAAAAGAAAATTGAGGCTGCAAAAAGACTAAGGGATTTGCTTGGCCATAAAGTATGCAGTTTAGGAGAAACCTGTAGAGTTACAAAGAAGATAGGAAATTGTGAGACTTTAGAATTATTTCCCTCTTTTTTAGTTTTAGCTTCTCCATCTCTGATGTAGGATGGTTGTTGTCATCATCATCAGTAATAATAATAACAATAATTAGTTCACTTTATAAATGTGGAAATAAATTATGATCGTCATCATCATTTCTACTATGACTACGAAGAGCAGGTAACATCGATACAACCTTTCAGATTTATAAAATTGCTTACATACACTATTTAACTGGTCATGACAACTACTCTAGGAAGTAGGTGTTATCATCATCACTATTTTAAAGCTGGGGAAATCAAGTCTAAGAAAGGTTAGGTGACTAACCCAGGACCATATAGCTAATTGTCTGAGGTAGAATTCAAAGTCAAGTTTTCCTGACTTCTAGGCCAGTGCTCTAGTTACTTCACAACCTCAACTAGACCATCACTAAGCTTTCTTCCCACTAAAAGTGTATGCCTCTTTGTTTGGCTGTTGTTATGTTGTTGTGGCTTTCCCCATAGTATATTAGCTCAAATTCAATTTTCAGTCATGACATATGCATAAATGTTCATAAAATAAGAAAATGAATAATTATATCCATTGGGGCATATGGCTTTTATGTGACTATGACAATTCTTAGTCACAATTTGATCAACCTTACTGCCCTTCAGATTACATGGCTCTGCATTATAGTTCAAGGTGATGAGGAATAAATTATCATGGTAACGATGCGATATCAGCTAATACCTTGTGAACACCGTGTTTATTAGAGTATTATTCCTTCTCTTATTTGCCCAGCTTGTAAAGGCTCAGAAAAAGCTAATTATTCAGGGAATGAATCTAATAACCTTTGGGTATTTATAGGAATATACATTCAACATTTAAAATCCTTTTCTCCATAATTAGGCCAATTACAGAGGCAGCAGACTCTTTGACATTCAAATGGAATATCTGAGTCAGCTGCATTTTCCAAGGAGGGCTCTGTAGTCCCCGAAATGCATGTATAAATATTCAGTTCCTCCAAAAACATTCCATCAGTATTTGACAACAATTGTTTTCAAAGTACATTACACTCCAGGAGTACTGAGGATCTTAACAAGTAAGCAAGACAAATAGATGGTGCAGAATAATCAATAGTTTGTAGAAATCCCCTTTCCTCAGGGGATGACTTTGGGGCTGATGCAGATGCTGCTGAGAGGAAGAAGCAGGATGACTGAAGGGAGAAGAGGGAGGAGAATCAAAGGAGACAGGATCTGTGTTAGAAAGGCCAAACCCAGATGGGGTACGACTGGGAAAGGAAAGGGAGAAAAGCCAAGTCTCAGAGGGTTCCTACAAAACCACGTGCCTATCCTCATTCTCTATTCAAAAAATCAGCACAAAATCAAATTCACTTTCAAAAAGTGAAAAAAAAAATCAATGAGCCCCTTTTAAAAATATATTAAGAGCTGGAAGAGCCCTTTAATCTCATTTAGTCCAACACTGCCATGTTATGGGGAGAACACTGAGACCCACTCAATGCCAAAGCAGTAGGAGGCAGTAGAACAAGACATGGATTGGGATGGAGATCTAGGGTTGAATCCATGCTCTGTCACTTGTCCCTCTGTGACCTCAGATTCATATGTATAAAATTAGAATGGTAGATCCTCTCTCTCCTTCTCCCTCTTCCACCCTCCCTCCTTCACATCTCCATGTCTCTGTCTCTCTCTGTCTGCCTCTCTGTGTCTCTGTCTCTCTCTGTCTCTCTCTCTGTCTTTTTGTCTCTGTCACTGTCTCTATCTCTGTCTCTCTCTCACATGTACACACACACAAACTTTTATAATGTATCTATATCATTTTTATCTATCTCCATATTCATCTGTATCTTTCTATCTACTTATATGATCTCTCTCCACATATACATGTTGTGTATATGCATATATATATGTGTGTGTAGATACATATGTATATTTGTATGTATGTATCTCATTAATATAAAAAATTAAATGAATAATCATGGCAATCTAAAGAATATGAAACCTTTGAATGTTGTTAGTGCAGAGTTCATAAGACCATTTTTGAGTACACAAAACATTTGTTCCTTTAAACACTTTTATTTAAGTGTAAAGGGAAAGCAGCTTTAAATCTGAAGTCACCTTTGAATAATTGCTGAAGTATCACCAAGTCACCTAAAAGAGGTTCCAGTCAAAGGAGACAGGAGAGACAGGAGGGACAGGCTTTCACTATCTTTGACCCTAGCCTCTGCCAGACATTTATCTACCTCATTTTCAGAATGAGAAAAAAAGTAGGAGCCACAGAATCGTTATTGTTGGGGCAACTTCTAGCAACTTAAAAGGACAGGAGGATTTCTGTTAAGCAGCATAGGATTCTCTGGATCATGGAGTTGAGTGGTATGGGACTTTTAAAAGTTTTTCATTTCCCTAAATATGAATAATAACAGTGATTTGTTATAGTTTAGGGGCATCATTGAAATTCCTGGTTGGGAAAAAAAAAAGGAACTCCCTCTAACAATGCAAATCATTCCTTATTATGTAACTAATACTCTTGGAGAATTCCCTGGGGTTGTGAGGGGTTAAATGAACTGTCCAAGGTCACACAGCTAGTATGTGCCAGGATCAGGACACAGTGTCAGGGTTTCCCATTTCTCAGGCCAGCTTCTCTATCCATTGTGTGTAACTACTTTTCATTCTGTTTGCTTTTTGTATTTTAATCTATCTTCCATCATAGCTTTTCAACCAATATTTATTAGGTCCTAAATATTACCTGAAATTGGTATTTCAATGGCTGTTGTGAATTTTAACATGAAGAAAAGCAGACATCTAATGTATCCTCTTCGGGTTAGCTGCATCTTCATAACTGTAGTGATCCTGGCAGTCTAGTAAGAAGGAAAGATGACTGAAGTTCTTGCACCCTGTGTTCCAAAGGAAGGAGAAGATTTGAACCTAGAATGTCAGAAAACAGTGACAATGACTCTATTAGCCCATATGTGCTTTGAGGTATGATTCAATTTCCGAAACGTCATATACAAGTTCTATTAGGTCATTTTTTTTTCTGTTTTTTTTCTGACATGGCTCTCTGTGTACATGCACACGCCCCTCACCCTTGTGCCCATATCAATTACACTGTGGACAGAGAAACACTATCTCACATTGCCTGAGAAAGAAAAGAGCAGTTAAAGCATAGGATTTTGGTAATTTGTTGTATAACTGAAGGAAGCGTTCCAGTTGGAGAGTACTCAATTGTTCTAATGAATGGAAAGCAGTCCAGCAATGACCCCATTCATTAGCATGACCCCTTTCCATTAATTCTTTAAAACAGAGTAGCTAATCCTATTGGATTCATTAATATTCATAACAAATATGAAGCTTTGGTATTCTTGCTCTTTCATTCTGTGCTGTTCAAAGTCAACAGTCTGGAAGGAAGAGGATTAGACCTAGAGAAGGGAGAAACAAATGAACATGGGCTAGTCCCTTTTACTAGGATTCTCATTTTGGTCAAATTATGAGAGGTAGGAATATCGCCCACCTTCATTCCCTTAAATTCACCTTCCATTAAGCTTGGAAGCTGATTCATGGAATCTGGAGTAGGAAGGAATTTTAGAGGCCATCCACTCCAACCCACTCATTTAACAGATGAGAAAAATAAGTCTTAGAGAAATTAAGTTATTTGCCTAAGGTCACAAAGTAGCAAGAATCAGAGGCTGAATTTAAACACAGATCTTCCTGATTCCAAGTCCAATAATACACAGACTACACTATGCTGTCTCTTTTCTTCTATGCCTTAAGAATTAATAGAGGAAATCAAAGAATCACGGAGAAGACAAGAAAAAAACCATCCCTACAATGTGTGATATGACAATTTGTCAAAACATGCGGTGCCTGTTTACCAAATTCCCACCCTGTGTAAAATCCAGTCAGAAGTTAGGGAAAACCAAAACGAGAAACAATGACAATGACAACAACAAGAATACGATAAAGCTGTTTTGGGGGGTGTGAGGTAAACAGTACAGAGTATTCAGGATGAGAGTGTTGTCAACAATGTTATATCCTACAGAGAATTCAAAAAGTTCAAGGATTTAATAAACAAACATTTCATAAATAAAGATTTGGCGATTGAATACTTTGGGTCACTTTGTAGTGAGGAATTTCAGTTGAGTGGAAATCAGATTGCAAAGAGTAAAAAAATGAGTGAGAGAAAAAGATGTGGTCTTCTTCCTTTTTCCTGCTCTTCCTTCCCCTCTCTCTCCTCCTCCTGCTTTTCCTGCTGCTTCTTCTTCTCCACTTCAGCTTCTCTTTCTCTTCCTTCACCCCCTCCTCCTCTTCCTCCTTCTCTTTCTTCCTTAAAGCTTGTCTCAGGAAAGGAAAAGTCATATAGGACTCTAGCTTGAGGACATGGTATGAGCCAGTAAAAACTACCATTTTCCTAGGAGGGGAATCACTTGGGCATGTTTGAAGGCAGACAGGAAGGAATGGGACAGAGAAAGTTCTAAGATCAGACACAGAAGTTATGATTGATGGTGCTGTCTGTCGGGGTGGGGGGTCGGGGAGAGGAGATGAAATCCAGGACATGTGTAGGGTTAGCCTTGGCAAGGAGAAGGGGCAGCTCATTGTCTGATACTGGAGGAGGGAATGGGAGTTGGTGGTGTCTAGTATTATGGTGAAGAGAAGGAAAAAAAAGTATGAAATCAGGATGAATGTCCTCAGTTTTTGTTTTTTTCCTCTAAGTAAATGTCAAGATCCCCAGCTGAGACAGTGTGGAAAAGAGGTGTGAGAGGTCTGAGTGGAAAATAAAGTAATTTTCCTCACAACAACCCTAGGAAATGATGATTGCAGTGATTGTGTTCCTTATTTTGCAGCTGAGCACACTGACTTTTAAAGAGATTAAGTGGTCAACCTGAGATTATTAGTAAGAGGTAGAAAAGGGACTTGAGACCAATGCTGTAACCTGTCAAACCAGTAGTCCTCCTCCTTACAGGGGTGGGGAACCTGCGAACTCGAGGCCACACGTGATGTTCTAGGTCCTCAAGTGTGACCCTTTGACTGGACCCAAACTTCACAGAACAAAGTAGATTCAGTCAAAGGGCCACACTTGAGGACTTGGAGAGCCACATGTGTCTTCGAGGCTGCAGGTTCCCTACCCTATAACTACATCATATCTTTATAGCTTAGTAAAGCTAATTTTTTATTCAACTGGAGATTTTTCAGTACTCAGAGACTTACATCTTTAAATACTATTATAATCCACTGCTTTGGTGGATGGTATCACTTCTACCTATCAGTATTCCTCAGATGTTCTCATATTTAAGAACAAGCAAAGTTATTTAAGATTGCCCGCAGAGTTGGCAGTCATAAAAAAGGCAGCTAGTTGCAAGGCTTTGGTTCATATCAGTTTAAGATAGAATGGATATAGAAGAAAGATTTACCTCCTCATTTTATGTCTCTTTTCCCTTTGTGAAAAGATGAGAGCAGGAAGCTGATGTAACTTCTTAAAATTATATGGTCCTGTCTAATGACAATTCATTATTTACTATTTGGTTCCATTAAAAGTTGATGTTGATTGTTGCAGGGGCAGCTCATTTCTTTGTTTAATGAGCGACCTTTATTTGTGAAGACCAAATTGTTCAAAACCCTGATGCTATTAAGGAACTATGTATTTCCAGATTCATACACTATAAATTACCCTTCCTGAAGCAGGGAATAAGAATATTAGACATTCAAGTAAGTGAGAAAATGTTAAATTCCCATTAATCTCCCAAAGTGGGTTAGCATCCTTAAGTACCTCTAATTATTATATCAAAATAGCTCATAGATACTAATTGCGCAATGGTGATGAGCTAGGTGTGGGAATTTTAATGGTTTTAAGAAGGCAGCCTCAATCTCAGCTAAATCATATAGGAATACGTGAAAGATCTGTAATTTTGTCATCAAAAGAAACTCAACAAAAATTGATAATTAAGCCCTAGAGATTTCTATATTTCTTAAGATTTTTATGGTACAATGTTAGTTTGTTATAATCTCATTGTTTTTATCTTTTATTTTTCTTTTTTAAATGGTGTTCAAATAGAAATGACCCAAGTGTATCTCTGCATCCTGTTATTCTTTTGTTTCAATACTCAATGGAATGTTGTATAGGTAGACAAACTATTTTTTGCTATTTTTGTTGAATATATGTGTGTGTTGTATATATACAAATATGTAGGGGTGTGTGTATGTATGTGTACATATGTGTGTGTATATATATATATATATATAGTTGTATAGATATGTAAACATATATATGGAGAGAGAGAGAGAAAGAGAGAGAGAGAAACAGAGAGAGAGAGAGAGAGAGAGAAGACAGATACAGAGACAGAAGACAAGTGGCTAGTTAGAGACAGACAGACAAATACAAAGATAGAAAAAGAGAGACTAGACTCATCACTTCAATAATATTGGGGGCTCCCTTTACAAATACAGCTATTGGAATCTTGTCTACAACATACAATCTTGAAACTTCCAGGATCACACATTCTGTGTCTTTCTCTGGGCCTCATTCTGCCTCTGTCTGTCTATCTGTCTCTCTCTGTCTTTCTGTCTCTTTTTCTTTCTCTCCTCCATCTCTTTCTTCTATCTCTATCTCTCTTTCTCTGTCTTTCTCTGCTTTCATTATTGAGATTTCAACCAATGTCTTCTTTGTTCTAAACCCAGTATTCTGTCCACTTACGCAAACTACTTCTTGTCAAAAGCATTCTTATTAAAATGGGATGCCGAGTCCTGTTCATACAATGCAGAACACATCTGAGTCAACATCAACAAAGCTATCAGTCTCCTGGAGTTGTTTAATGGCTAATTCCACATGTGATCTTATCTTTTTATAAGATTCTGATTTCATTTACCAGAGACATGCATGTTAAGAGGATGTTACTTAAAAGCCACTAGTAATGAGAAATTGACCCCCTGCAGGGGTAGTCACATTAAAAGATGACAAAACAGAGAACCAAAATAGCTTTCAGCTTATAGGAAGAAAAACTCTGCCATTTCTTAATACAGGATGTGGAAAAGGCCTGCCTATTGAATATATCTATTTTGCAACATAAGATAAATGCAATTTTAAATCTCAGTTTGTCTTTCCTGTGGCAAAAATGAATTTCATATCACATTCTAGAACTCGGTGAAATTCACCAATAGACCTGGTGGAAAAGCTCAGTCTGAAATGAAAGACTAATAAGGTTCTTGGATATAGCAAAAACTGTGGCTGCCACTCTTGAGGATGTTAAGGCCATTTAACTCAAATCCCATGTGGTTGGCAATACAGCCCTAGAGCAGGCGAGATTTTAATTAACTGTCTGTGAAAACTGGCATTAAAAAAAT
>CM053583.1:390287958-390299228 GCA_028627135.1 Pseudochirops cupreus
GATATATAGTATATTCAATATGCAAAAATCATCATAGATAATCTCCAGAAAACAAGGCACAGTGAAATGAATCACTCTATTAATTATTATATTATATAATATTATAATGTTGTTTATATGAATATATAGATATATATGATATAGATAAAAATATAGTCAATACAGTTACAAATGTAGAAATAGAAATAGAGGTAGAGATATAAAATATCATACATATGTATGAATACATACAGACTTAGACTTTTGTAAAAATTTTGGTGAGAAGTAATTTTTGATCAATATCTTACTCCAAACAACTGGATAGCAGATTCAAACATTAAAAATAAATCTCATAAAAGGAAGAAAATGGAAGAATAGTTATCTCAGTTGTTGTTGTGAGTCTTATATCTTATTTAAGAAAAAGAATTACGCTGTACTTAATTGTATTATGAAATTCTGCACAATGAAACCAAAACAATTAAAAGGAAAAAAGAAAAAAATAGAATGAGAAATATGGCAAATATGACAGATTAAAGATGTGACATTTAGAGTAATTAAGCAACATTTATATTCAATAGATTTGGCTACCAATCCATAATAGATAAATGGTTTAAAAGATGCACAATTTTCTAAAGTAGGAATACAAATTATTAATAAACACTTGAAATAAATGTTCAATGTCACTGTCAATCAAATGCAAAATAAATCAACTTTGTGTTTAATAAGGATCATCAAATTGGCAACTTAACTGAAAATCATGAAACCATGATGGTGAGGTTGCAGAAAAGCAGATACAGCCATACATTCCTGATACAATTGTAAACCATAGGATTTTCATGGGGAGAACAATATGACAGGATATAATAAAAGTTAGAAACTTCTTTGCAAATGGTTCATTTGTTTGGGATATACTTAAAAGAACTAACAAAAAACATTATGCTCCAAAAGAATTATACCTTCAATGACATTCACAGCAGCATTATTTGGCATTGCAAATAGCTGAAAGCAATCAATGTGCCTATGAATAGGAGAATGAATGAATAAACTTTTGTACATTAATGAAATGGAATACTGAAATGCAATTAAGATTGACAAATGTGAGTATTATAGAAAAGTATGAAAAGAACAATGTAAAAAAAGAGGGGGAAAAACAGAATAAGAAGAAAAGAGTGATAACTATCAAGGAAGTGAGAAATAATACTGATGGAGCCAGACTTAAAGAGCACAGATCCAGTGGTACATTTCTTTTTTTTTTTAATTAAATTTTGTTTATTTTTAGTTTACATCATTCATTTCCACAAGATTTTGAGTTACAAATTTTTTCCCTGTCTTTCCCCTCCCCACCACCCAAAAACAGTGATCCCACTGTATGCCCCCTCCCCCAATCTGTTCTCTCCTATGTCCTCCCTCATTCCCCCTCAAACTTTCTGGTAGGGCAAGATGGATCTCCATATCCCAGTGCCTGTATATCTTATTTCCCAGTTGCATGTAAAATAACAACAACAACAATAATATATTTTTAAATATTTGATTTTAAAACTTTGAATTCCAGATTCTTTCTCTTCCTCCCTCGTCACCCACCCTTACTGGGAAGATAAGCAATTCAATATAGGTTGTACATGTGTAGCTCTGCAAAACATTTCCATAGTGGATGTATTGTGAAAGACTAACTATATTTCCCTCCATTCTATCCCACCTTCCTACTTGTTCTGTTCTCTACTTTGACACTGTCCCTTTTCAAAAGTGTGTGCTTCTAACTATCCTCCCTCCCCCAGCCTGGCCTCCCCTCCATCATTCCCTCTTTCATCCCCTTCCTCCCTACTTTGCTGAAGGGCAAGATACCCAATTTAGTGTATATGTAATTCCCTCCCTAAGCCAAATTCAATGAGAGTAAGATTGTCTCATTCCCTTTTGCCTTCCTATTCTTCCCCTCCATTGTAACAGTTTTCCTTTGCCTTTTCTATATGAGACAATTTACCCCATTCTGTTTCTCCCCATCTCCTCTCATTATATTCCTCTCACCTCTCAAATTCACCTTTTAAATATCCTCCTTTCCTATTCAATTGATCCTGTGCCCTCTGGCTATGTATACCTCTACACATATATACACAAACTCACATATGTATTCATATACACATATACCCTCCTATATAGATGTATATATGTATGTATACATATACATATATGTGTGTGTGTATATGTGTATATATATATACACACACATATATATTTATATTCCCTTCAACTATCCTCATACTGAGAGAAGTTTCATAAGTTAGAATCATTGTTTTACCATGTAGGCATGTAAATAGTTTGACTTTGATAAGTTCCTTATGATTTCTTTTCCTTGTTTACCTTCTCATGCTTCTCTTGTTTCTTGTATTTGAATGCCAAATTTTCTATTCAACTCTGTTTTTTTTCATCAAGAATGGTTGAAAGTCCCCTATTTCATTGAATGACCATATTTTCCCCTGAAACAGTACACTCAGTTTTTCTGGGTAGGTGATTCTTGGTTTTAATCCTAGCTCTTTTGATCTGCGGAATATCACATTACAAGCCCTTTGATCCCTGAATTTAGAAGCTGCTAGATCTGGTGTTATTCTGATTGTGTTTCCATGATATTTGATCTGTGTGTTCTTGGCTGCTTGTAATATTTTCTTATTGATCTGGGTACTCTGGAACCTGGCTATAATATTGCTAGGAGTTTTCTTTTTGGGATCTTTTTTGAGAAGTGATTGGTGAATTCTTTCATGTTCTATTTTGCCTCTGGTTCCAAAATATCAGGGCAATTTTCCTTGAGAATTTCTTGAAGGATGATTTCTAGGTTCTTTTTTTGATCATGGCTTTCAGGTAGTCCAATAATTTTTAAATTATCTTTCCTGGATCTATTTTCCAGGACAGTGGTTTTTCTGATGAAATATTTCACACTGCCTTCTATTTTTTCATTTGTTTGGCTCTGTTTAATATTATCTTGATTTCTCATGAAGTCATTAGCTTCCATTTGCTCCCATCTCATTCTGAAGGAATTATTCTCTTCAGTGAGCTTTTGAAATTCTTTTTCCATCTGGCAAATTTGGCTTTTTAAGGCATTCTTCTCCTCATTGACTTTTTTGCCCTCTTTTGCCATTTGAGTTTAGTCTATTTTTTAAGGAGTCATTTTCTTCAGTCAGGTTGTTGACTCTCTTTTCATGATTTTCCTGCATCATTCTCATTTCTCTTCCCAATTTTTCCTCCACTTCTCTTATTTGGTTTTCAAAATCCTTTTTAAGCTCCTCTATGTCCTGTAACCAATTCATATTTTTCTTGGAAGCTTTTGTTGCAGGAGTTCTGACTTCATTGTCTTCCTCCTCTTCCATGCTTTTATCCTTTTTGTCCCCAAAAAAGGAATCTAAAGTTGGATTGCTTATTCCCTGTCACCCCACCTGCCAAATATGGGAAAGTTACTGCAAGCGCCAATTAAAAGTAAGAGCTTTGCAAGGAGGGAGGTTCTGGGAGGGGTTTTGTGGTTTTTGCTTATTTAATCCAGCTTCCCCTTCTCTTTGGCGGCCTCCTCCCCTGGGTGCTCCAGTGGTGCAGACTGCCTGCTTCTCGCGAGATTCTAATAAACCTTTCTGTTTTCACCTTGAGAGATCTCCAAGTAGTCAGTTTGAGGTAGGGTCTCTGTACCCCACACACTAACATAGAATAGATGTTTAATAAATGTTTGCTGATTGACTTTAAAACCTTCCTTTGACCATGATCACTCAGTAACTACCTCTCTTCCTTTAAAGTTTACTCTATTCCATCTAGATCCTTGTTGCTATTGTTTGTGGAACTCTAGGTTATCTCCTTTTTCTTTAGTAAGTTCCCAAGTTGGCTCAAAATCTTCTTTTCTACCCTAAAAATCTACCCATCAAGCAATTAAACCTCTTATGTCTTCAACTTCCTAATTTCCCTTGACTTCATTCTGCAGCCTACCCTAACCCAGAACAGTTCATTACTGAGGCACCCTTTCTTAAAGTACTCACCTCCCAAGTAGATTTTTCTTAGATTTTAGAATTCCTAGGATCAGTTCTTTAATGTGCAGTGACAAGGGATATTATTAGTCGTTCTACTTGTAAAGAGACTTTCTATTCACACTATGAGGCTGCTACAATATAATAGATTATGAAGAATGATAGAACTAGAAAAAAGCCAGAAGAAATCATCTAATGAAGCCTTCTGCTATGACCTAAAAATGCCTGTTTAGTTAGTTCAGTGTTTATATCCAGTTTCTGCTCAGCAAACCCACTGCAATGTGGATCTTTGGGGGTAACTGTATTTACCAAGAGACTTTTCCTAAAACCACGCATTCCTACTTGCCCCCACTTCATGAGACATGGTAATTCCTGAGACTTGACTGTCAGATTTCAGCTAATAGCCCCCAAAGCTGACTAAATGAAGCCTTCCTCCAATGAAAACATTTGCTTATTTTGTATTTCTACATTGTTATTTCTGAAAGTGTCAATTTCAGCAAGATGCTTGACTTGCTATTCCAGCTTTGACATGTTTCAAAAACTAACATAAGGTTTAAAAGGTAAAACAAAGATGTGTTTTATAGTGCACTAATCTAATTAATGTGTCATTGTTTTCATCCACAGTCAGCTTTTCTGGGTCTGCATGTGAACCTGTTAAAAAAAAATTCAGTCTCTGATCATTGGGAGCATGATGTAGTAGAAAAGAAGTGTATTTGGAGGGAGAATACTTGCATGAGAATCAGGGCTCTGTAACTTATTACTCATGTGATTTCGGGCAAAGCACTTAAAATTATAGTAACAATAATAACCTTTATATAGCCCTTTAAGGATTGCAAAGCCCTTCACATATGTTAATTCATTTGATCCCATGTGGGAGGCAGGTGGTATAATTATCATTATTTTGCAGATGAGAAAATTGAGGCAGAAGTCGTGTCTTGCCCAAAAGTCACGAGGTTAGAAGCATCTAAGGTAGAATTGAAGCTAGTATCTTCCTGACCTCAAAGTGGCACAGTGGATTGAGTGCTGATCCCAGGGTCAGGAAGAGCTGAGTTTAAATCCAACAATGCTCTTACTAAGAGTGTGATCAAGTCATGTAAACTTTGTCTGCCTCAATTTCCCCATCTGTAAAATGGTGATAATATCATTTTATAGGGTTATATTATTTTATAGGGTTATTATATCTATTTTGTAGAGTTATTATGAGGATCAAATATGATATTTGTAAAGTAATTAGTTCAGTATCTGGCACACAGTAGACAGTTGATAAATACATATTTCCTTCTATTCTTCCTTCTATCCTCTATATTGCCTAGCTGCCAGCTCTCAGCCTCAGTTTCCTCCTCTATAAAAAGAGGAATTGTACTTAATGATCTCGAAGCTCTCTTCCACCTCCTTGTCAGTGATCCTGTATACTCATTTGCACATATACAAAATGTTTAACTGTACCCTCAAATAATTAAAAGGGACAGCCAGGTGGCACAGTGAATAGAGCACCAGCCCTGGAGTCAGGAGGACCTGAGTTCAAATCTGGCCTCAGACACTTAACACAAAACTAGCTGTGTGATCTTGAGCAAGTCACTTAACTCCAATTGCCCTACTTTCCCCCCTCCAAAAAGCAAAAACAAACAAACAAATAAATAAATAATGCCCGAAGAGATCTAGTCTTCTACTTTTATAGACAAGGAAACTACCAAGTGAAAGAGCTGAGACAAGAAAAGAATTCTCTTCTTTAGCATGTTCTTTCATCTAAGCTACTTTTATTTAGGTATAAAACTTGTACACTGCCGTGATACTCACAAGTATCAGGAACAAGGCTCTGAACAGTTAAGCAGGATTAATGCCCATGCATACATTCCATTAAGTTCTGTTTTCCTTTGAACTAACCCAGGGCAGGTTCTCAAAGCTCAACTGTGCCTTCTAATGGGTTTCATTATTTTACTTAGTCTATTTATCAGGAATCTATGTAATATTACAAATCCAATTTGACCAGCCCTCCCTCAAAATGCTGCTCACCATCCCATTGGATTTGGCTTTCTGAAAATTACAATACACTTGCCTCTCTGGAAGAGTGTAAGTTCAGGTGAAACTTTGAAAAAAAGACAGAGTAATGAGAAGGTTATGAAAAGTCACAAATTTATTTCATCATTTATGGTCTAGTTATTGTAGAGTCCAATCAGCCTGGCTGGTACATTTCCCATTAAACCTTCCCATTTTCTGCTGAAGTAATCAAATTTAGTCGTTGAGTAAAAGCAAGGTTTTCATGTCTGCAGTGAAAAGATTCCAAATTAACCTATATTGTGGACTACACCCTTCTGGACAGATACTTTCTCCTCTCTTGGCTTCACTCTCTCCTGGTTCTACTTATTTTCTGCCTTCATCATCTATCTCCTCTTTCCTAAGTATATCAGTATTCTGTGACTCTGTCTTGGCTCCTTCTCTCACTTCCTCTCTTTTCCTCTTCTTTTCTATCTATACTCACTGTCTCAGTAATTTCACCCACTCCTATTATTTTAATTATCATCTCTGCATATTTCTTTCAAAAAACTATATATTTCTAATTCCCTCCAACCCCCAATCCTACATCACCAGCCATCAGATGATGTCCAATTATCATGTCAAACTCAACAAGTCCTAAATCTTTGTTATTTTTTTCTCTTCCTCCAAACAAATGAACAAACAACAAAACCACACCAAACCTTGTCCTTCTTTCAAAGATCCACATTTCTCATGAAACTTTAGGTTCTTCTGGCCACTGAGGCTCACAACTAAGCCATCATTCCAGCTTTTCCCCTTTTCTTCACTCCCTTTCAATCGTCAATCAATTGACAAATTTTAGCTGCCCCATTACTCCATCACCTGTTACACGGATACCTTTTGTTCAACTATTATGGTATCCAGTTCTTTTCAAGTCCTGATCAATTACTTGATGGACTATTGTAATATCCTCCTGACTGGTCTCTTCTGTTTCCAGTCACTCTTCTTTCCCCCTTCACCCAACAGCTGCCATATTAACATTCCTGAAATGTAGATCTGATTATTTTATCTTCCTGCTCAAAGGTCTTCAAAGGTTCCCTACAGTGTTTTGGATGAAATACAAATCCCCCAACTTGGCATTTAAAACTCATTTGAATCTGGCTCCAACCTACCTTTTCAAACTCCCTCCAGCCCCCAACTGGACTTTATATTCCAGATACACTCCCTCACCTTCTGTTGCCCAAATTCCTCATTCTGTATCCCATTTCTAAGTTTTTACAAAATCTGTTGCTCTATTAAGAATGGAATGTTCTCCCTCCTCACCTCTGCCTCTTAAAATCTTGACTTTCTCCTACCTTATTTATGATCTACAATTCAAGAAATTTAACATTTTGAAAAAAAGATTCTTTTTTTATAAGATTACATGGATTTCAGGTTGGAAACAATACTCTTCAGATCAAAGGCATTCTTTTATGGTTTCTTCTTAAGAGGAAAAGAAACAAACAAACCTGGGTTTCATCTTCTATACTAAGTGTTAATCAAGTCAAACTTCTTTTAAGTGTCTCATCTGTTCCTAAGGTCAGCTGGACATCATTTCATGCTTCTCTCACTGTTTCCTAGGCTATGCTATCTTGTGCCTACATTATGTTTACTCAGCTTCCTCTAGAGTCTCTCAGTCATCATAGCTTTCCCACTTTCTGAATGCAGTAGCCATCAATTTCCATGTTCGTAGTACAGAAGCAAATGTTTACATTTTCAAAGGGAATTCACTGAATAATATGGAGTATTCAAGAAATGTCAAAAACAAAAAAATGGATTACTCTAGAATTCAAATGGAAAATTACTTTGACAATGCCATTTTGATGTATGGTAGGAGTTCTGAGTGATTACAGCAAGAAAAAAACCTATCTAGCCCACATCTAGAATCTCCATCATTTTTAATTATAGTAACTCATAAATCTAAGGAGAATTGGACTGAACACAAAGGACAGAAAGATATCAGTTAATGAAAGTACCCTCAATAGAATACAATTTTTAAAATGAAATTACTAAGTACTTGCTAATATTGAATGAACATATTTCTTCTTATTTAGTTAGTTTTATGACATTGGCCTACTTTTAGGACATAGTATTTTCAGATTTTATTAAAGCACGTTTTCTTTGAAAAGCCACAAGAGATGATGCTAAAAGGCAACACAGATTTCACAACTTTCAAAAGATGAACAGAAAGTCAGGGAAAATTATTACTAGATTAAAATAATTCTTATTTCTAATCCTGTGGATGACAACCATAGAGATATGGTTTTCAGATTTGTTCTTTTAGCGATGTGACCTTGGACTATCTGCTTCAATTCAGCAAAAATTTACAAAACTTCTATTGCATTAGAATGTAAGTTCCTTTTTAAAAAAATTACATTCCTAGAGCCCATCGTGCTACCTGGCCTGTCGTAGGCCCTCAAGAATTTTTTCTTGATTGATTGTTTAATCATCTACTAAGATCTAGCACTAGTGGAGATATAAAGATAAAAAGGAAAAAATAATCTTTGCCCTCAAAAAGCTTAAATCTCAATTAACATACATATATTCAGTGTCTGTTAGACAATGTGTGAAGTATTTTGGACACAGGCATAATCAGTGAAACAATCCTCACTTACAAACCCTATATTCTTACACGGAAGACAAGTACATATTGAAGAATATATAGAAGTTGGGGTGGCTAGGGAGTTGGGGTGGCTAGGTGGTGCAGCGAATAGAGCACTGGCCGTGGACAACCTGAGCTCAAATCTAGCCTCAGACACTTAATACTTAATAGCTGTGTGACCTTGGGCAAGTCACTTAAACCCAATTGCCCTGCCTTCCCCCCTCCAAAAAGCAAAAAAATAAAAATAAAAATATATATAAGTAATATAAGCAGAACATGTGTGTGTGTGTGTGTGTAAGAGAGAAAAAATACAAGGAAGTGAAATGTCAGTCATTTAGATAAGAAGAACTCACAATTTCTTTTTTGCAGAAAATAGTGATTGAGTTGTTTCTTAAAGAAAGATCATTTACTCTAAGAGACAGAAGTGGGGAAGTAGAGAATCTCAGTGATGGAAGATGACTGGTATAAAGGCAGAGAAATGAGTTGGAGTGTTGCGTATGAAGAAAAGAGAGGTCAGTTTGGTTGGATCATAAGGGAGAGGGAGGGAAGGTGAGTGATTTTCAGTGAGGCTGGAAAGATAGTTTGGAGCCAGGTTGTGAGGTTGGCTTTCAGGTTATGGGACCAAGTTTTACTAGTTACAATTTGATTTTATATTAACTAGGGAGCCACTTTAAGGTACTGCTAAAGGAAAATTACCTTGGCAACTATGTAGAGGGTGAACTAAAGTAAAAAGACATATAAGGAGGGAGACCAAGTAGAAAGCAGTTGCAAAGATCAAGAAATTGACAGCTGGGGGATGGAGCCAAGATGGCGAAGTAGCAGCACAAACTTGGTGCAGGCTCCCCTCCACTCACTTCCAATACATGTAAAAAAATTACTCTAAGCAAACTTAGAGCTACAGAATCCACAAAGGGACAAAGAGAAACAAAGCTCCTGCTGAAAGAAGCCCAGCAGGCCAACATGAAGAATCTATTGCACCAGATCGGGAGCTGAGCACAGCCCCAAGTGAGCCTGTGGTTCCAGAACACAGGGCAGTCCTAACCAGCGGGAGGCCCGGAGCAGACTTCAGGAGAGAGAATCACGAGCAGCTGTGGTGGTTTCCAGACTTATCAACCCACAAATGCCAAAAAGAAAGTAAAAAGTCAGTGTGGAACTTTGTGGGAACAGGGGGACTGAGAATGCAGTCCCTGGCTCCTGCCCCCAGGGCAAGAAACAGAAGAGGTATGTGGCCCTTGCCTGGCTGTCTCAAGGGCTCCCAGCCTGCAGATTGCAGGGGGACCAAGCAACCATTCAGAGGGTAATTAATTGCTCTTGCTTTAACCTGCTTGGATCTAGATCATGGTCTTTGGTGATGGTCCTGGGGTATTTGACTAGTGAGCCAGAGCTTGTGGTGTCTGTAGAAAGGGCACCAAACTAATAGCTCCAACAGCTGCAAAAACGCCAGCTATTTGGGATGAAGCTCTCTCCATTCTGGAAGCAGAGTTCTACTGTGGCAAAGCACTCAAAAGTCAAGTAATTGACTGGCAAGATAAGCAAGCTCAGGAAATGTAATCAAACCATAGATTCCTTTTTGGGGGACAAAAAGGAACAAGGCATGGAGCAGGAGAAAGACAGTGAAGTCAGAACTCCTGCATCAAAAGCCTCCAAGAAAAATATGAATTGGTTACAGACCATGGGGGAGCTCAAGAAGGATTTTGAAGATCAAGTAAGAGAAGTGGAGGAAAAATTGGGAAGAGAAATGAGAATGATGCAAGAAAATCATGAAAAGAGAGTCAACAGCCTGCTAAAGGAGACCCAAAAATACACTGAAGAAAATAACACCTTAAAAAATAGATTAACTCAAAATGCAAAAGAGGCTTAAAAAGCCAGTGAGGAGAAGAAAGCCTTAAAAAGTCGAATTTGCCAGATGGAAAAGGAATTTCAAAAACTCACTGAAGAGAATAACTCCTTCAAAATAAGATTGGAGTAATTGGAAGCTAATGACCTTATGAGAAATCAAGATACTATTAAACAGATACAAACAAATGAAAAAAAAACAGAAGGCAATGTCAAATATCTCATTGGAAAAACCACTGACCTGGAAAATAGATCCAGGAGAGATAATTTTAAAACTATTGGACTACCTGAAAGCCATGATCAAAAAAAGAGCCTAAACATCATCTTGCAAGAAATTATCAAGCAAAATTGCCCTGATATTCTAGAACCAGAGGGCAAAACAGAGATTGAAAGAATTCACTGATTGCCTCTTGAAAAAGATCTCAAAAAGAAAACTCCTAGGAATACTATAGCCAAAATCCAGAGTTCCTGGGTCAAGGAGAAAAATACTGTAAGCAGTCAGGAAGAAACAATTTGAGTATTGTGGAAACAAAATCAGGACCACCCAAGACCTAGCAGCTTCTACATTAAGGGATTGAAGGGCTTGGAATATGATATTCCAGAGGTCAAAGGAGCTAGGACTAAAACCAAGAATCACCAACCAAGTAAAACTGAGTATAATGCCACAGGGGAAAATATGGTCTTTCTGTGAAATAGAGGATTTTCAAGCTTTCTTGATGAAAAAATGGGAGCTGAAAAATAATTCTGACTTTCAAATACAAGAAACAAGCATGAGAATGTAAACAAGAAAAAGAAACCATAAGGAACTTATTAAAGTTGAACTATTTACATTCCTACATGGAAAA
>CM053583.1:390299328-390333665 GCA_028627135.1 Pseudochirops cupreus
GTGTCTGTGTGTCTGTGTGTACATATATATATATATATATATATACACACATACATACATACATACATACATATGTATATACATATAGGAGGGTGTATGTGTATATAAATATATATGTGAATGTGGGCATATGTATGTTCATGTATACATAGGCAGAGGGCACAGGATGAGTTTAATATGAAGAGATGATATCTAACAAATAAAATTAAGAGGTGAGAGAGGAATTTGTTGGGAGAAGGAGAAAGGAGGAGATAGATTAGAGTAAATTATCTCATATAAAAGAGGCAAGAGAAAACTTACAATGGAGGGGAAGAACAGGAAGGTGAAAAGGAATGGGACAACCTTACTCTCATTGAATTTGGCTTAAGGAGGGAATAACATTCATACTCAATTGGGTATATTACCCTATAGGAAAATAGGGGTGTAGGGGATAGGAGAAGGGATGATAGCAGAGAGGGCAGACTGGGGGAGAGGATAATTAGAAGCAAACATTTTTGGAAAAGGATAGGGTCAAAGGAGAAAATGGAACAAGTGGGGGGTGGGATAGGATGGAGGGAAATATTGTTGGTCTTTCACAATATGACAACTATGGAAATAATTTGGGTAACTGCACATGTACAACCTATACTGAATTGCTTATCTCCCCAGTGGGGGTGGGTGAGGAGGGAGAAAGGGAAAAAATCTGGAACTCAAAGCTTTAAAAACAAATGTTTAAAAAAACTTTTTTACATGCAACTGGGAAATAAGATGTATAGGCACTGGGGTATAGAAGTCCCTCTTGCCCTGCTAGAAAGTTAGGGAGTTGATGGGGGAGGATACAGGGGAGAACGGATTGAGAGAAGGGATATTCAGTGGGCTTGCTAATTTTGGGTGGGAGGTAGGGGAAAGACAGGGAGAAAAATTGTAACTCAAAATCTCGTGGAAATTAATGTTAACTAATGATAAATAAATAAAATTTAATTTAATTTAAAATAAATTTAAAAAAATTTACAAAGAAGTTGACAGTGTGTAAATAGGGAGAAGTATCCAGATCCAAGATACGTTTGGAAATTAGAAATAGGGAGATTTGACAGTTGATTGTGGATAGACAGAATAAGTGAAACAGTAGAGTTTTAAAAGAGCTTATAAACTCAAGAGACTGGAAAGATGGCATTTCCTTCAACAGAAAGAAGGAAATTGCCTACAAGGGAGTATTTGGGGAAGAGGGAAGCAATGAGTTTACTTTTGAACACCTTGATTTTGAGGTGGTTCTAGTATATACAGTTTAAAGTGATCAATAGATGATTGGTGATGTGAAACTAAATCTCAAGTGAAAGAATGCTGATGAATACCCTTCCAATCTTTGTTTTTCTGGGTCTGACTTTCCTTATCTCCAGAGATGAAAGATTTAGATTAAATAATCTCCAACGTCTCTTTCAAGATAAACATTATGTAATTTATGAAGGAATCAAAAATATAAAATTTAGTTCCTTGTCTGAGACGTATGTTCTGGCACTCCAAATCTATACTGTGCCACTTTTTAAAAAAACTTAATTACCAAAAATAAACCTCTATATACCTTAAAAAATATTTCTAAGATTGCTTAATATATTTCTTAAAAGTGGCAGTAAGCTGCTATGTGATACATTCTCTCATCCCTTTTCTTTGATCATTTTTAACGCTGGGAAACTAATGTAGAAAACAGGTTAATTTTATGCCTGTCTGGAAACCTGGTGACAGGTGTCGCCATATGTTATGACACATTCTTCTAGCCATGGGTCATTGCCTCCAAAGGATCTAATGAATAGTTTGTGGTATTGTGACATAGTGAAAGATCCCCTGGGATCTCATGCAAGATCTCCTGACAGGTATAAAATTAACTCATGTCACCACAGTAGTTCCCAAACATGACAGCTCCCAGGTCTGTTAGCACTTAGTGCCACAGTGCTTGTGTGGGGAATTAGTTGATCCAATAACTGATTTCAATAAAATCTGTCACAGGTCACAAAGAAAACTAGCACAAGAGTGACCATTAATGGCTGTGATACCTGCAACATAAAAGGGTGACATTTGAATGATTTGAAAAGTTTAACACTTTGTACTATATGTTTTCAATTATATATACATATATTCTTATCATATGTTTTAATATATATCTTAACTATTCAAATTTGCCTCCTGGGCAGATTTCAGAAATAGCAGTATGATAACTAAGTAAAACGTTCATTGGTATAAAGTGTTAAGGGCAGAAACAGTTGAAAACACACACACACACACACACACACATGAAAATAAATCCAGTAATCTTCTTCCCCAAAGAAAGTCCCTCCATCAAGTTAAAGCATAAATCTCCAAACAATAAAGTAACAAATTAGGAACACACCACAAAGCCAAGTTGTAAAACATAAAAATATTGATGGCTTATGCAATTAAGTTAAAGATGAAAAAGTAAAGATATTTATACTATAGGCTAAATTAATTTGTTCTACATCTACAGATTTATGTGATTAATGTCTTTTCCTATATGACAAATGAAAGAAAGAAGAAAGGAAGAAGAAGGAAGAAAAAAAGGAAGAAAGGAAAGGAAAAACATTTATTATGTATTATGTGCTAGACTTTACGATGGGAATAGAAATATAAAAGCTAGACAAATTCTTGCCCTCAAGGAGCTTACATTCTAATATGGAAAGACAACATGTACAATCTAATTCATTTCAATAAACACTTATTAAACACCTACAATGTGCCAGGCCTTGTAATTAGAGACACTACCCATTAAGGATACAACACTTATTGGAGAATGATGGCCAACGAATGGAACTTTAGTCTTAATGTCACAGGGACGCCTGTTGGCATACTTCTTTCTAGATGATTACAGCTCCCAGAACAAGAGGTAGCTTGGGAAGATGGCAAGAAGGTGAATGGGTTTTATGGCTGGATGGTATGTGAAGTCTTTTCTCATATGGAATGGGAAAGGATATTCATCAGTCTGGAGAGCAAGAGCATCCAGTTCTGGAACTGAGTGGATGAAATTCCTCATGGTATCATTTGTTGGAGGGGAGGGGATACAAAAGAAAATGGTCTTGAATTCAGGGGTTTTTACTACTAGTAGTTTCATAACCCTAAACAAGCTCTGTGCTTCAGTAACTTTAGTTTCTTATTATTGATTCCAAAACTAATTATTTTCAATGAAATTTGTATTACAATTTTATTCAATTGCTACTACTACTAAAGCATCTCCGATTTCGACAATTCAGCAGTAATTATCTCAAGTTTATTCCCAAGAAATGTGTTATTTCTCCTATAAGAAATCACTATGAGAGGCATGGCATCCAGAACACAGAGGGCAATATTTTCACCCTACTTTGTCCTGGTAAGAGCATGTTTTTTGCATTAGGTTCCATCTGGACGACACCATTAAGCAAGCAAAGACATTAGCACTAAACCAGCGCAAGAGGACTAGGATGTTGAGGGGCTACAAGACCACATCTCAAGGATATGCTAAAAAAAAATCTGGGATTCTACACTCAGTGAAGAAAAGACTTAGGCTATTATTGGAAGCGTCTATTAGAGTGGAGATAATAGTTGACTACAAATATTTGTAAAAGAGAATTATATTTGCTTTTTAATCAATGAATTAGCATTTATTGAGCATCTCCAATGTGGCAGGCACTGAGCTAACTTCTGAGGCTAAAAAGATAGGCAAAAAACATAAACAAACAAAAAAAAACAGTCATTGCTATCAAGGAGCTGATAGTTTAATGGAGAGACAACATTCGTATAGCTATGTACAAACAAGATATAAATAGGATAAACTCTAGATAATAAGTAAAAGTCCTAGCATTAAGAGGAATGAGGAAAGGGGGACTTTACCTGGGACTTGAAAGAAGTCAACATTTCCAGAAGGTGGAAATTAATAGCAAAAGAATTCCAGGGGGCAGCTAGGCAGTGCAGTGAATAAGAGCACCAGGCCTGGAGTCAGGAGGACCTTAGTTCAAATCTGGCCTCAGACACTTGACACACTTACTAGCCATGTGACCTTGGGCAAGTCACTTAACCCCAATTGCCCTCCAAAAAGCAAAAAGAGAGAGAGAAAGAGAGAGAGAGAGAGAGAGAGAGAGAGAGAGAGAGAGAGAGAATTCCAGGCCCAGGGGACAGTTAGTAAAAATGCCCAGAGTCAGGAGCTAGAGGGTCATGTGGAAGGTAAAGCGAGGAGGCAATTGTCAAAGGATCAAAGAGTATGTGTAGGGGAGGAAAGTGTAAGAAGATGGACAGATAGGAAGGGGACAGCTTATGAAAGGCTTTAAAAAAACAAGAACAAATGAAAGATTTTATATATGATGCTGGAAGTGATAGAAGTCCACTGAAGTTTACTTAATGGAGGAGGGACAACACTGTCAGATTTGCATTTTAGAAAGAATTATGTGACAGATGAATGGAGTATGGATTTGAGTGGGGAAAGACTTGTAGCAGAAAGATCAACCATCAAGTTCCTACAAGAGTTCAGACTTAAGTTATGAAAGCTCAGATCAGGTTGGTTTTAGTGCAAAAGAGAGATAGAGGCATATATGAAATATGATATGAAAATTGGAGAAGACAGTTCCCAAATGATTTGATATGGTGAATGAAAGAGAGTGAGGAGTTATGAATGACATACAGCAAACCTGGGTGACTAGATTAATGGCGGTATCCCAGATAGTAAATAGGTAAAAGAGGAAGAGGGGAGGGGTTGAGATATAAAATAATGGGTTTGGTTTTAGACATGTTGAGTTTATGAGTCTATGAGACTACAGAGTAATAGAAATAGAAATATAATCAACTGAAAGACTAAGTAATTCTGATTAATACAGCAATTTCAAAGGACTCATAACAAAAATGATAACTCCAGATAGAGAACTACCAGATTTAGAATGCAGACTGAAGCATATATTTTTTGCTCTTTCTTTCTTTTTATGGGTTTCATTTTTTTCCGAACATGACTAACACCAAAATATATTTTAAATGATTTTATATGTATAATGGCTGTTATATTTCTTTCTTCTCACTGGGTGAGAGAGGAGTAGAGGGAGGGAAAGAGAAAATTTGAAACTGAAAATATTAATTTAAAAAAGAGCCGATGGGAAATTCAAGCCAAGATGCTTAACACATAATTGGAGATGAGAGAGTGAAGGCTGTCAGGGAGCACATTAGAGATGGACAAATAAATCTAAGCGTCATCTGCATAGTGGTAATTATTGAAACCATGGGAAATGATGAGAACATCAAGTGAAACAGACCAGAGAGAGAAAAGAAGAGGGTTAAAGACAAAGCATTAGAGGGCTGTCCAAGTTAGGCATAATGCACATGAAGATCCTGCAATGGGGAAAGGAGAGTGATCAAGCAGATGGAAAGGGAATAAAGAGAGAACAAAGTCACAAAAGCCTAGAAAGAAGAAACTAGCAAGAAGAGAGTGACTGATAGGGTCAAAGACAAGAAAGATGAGGATTAAGAAAAGGCCATTGGATTTGGCAATTAAGAGATCATTAATAACTTGAGAAAGAGCAGTTTCATTTGAATAAGGTCAGAAGTAATAATGCAGAGTTAAGAAGAGAAGAAGAAAGGAAGTGGAGGTGGTCTTCTTGGGGATTTTAGTCACAATAGGGAGCAGAAACAAAAGACTGTAATTAAAAGAGATGGATGGATGAAGTGAAGGTTTGCGAATGGGGAAGACACAAGCACATTGAAAGGAAGTAGGAAAGCAGCGGATAGATGGGAAGTAATTGAAGAGTAGTGAGAAAGTGAGAAGGAGGGAAGTGCTGGAGAAGACAGGATGGAATGGGATCACGTGTGCAAGTACAGGTTTGCCTTGGAAAGAAGAATGACCACTACATCATGTAAGACAAGGATGAAGTAGTTAGTATTAGAAGGCATCTGATTGATAAGAGGGAGGGAGGAGAGAAGAGGGAGTATTTTGCAAATGGCCTCAATTTCTTCAGTGAAATATGAGAAAATATTCTGAGGGGAGAATTTGGGTAGGAGGGAAATTTGAGAAACGATTAAAAGGTTCAGAAAAACATCTAGTGAGTCAATTAGGGGGGTATAAAAGGCTTACCTTGCCACAGTGAGGGCCCAGTGAGATTTTGTAACATAATATCATAGTAGACATCAGCAAGTTTGTGTAATTTTTTTTTCTCTAAATTTATCCAACAGCACATGAGTCATGACCCAAAAATGGTAGAGCTAGAAAAATAGGATGTGAATCATAGATAGGTACTTTTGGGTCGATGCAAAGGAAAAAAACTTCCTAATATTTAGAGTTATGCAAAAGTGGAAAAATCAGCCTTGGGATAGAGTGGGTCTTTCTTGCCTGAAGGTCTTCAAACAGAATTTAGAAATTTAAGCAGAAATTATATAGCTATTTACTGAGCATGTCTTAGAAGAATGATGCCTATAGTGAACTGGGTTGGAATAGTGAGACTTAATAGTTCCTGCCAGCCCTGAAATTCCGTAATATTGTGAATTCCACTCAGACAGATGAACATATTTTGAAAAGGTTATTTCCAATTTCCAATTTCAACAAAAGAAAAATTCTCATGAGAGAACAGTAGCAACTTCAGTATTCAGCATTCTTCCTAGTTCATAAACAAGTTCGACCACTATAAAACAGCAAGAAACAACAATGAGTTTCTAAGTGCCCACTGTTCTGTGCCCATGACATCATACAGACTCTCTGCCAGCTTTCTCTGCAGCAGAGAAATAAATATTTCACTACAGATGGTAATTTGTAGTCTTTCCAGATGGCGATTCAATCACTTACTACACATTCTCTTCAATTTACAAATGAGCCAAGCAGAGTTTAGAGGGCAGCAGGTATCTGGATCACCAAACCAGCCTCCCCACTCTTCCCACCCCACTAATCAGTTTTGTTTTACTGATGCAAAGAAATGAAAACAGAAATGTATTATTGCTCCTAGCCAAAAGAAACCATAGAATTGCGGGTCAGGTGCGGGCAAAAGGAGAGGAACATAGCAGCAAAGCTGTAGGAGACCATCTAGAACAAATTTTCCCTTTAAATATGAAGAAACTGAGAACTCAGTGAGTGGGCACAATTTGTGAAAGGTTGTACATATCTACTATATTTTTATGTAACAACTGGGTTTTAGTATCCTTTCTAGTATGAATCACTCACAACTCTAAAGAAATAATAGACAGTGTTCTCATAAGAATCAGTAATAAGATTTTAAAGGGTTTCACATCATTCCTAACACATAGTAGAAACTTAATAAATTGGTTGTTGCCTTTCTCCTCATGTAGGACCACCCTATTTCAGACTGCCATTAGCAATTATAAGAGCCTGTTTTCTGTTTGCTTCCAGGCTTCCCATTCTCCAGTTGAACCTCCACCAAGCTGAAAAAATAATCTTCCTAAACTGTCAGTCTGAACCTGTCACTCCCCCACTCAACAATTTTCATTGATTTTATTTTATTGTCATTAGTAAATAACAGAAACTTTTCAATCTAGTGATTAAAACTCTGCAAAATCTGACTCCAATTTGCTCTGGAAGTGAGATTTTTTTTTTTATTTCTTTTTAAAAAATTTTTACTATTTGGTGCTCAGGGACATTTCTCCTGCAACTTCTGTTCAACGAAAAGCCTGTCTTCTATTGATATTAGCCTCACCTGACCAAAATCTGTCTCAAACGTCCTTAAATATTCCTTAGATAAGAAGTCAGAAGAAGAATATCAACCATTCCTGACTCTGGCAGTGTGTAAATCTTTTGCCCTCAGTCAGTCTATTTCTGAACTCCCTAAATATAATTTAATTTGTAAACTGACTTGGCTTGCCTATGTTTAACCAAGTTTGCTTATGTATCAGATTATGAATGTATGTAATTAAGTTTGTTCAAGGTTTATGACACTGAAAGAAGCATCGGATCCGTCTTTCCTTTTAACATTTGTGACCTAAGAGGAATGTACAAGACTGCAACATACAAAAGAACTATTTCTCTGTTGTTCTTATGCAATTTGCCTATAAAAGGCCTTGTTAGAATCCTAATATCTATTCAGATTTCCATTTTGTCTGAGATCTGAGCCTATGTTTAAGCATAATAATAAAGCCTAAAATTTTCTTACTTCTGTAGTTTCTGCATTTGGGTAGATAAATTTGGGAAGCAGTTGCCTACCACATGAATTCAGAAACAGTATTTCCCTCTGAACACTTTCCAGACTTAGTTCATTCACATTAGCCTTCCTTCTGTATTCTGGCTGAGCTTGACATCCTCTCTCTCCTTTCCATGATGCTGTTCAGCTTCCCACACTGGCAAAGCCTGAAATGGACTCATGCTTTCCTCACCTGGTTCCCTTAGAATTTCCTACTTCCTTCAAAGGATTCTTCAGGTGCTTTCTCTGAAGTGAAACCTTACCTGAACCAAGCCCCACCCTCAGCTAGTAGGGCTTTCTTTCCAAATTACCTGGTATTTGCTTAGCTGCTTCCATTTTGCATCATCCCAGAAGAAAGCAAACTTCTAAGAGAGAGGAAATGTTTTAAGTTGTTCCCTTACTTTGTGTTTATAATAAGTGTTGGACACAATGCCTTAAGGGCTTTTTAAATGCTCCTTGAATTGAATTCTGTTGACTTTCATTGAGAAAAGCAAACATTAACATTTATTAAAGCTTTCATTATGTATGACACAAACATCAGCATAGATTTAAAGCTGGAAAGGATCTTACAAGTTATCTGTTATAACTCATTTTACAGATGAAGAAACTGAGGCCCAGAGAGAATAAGTGATTTGCCTGAGTTCAAAGATGTAGAAAGTGACAGAGCTAGGATTTGAACTCTCTAAATATAAATATATATATACATATATATGTATATATATGTATTATATATGGGTATAGCTATTATATAGATAGCTAGCTAGAGAGAGCTATGTCCATAAAGATATAGATATACACATAGTATATTAGGTTCCTGACATTCTCAAAATTGAGGGGTGGACTCCTCATATGTATATTCTGTTAGTTTGTCTGATCCTTGAAGGCAAGGATTAGATTCCTTATTTCTTTATCTTTCCCTTAATGCCTTAGTACAGGCTTAGTGTTTCCACTGAGAAGTGGAGAGAGAGATAATTGTGAGCACAGTCTTTGTTGTTTGCCTGACAGTATAATATAGCTTTTGCTGGGAATCTGTGATTGGACAATAATTGAGTAAGTGGGAGGACACAGTAGTGGAAAGAGTCTGATACCTAGTTTGCACAGTAATCATGGTTTGGAGTTTGTGATGGGGTATAGTTGGGGGGGGGGGGGCAGGGAGCTAGGTGACACAGTGGATAATGTGGTAGGCCTGGAATCAGAAAGACTCATGTTTCTGAGTTCACATCTGGCCTCAGACACTTACTAGCTGTGTGATCCTTGGCAAGTCACTTAACCCTGTTTACCTTAGTTCTCTTATCTGGAAAATGAGCTAGAGAATGAAATGGCAAACCACTCTAGTAGCTTTGCCAAGAAAATCCCAAATGAGATCACCAAGAGTCAGACAAGACTGAAATGACTGAACAACAACAATATTGAAGAGCTGTGTGGCATAGCCCATAGTATTTTAGACACAAAGGCAAGAAGCCTTAGGTTTGAGAATTCCACCGTAAATACTTACTGGCTAAAAGATCTTAGACACATCAATCAACCTTGATGTCAGTTTCCTAATCTCAAAAATCAGGATAATTATATCAACTCTCTTATAGAATTGTTGTGAAAACCAAATGAAGATAGATGATATAAATATAGATATATAGATTTCTATCTCTCTAGATTTATTTAGGGATCTATAGATCTTTCTCTCTCTCCATATACATATACAAACATACACAGATGTGTGTGTGTGTGTGTATATATATATAATATTTTTCATGACTTAAAGTACTATATAGATGTGAACTCTAAGTGTACTGACAACAGGGGGACCTCGTGGTACAGTTGGAAAGGACATTGAATATTATAGCAGAGGACCTGGGTTCAGATCTTACCTCTGATACTTATTACCAACCTGCATTGGGTAAATAATAACTTATCTCAGTTTCAGTTTTCTCTCTAGTAAAATGAGTCAATTTGAGTAGACAATTTCTGAGTTTCTTTCTGACCCAAAACATACAATCCTATGAGTGAAAGTTGAGTGCCCATAGGATTGACAGATAGTAGGTTTCAGTGGTTGAGGTGATACTAAAGAAGAGATTATTTAATGTAACTGTATGGCGTTGTTTTGAACAAGTATGTCTTTATGAGAATTGTTCCTATGTAGATTTTTTTGCTGTTTGAGGATGAGTAGGTTTGGGCCATCCACTGGGTGTGCATGCCTACCTACAGGTGGGTTCCCTAATGGGGTGAGCTGAAATATGTGGATGAGTGGGTACAAGAGTAAATACTAAAGTGGGTACTAGAGTGAGGTATCTGAAAAAAGAGGTTTGCGCTCTGACACTCCTACTGGTATTCCATACCCAGAGACTGAGTGTGTGCTGGATTCTAGAGCTCTCTCTTGAGAAATCTCCAGTTTCCAAAAGTGATTTCATTCACTGCCCCAACTTCAGCTATCATTTCAATCAGTTAATTAACAAGTATTTATTGTCTGTTATTGTTCAGTTGTTTCAGCTGTGTCTGATTCTCCATGACCCTCATTGAGATTTTCTTAGTAAAGATGCTAGAGTGTTTTGCATTTCCTTCTCCAGCTCATTTTACAGATGATGACACTGAGGCCAACAGGGTTAAGTTATTTACCCACATTCATATAGCTAGTAAGTGTCTGAAACCATATCTGAACTCAGAAAGATGAGTCTTCTCAACTCCAGGCCAAGTACTTTATCCCTTGCACCACTAGATGCTGTCAGTGTCTATTATATGTTAGGAATATCCTGTCATACCCTTACTTTGCATCACAGATTTTGAATAGTAAAGGACCATAGTCATCTGGTCCAACTCCTCCATTTTTAAGAAGAAATCAAGCTCAAAAAGTGTAAAATAACATGTAAAAAGTCATGCAAATAGCCAGTGGTTTCTGACACTCTAAAGAACGTGTTCAATTTGATGTTCCAGGAGTGCCACAAACTTTCAACAGTTCAAAACCACATGACTCTATTTCTGCCACAACTTATTTCTTCTGTGATTTCCCCTACTTTATGACTCCATCCCCTCCCGCACCATTTGTGTCGATAACATTATCTTTCTCATGTTTAAATATTTGTATCATCTTTGATTCATCCTTCTCTTTTCCCACCAAGTCAGTTGTCAAGTCCAATAAATTTATCTCCGCTTGATCTTCAGAATATGTCTCCATGTGTTCTGATACTGACGTCAGCGCCACCCCCCCTCCCCTGCAGGTCTCCATTAACGCTGGAGGCACAGTTTCCTAAAATATTTCCCTTCCTTTTCCATTTCTATTGATGTTATTTCTTGGCTTAAAATTTCGAGGACTACTTAATGAACAAAGGAAAACTACGAGGAAAAAAAACTACATCATATAAAAAATAGTATATTTCTCAAAAAAGTCAATGATTGGGATAGATGGAGATAGGGGACAAAGGTTAAGAATGTGAATTCATTGACATAGGGAATTCCCGGATGAGAAAGTATCTCTACCATTGTAGGTTAAGACCTTCTCTGTCATTAGTAGTCCTAGAAGGTTGCCTAAAACATAGAGTAGCTACTTCTGGAACATAAGATTACCTTCAAGGACCAAGCTGTATCGACCGTTACATAGTCTTAATACATAAATAAAATAGAGAGAGTAGAATTAAAAATTTAATTTTTAATTGTCTTTTTGTATCAATTGACACATCGGAAACTTCCTAATAATAATTTGCCAAGGCTTGTAAAGCCAGTATGTGTCACAGATGATATAAGAGGTCAATAACAGAAGAAAAGCTCCTCCCCATACGTTGCAAAAAGAAGAAAAAAAAAAAAACAACAGAACTTTCCATAGAAACTAAAAGCTGGGAGGGTGTCTGTTGATTGGAGAATAACTGAATGAAATGGATATGAATAGAATAGAGTATTATATTGCAAGAAATTAGGACTCTGAGCCATTCATAATAACAGGGGAAGAAGAAGAAAAGACATTGGAGCAGTATAATCATATTAAATGAAATGACAAATTCTGGTTACAGATAATTAATTACTCAATCAATGAAAATTTTTAGGTGCCTACTTATGTCAGGGACTGAAGTAGGTCCTCGGAATACAAAGAGAAAAGTGAGATAGCTGTTAGCCTAAAAGTGCTAATATTATACTGATTTTTCAAATATACATCCTTTCTGTTAAGAAATGGTGAACTGTGAGTTAAATGTTTTCATCCTATTACTGGAGAATATAATTTCAGACATTTTTAGTGAGTGTATGTACATATAGTTCTGTTTAAGGGAAGTTGGGGGATCATATTGAGAATTGAATATTTATGAAAAGCAATGTATCAGGGTTATTTTTTTAGACCAATGATGCTCACTTTTACATATGTAATTATTTCCATCCTCTCAGACTCGTAAGTCTTTTGCAAGGAAAAATAAAGAGAAAAGACATTCAAATTTTCTTTAATTAGTGAGAACCCTTTATTGATAGGACTAATTGCAAAAAAATATATAAAATCTAGAAGGTTTGACCTCTGAGAATTAAAACAAAATGATTAAGGACCTCAATATTCACAGGCCATGCTGAAAATGACTGTGTGATAATTATGTCCAAGCATTAAAGAGTTTTATGTCTTAGGAAGATGACAGCCAAGCTGCACTATTTTTGTTTTCTACAGCAGGCACAGTCTCCGAAAATGAAGTCAAGAATGTTCTGAAGGCACAAATCTCTCTTCATCCACAAGCATGTCATTTACTGGATGGTTATATAACTTTACTCAATGGTGCCTTGTAACATAAAGAGTTAACCAGCTTTAAAAGTCCCTAATTTACTCTTAGGGACTAGTTTATGCTCAATTGGTTAAGACAGGGTTGGCAACTTCTGATGGAAACACCTCTAATTGCACAGATGAAAATTCTGAGAGACATGGTGCCAAGAGGGGGGTGGGAGGGAGAGAGGAATCATTAAAATTTCTTCCTGGCACACCAAACCTTAATTAGACTAGAATGAATACATGAAGCCTTGGCATGCCACTTCTGAAAGGGTGCCAACCCCTGGGTTAGAATATGATCTTAATAAAGCCATACTTGTGGCTTTCCCATCCCTGTATGTCTTTGTTCTCTTCTATGACCACAAGATATGTCTCACTGATTAACATATGCTATGAGCAAAAGGGAGAGAAAAGCAAAGTAAGAGGAAATGGGTCACTGCAAACTACTATTATCATTTACACACCCATAATTCATTGCACATGCACTACTACTTATAGATCATTGTCAAATTTATCATTAGTATAACTTTTAGAAAACTGTGTTTCACTATTGTAATGTTAAGGGGACTTGAAGGTCTTCCCTGCCCCTTAATAGGCCTGTGTAATTGCTCGGAGCCTGTGGTGGGAGGAACTTGCTGAACAGGGCAAGCAGGAAGTGAGAGGGAGAGAGAGCTAGGAGAAAGAGTGAACAGGCAGAGCAGCTAACATGAGTGAGAGAAAGGAAGGATTTTTGCCCGGGAGAACTTGTTTTGTGGTGAGACCTAACCAAAGGAAGGCTTGAGATGTTGGTGTTCCCTGCATTGGTGACATGTATGGATTTAGTCATAAAAAGAATAGTTGGGGTGTCAGTGCTCCCTGCATTAGCAATGTGTATATGTTCTTTGTTACTGTGATGGATTTGGCTTTCTGGTGTTTGAATAAATGTCTTGGTTTCATCTTCAAGGAAGGGAGTCTGTTATATTTTGCACTTCAAACCTGGGAATATGCCTATATATTCACAGTAGCTGCTGTGGGAATTGCATTGGCAAAATAAATACAAGCAAGGCTTAGAAAAAGATATTAGAGGACATTGTGTATTAAAGATCTTAGAGAAAGAAATAACAATTAGGAAAGAGATGTTAGGAAAGAGACTAAGTACTGATTTAACTCCACCCCTACCTTCTCCCCCCAAAAAATAATTTCTGTGAATATACCACCTTCAGAAAATTTACAGAATGATAGAGAAAAGGAAAAGAGGGCATAGATAAGTTGTGATTTGACCAATTTAGAGACTCTCATTGAGACAATAAGAAGTGCTTAAGAGTACTGAAGTATCTCAAAAGATTGAGTGGGATGTTAATTGGCACATAGTATTATCATGGCATTTTAAAAGTGCTCATTTTTTTTTCCCAAAACACTTACTTTACATAAAAAAGCCATCGTATTCATAGGAACTGTTGAATATTGCATTACTCTGACTATTATTTGAGAAAATAGACGTTCTTTCTGTGCCTAATTATGTTGAAATATTATATTTCAGAAAATGCCTAATGCTTGTGATTTCAGGGATGGCATATATCATAACTAGGGCGATTATTTTCATAAATATGCCTACCAAATGGGATTGTTACAAAAGCATGATCTCTGATTAAGAAATCTGCAACAGCAATTCACATATAGCATATGTATTAAGCCAAAGAAGCACAAATTCTCTACCAAAGAATTCTCATTCACACATTCATCAGTCCTGCCATGCTTTTCTGGTCCCTTTCTCTATAGCTCTACTGGTCCTTTGCTTGTCAAACAACCAAATTCCAGATTTCTTTTGATATGAGGTCTTAGCATGAACATATCAGCTTCGTTGGCCATGCATCACTGACTCCTGATTCATGTTGATGCTCATGAAAAAAAATCATATTTCCTTGTTTCCAAATTCTCTACAGAATCTTTCCAGGCTCACAGAGCACCACACTCTCATTTCACAAACCCTATTCTCTACATGTCATTGACATTTCTTACTGTCTTGCCACAGAACCTGGTCATAAGAGGATCTTATGACATCTGCAATAGGCTTTGTTAATATTTTCACCCCATCAACCTTCCTCAGCAGTTCAAATAGAGAAAATACCATTTTAGATTAAATTCCAGCTGGCTTCTCAGCTCACCTTGGGATTTGTTAGGATTTAGAAATAAGCTTTGTACTGTGGAAGTGTACTGGAAATAGCATTTGAAGGGAGCTTTATAAATGGAGCAAAGGTAGGCACTAATACTTTTGGAGATAAGTGACAATTTATGACCAATCTTACCTTAAGAACAGAATATCTATTTTAGCTAAAATATAAGATTTAGTCAAGAATACAAACTGACATCATACCCAGTTTTTTCTATTTAGTTAATATTTTATTGGCTTAATAAATGAATCTTTTTTATAATTTATTCTTTTAATTTGATATTCCTTTTATGATCATAGTGGTGGAAGGGGTCAAATTGTCCAGCTCCTTTTTTTTCCATCTTGTAAATGAAAAAAATGAAAAGGAAAGTGACTTGGCTGAGGTCACATCGTTTAAGATAACTACTGATAAAAGTATACTAATAATTTTCTTTGCATTAATAATGATAAATGATGTTCTAGGTATTCAAGAAATATATGCTAAGTTGGATTGAAGAGCATATCTATCCTCACACAGGAAATGAATGTCTACAATGTATTGAGATTCCATTTTTTAACACCAAAAATGTAACATTAATGAGGGACAACATGGTCCTCAGTCAGAGGCAAAAAGACCCAGTACCTGATTCCTCATCCAACAATAGACAAGTCTTTTATTGTCACAGGGTTTAAAACTCAATTGAATTTACTTCAGCATAGTGAGCTGGCACAGCTGGTGTTTCCCACATAAATGAAATAATGAAAACATGTCGTCACTCCACTCCTCAAAAAAAGAGAGACAAAGAATGAGAGACAGACAGAGCAGAGATACAATGCATTGTGCTGAAATGAAGATATGAGATTCAGAATTCAGGAAAACATTTGGGTGCCCTAGCCTGTCCTGCAGAAAAGTTTTCAGGCTGAGATCAAGAACTAAGAACAGGTTGACTTTTTTGTTTCTTTTTATTCATAAACTGCAAACACCTTCCTTAGGTAATAAGGAAATAATTATCAAGTTTTAAAATGACTACATCACTAATCCCATGTAGTTAATTGAAAATATAAAAAGGAAACTTGAAAAATTTTTCCTAGTGTGCTTCTTCTTGTATAGTGAGCACAGAGTTAAGAGTAAGCAGGGACCATTATAATATTAATAAAATAATCTAAGATCCTAGAAGTAAACTATAAACCTGGAAAGGACCATAACAGGCTATTTGATTCTACCCATTTATTTTACAGATGAGGAAACTGAGGCTCATTATAGCTAAATTGTTTGCCTAAGATCACACAAGCAGTATCTGAGTTGCGATGTCAACACAGTTCTTCCTGATTTTGCTCAGTACTGATCCACCCCACCATGTTGGGCTGTGATGATCAAACTTTCTGAACAATAAAATACTAGATCTTAAAATAAACTGACTTTAAGAGATCTCATGGAGATGCCTACATGTGTCAGTAAGCTGATAATTGGCAGAAAGTTGATAGGACATTAATAAATATTATGATAATTATTAAATATCACATTGATAGAAAAAAATGGTTTGCTTCTAATTATTTGCTTGGAAAGTATTTAAAATGCTCTCACTTATATTCTTATCTTATCACATGTGTTCAGACACTTAAGGGAGGAAAATGTTTGGGGCAATGCAATTTAAGACCTTACATTTTCACTTAATTATATGCAACATTTTAATGGAGTAAATCTATCAGCCTCAAAGCCTTCTTGGCTCTGAGAATACCCAAGATAACACTATTTTAGACTTAGCTACATGTTAGATTAATGAGGTATCATTTGTAGTGGTTTTAATTGTTCAAAAGAGGAAGTGACATTGAATATATGTGTATGTGTTTTTCAGTTTCCTACATACATTCTGAAGTGTATTGGTGATATTACAGCTCCTAAAATACAAAATCTTTATAAAAATCCAGCTCCCCTCCTCACTTTTCAAAGGACTTTGCATGGTAAGTCTGATTTTAGGATGCTAGACTGTTAAAAGGAAGAATTATTAAACGTATCTCAATTGAGAAAATGTAAAAGTCTATATGAAGGAAATGGAATATCAATAGATATCAGAATTATACCATCATGAGGAAAATAAAAGATTCTGATTTTCCTATGCTAGTATATTGCTAAATCACATCCTTGTAATCAAAAAGAGAATAAAGCCAGGTCTTGGTAGGAGGTTATCAAGATAAATCTCAGCCTGTGAATTAGCACCAAATACCCCTGGCTTTCCAATTAGGGGACCTGGCTTCAAAACCTGCCTATGTTGCTTTGTACTCTGTCACCTGGCCAAGTCATATAACTTCTCATTTATAAAATGAGAGAATGACACTAGCTCATCTTTTAGGTCCTTTCCACGTCTGCTCCTATAACCTTTTGACTGATGAACACAAATTCCCATAGAAGTCTAAGGTCACACACATTGTTTCACCCTGCTGGGGTACGGTCCCTCTGCCAGTGTGATCCTCAACAGTATAGCTTACTAAACTGATCTTTCATCCATTTTTAGTACATGCCTCAGGTAGACACAAATTAGCAATAAAAACATGTCTAATATTACTCAGTGGACATATTGGACAAAATTATTCCAGAAGTTTGGGGACTTGGAAGAGATTTCACAGAATCATACCAGCAATTCATAAAGCAACAGCCTTTTCCATGACTGCATTGTAATTCTCAGGAAAGAAGATCCAAAACTCAAAATGAGTCACCAAGGGTGTGAGCATGGGTGCCAGGGGAAATGTGAAGCAGTATGCACAACCAGGGAGAGTGTTTTAAGACTGCAGTTGTGATAATCTTCAAGTAATGACAGGCGGAAAGAATCAATGAGGGTCTCGTATAGACAGTGCCCTCAGAATTAGTACACATATCTTTGCCAATCCCTTCTCCTAAATGATGTAGCAGACAGCTGGGTCCTCTGTCCCTTCATGTCAGAGCATCTGGTCAAGGCAAGCAAAGGTCACGGACTTTATATGGATGGCATCAAGTTCTCTGTCAAATACATCTGAATGACTTCTCATCTCATTTTAATAGAGGAGTAACACTAGGGGTTGGCAGGCTAGGTAGCTTTACAAACACAGGATATGGACATGTGTAGCACAGGTTGGAAATTTCACAGTTGGGGGTGCTGGGAAGAAATAGGTGGTAGGTCCAGCATAAGACAACTTGCAGCAAATTAATACCCCAAATAGGTTTTACAAAAGGTTCTCATTCATTCTATCAATTCATACCGTATTGAATGCCCAGTAAGGGCAGAAATTAGTGTAAATGGTGCCAATGCGACATAAAAAAGCAACCAATAGAATCATCAGGCCTTAGTCTAATTCCCATGTCTGACACTTCTTAGTTATATGGTAACACCCTGAGTGTGTTGGCACAGTGAAGAGAGTGCAGGACATAGAGTCTAGGAAGACCTGCATTCAAATCCTGCCTCATGCACAAGCTCGTGACCTGGGACAAGTCATTGAATTTATTTGTATATCAGTTTCCTTATTTGAATCATACGAACAATTTAAGAACCTATCTCACAGGGTTGTTATGAGCTTAAAAAAAAGGCAATACATGCAAAACATTTGCTAAACCTTAAAACGCTATATAAATGCTATATATCTATGTGTACATATACATACACACACACACACTATATATATATTGGATATGCCAATGTGTTGATAGATAGATACATATGTGGATAGACAGATCTATATACACACACATTTCCCTAAAAGCCCAGACTCAGTCTTCTAATTTGTAAAATGGAGATAATGATATTTACCTTGCTTCTTTCACATAGAAAGCTAGATGTCACCGTGGATAGAGCACTAGGCCTGGAGTCAGAAAGACCTGAATTCAAATCTGAACTCAGAAACATAGAAGTTTTTTGACCCTGGGCAAATCAAGTAATCTCTGTCTACCTTAGTTTTCTTTAAAATGCATACAAAATAGTACCTACTTCCCAGGATTTTTGCGGGGATACAATGAATTATTTTTGTAAAACTCTTTGAAAACCTTAAAGCTTTCTAGGAATACTACCTATTAATAATAATTTTATTATCATAATAATTTTGAAATACTCTTATAAAGGGAAAAATATTCTCTACATTAATATGAATGTGAACTGTTTGCTTTTTACATGTTAGGAACCCTATCATTTAAAGCAAACTGTGTGTTTGTGTAGATAAAATCATCCATGAAATTTCAGGAACGATACTGTAGTGTATCACTAAATGCCAGCTGCAAGATTATTGGAAAATTAAAGACCAAGTGGGTAAGGGTTAAGGGGATGCCATTCCCTTACGATTAAGCCTTCAAGTTTGACTCCATTTCTTTCAAGTTGCTTTTCAAAAGGTGTAAGAGAGAGTAGTGGTTTTCCTTCAACTTTCAGATATATCCCAAAGCTGCCTAAGTTGAAGATGAATCACTACATACATAAAGGGGTCTGGCATTATTATCTCAAACAATGTCTCCCCACACTGGCCTCAGCTTATTCTGTGGTTGGATATGATCACCTCATATGTTATCTCCTTGAAGGCAGTCCTTCCACACATGCCCTGATCCAGGAGTTAATAAAAGTAATCACTGGGCAATTTGAGTGTTTCTACCGTAAGATGCAAATTTATTTCACTATGGAAGAAAAGCATGGACTGGAAGCTGTCCAGCAGGGTTACATTTTATTCCCACTAGTTTTCTGAGGCACTATTATCAAATACGTAAAGCAAAGACTGAAATAAAGGAATCACATCTTTAGGCAAAAACATTACTTGAAGGAGAAATGTTTACAGAGTACAGTAGATTTCCAGATAACTAGATAGGCCAAACTTTTGTGCAAATAGCCTATTAGGAAAAGGCAATAGGTCTCTGTTTACCAGAATGACAGATTTCTCCTATAATTTGAAATTATTTATTAATAAGAATTCTTTATTCTTTATTATGGGCCAGGGCTCACAGGATCACAGATTGGAAGCTAAAGGAGTGCTTAAGCAGCATGTAATTCAGTGAGCTCTCTCACTAAGCAGGTGATGAGATATCCACATAAAGTGACAACGCTTAGATTCAGAATCCTCTGTCTTCAATGTTCTCTTTCCCAAGTAATTGGAACTTTCAGGACCAGAGCACCAAAGTAGAGACAATACCCAGAGTCCTCCTCAAAGCATGGTTCTCACTGATTACAACTATATCAGGTCTAATTCATCATGTTCTCAACTTCTAAGCCCCATATATTCATTTGAATTTGTAAATAAACCTCTCCAGTCTTAGTAAATAAACCCCATGGTTTCAAGAGTAGTTGGTAAGAGTATTCTAGAAGGTGTTAAATAACACATTTTCTCACTTGTATGTGGAGAATAATGAAGTAGAAGAATACAAAATACTCCCCCAGAAATGGAGTCAAGCTCAAATAGAAATGGGGTCCTTAAACCTGTGAGTCAATCAACAAGTCAGCCAACAAACAGTTGTGTTTTTTATTTTGTGGCAGGTACTGCTTCCATCATCAGAGTCACACCTCCTGCCTACTCTTAGCGTAACAGAAGACTGTTCAGGAATCAAAAATACATAGTTCTTATCTCTCAGATTTGGGATCAGGGTCCCATGAGTATTCAGATGTAGTCATCATCAGTGTTCTCTTTTCTCCTAAGTGCTGCTCTCCTTATCCACATCGGAGACACCCAGGAGTCCACATACTCAAAAGACTCGCCCCCTTTATCCACCTTATTTTCATTTTGGGTCCATAAGGTCAATCAGATAGGCTTATTAAATTATTCAGGATATTTCTATAGCATTCAAGGTAAAAGGACCATTACTATATACAGTCTTATATCTGAAAATTCTTCATTTTTTCCCCATTATCTTTACATTAAATAAAACTAAAAAAATGGGAATCTACTCATTTTAAATATTTCTACAGAAATTATGTGTGTGTGTGTGTGTGTGTGTATACTGTCACCAAAAAGATTCCCCAAGCACAAGTACATTGGAAAAGATGGAGCTTACAAATGGTTGTCTTTCACTATACTGACTTGTTGGAAAATATGTAAAGAAAGAATTCAATTTCCAGCTATTCATATGGTAATAAGTTTAATGCCCTTTTGATAGGATCCATAAAAATCAATTAAATTCATTTGACCATTAATTGGATATGCCTATAGTGAGTCCTCAAGGACAAGCACATAGTAAATTACCTTAGCAAAGAGAGAACTCTGCAAGAAATGAAAAGCATTTTTGGTAAGGTAACCTGAGCCTATGAATACTAAGAAAATCAACGCTCGCCATGATCCTTCACCTTGGCCTAGAGAGGACCAGTCCAGGCTTCCTTTCTTTTGTGTGACCTTCCTTGCTCTCTATCACTAGTTCCAGTCAGAATTATCTCTTTCCTTCCTGGAGTTCCATAGCTAATTATTTTATGCATAGATCTCTCAAGTATCATCAAAAATGCATTAGCATTCTATTTTTTAATATCTGTTTAAAAGAAAGAATCACTTGGCAGCTGAGAGAAGAGGAACATATTTGGAAATGAATGTTATAAAAAAACAAAAAGCCTCAATAAAACTGGAAGGAAAAAAATTGAAATATGTGTGTGAAAAAGAACATGCCTGGGCACACAGTAAGGAGATACAGCTAAAAGACAATGGGCTCCATATCCTCAGGGGTTAAAAAGAAAATTAGGAAGCCTCCCGCCCTTAGCACATTGGGTAGAGTTGATCTGATTAACTGATGAGAGGACATGGACAAAAATACGGGTTGGTTGATACTACAACCCTGGATGTGTTGTAATATCATTCACTGGAGGAATGACCATATCAACCAGTTTTCACATCCCTTTGAATAAATATGTATGTGTATATATATGGATATGGATATGCCTTGCTTATCTCTGCATAACATCCTTAAAGAAACAGCCCAGTGATAACTTTGTCTTTTCATGCTATTCATCAACTAACCTACTGCCTTACCTCTACTGTAAAAAAATCTGGTTAGATGCCTAATTCATATATATTCATGTTAACTTTTTATACTTAGACCACTTTAAGAATATTTGCATATATCCAACATGTCATCATTATATACTTAAATTAAGAGAAAAAGTATTGTAAAGCATGAGACTGCCTGATTTATTTAAGTGGTTATTAAATGCTTCCTGTATACAGGGGATGATATGAATCCAAAGGACATAGACATATGTTCCTGGCCCTTTGGAATTTTATAGTCAGTTTGGAGAAACACGGCATATGGCTATGAAACAACTTTAGTAGAGATGCATGGCAGCAAATAAGGGCGTGCTTAGAATGCATGAGAGGAACTAAGTCCATAAGTTCTGGGGCAGGGCAAAGTGAAAGAAAGATCATGATGTCAGAATATTCATACTCATTAAACTCTCGGTGGAAGATTTGGTGGGGTGGACAGTGGAATCCATCATGCATGCTGCTAAAGCACTTAACTGCATAGCAATAATGGTACTTCACATCAGAGTTACTTCCAGATGACAAATTAACATTTCCCTGCCCCTTTACAATTTTCAAATGGCATCTTAATATAAGAACAGTAATGACTTGGATCTGGCTAAGGTCAGAAACATGAAAGCAGTTCTGCAAATGCAAGTTGTCCATCCAACAAGTCAATTGATACCAAGAGCTGTATCCTCTCTGTCCATCAGTACAACAATGAGAATGGGGCTAAATTAGTTCTTTTGTGTCAGTAATGGACTTCTTAATGAATTACCATTGCCATCACAGGGAAATAAGGGATCAATGTAGCATCCAAAAGGAAATATTTCAAACAAGAGATTTGGCTTATGTCCTTGGATTATATGGATCCTAGTTTTGTGAAACTCATTTGGAAGGGAGCATTTTAAAAGGGAAAACCTTTGCCTATTTTTTTCCCCATTCATTCAAGTCAACACTTATTAACTGCCTATTATGAGCTTAGTGCAGGGCCAGATGTTTAGTTTTATACCTTCACATTTTAAAACTATTCCTATGTCAGGGCAAACTTCAGTATGGATTCAATCAGAGGCCCATGCTTGAGGACCTAGAGGGACACATGTGGCCTCGAAACTGCAGGTTCCCCATCCCTGGTTAAGCGTGTTAATCTGATATCGTCATAAGAATTACCAGGGTAAAATTTACCTAGACAGGAAGGCTTTAGAAAAATAATCTGAGGCTTGTAAAGAATTGTAAGATAAACATGAGTCAATGAAATGATGTGGTGGCCAAGAAATGCTAATGCCATCTCAAGCTATATTGAAAGGATTAATGTTCACTACTAAGGAGGTGATATTTTCTCTGTTCCTTGTCCTTGTTGGTCCATATCCAGTCATTTGTTTTACATTCTAGACATCACAGTTTTGGAATAACATTGGTAAGCAAGAAAGCATATCTGTATCACTGAAGGTCTTCAGGTTGATGTGATATAGAGATCACATAAAATCACAAGGGATGTTTAACCTGGAGAAGAAAACTTATTTAGTCAATAAACTTTTATTAAGCATTATATGCCAGGCACTGAGCTAAGCAACTGAGATACAAAGAGAAGCAAAAGACAGTTTCTACCTTTAAGGAGCTCATAATGTAAGGGGGGATGGGGACAAGCAAAGTAATGTGCAAAATGGAGCTATATAAATGATAGATATAAAACAATTAAGAAAAGGAAGGTGCTAAAATTAAGAAGTTGGGAAGGGTTGGGAAGGGGCGGCTAAGTGGCACAGTGAATAGAACACTAGCCCTGTAGTCAGAAGGACCAGAGTTCAAATCTGGCCTCAGACACTAGCTGTGTGACCTTGGGCAAGTCCCTTAACCCCAATATCCCTGCCTTCCCCCTCCAAATAGCAAAAATATAAAAATAAAAAAAGAAGGGTTGGCTAAGGCTTCCTGTAGAGAATAGGATTTTAGTTAGGACTTAAAAAAAAAAGAGAGAGAGAGAGAAGTCAGTAGGTAGAAGTAGAATAGGTAGAGAGGACCAGAGGAAAAAAGCCCAGAGCTGAGGGATGGAGCGTCTTGTTTGTGAAACACACAGGAGGCCTGGGTTACTGGATCAAGTAATACATGACTGTAAACAATGTGTGAAAAGATAGAAAAGGGAGCAGTACTAGACAATGCTAGCACTAACTTCACAAGCCTTGTAAATCTTGAATTGCTCTGTAAATGATAAATACTATTATCGTTATTTTTTATAGCGTGTTCACAAGGAAACAGTGTTTATAAAAAATAAATTTCTGAAAAAAATTCTAAGTTAGGAATGAAAAGATGTGAGTTTCTTTTCCCAGATTTGCCACCAACAAGCTAAGTGACCTTGAAAAAACCAGTCATGGTTTTTGTACCTCATTACAACATGAGGACGTTAAATGAAACAATCTTTAAGATCTCTTTCGTGAAACTAATTTGGTTCTGAATGTGACTCTTTTGTACAGCTTCATGGGTGTACTTTTATCCTGAATATTTTTCATATAAACATGTACTTATTATCATACATATGTTGGGTAGGATTAGATCTTATCAAATAGTAATATAGACAGAGACTGGACAAGACCCTTGTCTAGCTGACAACTATTCAGTAAGAAATGATAGGGCTGTTCTAACTTGTCATTCAACTGATTCCTGTTGACTTTGGAAATAATTTTAAAAATAAATAAAATTTGTCACCACTAATCCAATAGGCAATAAACTGGCTAGACAAGGTTGTTTGTCATACAATCAAAAGTCAAGATGATTCCTGACAATCTTAGTTTTGCAGAGCTGCTGACGCCTCATGGAAAAGTCTAAAGGAAATAATTCCATTGAAAAGCCATTTATGTTCCCATAATCATATTTCTTTATCATATTCCTTCCATAATATTATGTTAGTGCAGAAGTTTATAGGAAAAGGAGGGTTCCAATCTCCAGGATGGCTGTTTACATCTTCTCTCCCTAGCCTTACCTCCCCTCCCAAAACCTTCATGTTTCATTTATTTTATATCAACATTTCCAATAAATTTTCATAGCTTAAATCATAGTGGTATCAATTGGATTATACTCCAATGGCCTACTGAATGTTTTTTGGTGAGGCACAGTTGTTGACAATTGGTGTGAGTGGGTACTCTGATTATTGCAAAAAAAAATTATTTGGCAAGGTAAAGGGCTTAGGGTGGTTTATTCAGACAAGAGGCTAAAATATCTGAAATTTTCATTAAGCTTTAAAGTTTTCCTTAATTATCTCCTGTGTACCAGGTGAGGTACTATAAATATTACCATCCCTATTTCAAAGAGAAGAATTTTGAAAAAAGATGTTTCTGAAGCCCACACTAGCACTGCCCACTACACAGACACAGACACACACACACACACACAGACACACACACACACACACACACACATCTCACAAACTTTTCTGACATTAGCCTTAGCATCACAGAACTACCTGGATTTAGAGTTGAAGGAACTTTAGAGGTCATCCAATCCAACCCCTTTGTTTCACAGATGAAGAAACTGAGGCCCAAAGTGTTTAAGTGAGTTGTCCAAGGTCACATAGATAAGTAAGTAATGAATCCCATGCTTTGGCAGGATGCCACACTAAGCTGAGCCAGTAAACAAATGGCTAAAATTGGAGGTGGTAGAAATGTGCACTATTCCTTTCATTCAATCCAACAAATATTTATTAATCATCTGTTACTGCAGAGACTCCAGGAAATTGTGAATCCCTTTTAATGATTTTAAATTTTTCGAACAAAGGCTAGTCTTCTTAATATCAATATTCTAATGGTGATTTATTGACTGTGAGTCATGGCAAATTACAACCTTTGAATAATTCTAAATTAGTATCAAAGTGCAATGAAGAGGTACATTGCGGGTGCCAACAAGCTGCAATATAGAACAGAAAAAAGATATTAAATGAAAAAGGTCATCAGAAAAAGTTTGATTTTAAAAAAATCTCTGGTTATGGTTGGGAAGAGCCAAAGATGACCACAAGGGAGGCTCTTAATATTTGTTGATTTTTTTAAATTGCTAACCAGTAATACCCTATATTTTCCACTGAATCCTTATAGTGCCAGGAGAAAATAAAGAAACCTTCTCACCTAACTCGTAGAAGGACATGAACACTATTCTCACTGTAGTAGACATAGATAAGCTCTGAGCTGGATGTAAGAGTTAACATTCATACTAACTATTGAGGTCACAGATCCCTGGTAGAATGAGGGGTGGAAGGTATATTATATATCCACAGACAAGCAAATGCACCATAATTTGAGGAGTGCTAACAACTGAAGCTGGCATAGTAGATAGATTACCAGACTATGAACTCCTCTTCCTGAGTTAAAATCTGTCTTCAGACGCTTATTATCTATATAACCTTGGGCAAGTCACTTAACCCTATTTGCCTCAGTTTCTCATCTGTAAAATGAGCTGGGGAAGGAAATGGCAAATCACTCCAGTATCTTTGCCAAAAAAAAAACCCCAAATGGGGTCATGGTGAGTAGGACACAACTGAACAGCAAGAAAAATAATTGGTGGTATTAAGGAAAGGGTCCACAAGTCAAGTAATACCTGAGATGAGTCCTGAAGAAAGAGAAGTATTCTGAGAAGTAGTGATAAGAAGGTATGCATTCTAGATGTGTTGGGGAACAGCTTGTACAATGTATGTAGACAGGAGGTAGAATGTTGAATTTTTGTGGACAGCTAGTAAGGCTAATTCAATTGGACCCTCAAGAATATAAAAGAGGAAGAATTCAGGATCAGACAAGAACAGTATTTTAGATAAGTGGCTAACACTGACGTAGAAAAATATTATCTCATTTTATCCTCACCATGAAGTGGGTACTATTAATATCCCAATTTTGCAATTGGGAAAAATGAGAGTGAGAGTCATTAAATAACTTATCCAGGGTCACACAGCTAATAAATGACTAAAGCAAGACTTGAACTCAGTTCTTCCTAACTTCCAGGTCAGCATTTTATCCACTGTGCCACTCAACTGTGGGTAAGCTAAGGAGTTTGTATTCTGTCCTAGAGGTAGGAGGGAACTTTCTAGAAGGGTAGTACCTGGGCAGGTGTGTCTTTTTTTTCTTTTTCTTTTTTTTGTAGGGCAATTGGGGTTAAAGTCACATGACTAGTAAGTGTGTCAAGTATCTGAGGCTGGATTTGAACTCAGGTCCTCCTGACCCCAGGGCTGGTGCTCTATTCACTGTGCCACCTAGCCGCCCCCAGATGTATGTCTTATTTTCACAAATGTGGAGAGGATAGATTGAAAAGAGATTAATCAGGAGGTTTTTAATATAATTTAGACAAAAGCCAATAAAAGTTTAGACAAACCATGGTACGGAGAAGGGGGCAGAGGAGATATCTTTCTTATGGAGGTGAAACTGACAAGACTGTGCAACTGATTAAAAGGGAGGACTGTAGGGAAAGAGAAGAGCCCAGGATTTCTCTGAGATGAAAAACTCGAGTGACTGGAAAGATAGGCCATCTTTCCCAAAGCAGAAGACAGGAAGTTTTCCCTTCTTTTTGACTGGTGGAGACTATCATTTTTATACCCCTTAGGTTTCTGTAAGTTGAATTCTTCACAGGCATTTCCTGTTATTCTAAGTGGTGTTGGGTATTTAAAAAATGTCAGATTGGCTCAATCAATAGTTATCTGTCAAGGCGCTGTCCTAAAAGCAAGGGATAAAATGAAAAGAAAAAAAATACATAAAACCCTGTTCTCAAGGAGAATTCAAAGTGAGTATTTCCCATTTTTTGCAAATTAAATTTCATAAATTATTCTTTGAATAATTTATGTTATATTATTCTGCCTTGAAGCAAGAATTAATTCTCTAAATAAGACTTCTAAAAGTAAACCTTGCCCTAGGGGCAGACAAAGAAAGGGTTAACTTTTTAGTCCTGAAAGAAGTGGGGAGAAATACAATTTTTAGTAAGACTATTGGTCTTTGGAGTCTGTGTTCACCACCTAACAATGTTCACTAAAGTGTCCTACATGTTATCTCATGCTCTGGAGTTTTGCCTGTTGCCCGTTTCTATTCAAAACTTATCAATCTGTTGTCCTATATGGAACCACCTTCTCTTCTGTATGAAATGGAGTGATAGAGAATGATTAGTCAGATAAACATTGATTGGGAGAGGAAAGAGGAAAAGGATGGGAAAAGTATTTATATGTGGCTCCTAGGTGCCAGGCACTGTGCTAATTTGCTTTATAAATATTATCTCATTTGAGTATGATGATGTAATACATTCAAATTTGCCAACTACTTATTATTTTCTTACCTTTCTCAATTAAAGTATATACCTAGATAATTTTAAGGAAGATTTTTTTTTAAGTTTACTGAGTTTTTGTTGTTTAATTTTTAATTTCTGTTTGGTTTGCTTTGGTTTGGTTTGATGGGAGGGGGATCTAGACCTCTGATTTCAGCTGTATAGGAAACAACTCTAGAAACTTCCTCCATTGAGGAAGGTCTAGAAATCATCACCTAGGCTTAAATTATTAAGAGGCTTAATTGCCCAGGGCACTGAAAAGTCAAGAATTTGCTATATAGCTAGCAAGGGGTAGACTTAAACATGGCCCTTCCTGACTCAATTCAGTAAAACACACTGTCTTACATTGTGTGGGAGTCAGGTGGGGTGAAAGGGTGACTCCAATTCCAACTAACGTCTCAATTTCTATGAGAACGCTTTCCCAATCCCCCTTAATTCTTTCTCTTGATTCTTTCCAATTTATCCTGTATATAGCTTGTTTGTTCAAGGTTGTTTTCATATTGTCTTCCCTTGTTAGGCCATGTGGTCTCGGAGAGCCTTTCTTTGCATCCTCAACACTTAGTTCAGTATCTAGCACATAGTAGGCACTTAATATTTGTTTATTAGCTAACTATGCCACTTTAAAGACAAGGCTACTCTAATTATTACCTAGCCATAAAAATCATCCAATGCTATAATAAATAAGTACCATCCCCACTTCCTTGAGCTTTTAAGCACATGCATTGCTGCTGGTGCCCGCCCACCACCCCATGTCCTAGAACTGACTCTCTTCTAGGAATGAAGTTGAATGAACCATAATTTGAAATCAATGTGGCATGAATCATACCCCTTAAAATGTCTGAGAAGCATTTTTATAATCACATCTGCTGTTCCTGATTCCTATTATAGCTCTCATACAGGCTTTTACTCATAACAGCTGCAACCCAAGTCTTTTCAATTGGTAAGAAAAAAACACCATCATTATCATATACAATTGACTAACTACTTAGTGTAGAGAATTAAACATTTTCTTTCCTCATAAAACAATTGTAGTTTATGACTAGTCATATAATATGTAGACTGTAAAATGATTTGCAATGTACAGTAGCTATAGGAATACAAAACACCATTTAGAAGATTTTTCCCAGTTCTGACTTTAGAGAAAGAAAATTTTCCATAGTCATATGTAATACTAATAGGCCCTAAAAGAGAAGTAAGCTGGAAGAGTGTGTTAGACTAAGTTGAAGCAGGAAGAAAGCAAAATGAAGAGGAATGGAGATAGGAAGTGTGATTATTCTAATAGTGATTTTCTTCAGACATTTATCACATGTTGCCTTTTATGGGGAGTTGAAGGTTTCAGTTATAAATATTTGTGCTTCCATTTGGGAGAGACATTTATGTGTATAGTGGAAAAAACCCTGGATTTGTCCCAGAAGACCAAGAATTCAAATCCCGATTCTGCCCTTTACTAAGCAGAATGACCTCTAGTGAGTCTCAGTGTCCTGACCTTAGGAACAACAATACGGTCCCTATCTCAAAATTGTTATGAGAATCAGGTGAAGGTAGAAGGCATCACAAAGTATGACAATAGAGGCATATTATTTGTCCTGTTAAACTATGAATAGATGGAGTACATTGGACTTGAAGTAGAAAGAGTACTAGAAATTGGTGTCAGAGTTCCTGGGTTCAAATCCAATGACTGCCTCTACCTAACTAGGAAAAGTTGCTTAATCTCTGGGTTTGAGTATCCTAAAATTTAAAATAAGGATATTGTACAGATGAGCTCAAAGATCCCCCTCATCTTTAAATCTTAGGATTCTAGGATTATAGATTTTAGAGCTGGAAATCCTCCTTAGGTGATATTCAATTCTGCTAAATGTCTTTATTTGACAAATAAGACATAGAAGGACAGAAAGCTTAAGTAATTTGCTCAGGAGTCTTATAATTGGCAAGAAGATAGGATGTAAACCAAGGTGTTTCTGACTCCAGGTCAAGTGCCGTTTCCATTACATACAATGCCACAACTGAAGTAGATGTATGGTCTAAGGTCTGTTGTTCAAACTCAAATTCTCAGTTTCAACCTCTATTAAGAAAAGATGACAACAATCCTCAAGTGAGATAACATAGACAAAGCATTTTACAATCCTAAAAACCCCATTATCAATGTATATTATTCTTACATCTTTTGACCTGTCACGTTTTAGAGTTGTTAAAAAGTAGAGAAATTCAGGGAGAAATGCAGGTCCTAATGAATTATTATTTGAAACAAGCTAATCTGGGTTTAAGACAACATTTTTATGTGAATAGGCCAAATGTAAATTGCCAAACCAAAGATATTTGCATAATTGTGAAGGAAACCGATAGTGTAATTTTTAAGGAGGAGTAGAACAAAAAAATAAATTAGAGAGTGAGGTCTGTTTTGTCTCCTACTGTTTTGTTTAAAAAAAAATCACAACTTAATGACGACAAATTTAGGGTTATAAATTTAGAGCTGAGAATCCCTACATTTTCATTTTCCAAGTAAAGAAAATGAGTCTGTGAGAGAATGATTTGCCCCAATCTAACGGATTTGGACAGTACTGCTAGAATTTGAACCTGGCTTTTCTCATACTAGATTAAATGTCCCAAAGGAACCCTGTGCCCCATAATGTCTCATATATGTTGGTCATCCATCCACTATATCAATTGTTGATGTTAGTTGGCCATTTCAGTTGTGTCTGACTTCCTGACATCACTTGGGGTTTTCTTGGCAAAGGTACTGGAGTGCTTTGTAATTTCCTTGCCCAGTTCATTATACAAATGAGGAACTGAGGCAAAGCTGGTTAAGTGACTTGCTCAGGGTCACAGAACTAGTAAGTATCTGAAGCCAGAATTGAATTCACAAAGATGCGTTTTCTTGACTCCAAGCCTGCATCCATCCACTGTGCCACCTCGCTGGCCCAACTATATCAAAATCCTCCCTAAATGAGAATAGGAGTGAGGATCATAGGATTATAAATTTATAGTTAGAAGAGAAAATAAACTTCATCATTTCAAACACTGGGTAGAGGCACAATCCGAGATTCAGATTAGGTGACTTGCCTGTAGTTACAGCAGAAGATAAGGTCATGAGCAGAATTCGTGCCCAGGGTTTTCTGATCCCATGGTCTGTACTCTATCCATTAAGCCAGTAGGGAAAATTATGAAGGTGCCAAAGTGAAAGAATTCATTAAAGTGGATGAGCCCAAAGGCTTTGACCAGTTTTCTATTTAGATATGTGCAAGGCATTAGCATCCCCCTAATTAGGAAGTTGTGGTGATTAGGATATAGTCGGGGACATTATCCTTCCTTCTGTACATAAAGTAACAAACAAATTCTTTGTATGGACAAAAAGCAGAGAGGTAAAATTGCAAAGCTATGAGAACGTGCTGCTTTCAAAAACATTATAAATACGAAATATAGATCATTAATCTCCTAAATAAATCACCTTGTAAAAATTATTTTAACAGATCCCCTAAGGACTTCTACTGCTTAACATATTGCTAGATTCGTTTGAGTTATACATGTACTTAAACTCAAATAAACATTTTTAATGTCCCTGCTGTGTTCAAAGCCTGGTGCTATGAGCCAGGGAAGAATCATAGCTTGGAACTGAAGCTACCCTCGTCCTTGTGAAGCTGATAATTCTAAGATAGTCCCTCAGTTGCTTATCTCCAATTCATCCTGCCTGTTGTGGTTGTTTGCCTGTTGTCTCCCCCATTTGATTCTGTCTTGAGAGCAGGGGCTGGCTTTTTCACCTCTCTTTGTATGCCTAGTGCTTAGCATGGTATCTGGCACATAGTAGGCACCTAGTGTTTATTGACTTGCTGAAGAAATGACTGAGGGTACAGAAGTGAAAGTAATAGAACTTTTCAGTTTGTTTTGTGTTGTTTTCAATGACTTGCTGTTGTTTAACCAGAACTTTGATTTGATACATGTAGGGAACTCCCAGTGAACAAGTTCCTCTCTAGCCCATATTGACACTGGTTCTGTGATTTATCATCTTACATAGGTGCCTGGGGGAACAGAAAGATTAAGTGACTAGCTCATGAAGGCCCTGACAGTCAGCAGTAGAGGAAAACTGTGAATCTAGGTTTTCATGTCTCTGTGGTGAGCTACTCCCTTTCACTCTATAGTGCTTTAAAAGATTTAGATGTCTTAAAATATTTAGAAAGTGAAAAAGTCCATAATTCATATTTTCAGACTAATTCCAACAAGCCTTTCTCATAGTAAAACTGTAAGCTTTACTCTATATATATCATTATAAATCAACATCTTTTAGACAGAATATTTGTGTTCATATAGAAATCAATGAAACAGAAAATATTTTATGAGAATGGGATAGAACATTAAGCACCGAAGATCAGTACAAAGCTTTATTCAGTGAGATAAGTCAACATAACTACGTCTTCACTGGACCAGGACTAAATCACAGCCAGGGGTCATCTGAATGGCCACAAGTGACAGAACCATTTTGTTTGTTCCTTCCTTTCCCTTCCTCCTTCCCATAACTGGATTGCATCCAGTACAGTCCACTGAACACACCCATTGGACCAGAAGTCAGAATATTCTCATTAGCTAGCTCTATGACCCCATCGGTCTTAAGGTTTCTTCATCAGTAAAATAGGTGTAATATCACCTGCCATTATTATAAGTATCAAATAATGTAGATGACATTAGATTGAAAAATAGTATAAGCACCAAATAAATACAGTTATCCATTAAACTTCATGACGTTCCCCTCAGGTTTCAATATGTCATTGGTCAGCTTAAGAAATTAAATGAGAATTTGGGGGGAGTTTTGCAGAAGCCACAGATGACACACAAAGATTAGCAGATGACATATAAAAAAGCTTGGAAACTCAGAAATGCATACAATTTATGCTTAATTTTATTTAATGCCAACATTTTATCTTTTAATAGCATAATAATCAGACTTCTTCTCTAATGAGACGAGAAGGCCAAGAAATTTTACAGAGATTTTCCAGGTTGTGGGGTCGCCACTCTCCTAACCCCAACAATGAGGAAGGGATAACCATATATTGTTCTGATCGTTGCGGAAATTTAACACTTTAAACATTTTTATTTTCCCAAGAACGTCTGCAAAATGGAATTTTGAGATATTTTTTTAAAAATCATATTTAGACTATGCATGATGTTGAAAGCTGCCAGTGATTTTCCTAAAGCACAGATTTCACCATATCACTCTTCTACTCTAGGAGTCTGCAAAGCGTTGTCCAAGTATCCATGAGGGTCCATGAGACTATTTTACAGGATCTGCAAGGTTAAAACTATTTTCATCATAATACAAATATGTTTTCATTTCTAATAGAGTAAATATCAATAGATAATGATAAAGAAAAGTTGTTAGAAACAAAATAATTTTCAAGAGGATAAATTTTGAGATGTCTATCTTCTCAATAAACTCTCTCTACTGGCAAAAATACGCTCCTGTGACATTTAGAACCCTTCAGAAGCTATCTTTACCCCATCTTTCCAGCTGTATTATACATTTCTTCCTTTAACGCATGCTGGAAACCAGTCAAACTGGACTTTGTACTTTGCTTGTGCACTGCTCATTCATCCCTCACTGTTTCACTCTTCTCATCATCTCTATTTCTTGGTTTCTAGTTAGCTTCAAGGCTTAGCTCAATCACTACCTTCTACATGAAGTTTACCCTCAGTTCTTCAGCAGCAGTATTTCATTTTCAAACCTTCTATTTCGTATACATCAATATATTTGCATATGCTGTGTCCCCTGAGAGAAGGTATGCCCCTTAAAGGCAGGAAGTGTTTCACAATTTTTTTTTCCTTTCATCCTCAACGCCTGGAACTCTTTAGAGCACATAGTAGGCAGTTAACAAATGATTACTGAGGCACTTAGTGACTGATGGATTGAGAGCTCACCAGGTTTTGAATTCTGTCTCTAATACAGAGATGATCACCAGCAAGTCACCAAACTCCTCTGTGAGCAGCAGTTTTCTTTTCTGTGAGCTGGGAACAAAGGTATTCTCACTACTTCAAAGAGTCATTGTGAAGAAATCAAATTAAATATTAAAAATCTGTGTAAATATGTCTTATCACCATCATCATTTTTTTTCTTTTAACCAGCTGGGGGTGAGGGGAGTGATAAAACAAAACTCAGGAAAAAAAAAAA
>CM053583.1:390334165-390427139 GCA_028627135.1 Pseudochirops cupreus
GAGAAAATCTGAAACTCAAGTGATTGTGGAACTGAATCTTGTAAATTAAAAGTAAATGAGTAAATTAAAAAAAAAGAAAAAAAAATAAATGGTTGTTGACTTAATTTGACCATTGATTCAATTCAATAATTCAGTTCAGTAAACATTTATTAAGCACCAGATATACCAGACATCAGTAATGGCATAATTGAAAACATATAGAAGTAGCAATATTACTCATATTATTAAAGACAAAAAAAGAGGAACAATTCCACATTCCACAAAGAATTACTTTTTTTCCTTGTGTTTCTCAATCTTGACACTTCTCAAAAGTGACTGCAAACCACAATTGAATATTAATGTATTGTATATAACATATTGATTTAGCTTTGGTTCTCTATTTAATCCAACCTGAGTTTTATTATCTCTGAATTCAAAATTCTCTCTAAATGTGTTTTCAGGCAAGATCCTCTTCATGCAACTGCAAAATCCTGATTTTTGGCACCTTGCTATCTGAATTATGAATTCAACCTGGCACCAATCCAAAGAACAGGCAAAAGTATGATAAAGGAAGTAGAGTGACTGACTGGTGAGGAAATGCAAGAGTTCTCAATATGCCTAGCCTGAGTAAACAACAATAAAGGAGCTAGATAACAGCCCATAAATATTTAAAATGTGTAAACATCACATATGAAAAAGAATTATTAATTGTGAAGCAGAGGCATAGAACTTGAAATATTATACAGAAATCATAGGTAGAGAAATGAGCTAAAGAATTATCATTATGAAATATGTATAGTAGGAAATATTAATATGAAGTATACTAGCATCTGATGGAAACTTCTAACAAATTGTGAATGTCCCATCACTAGAGATATTGAAAGCTTAGACTTAATTTTTGATCAGAAATGATAGTAGTCTTCCTGTATACATTAGTTTTAAAGGTTTGCATCTGTTATTTCTTAAGGTAAGAGTTTAATTTTATATAATATTCTTTCATTAACGTCTGTTATTTCTCTAAAAAGTTTAGAAATTAAATATCATCAAGAAGAGGATGCCTTCTCTGACATTAGGCATCAATCCTCTGTGCCTGATAAGATTTCATTGAAAAATATTCAATATCTTGACCAAGCTTTACCAGTTAGCCAAGGTACATTGATCTGAGGAATCCAGCTGTGTTCTTCTGGAACGCCAAAGTAGTTTGGACTGATTTAAATGCAAGTAGTATACTTAGTTTGCCATATAGACCATGCATCACCTAGATTTACAGTATATGTAGGCTTCTCTCTTTTATTGGAAGCATACTATAATCAATAAATGGAACTGTACACCACGATGTAACCCATCAATCCATCAATGTACCTATCCCTGGAAGATATTCAGTAGGTGAAATGGAGTTGTTCAATGTGATTTCCAATCACTGTCACAAATGTATTTATTTATTTTTAATCTTTCTGGATTGTTTTCTTCTTAGAAGTATGGTTAATGTCTTAGCTAAAATAATGAGATAAAAGTATATCTATTTATCTAGCTGATCTATCTACCCAGGTATACATATACATATATGAATACATAAATGTAAACACACTGATGTTTGATACATTTGCACAAAGTATGATAAGCAATTAGCATGTAATATACAGAAATATGCACTAAAAAGTTAAAGTTAGTTTTGCAAAACATGAAAAGGCATTCTTATATTTAACTGTAATCAAAGACTTTGGGATTATTCATCATGCTTCAAAATAAATAAATAAGGATTTTCATTGTAGCAGCATATATTACGGTGCCATTGTTTATGCTCAAGTGTAGCCACACATCAGACAAGTTAAATTCCAAGTGTTGGAGTTAAATTTAAGGGTATGTACACTGTGATTTGTGAATATTTAACAATATAGGATTCCTACTGCTTGAGAGTTTCACAGATATGTTTCCATGTACTTCAATGAAAATTGCCATTTTTAGAATGACAAAGTAATTTTATTCATCCTCATTTGCACTGAATGCAGAGTTTAAAAAAAAAATCTAAGATGTGATATTAGGCAAACCAAGGACATGACTCATTTTCTGTATCAGACTTTTTGTATTACCGCATTCCACCATTCAAATAGATGGAAATATCCCATTATCTAATGAAGCCCCTCTTTGTTTCACCAAGAGGAGGATTCCCTTTTGGCCAGGCCCCTACACCTCCAGGTCCCAATTCTTTCCTAATTTCTTAGAATGCAATTCAAATCAGTTTAACTGATCTAGAGGCAAAGTCCATTATAAAAGTACAATCAACAAATGAACAGAGTTCAGAGAAGAACATGGGACTTCCCTAGATTTAGCAAGGCCAGTTAGGCAGGAAAAAAAAAAGACTAGATGGGGAAAGAAGTGAAGGAGGGATAAATTCACCAGTCCTTAGTTGTGGCAGGGTAGATACGGGTACTCTTTGGTGCACAACAACTTTACAGTCAGATGATTCCTTAAATGGATCAGCAACCCAGAAAAGCCTCCAAATGCTAAGGATTTGGTTCACTTTGTGGTGCCAGTTCCCTTTACTTTCAGTCTCACACTGCTAGTACACATCCTCTCTGAAACTCTAAAATTCTCAGGTTTCTCCTTATTACCTCTCTTCTGTCTGGGCAGCAAAAACTACATTTCCTAACATCCCTTATTATCAGTATTATTAATGTACACTCCTCCCTCCATCCCTCCCTCCAAACAAACAAAAACAAAAATAATTTTAAGTAAATCTTTTTGCTTTGTAATACTAGAGTCCATCATTTTTTGTTTAAAAGATGAAGATATTTTATAATTTTCCTGCACAAATTGTGCCCTCATATTGTAGTATGGATACAGCTTCTTGACATCTGCTTTATTTCATGTTCTTATAGCCGTCAAGTTGTTCCCATCTTCAACATATTGCAACAATAATTAAGCTTATTCAAAAATATATTGTGTATTTAATTAAGGAAACTGCTCTTACCAGTAAATTTAGCTTCTGTTATTTTCAGTGTGAAATTTCACTGCAGGCTTAAGCCCGGATCATTGTTCACAGTTTGCAGCACCTGGAGAGAGATTAAAAAGTTGTAAATTTGGAAATAAATGTAATCTTAGGAGAGACTCCTCAAACATTACCAGTTTTTTTTTTGCTTTATTCCTTGAATAGAAATCACTTTCACATCCCTTTCCTTTCTTTCCAAAGAAATAGGGTTACAGACCTTTTACAGTAATACTATGTCCATTTGCATGTGAACAAAATGATCCCTAACAATAGTGTGTCAATTTGCCTTTGCAGAAGAGACCCTGTCCTGGATTTTCATGTCAAAAGAAACTGCTTTGTGAACTTTGGTATAGATAGCTAAATAAATAAAAAATCAAATAAATAAATGAACAAATGCATAACTACAACTAGGAATCAATTCAGTTTCTCATTGAAAGTTTCTGAATATATTTTTGTTGTCTTTAAATTTTGTTAGTCTAAATAATAGAAGGTAATTTGTAAATATTTCTTTCAGGCATTAGAGATCCTTTTAAGCTTGCTCTTAAAAAGTACTTTTTCATTCACTTTCATTCACAATCTCATTAGAGATCCAGAACTTATACCTTGAGTTACCTCCCTCCACCCTTCTTCTGTCCTGTAACTACACTGGTCAATGCCTCTCTAATGTAAATCTTCCAAACAAACATCAATCCAGAATCACTTTACGAGACTGGAAGGAGATGGGCAGTATACTGGATAGAATGCTGGCACTGAGGTCAGGAAACTCTGAATTTAAATCCAGCCTCTGATTGTGGTAAATCACTGAAAGTGCCTGCCTCAGTTTCCTCCATGATAAAATGGTGACAAAAATAGCACCAACACAAGAAGATTGTTGTGAGGATTAAATAAGATAATTTTTGCTAAGTGCTTAGCATTTAGTGCCTGATAGAGTAGTTCTGGCATATAGTTTCCTTCTGTTCTAAAACAGTTCTTAATCTTTTTGTGTGTATTTCATGGATCCATTTGCATGTGTGTTTCATGGATCATTTTGGCAATATGGTGAAGCTTATGGACCCCTTTCTCAGAATAATATTTTAGATATATAAAATGAAATGCACATGATTAAATGGAAATGAATTTTATTAAAAATGCTTACAATTAAAAAAAACATAGATCTAAGGTCACCAATCCTTGATTTAAACAATTATTTTATTTTATTTTATTTTATTTTTATTTTTGGCCTAGAAATTATGACTTCATTATTGTGGGAAAATAACTAGTGTGTAGTCTCTGATTCAGGATAGCTAAGTAACTCATTTGTTGCATTTGGCCTGGGCTAGCTATCTGGGACAAGAAAAGGTTAAGTGACTTAACCATGGTCAAACTGCCAGTGTGTCAAAGACTCTATGTGAAACCATCTCTTCCTGATGCTGAGTCTAGCCCTTTGTTTACCAACACCAAGTTAACTCTCTTACTACTATAACCATGGTAATTTTGTCTTCGATGGGCAAGATCGTTTTCTAAAATTTGATCGCTACCAACTTAAAAAAAAAGTCTGCATAGAAATCCATTTTCTTATTTTCATCCTTTCCAAAGGTAAAGTTGAAAACATTTGCTTATGTCTTAAGGGCCAAAGGAATCCCAAAACTACAAAGTGGTTCAAAGGCTTTAAGCTACTGGTCATCTTTAGTCACTCCCTTATATCCAAATAATAATCAAGCCCTGTATCATTCTGTTTTCAGAGAGATTGCCAATTAAGGATCTTTGGGGAAGCTACAATATCTCCTCCAGCCCCAAAGAAACAGAGTGACTAATATATGCAAGCAACCTAGTTTCTTGCTGTTTACTCCTTGACAATCTCTCAGTTTGGCTTCGGTTCAAAAACTGTTGCCAAGAAGTATAAACAGATCCCACTGCCTCCCGAGGGAACCTCACACGAATATACTGAAAAGCAGAATTTCACCCCAGGAAGAATGTGAATAGTCCCCATGGCTTTCCAATTGACCAACTGACACTAAACAAAGTCTCTTCTGCTTCTTTTCTCTGGAGGCTTCATTTCAATCCCATTAGAGCTTACTACTGACAATATGGTTATTTCTATTCTGTTTGTGGATCACCCACACAACATACCAAACAGAATTTACTAGGCCCTTTACCCACTAACTTCACAGTATACATATCTTGTATGGTTTATTTCATCTACTGACTGCATCAAGTCTGAAGATACTCATTCAAGGACAGGTCCTTTCCAAATCTGAATATATGATCCTATGCTTACTTACTGCCTACTTACTTACTTCCCTGTGCTTACTTACTTACCTATACTTACCTATGCTTACTCCCTGCTTACTACCCTTCTCCTCAATAGCTTCCCCAACTGCCTGGCCATCCATACAAAAGGTTTTAACTTTTTCTTATCCAGAACTTATACCTTGAGTTACCTCCTTCCACCCTTCTTCTCTCCTATAACTACACTGGTCAGTGCCTCTCTCATGTAAATCTTCCAAACAAACATCAATCCAGAATCACTTTACTACCTAATCTCTGGTTGTTTCCTTCTCAACTTCCTTATGACTCCCTCTACTTTTGGAAGAACGAACCGTTCAACTGTTCCATTATTCTTGAATGGGATATATCAATCTACTGTCCTATGAATTTGCTCACTATCGCTATAACTATTTAGACCAAATGTCCATCTTGCCTATGATTCCACCGCCTGCATTGTCTTTCCCCATATGAATGGAAGCTCTTTGAGGGAAAACATTGTCGTTGGTTTTGTCCCTATATCACCAGAGCTTAGCACAGAACTTGTCATGAAGCTTGCTCATAAAAAGTACTTTTTCATTCACTGTTCATTCATTTACCCTGAGTTAAATCCTAATCTGTGACTTATCTCTGTAACCTCAGAGAAATAATTAAACTCTCTGGGGGTCAGTCATAGTACTTGAAAATGAAGGCACTGGGGTGTATGATTTCAAAAGTCCATCCAGTGCTCCAAGTTTGACATTCTAAGTTAACTCTTCCATTCACCAAACAGCTATTAATTATCTAATGTATAAAAAAGCAATGCAAAGACAAAGATAATAGAAAAAAATATTGTTTCCTCTCAAGGAGTTTATGTTCTGGGGAATAAATACATGCAAATAAGTAACTACTCAGTTCTTTGAGGAAGGAGAAAGCACTAATGGCTAATGGGGTCATGGAAAGATTTTACTAGATGATGGCATCTGAACTCAGTTGGTAAAGAAACTAAATATTTTAAGACATGAACATAATGACAAACTATATGATTAGCATGGGAGACAACCTGGATGAAGGTCAAAAGATGATCATTGGAATGCTGGATTGGAAGATGCCAAGTAGGTCATTTTGGCTGGAAAAAAAGAACATGGAAGGTGATAATAAGAAATAAGGATGGAAAGGTAGGTTGGGAATGGATAAAGAGAACTTTAAATGTTAGATTGAATAATTTATACATTTTCCTAAAAGTTAGAGGGAATTGATGAAGATTCTTAAGTCAGAAAGTAACATGGTCATGCCTGTACCTTAGGAAGGTTATTTTGATAGCTTGGTGGAGGAATGAGGAGACAGGGGAAAGATTTGAATCAGATAGGTCAGTTAGGAGATGAGAAAGGAGGAAGACCTGGATTTGGGTAATGCTTAGATTAATATAATGAAAGTGTTACTGAAGAGGCAGAAGACTAGAGAAGATTTGGAAACATCCAGTATGGGGAAAGAAGAAGAGGAAAGACTCAGGGATGGTAGATTATGGAAATAGGTGACTAGGTGAATGATGGTGACCTCAGGAGTGATGCATTAGTTTTGAAGTTGGGAAGAGGGTATTTAGGGAGGAAGAAAATGGATTCCATTTTGCACATTCATTTTGATATGCTCAGGGGATATCTAGGTGGAGATGTTTAGTATTTGATAATGGGGACCTGTAGGTAAAGACTTTGTAGCCAAAGGCACAACTCTAAGCTTTACTATGACAAAAGATAAGGATAGGGACAGGAATTGGACCTATGTCTTCATTGTAATGTAAAATTTCCATGTTATTTAATCATTTACTTATGATTAAATGAATGGAAACCCCCAAAGGGTTTTCTTTCTCCCTCAGATTTTCCCAACAGTGACTCTCCATTTGCAAAAAATAAAATAAAATAAATAAATGGCCTCCATCATGATTTAAGCCATATCCTCTCCCTACACAGTTCATTGCATTCAAGCTACACCTTATTAATTAAGCCACAATTCTTTTCAATTCTATACATTCCTGATGTCAAAAGACGTAGAAATCAAAAAGCAGCTCTCTAGTCAGCAAATAATAATTAGTTTCTGTGTGATTCTCACACCTTCATGATGAGTGTTCCATGATGATTAGAGAGGTAGCATTGTACAAAAGGGAGGTAGCATAATGTAACACAAACAGCAATGGGCTTAACATTAGAGGATCTGGGTTCAGATCTTTTTTTTATCACTTACTACCAGTGTGACTGTGGCCAAATCACTTCACGTTTCTTCTCCTCTGGTGCCTTGTCAGTAAAATTACAGGATTGGATTAGATGGTTTATATAGTCCCTCATAGCTTTAGATCTATGAGCCTATGGACTTCTAATGGTTTTTACTTTCTTCATCTATAAAATGAGTGGTGTGGTACTAGTTCTGAAAAATACTTTCCAAATCTAGAATCCAATGTTGAAGAGAGAAACAAACAAGCAAAAGAAATTACTTGCATCCTATATATATTACCTATTGAGACACCACATTTCCTAGGTTTTCAATTCATGACCATAAGTTAAAAAATATCTTTAAACTATGGTTAATAACTACTTCCATTACATTTATAACGAGAGTCATAATTTTCAAATAACTTCACGTGAGCTTGTGTCTCATGTTGTCATTGCTTCCCAGGAGACAACAGCTTTATCCTAGGGTCAGTATGCGACATGTCTGACTTGTTTTTCCATTAATAGTGAAAGATCATGCTGAGATATCCATACTTATTCCCCTAGTTTCCCTGGAAACAGTATCACATCTTCCCAAGATGGCTGGTTGGAGGTAGCATGACAGAGAGAAGACAAGTCAAGAGAAGACTTAAGGGGGACAAAAAAGATGTCTTTAAGTACTTAAATTGTTGCCATATGTAGGAGGAACTTAACCTGCTTTGTTTTAGAGAGTAGAACTAGAGGCAGATGGACAAATTTTGAAAAATGGCTGATTTAGGTTTGCTAAATACTTCCTAACAATGAGAATACTTCCTAACAATTGGAGCTATCCAAAAATGAAACAGATCATCTCATGATGTAGTGTTGTTTTTTGTTTTTGTTTTTGTATTTTTCCTGCTGGCAAAGATTGAATGATCACTTGGATGATATGTCATGGATGGAATTTTTCCTTTAGGTATCCCTTCCAACTCTGTGATTCTCTGTTTGTGTCATTCTATGTTTATGCTTCAATCGTGCCCATCCTGTAGTGACTGCCCATGCTTATCTCTGTGCCTACAGCAACAGCCTGAGTCTGTAGAGCTGTTATCTGTTTCATACACCATTGGGTGAGCAAGCGCTCACATTAGTTAGATGAACTGGATTTTTTGCTACTAATCCAAGGAGCTTGGCAAGGAAGGATATATTTCCTTATGCAAACATTAACCCTCCACACCGTGGTTGTAACCAGAATGGTTTTACTGGAGCTAAAGGTATAATAACTTGTTGATACAGCCTACCCTGGATATCTCTCTCTTCTTTCCTTGTAATTGATTAACTCTCAGGGGGCAATTATTTATGTTTCCAATGAGAACACTGAACACTTTTTTTCCTGCTAAAACCTTGCATTCTTTATTAAAGGGAGGATGTTCTGCCAGATTCACCAACCAAATTTAAAGGAGGAATTTACAGGAACACTACAAATAAGAATCATGCATTTTAAAATCACTAGCACTATAACACCCAACGGATTTTGTTGTTGTTGTTGTTGGTTTGTTTCTTTAATGACATTGCAAGAATGATGAATAGATCTATTCAATTAAAATGAACCAAACATAGATAATATAAAATATGTATACACGGAATCTGATCAAAATTTTTAAATACTCATTTGGGAGGCATTCCAAAAACATGGTTTAATTGTTGAGATTACTAAACTTCATGCATTTACAAGGAAAAAGAAATGGTAAAATGATCCTTTTCTTCTGTCATTTAAAGTGCACCTCGTATTCCACATTCTAAAGGCATGCAGAACTCCTGTGTTTTATTCACATTACCAATGGCACTCAATCACTTCCCAACAGTCTCTTATATGGACCGGTTGCTTTAGTCCAACTGATTTGCTTGGTAGTTTCTGAACACATTCTAAATTCCATTTCAATTTTATGTCTTTTTTCATAATTTTACCTCCCAATAGGAAATCATCTCTACCTTCCAAGCTCAGATGGTATGATTCCTCTCCATACTTCAATGAATATCTGAAATGCTCCCGCTCCTGCTGTATTTTCTCTGATTCCCCACACCCCTTTCCCAAAGAAATCTCAATCTCTTCTGAATTTCTGCAGCACTTTGCCAGTCTCCCCATTTGCACTGTCATATACCTACCTTTCATTGTTATTATTATTATGTATTAGTTAATTATTAATTATTTTTCCCTATATGACTATGAATTTCATGAGAACAGGAACAATACCTAATTCACTCTTGCACCCTAGATATGACTTAGCACAATGTCCTTTGTGTGTAATTATTATTCCATAATTAATGACCACTTTAGCATATTCTGTAGAGACAGGATAATTTATTTTGTTACTTATTTCTTGGGAAAGATATTGATCTGCTTTTTGTGTTTCTGTTCTTCAGCAAATTTACAAATCAAATATCCTTCTGCAAAATGGTTTTTTGAGAGGGAGAGGGGATAGGAGCAAATACCTCACATTTCTCTATTTTGGTGAGCATCCATCATTGTTTCCTTGCTAATTAGGCTCAGGTTTTCAGGATTATGTCATCTGGGGTTACATCTTGAGCAACTTCACTTTTCAGAATTGATTATTCCCCTCTCTTCTTCTCAGTGGGTACACCATAGCCACATCATTCATATTTCCTTTCTTTTATATCTGAAAGCAACCTAGTTATTTGTAAAATCTGCTTGATTTTGGAATTATTCAATTTAAACAGTATCTGTCTTGAAATTTTAATCTTAATTGATTTTTTTTTAAATTTCTGTAGGAAATCAGAGGATTCTTTTGGTTTGGTACCTTATTATTTTTTTTTCTTCTGTATTCATCAGTCCTGGGCATTTTAAAATGTATTATTCTCTACATTATGTCCTCTAGGTTTTTCCTATTTGCCAAGTTCTTCTTGGAGATTTACGATTCTTAATTATTCTCTGAATCCTTTCTAAAACTTTTACTTCTACCTCTTTATGTAGGATTAAAGAAAGGTAGAGTTTGTGTTTTGGGCAATGTTCCTGAAGTCTTGAGATGCTCTAACATGGGGACCTCCTGTAATAGAATGAAGTACCTCCTTTCCAAGTTCCCTCTTCTTTCCTATGTGACTCAGCAGCGTCAGTGTCTGCTGCTTGTTGTAATGGAATGAGGAAAAATCTGAACTACAACATAAAAATGCACTTATGAGTCTCTGCTACAAGCTAGTGAGTTATCTACATAGAACATGGAAGCCAGTAGAGGTGCTGAGTTAGCACCCAAAGCATCAATATTCTCTAGTGTTAATTCATAAGGGCATACTGTCAAACTTCTTCCTTTCTATGGATTCAACTCTAGTATTACTTCTGGCACATTTTTTTTCCTTTTATTTTGAGAGTCAGTGTAGACTTCCCAAAAAATCTAAATCCATTTTGTTGGTCTTGTCAAATAGGTATGAAATAGTCACTATGGAAGAAACTGGTCTGTGTGGCAATAATGTTAGGGAAATTTATAGCTGATAAAAGGACCATACTGCCCCCAAATCTTGAGTAATGGAGAGAAGTTTCTGGATGCATGGCATAGAGCTCTGCATCTCATCGGGTACAGCTCAACATCATTATCAACGATTGAGATAAATAAGTAGGAAGTATACTTAATAAATATATAGATGACCCTGAACTGGAAGAGATATCATTAATATCTTGCCTGTTAGGAACAAGTTTCCAAATGGTCAATAGACTGGTGCATATGCTGGAACAAATAAGAACTTTAATAGACATACATGTAAATTATTGTACTATATTTCTTGCAAGAAGCTTTCCCAGACCTCCCTAATCTTAAAGCCTTCCCTCTGAGATTTTCTCCAACTGAACCTGAAAATATTTCATTTATATGTAGTTATTTCAATTTTGTGTTCCCCTTTGCACTGTGAGCTCATGGAAAGCAGGGAGTAAATTTTGTCTTTCCCTGTATCCTCATGCTTAGCATAGGGCCTGACCCATAGTAGTGGCTTATAAAATGCTGATGACCAAAAGAATTCAGACTTATTAAATGAAGAACTTGATAAATCCTCTCAAAGTGTCAGTTTATCAACATATTACACACAGGAAAACTGTTGATGGCATATTGACTAGATTTTAATGAATAAATTGCTCTGGAAACAAAAAAAATATAGTCTATGTGATAAATATATAGGTGTATTGGCTTTGAACATACAGTTCAACATGAGTCAATATGATATATTATGATATGGTTGTCAAACAAAAGTTTATGCTGTATTTTAGTAGCATTCAGGTTAACCTAAGGGATATTCTCAGTGTAAATTATACTGATCATAATATACCTAAGACACTGGGCCATTTTTCAGGTGCCACAGTCTGAGAGATCTTGACAAAGACAACTGCATCCAGAAGGAATAGCCATGTTTCTGAAGTGAAAAATCCTTGAAAGACCTGAAGATTCCGGGGCAGCTAGGTAGTGCAGTGAAGAGAGCACTGGCCCTGGAGTCAGGAGGACCTGGGTTCAAATTTGGCCTTAGACATTTAATAATTACTAGCTGTGTGACCTTGAGCAAGTCACTTAACCCCAACTGCCCTGCCCTCCCCCCTCCAAAAAGAAAAACAAAGAGAACTGAAGATTCTTAGTCTGGAGAAGAGAATACTTAGGAAGACATGTTAGCTTTCATACTCACTGATCAGTGAGTAGAAAACAGTGGACCAAGACTTTCTCAGTGTCTCATAGGTTCTCTTCTCTTCTCTTCTCTTCTTTTCTCTCTCACTGTTTCTGACACTATGTCTCTCACTCCCCATTTACTGTATATGTTTTTCATAAGCACTGATCTAGAACAAGCATTTCTTAACCTGAATTCCAGAAACTCACTGACATTTGTAATGGTAAGGGAATTAGAAGATCTTCCCTGCCCTTTAATAGGACTAGGGAATTTGAAGATCTTCCCTGAGGCTTAATGGGCCTCACTTAGAGCCCAACAAGAGAAGCTTGCTTAGGGGAGGCTTGTTTTTCAGGAAGGTCTACTTTTTGTTACTTTGTAATTAGGCAGTGGGTTATGAAGGTTGTGATTTTCTCTGACGCTGGAGAAAGCTATACATACCTGAGATTTTGCTCTGGGGCTCACTTATAAGAAGAGTTGTGTGATTTGGCAAGTTGAGACTCTGGGTAGCCTTTGAGCCCCTAGCTTTGAAAACCCAGATGTTGATGCTCCTCTGTCTGGTAACTAACACTGCATGTATGTAGTGGTCAGACAACTAGAAGCCTTATCTATTGGTCTGTTGAATTGTGTTATTTTCTCTGTCTATATTTTTTTTGTCTGCTTGTAATTTCTGTTTGTACTTTCTGAAGTTCAAGGTGCTAACTTTTCCCCCTGAACTAAGCGAATGATATCTATGTTTGATTAAAGTAAGATTGTTAACCCCTTTTGAGTTGCTTGCCCTGAGAAAAGTGGATCAAAGAATATGTGCTAGCAAACATCCTGGGTATGCTAGGGAGCTTGCTATTACAGTATTTCAAGGGATGTATGAACTTGAATGGGAAGAAAAATACATTCTTTTTTACACTAATCTGTAACTGAATTTAACAATTCTTCAACTATTTATAAACATTATTCTGAGGAGTCCATCAAATTAACTAGGGAGAAAGAGATCTATGACATGCAAAAATGTCAAGAACCTCTGATCTAGAAAATAAAATAGACCTTACAGAAAATATGTAACTTGAAGAATCACCCTGCATTTTCACTTGAGTCTCTTTGAAAAAGCCATTTAATCGGCATGAAATACATACATTTTTATAGGAAAAAGAATATAACTTCCTATTCACTTGAGCAATGACATTTAAATATAGAGAGTCAATGACATAGAGAAATGTGGCAAGATTCTATAAGAATAATGTGTTCTTCAACTATTCATGGAAACAAAATAATTCTTTAATTATTGTAAATTCAAGTTCTCATTCATTTTCCCTGTAAGTACAAACAAAATAAGCAAAATGAAAAGCCTCTAAAATTTCCTTAGTGCATTGAAATCCAAAACATCTCAGGAAAGCAAACATTTTAAAAGATATTTAAAGAAAGGCTTACTAAAAATACTCAGCCTGGGTATAGGTGACCTTTTGCAGGCAAGGTGACTTGCATCTTTAATTCTGTGATTCAAAGGGCCAAATTAAATCATTCCAGTAGCTCCTATTATCATAAATATCAGTACATCAATCAGAAGCAGAGGAGGACAAAGAGACTTTCTGACTACAGATGCTGCAGAATCAGTTCTGTTGCTCTGCTGTAAAATTTTCATTTAAAAAAAATAATCTCAATAGCTGTCCCAGACTTGACTGAGCAAACTGGCTTCGAAGTCAAGGGTCACATCATCAACTGACAGCTAGATATCTTTAGGGAGGCAGAGACCAAGAAAAAAGCATTCTTTATACCTTACAGTCACAAAGCCTCAATTAATCTGGTGCCAACTCAGATATACAAATACCAAAGAAATATTAATAAGTAAAACTATTAAAAGTGAACTTTTAATGGAGTGAATATGATACGAATATTAAGGCCTAAACATAGTATGAACACACACACACAACACGCACACACAACACACACACACACACACACAACACACACACACACACACACACACACACAGGATGTGTCTATTTCACTTCTTCACTCCACTTTCCATGGATTTAAAAAAGAAAAAAAGCAAATATAACTGCTTCAATGATCTGGAACCTAAGGCTAAAATCTCCCACCTTCCTATGTATTGGGAATTACTACATGTGCTACATGTGAAGAATTTTCTTTGTAGTAAACTAAAATGGTTTTCTAGGTGCTTTCTGAATACTAGCAAAACAAGCTTCTAAACTGAGGGAGGGAGAGAGAGGAGAAGCTATTCACCAAATCCTCTATTACAAAGAAAAGTATACAATATAAAGTGAAATGAAGATTTCAGACAATTATTTAGACTATTCATATAATTCACTCAATATCCTCTGGCAAAGAGAGGGTATTAGATACTGAATAAGTCTAGGAAGCCTAGATCCAATGCCTAATGGCTTTATCAATCCTCCATTTCACTTTGGGTCTATAGAAGAAAACATGTCTCCAAATAAATCAATGATTTATAAAGTAAAAAGTCAGGGCAGGCTCTCATCGCCATACTTTTGCATGTGGAACAAGGAGCAAGAAGGAACTTTCAATTGGGATAAAGGAGACAGAGGCTTGGGGTACTGATCAGAGGGTGAACAATGAAGCACCCATCACTGTGGATCATCTGGTTGCTTTAATCTAATCCAGCTCTATGGATATATTACTTGTCTACTATGAACAAGGCAATGTCCAAGGCAATAAGGGTAAGGCATGGTCAATCGGCATGAGGGTTATATGGTCAGACATGTTCTATACAGAGATTGTTTTAGAAACTGAGTAAGATGGATTGGAGAGAAATAGACTTAGGACCAGGAACCCATTCTGAAGGCAATTGCAACATTCCAAGTAAAATGTTATATGATAAAGACCTGAAGTAGGGTGCTGGAAACAGAGAAAGGAGACTGATTGGAGAGAGGGTATGGTAGTCAGAGTATGAGCAAAAGGTTAGGAAATTTTGTGGACAGGATAACAAAAAAAAAGAAGAAATTATGATTCTGAGATTGTGAATCTAGGTGACAAAAGGGCAGGAGATGTCCTCAAGAGAAAAAGGGAAGATTGTAGTAGCGGTGTGTTTTGATGGATGGGGTCAAAATTTTGTTTGTTTGTGTTTGTTTGTTTGTTTTTAATGCTGAATTTTGTCCAATGGAAAGTATCCTAAAAGCAGCTGGACATATAAGCTTAGAGCTGAGAAGAGAAACTGATTCATGACAAAAAATATTTATGAGTCTTCCATATCAAGATGCTAATTGAAATTTGAGGTAATGAGTTCACAAAGAGAGTAGCTATAGAGACTGAAGAGAAGAGGGTCCAGAACAGAACCTTAGTCAAACCCCATCATTTAAAGGAAAGATATAGATTATGATCTAGCAAACTAGACTGAGAAAGACAGATCAGGTAAGTAGGAAAAGAGCCAGGAGACAGCAGTGACATGAAAGAGGGGAAAGAGATGGTACCCAGGAAAGAGGCTGGTCAATAAAGGTTAATGCCACAGAAAAGATAAAAAACCATGAGGACTGAGGCATTGCCATTGGATTTAGCATTTATGATGTCATTGGTAACCTTGGAGAGAATAGTGTAAGTAGAGTGTGGAACTGGAAAGGATGTTAGAGGCCATCTAGACCAACTTTGGCATCTAAATAGCTCAGTGGATAAAGTGCTGGATCTGGAGTCAGAAAATCCTGAGTTCAAATGTGGCCTCAGACGATTACTAGCTGTGTGATCCTGGGCAAGTCTTTTAACCCAGTTTGCCTCAATTTCCTCATCTGGGAAAATGAGAAGGAAATAGCGAAGCACTCCAGTATCTTTGCCAAGGAAACCCCAAATGGGGTTGGACAAGAGTTGGATATGACTGAAATGAATGAACAACAAAAATAGACCAACCTTGTTCTAGAAAAGAGAAACCTGAGGCTTAGAGAGGTAAAAGAATTGCCTAGGCCCACTCAGTGTCGCAGATGGCATCCTAACCCAGGTCTTCCTGACTCCAAGATATCTGTTTACATGTTTACAAGCAAGAGGGAAGGAGCCAATGAATAGAGAAAAACTGAAGAGTTTATAGGGAAGGTTCATTAGGGGTAAGCCTGAGGAGACTGGAAGGGATGGAATCAGTCATCATAACAATGACAATAACTTGCATTTAAGTAGACCTTAAAAGTTCACAAACCTCTTTACATCAATCATTTCATTTGATGCTTATAGCAACCCGTTGATGTAGGTACCATTGTTATTACTGTCATTGTTATGGTTAGTAGCACCACAGTACAGATGAGGGAACCAATGTTTAGAAAACTATAGTGTCATTTGGCTCCTAAGTGACTGAGGAAAGACTCAAGCCCAGATCTATCCACTAGGTTGACCAAACTGAAGAGAGGGATGACATGTTCCGCTGAATCTGGAGCAAGAAAAAAATTAGAAGGCGGATACTAAAGGAATTTTAGGTGAGCATTTAATAAAGTATCTTAAGTTTTCTTGGTAAATTATGAGGTCTGATGTCCAAAGGGGTAACAGAGGTGACTTGGGAAACTTTAGAATAGAGGCTGTTGGGAATACCATTGCTTTGGTAATACAGAAGTTTCTGATAACTGGGGAGAAGTTTTCTTTGAGTGGCAGTGCAGGTGGTGTATTATAAGGGGCTGAAATGTAAGAGGGGAAAACAGGAAATGGCAGTAAGAATAGAAGTGCTTTGTTTTAACACAGAACTGATCTGTGAAAGAGGGGTTCTAAAGGCCCTTGGCTTCCTATTTTAAAGATTATTCTTGTTAACTAGGTAGTAATTGGCCACCAGAACATGCTGGGGGTTAAAGCCATTCAAATGGTTTTCTCCATTCATCTTCTTCTCTCCTTCACCATACTTGTCTGCAAGCAGATTTAACTTTGTACTTCTACATTTCTCTCTGTAATGATGGTGGCTGAGGCCAGGAGAGCATCTTACCTGCCAACTTGACCTCTTTGTTATGGAAGGACTGGTTGACAGAAGGGACTACATCTTCTACATCTATCTTCTGCCACACCCTGCACTTACTCAGCAACTTTTCTTCAGTCAGGCCCAAACAAGTTCCTGTTTCTCATTCAAGAGTTCTCTGGCCCTGCCTCTCCCATTTACTGGCCTCAAGAAAAGGTTTGATTAATTCTCAATGCATATCTCTGATAGGACAACACCATGAAGCTTTCCCCTTCCTGATGATCAGGAATGTCAGTGGGAGAGGGGGTACATAAGAACATGCCACTATTAGAGCTGGAAGGAACCTTAGATGCCATCTCATATAGCCCTATAATTTCAAAGAAGAGCAAATTGTGGCCCAGAAAATTTAGTGATTTGCTTAAGGACACATAGAGACACCAGAGAAACTCAGGTGTTTTTGTGTCTTAAATTTTGCTACCTGCTATCCCCATACCTAACCTGTCACCCCTGCCCCAACTCCAAACATGATTTCCTGCTATGAAATATGAATGGACTACCCCAAGTATGCCATGTCATTCCATTAAGATAGGAAGGTGGGCAACTTTATATTATAATCTTAGATGCAAAATCAACTAATTACAGTGCTAGAGATAATAGATACATATAATTTTAAAAACATTTAAAATGTAATAGGTGCCAGAGAAGTGTTACAAAAAGCATTTAATAGGAATCCAAAGGATCATAGACTTTGAGCTCAAAAGGACCTCAAAGTCCAGAAGAAAACCAAACAACCTTTGACCTAAGGGTTGTGTGAAAGTAGGCAAGTCATTCAAACTCAGTTTTCTAGGACACTGTAGCTGTACATTTTAGAGAAGATGCCAGTCTGCTTTGGGGGAAATTCCCAAACTGATGCTATCACTAGGTCCATACCCATCTTTTCTTTACACTCTGATCTTTAGCCACAAAAGTAAGTAAGAATGATCATCTCTCCCAAAGGGGTTGTAGTCTAATGGGGGAGGGGCAGAGGGAGGAGAAATTAAATCCAATGTAATATTTACTTTAATCCCAGAAGCATTTATTAAATAATTACGATGTACAAGGCCCTATGCTAGGTTCGGGAGTTACAAAGTTTATTTAAAATGCATAAATTATTTAACTAACTTTTTTCATATATAAATGTGGTTGTTTTTTCCACCCCATATATAAATGCATTGGAGACTGAGTGGTTAAGCATGCCCTTGGGTAATATATAATTATTATAATGTGATCCCAAAGGAAATTTTGAGATTAAAAAATCTGCTTTGGAGCTATGTTTTCTCAGGTCTAATAATATGGGAACTATAGCAATTATCTGAATGATTTAACCAAAACATTTTCTTATCCCCCTGCATCAAATTTCAGGTTGAAGATAGAGTAGGGGGGTTGCATTTCCCAAATGTAAATCTACTCAGTTGAATTATCCTCTTGGGAATTCTAGGATTCTTTTACTGATTTTCTAGTTTTTGAAAAATAATTTACTATTTGTTGGTTCGTACATTAATTATTAATTTAATATAGCTAGAGGAGCTGAAGATAAAACAAAAATGCTCACTCAGTCTAGAAGAACCTTCATATTTTCCAGCGAATAACAGTGTGTAGAAAGTGACTATTCATAGAATGTTTTCTAAATTGCATTTGCTCTTGTCATTCTTTCCACATCAATGCTCTAAATTAATGAAGTTTCCAAGGGACTTAACAATCAGGAAAAAAAGATTATGAAAGAGTTTAATAAATTGTATCAAACAAAGAACATGTAGGGTAGAAATTATAATTTTTAAAAAAAACAGAAATTTAACTTAAAAAAGCAGTCAGAATTCCCAGAAAGCAACACATGGGGCTAATGCAAAAATCAATGTTCACTGCACTGGTTGCTTGCAAAATTACACAATTAATCCTGTGTAAACTAACCTATCAGGAAAGCACACTGCAGGGTTGCTGATCACTATTATTCAGTGCAATGTATTAAGGAAGTAGCACTTTAATGAGATCCCCAGAGAGTGTCTGGACTTGAATATTTTTCTCGCTTTAAGAACATTTTTACTCAGTGTAGCTGACATTACTTTCCATATGTGATTCACATGTGCTCAAGTGTACCATCATGCCAGTTATGAACATTAGGCAAGCATTGTTCATCTCAAGAATAAAAGGATCCTGTGAGGAGGGGCTTAAGGAAATTGATAGATAAATGGACAGAAAGGCAGGCAGACAGACAGTGGACAGATAGACAGAAAGACAGACAGACAGATAGATAGATAGATAGATAGATAGATAGATTAGTTAACTCATATATGAATATAAATGAAGGATGTCCCAAAAGCTTTAAGAGCTTAAAACTGTTCTAAACTATTAAAGCTTAAAACTATCCTAAGACTTTTGGGACACCCTGTATAAATGTGCATGTAAAAAAAAAATCACAAAATTTACACATTAAAATTGCCACTTTGTCCTACTTAAGAGCATGTCTGTAGTCTCTAGCTATCATGTATTCCAGTGGCTTCACAGGGACTAATGAACCATTTAAAGAAATTACATTACTTCAGTAATATATCCTGACTCTGTATGTAATGCATGTATATCCCTGTGCATATGAGAAAATGTATTGTGGTATTTTCATAATTGTAGTTCCTATAATTCTTAAGATGTAAAGAGATGCCTTGATACACACAGAGTAAGCAGAGTCTATTCATAAATGTGTATCAGCTGAAAACAGCCTCAGCAGTTGTTCTGACAGAATTGTTGTATCTTATTTGCATACACCTAACTGGAACAAAATTTTTACCAAGAGCAAAACAGTTCAGCACTAAGGACTAAGTATCCAGTCTAATAACATCATTAATGTAGGGATAATCTCATTGTCTGAGCCTCAATGCTATATTCCTGTCTACATGATTATTATATTATAGATCAAATCCTTCCAGGCTGTCCCTTCAAATTCATTTCCTATATCATCAATGCCTATAAATGCATATTCAGAAAATCAGATAGAAATTAGATGCATTAAATTTTAGAAAGGGAAAGAAGCCTAAGGAAGATTACATGTAATAAATCAGCATAGGGAGTGGGGTGGGGGGAGAGAGAGAGAGAGAGAGAGAGAGAGAGAGAGAGAGAGAGAGAAGAGAAGGGGAGACAGAGAGAGGGAGGCAGAGTGAGAGAGAAAGTGGGGGAGGAGAGACACACAGAGAGACAGAGAACAGAGAGAGACAGAGGCAGAAAGAGAAAGAGAGAGACAGAGACAGGCAGATAGAGGGAGGGAGAGAGAGAGAGAGAGAGAGAAAGAGAGAGAGAGACGGAAAGAGAGAGGGAGAGAGAGGGAGGGAGAGAGAGAGGGAGGGAGAGAGAGAGAGAGAAAGTGGGGGAGGAGAGACACACAGAGAGACAGACAGAGAGACAGAGAACAGAGAGAGACAGAGGCAGAAAGAGAAAGAGAGAGACAGAGAGAGAGACTTTGAGTTGTGACTAAAAGTGAGAGCAAGCCAGCATCCTCTCTCACATGGATTCTCTCTTCTCATTTGTTTTGCCTCCACTGCTGATAGCACATGAGTGTACAGAGGCTCCAACAAGAATTTTTTTGTCTTTTTTAAAAGAGAAAACAGAAAGAAGAGAAATATATGTATTAGGAGGAGTAAGAGGAAGAGCCATTCAAAAGCTTGGGGTGAGGGTGGGGAAGAGAAAGCTCTCAATAAAAATGCAGAGGCCAAGAAGAAGAAGAGAATTGAGGACAGACAATTGGGAAGAAATCTATTGGACAGTAGGCTCATATTTTAAGTTTCTGTATTACTTAGCTATTGTCTCCTTTCCATCAACCATTTCTAATCATTAACTCATTGACACTCCATTTGGCATAGTTTTCCCATGTCCCCTCTTCCCTTTCTCTTCAACTAACATTTACATTCAGATATAATTGGTTTCCTTTGCAATCATCCACATTTTATTTAATGCCTTTAAAAACATTATTCTGAGAAGGGATTCAGAGCCTTTCCCCAGAACACTGCCCAAGGGCCCATGGCACAATAGAGTTGAACATCCTTCCCCTATTAAAAGCCTTAAGATCCCAAAGTCATTCACCCTCAGCATAGAAAGACAAAACTCCAGGCAATAGGCCCCTCAGAGCATGACAAAAATCTGGGGTTGCTGGGCATCAGCATTGCTAGCTTTACTATACACGTTAAATAGTACTTATTATGTGCCCACATGCACAGCGCTGTGCTACACACAAACCTTCCAGGAACTAATTTATCAGTTGGTATTTCTGTTTCATAATGAGCTCCCAACATAGGTTTTGCAGAGAGGCAATTAAGGCAGCAGGAAAAAAGAAAATCAAAGACGTCTAAAAAAGCTTAGCCCCAGATACGGCTTAAAGGATGGTATTTCACAGGTAAAGAGATAAAGATAAAGGAAGATATTATTATTAGATGGCTTGTTTTTTCTTCAACACCTACCATATTATACTTCTTTTTCACATGAAAAATTAATACTAAATAAGCATGAATCCTCCCCAAATATCTGCTGCTAGAATTGTTCATCTACAGTATTTAGGTGGGGGAGGGGGAAGAGATGTCATAGGGATTTCACCTTTTGACAAACGTTGCACCTTCTTGTTCAGGAGGAAAATATTTTGACAAGACAAAAGGCAGCTTCCTTATTTCGTTTTTATAAACCTTTCAACGTGAAGCTCTCTCAGTACACACACACACACACACACACACACACACACACACGCTGTGCTTTCTATGAACATTTTTTGTGTGTGTTCTGCAGAAAAAAAAAGCATTTATTTTCTCTGAAGGTCCAATAAATCATGGATGTTTTCAACTCAAAATAATTCTCTATAAAAGGTCATAGAACTATAGAGCTAGGTAAAATAAGACAGCAAACTGCTAATAACCCCTATGTGAATGCATTTTTAAGCAACATGTCCTTTCCATCATTCGTTCATGGTGGCAGAATCCCTGGGTGATTTTAAAGCAATTTCTTCTGTGTATATTACAAGAGAGTTTGTGAACCACTTTTGGGCTGCTACGCTACCAAGGCTCTCATTTTTGACCAGTGTTATTCTGCCTCCCCTTAATTTGTTCCCTCCTCTTTTTATAGTTTTGTGTTTATTTCCTGTGTCCGTTCCTCCCATCCTCATAAGCTCCTTGGGCATCCCCCTCACAGGGTTCTTGGGAAGATCAAATGAGAATATATTTGTAAAGCACTTAGCACAGGGCTTAAAAGATGGTTGTTGTTGAGTCATTTCAGTGGTGTGTGACTCTTCGTGGCCCCATTTGGAGTTTTCTTGGCAAAGATACTAGAGTGCTTCAACATTTCCTTCTCCAGATCATTTCACAGAAGAGGAAACGGAGGCAAACAATGTTAAGTGACTTGCCCAAGGTCTTGCATCTAATAACTGAGGCTGAATTTGAACTCAAATATACTTGATTCCAGGTCAATGTTCCATCCACTGCACCACCCAGCGGCCCCTGAAACATAATAGGCTTTGTGTAAATGCTTATCGCTCCTACTCCCTCCCTTTCTTTAAGGGCAGGGATTATGTTCCTTTCTGTGTTTGAATCCCCAATACTTTACAAATACCTAGAACATAGTAAGTGCTTGATTAATGTTTAGTAAATGAATGAATGCATATAAATACTACAAACAGTTGTGAGTGCAAAATTTCCTTAATCATCTTGTACCTTAGGTGAGCTGAATGTCTGCTTTTCAAATAACTCTCATAATTATTACGAATGTAAAGATGATTTGATACTGGTATATTCAAGTACTCTTATTAAAGGTGGCTCAATGTGTTTCACACAGACCTACAACTAGGGTAAGACTACTGGAAATTACCCAGAACACTGACACCAGTGTAGATGGCACCAACAGTACCTTCACTCTCTTGCCAGGGGCTAATAATTGTACTTAGCTAGAGTTTCTTGCTGTATGCAAACTTGCATACTGAAGTTTGAGACCTTTTCCCCCACAACTAAATCTGACTTCATTGCTTTGAACCTAGTCTTAGGGCTTGAAATGGGCAAGACAACATGTGATAAAAGTGCATACAATCAGTTCCTTTTCCATATAGTACATCTTTGAATGGAATTTGGGAAGACAGGGTGGTAAATGAATTCTCTGTTGACAGAAGAATTCCTATAGTTAGCATGCAGATGCCTAGTGAAGGAACCAATGCCAGACTACATTTGCTGCCCACCCATACTACTCCGTGTTTTGCTTTTGTCACATTTCTCTTATGCATCCTCTTTTCTCCTCTGATGCTGCCACCACCCTGGTGTAGGTTCCCATTACCTCACACTTGGTTTGTTACAATAGTCTGCTGGTTGGTCTCCCTGCCTCAAGTCTCTTTCCACTCCAGGCTATTCTTCACTCAGCAGTCAGATTGATCTTCTGAAAGAATGTCTGACCATCTCACTACCCTGTTCAATAAACTCCAGTAGTTCCCTATCACTTTTAGGATTAAATTAAAAATGCCATGTTTGGTATTCAAAGACTTTAATAATCTGACCCTCTCCTACTTTTCCAGTTTGCTTACACCATATTCCCCTCTTCCAAACTCTACTAGCCAGTGACATTGACCTCCCTACTCTTCCTTGAACCTGACACTCCATCCAACTCCTTACTCCAGACATTTTCAGTGGCTGGCCTCCATGCCTAGAGTCTTCTCCCTCTTCTCTATGTCTGTTTTCTGTCCTCCCTTGTTTCCTTCAAGTCCCAACTAAAATGTCATCTTCTACAGGAAGTCTTTCATGATCTCCATTAAAAACAATTTTTTCTCAGGGATGGCTAGGTGGTGCAGTGAAAAGAGCACCAACCCTGGAGTCAGGAGGACCTGAATTGAAATCCAACATCAGACATTTAACACCTACTAGCTGTGTGACCTTGGGCAAGTCACCTAACCCCTGCCTTCCCCCCTCCAAAAAGCAAAATAATAATAATAATAATAACTTTTCTCTGAGATAACATACAATTTATCTGTATTTATCTTATTCTTGCCTCTACTGGAGAAGGATATGGCAAACCACTCCAGTATCCTTGCAAAGAAAATCACATGGACACTATGGTCCATGGGTCATGAAGTGTTGGACACAGCTAGATTAAACAACAACAACAACAGCAGCAACACTCTTTCTCTTGTATAGTTGTTGACATGTAGTCTTTCCTTTCAGACTGTGAGATCCTTCAGAGGGCAGGACTTTTTTAAAATGTTTATTCGGGTGAGGGATATTGTCATTTGCCTTTCCTTGTATCCCCAGTGCTTAACACAGGCGATGGCACCAAGTAAGTGCTTAATAAATCCTTGTCAACTGACTAATTAACTCTCATGATTGTCTATTTCTCCATGTCTTCTCTCATTATTAAAAATTGCCCACCCTCTAAAAACAACCTTATAAAATTACCTTACATTGTTATAAGGATTCAATGGAAGATTTAAGGAAAAATTTCAAAATGCTTATTTTTTTTAAAAAAAATATAATAGTGCAGATTTTAAAGTGAATCTCTCCAAGTTATTAAGACAAAGAGGTCAACAGAGCATTCGAAATTCACTTAAGATTGTTACAATTGAGACTTCAGTGAAAAATGACTTGGATCTCTCACATACTTATTGCTGTACTGTCATAAGAATAAATGAAGTAGGTTCTCCAAAGACAGAGGGAATAAATCAGATACCTCCTCCAGGGTTATAGGTACTTCCACTGGAGCCTCACTCCAATGTGGCTGAGGGTAGCCTAGAATTCAGAGGGATGCTTTTAGACCACACCTATTGGATCACAGGTCTGGAGCTGGAAGGACCTTCAGAGGTCAGGAGGTCAGGAGTCAGTCCACAAGCATTTATGAAGGGTTTACTGTTTGTCAAACACTGAGTTAAATGTTGAGGCTAGGAAGAAAGGCAAAATGATAGAAAGGGAGGCAGCTGGTAGAGCCCTGGAAAGAACACTGGCCCTAGAGTGAAAAAGACCTGAGTTCATCTCTGGCGTTGGAGACTTACTAGCTGTATGAGCCTTGGTGAGCCCTTTGATCTCACTTTCCTTAACTGTCAAATGGGAATAATAGCATCTCCTTCTTGCAGTTGTCTTAAGGATCAAATGAGATATTTGTTAAAAGGCCCATATGAATGGAGATGAAAACATTGTTCAGCTTGGTGGTCCAATGGATAGAACTCTGGGCTTCAAGTCAAGAAGACAAGTTTGAATCCCATAAGCCATTTAAATTCTGTCAACCTCAGTTTCCTTATCTGGCAAATGAGATATTTGGGCTCATCAGCCTCCAAATTCTCCCACAGCTCTCAAGTTATGATCCTAACAATAAGGTTTTCTTATTGGCTCACTCAAAAATAACTCTTATCCTTAAAAAAAAAAAAGATTAGCTCTACAATATTTTTCCTTTGCATTGTCCAGATAATTCATAGTGGCAAAGAATGGAAGCTTCCCCCACCTTGCCCTGACTCTATTTGTCATTTTTGAGTTGTGTCTGACTCTTCACAACCCCATTTGGGGTTTTCTTGTTAAAGGTACTGGAATGATTTGCAATTTCATTCTCTAGCTCATTTTTCAGAGGAGGAAACTGAAGCAAATAGGCTAAGTGACTTACCTAAGGTCATACAGCTAGTAGGTGTCTGAGGCCAGATTTGAACTGAGGAAGATGAGCTCCCCTGACTCTAGGCCAGGCTCTCTATCCACTGCACTACCTAGGTGCCCCACCCTGACTCTACATCCTTTTTTTTTTTTTGAAGAGAAACTGGTCTGTGATTTTATTAGTCAGCAAACTTCCCAATGTAGAAAATCCCTCGTCCATAATTTAGGATTATAGATTTAGAACCTAAAGTGACCATAAATGTCATCAAGTTCATTCCCTTCACTTTACCTTTGAGAACACTGAGGGCTAGATATATGATGACAGATGAAGGAATTGGGTTTACATGGCTAAGAAGTGGCAAAGCAAGTATTTGTACTCAGGTCATCTTGTTTTGATTCCAAAGTTCTTTTCACTACAGCAAAACTACCTCCTCTTAGAGTCTTTGATCTTCCTGGGACAACAGAGAGGTGGGACCTGAACAGGTCTTTCTGAAAAAAATAGCCAGCTCTCTACCCATAAACCATATTGTCTCTACTAAATATCCATAATTTTTTTGTCTTACTGGATTTTTCATTTTATTGGTGAAAAGTACTCCTTGGGTAGAGATTCCCTCTACCAAATTTCTACCAATAGACGTTTCTATATATTACAATTATTAGATGACTGGGAAGCTAAGAGTCATGACCTGAATCACATAGCTAGTATGTACCACAATCTGATTAAGACAGGTCTTACTTGATTAGGGACTCAGTGCTTTGTCCAGAAGAGGCCATCAGAAACATAAGGGTATAGAGGAAAAAAAAAAGTATTTTTCCTCCCCCCTTTTTTTCCTGCAACTAATTTCTAAACTGATGATCAAGCTAACCTTGCTACAACTAATTGAACCCCAAGAATTTAGTCTAAATGCTAAAGTTGCGAGTTTTGGGGTCTTTTTATATCCAATTTTAGCAGCACTCCTGGTAATGTATAATCTGGCTTGAGATCTTCCTACACTATTGAATAGCTGATAGGTTTGGGGCTCCTATGAAAGATGGGCTAAAAATCAAGAAATTAACGTATAGCTCCTACATACTCCCGATTTCCCAAAAGGCTGTGCTCAGCATGCCTAAAGCAATATCTTCAGCAGCTCTTGCCTATAGAATATAGTTCACTTCATCAGTGTCAAAAGAACTGTGTGGAAGCATTCGCATTACAGACTCAGTCAGTATTCACTGTGTTGCCTGTGGCATCTCAAACCTGATGAAATAAGAATACCAAGTGCATTTTCAGTCAATACCCATGTGAGGTTGGCAATGAAGAGTGGAATTCGGAGCTGGAATATTTTGGTTAAAACTGTATCCTACTTACAATTAGCATAGAAACCTTTCTTCTCCTGAATCTTAGGGTACAAGAGACATTTCAAAGGGCAAGTACATACCTGTAAGCCAAGCTCCCAAAAGAATGTAAGCTTCTTGGGGTATAGGAGACCACTTAGCACAATAGTAGGTTCTTTTAAAAAAGGTTTATTTTTAATTTGTTTATTAAACAAGCATTTCTATAAAATAGTACAATAAAAAGATGACTGTATGTGAAACTGCAAATCTACTATGCACAACATGCTATTCCTTTCAAATATACAAGAAAATTATCATGTAAATTCTGTTTCTTTTTTTCTTCCCTCCCCCACCCCACCCTAGAGAAGGCTACCATACACAGACACAGACACACATGCACAGATATGCATACACACAGAGATACACGCATACAATGTCTACCAATACACACACACACACACACACATATACACACATATATACAAAATTATTCTATAGCTACTTCTGTTTATCAGTTTTTCCCCCCTCTGGATGTAGATAGCATCTTTCTTCATACGTCCTTTATAATTAGAGTATTTATAATAGAAAAAATAATTTATTTGCTCAAAGTCATTCTTAAAACAATACTGTTATTATTGTATATGATGTTCTCTTGGTTCTACTCATTTTATTCTTCATTATTTCATTCCAGTCTTTCCATATTCTAAAATTGTTAAGTTCTTCATTTCTTATAGCACAGTAATATTCAATCCCAATCATACACCCCAACTTGTTCAACCACTTCCCAATTATAAAAGCCCGAAAATGGATTTTAATAGATAATTTAATAGATAGCCAATTTTAATAGAGTAATAATTAACCTCTAATTTTGTAAACTAAATAAAATCCTTAGAAATTGATTGTATTTTCTCTTAACAACGCTAAAAAGTGTTGTTTTGTTTTTTAAAGAAAATATTATTCAGCTCACATGTATTTTTCCATTAAGTGAGTAGTGACATAGTCTATATGGTTGTTGTTTAATATGTCCTCAAATGTCTAATTTCATTGACATTAATCATAATAAAGGTTACCTATAATAATCATAGTTCATGAAACATGATTAGCCCTTAATAAATACCTGTTGATTGATTGAGAATAATATTTTTAATCAGACAGATATTTCTTTGACTTTGAGATATCAAGAGAACGCTGACCTGGAAGTAAATTCTTCTAAAAATATATTAATTTATTCTTCAAAGCTCAAATACATTTACATTACCTGACTTAGTGATGGAAATAGATCTCACAATCCTAGTTTATTTCTTTTATAGGTTCCTGAGTCAGAAATTTTCCTCACAGCATATATTGTACCATTCTCTGAAAGCACCTGCTACCAGGTGACAGGAACTTTTGGTGGCACTGACTGATTCAGGGGGACACTAAATAAAACATTAGCTGGTATGCTGAAAGTCAGGAAGCATTTGGAAGTCATAAAATTGCAAATCTAAGAAGCAGATTTCACCACTGAATCATTCAACAGATAGCAAGGAGACCTTCCCACAATTTAGTTTGTATTTCGGGGAGATCACAACAATAAAGAGAGAGACATTTTATAATTAGCCACCACACACGGCAAAACAATAGCCAAGTTGTTGCTTTTTCCTCTTGCTCAAAAATCTAACATAGTACAGAAAGGCAATTTCTAAAGATTTTTACTTTATTCATGAAAGTTTTATAAGAACTGTACCCTGTATAAGAAAATAAAGCCTAGGTAAGATGCTCCCAATGCTGGCTGGAAAAAGACAAGGTACTTTTCCCCAATTATAGTCACAGTTCCTGGTTTTATAGGCTTTAAATTATGTGTGGTCTCCATACTTTGTTTATAAACAACAACTCTAGAAAAAAGATGCGTGGTACATTGGGAGCCACCTTCAGACTCAAGATCGCCTGGGTTCAACCACTATTACAAAATCTAATGAATCAAACTCTGTCTTCCTCTTGAATTTTGACATTATTTTTCTTAAATGCATGCCATATGCTCCTTGTGGACAGGGAATACATATTTTCATTTATCTTAGTTAAGACCCTCAGAGACTAGCAACAATGAATGCTTTATGAAATGAGATCTCCAGGGATAATCTGTGATGTGTCTAGACAGAAATACATCATTTAAAGCCACATATATGAAACAAGTGCATCGATAGCTAATCAGGACTAGAGAAACCAGTTCAAATATTGTGAAAGATCTAGACAAGGAAAGGGAACATGAAATATTATACTCACAGTCTAAAATCAATGCAAATTGACTAAACCATGGCTTTAGAGTTCTTAACCTTTGTTTGTTTGTTTTTGTCAATGACACCTTTCAAAACATGATAAAAAAAAATCACAGTCTTTTGCAGAATCACATTTTTGAATGTACAAGATAAAATATATAGGGATTCAAAGGAAATAAACTACAGTAAAATAATTACTAAAAGGTAGATCATATACACACATATATGTGTGTGTGTGTGTATAGAATAGACATATCTATATATCTATATACACATACACATATATGTGTATATAAACACATGTATATTATGTATATGTGTATAGAGATAGCTAGTTAGATAGAAAGATAAACAAGTTCCCTGACCCTAGGTTAGGAATTCTTGCATTAAACAGTCTACTTGGACATGTAAGAGCAAAGAAAACCCAATCCCACATGTGCCAACAACTTTCAAAAGCTTTAAATAAAGAGTTATCACAGTTCCTAAGAGGATGACTATAATCCCATGATCAGCTTAAAAGTCACTTTGAAAAGGCACAAAGCTGTTTAGTAGGTGGTTTAGAACACTCTCTATGTGTCACTGTTTGCATATTTAAGCCCACATCTTACCCTTACTACAGGACTATAAGCTCCATGAGAGTATGAACTGTGTCTCATATGCAGCATGCATATTAGTGCACTTTTAATTTAATAAAGTTTAAAACATCAGTAGGATTTGTGCTACAACCAGCATTTTTATATCCTCCTTTGATGCCTAATGCAATGCGTAGTGTATATAATAGACATCTTATGAGTTTAAACAAATTGAATTTAATTAAGTTACATTTTTAATGGGTAACCAGTTTTCTTCCATTATACCCAGTGCTCCTTCTAGTACTTTTTCCTCCGTCTTCTTTCTTTTTCCTCTCCCTTCCTGTTCTCTCTCTCTCTCTCTGTCTCTCTCTTTCTCTGTCCCTCTCTCTCTCTCTCTCTCTCCCTCTTTCTCTCTGTCTCTCTTTGTGTCTTTGGCTTTCTCTCTCTCTCTCTCTCTCTCTCTCTCTCTCTCTCTCTCTCCCTCTCTCTCTCTCTCTCTCCCCCTTTCTCTCTCTCTGTTTCTCTGTCTGTCTGTCTCTCCATCTCTCTTTCTCTCTCTGTCTTTGGCTCTGTCTCTCTCTGTCTCTGTATGTCTGTCTCTCTGTCTGTCTCTTCCTCTCTCTCTCTCTCCCTCTCCCTCTATCTTTCTCATCTTTTTTTTCATTTTGCATGAACATTCCATCAAGAGGAAAACAACTCAGTTGCCACTATGATGCATAAATAAGGTATGAGAGGAATTGACCTCAATGAAAAACATGAGAAAAGAGCTCACTGTTCTCTTGCTGGGGCAACAAACTATTGAAGAACATCCAGGCCAAGCACACTGATTCCATGATCAATCTTAATACTTGCTATTTGGCCTACATCTCCCTCCTCTGGCAATCTTCACAAATTCACAACATGTCCCTAATATAAAGAGCCTAAAAATCACAAGTATTCATCCCTGTGGTTGCATAGAACTAGAAGGCCAGAGGTCAATTTGTCCAACCTTTTGAGGAACCTAAGGTTGGACTTGGGGTCAACAGGATCTGGATCCAAATCACATTCTAGTTACTTACTATCTCTAGAAATTTGGGCAAGTGACTCAAATTCCCGGTGCCTCAGTTCCCTTTTCTGTAAAATTGGAGATGTGGACTTCATGGCCTTTAAAACTCTTTCTTGCTCTAAAGCTATCATCCTCCGCGGTCAAATGACTTGTCTTAGGTCACATAGGTACTAAATGCCGGAGGAGAAATTTGAACTCTGAAGTTATTTCACTCCCAAAGCCCTTGCCCTATTGTGCCATCCACACACATTTCTTTTCTCTTTCTCCCACTCCCACCTGCACCTTTCATATACAAAGGTGCCTATTTTATAACAAATCATGGTGTTGTCCAGTAATTTTGGTTGCAATAGTACTTATTGTCCCTATGCCCTCTTACCCCTTTCTGAGAATACAATATGCAGAGATGTGCTAACATCATGTCCTGAGCGTGTCCACTTCTTCCTCCCAAATAATATCATCAAGAAACTGGCCTAATTTATATTACTCGTTAACTTGTTTCTTTGCCTTCTGCAATCCTACCATACTCTTAACAGTCCTATTCATCTCTTTCTTCTCAATGCCTCATGGTTCTGTCAATATTTGGGCAGTACTTGGGCAACCTTTCCTATACATCAGAGGTGCTTGTCTAAAGCTCGACCTTAATAAAAATTAATGGATCCTTTTTTCTAATTGTGTTTAACTTGAAAATAAATCTACTATACTATACATACATATGTATGCATAGATATGTGTGTATATATATCTACATATATACATGTATGCATATGTGTCTGTACACATGCACACACACACACACACACACACACACACACACACAGAGTCCTTTCAAAGCTTGAAATAGTCTACAGTTATTTCTTCCACACAGTGGGGACTAGAGAAATGGCTCACTTGAGACCTAGAAAATCCATGTAAAATTTTTGACCCTCCCTTTTGTACCAGAGAAGAAGTCTGAACTATTACAGTATTAAAATATTAAATATGTTGATATATAACACTACACATATATTTTATGCATTTCTGAGTTTCTAAACTTTGTTTCTGTGTCATCTGTTGGCTTTTACATGTTGTCTGCAGTTTCTACAGAACTCCCCCCAAATTCCCGTTTAATTTCTTATGCTGACCCTTGATATTAAACCTCTGTGGAGAAAGTCATCATGTGGAAGGGATAACTACACACTGTATTTTATACTATATAAGTTTGTCCTATGTACTTTTGTACTCAATTACAGTATATGCTATATATGCAAGAGTAACATAATAAAATTGTAGATTTATACTTTTGAAGTTATATCATGAAAATGCACAGAGCTAGGAGCTAGTAGGTACTCCAATATATGTTGAAATGAATTGAAGTGTATATGAATGTGATGGAACCTTACTTGTCCATGTTGAATTCAGAGATATACTGAAAGGCATATGAAGATGCAAAGCAAGGAAAGTCAGGAAAATAAAATACTAAAAAAAAACTATAGCAATGTAAAAGGAAAGAACAACAGGAAAATAATTTTTAAAAAGAATGAATGATGCGAAATCATGATAACCAAATTTGTCCCAAAGAAGAGGTAAAAGAACACACCTACCCTTACTCCTTTGCAAAAGCAAGGAGGGGCATTGATGTTAGATATTATATGTAATATTTTTAAAAAGCTTCTTTAGTTGGGGAATGTTTTTCCCCCACATATATTATTGTAAGGGATGGGATGAGGAGTGAAATATATATTATATAAAAACAAAATATAGCAATAAGATCCATTTTAAAAAAGAAATAAATTGAATTTTCTATAAGTTTGACACTAGAGATGTGACTTTGACCATGGAGAAAACTGAATTATTTACCGACACTCCGAAGTGATTCTCTATCCAAGTGCTCCTCCAGATGCTTATCCCAAAAGATCAAGAAATTATCTTTTTGATTGATTTTGTTCAATTATTTAAAAGATTCATAATTTAAAGGATTCTAGAATTCATCAGTGTTATTTGCTTTTTTTTCTCTGGTGCTCCTAGGTAATTACATAAATTATAAAGTTATTTGTAACGGTCCTTGTAGAAGTCAATGCTATCATCTATTAATATGTTGGTTACATAGCCATTTACTATTGAGTATTGGACCTGATCTTGAAGGACATTAAATGTCTACCTAGCAAACTGCCCTGTATATAGTAGTATTTGTAGAAGGAAGGAAGGAAGAAAGGAAGAAAGGAAGGAAGGAAGGAAAGAAGGAAGGAAGGAAGGGAGGGAGGAAGGAAGGAAGGAAAGAAGGAATTTCCTAAGGAAGAGATACTATATAAGGAGTTTATATGACACCAAGGATAATTGTTGCTGATGTGGTCTCAGATAGGATACTTTCTGCTTGCTTATTCCCTGCTGCTGCTGAGAATCTTTGAAGCTACCAAAGAAGAGAGAAGGAAAATGGCCAACTTTTTTAAACAAGAGAATCTGTAGCCCTTGAGATGTCATTTGCATTAATGAGGACATGAACAATAAATCCTATGAAAATTGAAATGTTGCTTTTTTGTTTGTTTTTTAAAATAATTTTAAAAAGTCTGAATGACACATGCTTTGCTTGGTAGAAAATAGGAAGGGAGGGAATGATGGTGCATTGAAACTGCCTGTTCTTGAAAGAATTATTTGAAGATATGCAGAAACATAACCATAGATTTTTCCCTTTTGGTTTCTATCGTAAATTTTCCGCAGATCAGATATTATTAAACGTGATGAACTGATTTTTTACTTTTGTCAGGAGAACATCATGATAGCGACAAATCTCTGGAGTTTCTTCTGAGATGCAAATGAATTTAGCTTGGCTTTTTGGGTACCCAGTGAGCCACAATTTAACTGTACAACATTAGTGGAAGATTGAAGGTTGAGGTCGGGGGAACTGTGCTGAGGCAAGAATTATCTTTTTGATTCTCAAAGGGAAAGGAACTTCAGAAATATTATAATTTCAGGAATATAAAGAGAGTTGGAAGGCTATAACACTTCTAAGTCTGCAAGATCATAAATTTGGTTCTGGAAGTGCTTAGATACCATTAAGTTTATCCTCCTGGTTTACAGATGAAGAAACTGAGGCACAGAAACCTTAAGTCATCAAACAACCAGGAAGTCTTGCAGGTGAGATTTGAACCCATATTCTCCAGTCTCCAGTCGCCATGGTCTGTCCACTACACCATACTTCCTATTCCAAGACTTGAATTAAAAAGATGAGTCACTGAAAGAGAGTGAGAGATGGGAAGCAGGAATGTTAAGAACAGTTATTCTGTACTCCATTTCATGCTTCATTGAAAGCCAGGGTTATTTACTACTATAGGCTTTTTAGATACTATAACTTTGTAAGTTCACCCTCTTGTTATTTTAAACTTTTCCTGTGGTTGCCAGTAGTTTAAAAACAACCACAACTACCACACACAAATGCAAAATATCTAAAGAATGGCTCTGTGTGTGCATCTGTGTGTTTATACAGATATAAGAAATTGGCAAGCTGTCACTGAACACTACAAATTTTAAAAAATACTGAAGATGAACATTATCCAAAACCAATGGGAAGGAACATGATAGGTGACAGAAAGCTGTAATGCATTATAAACAATATAATAACAAGAAGAATATAAAGATGCCATCAAAGAAAAGCAATGATGAGAAAGGGACTGATCAAGTGAAGACAGTGATAGTTGATGGGGTAGTAGATAGGGCTAGTTCATGCACAACTGGTATACTCCTCTGATATCTTTGTGATATCAAGAGAAGGTAAGGAAACCGCCCTTCTCATTACATTGAGCCCCTGTGACGAACTTACAGGAGCACATACAAGGGTCTATCAAGATTGGCAGGCATGCATAGGTTGCAATTTACATGATTAAAGATAATACTCTCATCCATCACTGCTTGTACTATTATAACAGTCTTCTGGTGAGTCTCCCTTGCTTCAGGTACCTCTCCCCTTCAATTCATCCTCTACTTAGGTACTAACTCCATTTTTCTAAATTTCAATGGCTCCTTATTACTTCCACAATCGAATATAAGTTCCTCTATTTGGCATTAAAAATTTTTCACAACTTAGACCTCCTTATCTTTCTAGCCTTCTTAAAATTTATTCCTTTCTGGATGTCCATCAGTTGAGGTATGACTGAACAAGTTGTGGTATATGTGGTAATTAGAAATACTTTTGTACTATAAGAAATGTCAAGCAGAATGATTCCAGAAAAACCTGGAAAGACTTACATGAACTGATGCAAAATGAAGTGAGCAGAACCAGATTGCTGTACACAATATTATATTGATGAAAATTATATGATGAAGAACTGTGAATGTTTTAGCTATTCCCAGAAACACAATGATCCAAAACAACGCCATGATGAAAAATGCTATTCACTTTCAGAGAAAGAACAGATAGCATTTGAATGCAGATCAATATATAGTATATTTCATTTTTTTGTCTCTGTTTTCTTTCACAACTAACTAACATGGAAATGTTTAGCATGTTTGCACGTGTATAACCTATATCAAATTCCTCAGTGTCTCAGAGTAGAGAGATAGAAGGGAGGAAGACAATTTGGAACACATTTTAAAATGAATGTTAAAATTGGTTTTTACATGTAATTGGTGAAAATAAAATCTTATTCAAACTTTTTTTAATTCATAGGGGGGAAAAAATTCCCCTCCAAACACTTTCCAATCTAGAAACACTAACCTAGTGGTTGTCCCTTGCACATGATATTCCATCACTCAATTCTGTGCCTTTTTTGCCCAGAACTGGAATGCAATCCCTTCTCACCATAAGACTGTGAACTCAAGATTAGGGACTCTTCTTTATCTTTTCTTTTTTACTTTTCTGAATGCTTTGCAGCATACCTGGCACATAGTAGGTACCTGATAAAGGTTTACTGACTGATTAGTCTTTTTTCCTTTGACTTCCTTCAAGATTTCTACAATAGGCCTTGTCTATGTTCTTCCTCTCCCATGTCTCCCCGCTTCTTTTTGAGATAACCTTGCACCATATGTTGTTTCCCCATTACAATGAGAGCTCCTTGAAGTCATGCCATTTTCCTTTCTCTCTTTGCTTCCCCTGCACTTAGCAATCAGTAAGTCAGTCTACTGTCATTTATTAAACATTTATTGTATGCCAGACACTGTACTAAATGTTTATAATATGAAAACGAGATTTAAAAAAACAAAATCTCTACTCTCAGTGAGGTTACAGTCTAATGGAGGAGACAACATGCAAGCAGCTTTGTACAAACAAGGTATGTACAGGATAGATTTGGGGTAGTCTCAGAGGGGAGGCTGTTCTATAGATATGGTAGATTAAGGAGGATTGGGAAAGGCATTTTTCCTGGCACATATTAGGTGCTTAATGTATGCCTAGTGAATGAATGCCTACTGTTGATTTGATCCCAAGTCCAAATGGATATTTGAGTCACATTTTGCAGGGATTTCGATTGAGAGCATTTCAGGGGAAACAAAAATCCAGTGGTGAGTGGAGGGAAAAATGAAAAGCAAAGAATATAGGACAATGAGTTCAGAGACGGAGAGAATAAGCATGGTGAAGATCGTTCCCAATACCACTGTAAAATGTCAACTGCTCATACTTGGTCACTTTCCTCTGCTCACCCTCCTTTCCCCATTTGATATGCTGTCACCAACTCCTTCTCCATCTTCCATCTCTCTTCTAAGATCTGTTTCTCACCAACCCTTCAATAAAGTTCCCTGTTCTGGCCTTAGTCATCTAATTACAAAACTACCACAACCTTTGTCATCAAATTTCTGCCTTCAGGAGTTTTTTTCTTGCAATCGAGTCTAAATGTCATTGCTATAATCCCTTCTAGCCTGTCACTTTAAACATGATGCCACTTGCTTTTTTTTTTTTAATTCTCTTAAGCTCAATCTGGTTCCTTACTGCTCTGAAGCACAACTAATTGTCTTACTTGATTTCAACATTGTGCCTGCCCAGGCTTTTGGTACAACCCCACCCTTATGCCCTCTTATCCCCATGTCTAGCTGCTTCTTAGTTTTGACACTTCCCATACCTCTTCTTATTTCTAGGTCAATCTTCCATTGCCCAGCAGAAAAGACATGTGCCTTCCTTCATTCCAATCTCATCTCATATCCTTCAGAAATCACAACTGAGTTAAATGAAAGCCAGGAGACCCCTAAGCAAAGCTAATTTTTTTTTCAATCCTTCTATCATTTTTTATGCATGACAGAGTTTACTTCCTATTTCTTATTTATGGAATTATAAAATACACATGATTTTCTGAAATCTGATTTCCACACGGACTCCCACATGCTATGGGGAAATCATGTGAAGAGAAGTTCCGTGCTTTTGAAAAGTCCTTTGTTGTGGGGAGTTGTACACAATATGTGAACATGAGTATGTGCATTGTGCCATTTCTTTTTTGGATCTACCATTTTCCTGAATGACACTGTCTTGCTGAGAATCTGAGGGCTGCCTCAAATCAAAACCCAGATTGTCTAGACCTTTACTCCCCAGGAGATTTCTTCTAGGGAGACTCTGATTCTCTCTCCTCAATGAGGACTATAACAAAAGATCAATAATTTCCACTCCACCCCCTACTGCTAAATGGATAAGGATGGCTGACCGCTTTAAAGACAACTCCTACCAAATGGCAAGGGCAATTAAAGGCCTCAATGCTGAGTGGAGGGCTCTCCTAACCTGAATGTTCTACCTGCTGTTCCCAGTGACAGTTTTCATCAGATGTGATTCCCAGAATCCGCCCACAACTCTTGTGCCTCTCCATTCAGCACCACTTCTAAGAATCAATATATCCATGCTGCTATTGAATTGCTTGGGATATTAACTCACAGGGGACAAAAATCCTGTCTAGCATATTGTAGACACATTAATAATGATGGAGCAATTGTTTGATGAGTACAAGTTCACAGATGATAGTCACCAAAACTCAAATGACTAAATATTTAGTAGATAAAATTCAGCCCCTCAGAATTTTGCATAAATTGTTTCACGTTAGCATTTAAGAATAATTCATCACATCTTCTTTTGCTTGCACACAAGTCTCTAGGTTATTTCTTGTTTTCTAAAATGAAAGACAGCTTGTGTAGCTCCCCATTGATTCACACACACATGCATAAAATTAATATTCAGAGCATATACCTGGAGAGGCTTTACAGCCAGTTTTCAGGCATATGGTGAATTCCCAATGTACAATTCAACAAAATAAATTATGGAATTCATAGGAACTAAATTGCAGAAGTCAATGAATTGATGATAGTATTTACAAAATGTAGTCTCCCTAAGTGATAATAATATAGTTTCTCTCCCCCTTTCCTTTCACAATTACAACAAATATGTGTATTGGACCTGCTTGATGCAAACCTACTGTGTACAGAGTATTGAGAGCTAAGTACTGGGGAGACACAAAGTTTAAATAGAATTCAACATATTTAGAAGCAAACTAATAATCTTTTTTCCTGAAAAATCTTTTTCCTCTTCCTAAGTTTTTTTCAGGGTAGCACTATTGTGCCAGGTATGGAGGCTTGCAACTCTGAATAAGAATGATGAGTTAGATCATTATTTGAAAGTTGAAGTAGGTCATTAGGTCACTAGAAGGAGTGATACCAGGTGTAGGCAATATTTTTTTTCACATTTTTAGCAGCAAGATAGGGGTAGTATCTGCATGGCAAATAAAGGTAACATTATGTTTTTCTCTGTGTTTAGGCTGAGTGAGAATTGAGTCAGTCTGTAGACAGATGAGGAGTCACTGGTAAGGGAAAGATCAATAATACATGAAAAAGGAGTGATGCAGCAAGATCTGCAGGAGATAGGAGAGGAGATCAAGAACAGAGCAAAGCAAGTAGTCTTAGTAAAAGGTATATAGTTTTTTTTCCCCCTATGACCAGAGCAAAAGAGTGGAGTTAGGGTGACATAACTGAGAAGTTTTGAAGAATGGAAGAAAGAAGATTTGGTAATTCATATTTTGTGGAGAAACTGTGGCATAATGAGTGAATAAAACAATGAACTTGAAATCAGGAAGACCAGAGTTCATATCACATCTATGAAACTTCCCTAGATGGTTCCAGTGCTCTGTCCCCCATTCCAAGCTGACCCCAAATCAGAAGTTATTGATTGACTGAGGCAGAAGAATAGTTTGGAAGTAGTAGTAGTAGTAGTAGTAATAGTAGTAGTAGTAGTAGTAGTAGTAGTAGTAGTAGTAGTAGTAGTAGTAGTAGTAGTGGTAGTAGTAGTAACAACAATAGCAGTGAGAATTTATATAGTATTTAAATATTTTAAAAGTTATTCACATGTTTTCTCGCTTGATTTTCACAAGAACCTTTGGAGATAGCTGCTATTATCATATTTTACAGATGAGGAAACTGAGTGAGGCAGACATAAATAATTTGCCAAGGGTCATATAACTAGTAAGTTTCTGAGGTCAGCTTCAAATTCAGGTCTTTCTGATTCCAGATGTAGAGTCCTATCCAGTATAAGAAAAGTATGCTAATTCCATTTCACAGGCTTAAAGATCAGGAGGATTATTCAGTACTGGAGGGATTTCTAAAGAATTCTGCGGGGAAAATGAGGTAACATTTTAAAAAGATAGCAGGAATGCTTTGGGAGGGGGGAGTGTGTGTGTATGAGATCTGGGATAGAGAATGGGTTACAAATGACCTGTTAGAATGGCACAGACAAGAAGGAATTGAGTTAGAGTGGGACAGAGAAATATGAAAGATTAGTAGAATAAAAATTAAAAGTGTGAGAGAAGTGATATTTAGTATTAATAGGCTACTCACCCCTAAGGCTTTCAATGACACTTTCTGCAGAATACTACAGTATTCTGATAACAACTACTATAATAGTACTATAACTACTTCTGTTCTCACCACCACCGCCATCATCTCTACCACCACCACACTCTATTGCTACTGCTGCTACTAGTACTACCTCCACCACTACTACCACTAGTATTAATAATGCCACTAGGGATGATAACTACTCTACTATGACTACTACTACTACTACTATTACTACCACCACCACCACCACTACTACCACAACCACTACTACTATAACTGCTACCACCACCACTATTATTGCTATTACTATTACCACCAATACCACTACAATCACTAGTATTACTAGTACCACTAAGGATGATAAAAACAACTATACTCCTACTACTACCACCATCACACAATTACCATCACTACCACCACTATTACTACTACTACTGCTGCTACTACCACTACTACTACCATCACTATTATTACTGCTAATACTACCACCACTACCATCACCACTACCACTCTACTACCACCATTAATACTAATTAGTAGTTACTTGGGCCATATTTTTAAAAGAAAAATACAGTTGTCTATTGAAACACCTCCAATGGTTTCCAAAACAAAGGAAATAATATTACTTTTTTTTCTTTTAAGGAGGGTTTTCACATAATTGCAGCTTTGCCGATAAACTTTATTGAAGCTTTTCAGAGAAACTCAAAGTTGGAAGTTGTTTCTAAGGTCATCCAGTTGTACGTTACCCCAAACTAGAAACTATTCAGGAATTTCTCTTATAAGTTGTCATACGATCTTTGTGCGTGAAGTTTCCAATTAACGATACAGACTAATACTGGAAGCAGCCTATTTCACTATGAGAGAGTTCTAATTGTAAGGAAATCATTTATTACATGGTGCCTAAATCTAGCTTGCTGCAAACTCTATTCATGACCCTCATTTCTATTCTCTAAGCATACCAAAATAACTCTAACACCTTTTCCACATGCTGACATTCCTATCTTGGAAGGCAGCCATAAAATTCCGCCCAAGTCTTCTCTTTTCCAGACTAAATACCCCTAGTTCCTTTCTTGATCTTCAAATGTCATGACCTCTAGAGCCCTCATCATCTTGGTTCCCCTGTATAGGATATGCTCCAGTTTATCAAACCCCTTCCCAAAATGGTATACTCAAAATTAAACAAAAACCTTCAGATATGGGCAGATCAAAGCATCTAACCTTAATGTTCCATTCCTTCCCTCTCTGTTCAGGATAATTTATCTTCCTTAATGCAAATAGTAGAAATTTGTTTTACCTAGACAAACCTAGCATACCAGGGCAAGTTCTAAGTAATTCAAAATAAACTGAAGACTTTACATAAATATAATCCAAGCAATTCTGATTAATCCACCAAAAAGTATTATTGAGACTTAACCATGTGCTAGGTATTTTATTGAGGGTTGAATGTATGTGGGAGGGGAGTGTTGCAAGTATAATAGATGCAATAATTTTCTATTTGAAATGACAAAAAGACACACATAAAAATGAAAACAAATTTAAAAAGCAATCCTGTCATAACATGCTTATTAGCTAAATAGCCCTTTCTAAAATTTCACTTCCCTTTACCTTGTAGATATAGTTACATAAAATTGAACTGCAGGTTTTAAAAAATATGCTGATGCTTCCTCACCTCATCAGCAGAAATTTTACTCCACTGACACATTTTCAATGAACCACTATGAAATTATAAGACAATTTCAGAAGTTGCCAATGGTAAACCCATTTGAATAACAGCCCTAAACTCAGAATTCAAATCCTGATCCTTTTTTGTAGGGTTTTGGACCAACTATTAAGATTATAAGAGTAATTGAGACTTTCTTGCTGTGCACTCTTAAAATGCATACATGAAAACGCTGATTCACACATTTCTGTCTATCATCATTCCTGCCCTACCTTTTCCTTCCGCTCCTTCTCACAAAAAGAACCTACAAAAGTTTAATGCCAGAAAATGTGGAGCATATGCTTAATAGAAGCAGTAAATACTGTGCTGCTGTAGCAGATTGCTTCCCTGTTAAATAACATAATGGATTTTTTTCTTGCGAATACTATTCGGAATTATACCAGGTAAAAAGGAGGTTTATTAGTAATAACAATGACTAATACTTTTTTATTTTCCAAATACTTTACAAATATCAGCTAATCAGTCTTCGTAAGGTCTCTAGGGAATAATGGCATGACCTGTTCTACTTTACACCCACCAAAACTGAGGCTAAAGACTAAGTTTGCAAAAGTGGACTTCTTGTGCATGCAGATGAATTCTCAACTGGACCACCACATGTCAATCTTGAGCACATCTGAATGGCCTCAGGTTGATGACTACTGACCCCACTCTGGGTGGACACTGGCTAAGGTCAAATCCAATTGATTTGAACCTGACTTACCAAGACACAAATGAGTTTTACCTGAATTGCTTGATTCAAGCACTTTAATGTTATTTCAAGCAAATCAATTGTGTTGCACATCTACTGGGAACAAATCAATTACATGAAAAAATCTGTGTAGATAGAAAATGAAGGTGCTTTGAGACCCTTTGAAATTGGGTTCCACAGAGAATTTTGTTAGAAATTGAAAAGGGAATTGGGGTCAAGGTTAAAATTAAACACAGAAGTTTAGAGTTTCTATTCTATATTCAGTCTTTGGTTTCATTAGGAAATTATCTCCTAGAATATAATTAAAAATATATATGCTAATGTATTGTGGGAAGAATTGTGAACTGGTTTTGCTCATTTTAGGAAACAATTAGGCATGACACAGGAAAAGTCACTTTACTGTTTATGTCGTTGGAGCCAGAGAACCCATTACAGAGCATATATGTATAGTAAGGAGGTCAAAGCAGAAAGGTGCAATATATACCAATATATTTGTAGTAATACTTAATTGTAGCAGCAAAAGAGGGAAAAAAAGTGAGAAATACGAAGGAAGGAAGGAAGGAAAGAAAAAAGAAAGGAAGAAAGGAAGGGAGGGAGGGAGGAATGGATAAGGGAGAAAAAAAACCCTAAACAAAGAAGAATGTAATCATAGATCTCCAGTTCAGAAAACATCTATCGTAGTTTCCTCATTATAGATGAGGAAGCTGACACCCATGGAGTTTAAGTGACATCTCCATGGTCATACAGGTAGTATGAGAGGACTGCATTGAATTCAGATGCCCTGACTCTAGAGATACTATTCTTTCCACTTCATTATCAATTTGTAAGAAAGTGTAAATAAAAGTAATTAAGAAAAAAAAACATAGGGAGACTTAGATGAACTGATGACATTGAAGCCATTTTTGACAATGATGGAGAGGGGTTAAGATGTTCTCCCACTGTACAATGCATTTAAACAGTCTATCCTTCGTTATCTTCTAACATGCCTGTCTTACAGTAATAAGGTTTTCACTATGATATCAGCGCATTTCACAGAGTAAGCTCAGAATGTCACCCAATTTGCAAACATGAGGATGAATGTATTCCCTGAGAAGGCAAATACTGGGCTTGATGGAAACTGTTCATTTGGAAAATATCTAAAGATGGAACTTATTGCCACTTGAAAATTAAGGAGATTGAAAGCAAGGAGCCTTTCGACCAGCTTCATAAATATGGGCTTTCTGCAGTCATTCACTAAATGAACGTAGAAGAAAACCTTAAAACCACAAACATTGTTCGCACCAAAAACTGACCACAAAATTCCTAATAATACTAAGAAGGAAATGTTAGGAAATGACAAGGAAATCTCCAAGGTTAGATCCCTTTCCCAGTGCCTTACAAAAGCACCTTCTACAAATCACTTAACTTTATAAGAGTAAGTTAATGGTTGTCAAAATCCCATGAATTTCCACAGCACACTTCCTTTTTGCTAGGAATAGGAGGTATGATGAGATTTCTAGGTAAAATTGTCCGTATTGACATAATTTTTTGTTTGTTCAGCATTTTTTGTTTGTTCATTTTGCATTTTGAAATTCTCTATGATCATCTGATGTAAATCACGTCACTCTGACTCTCTAATATACCGTTTCTTTCCCTGTAAAATGGCATGACCGTGTGTAACTGGACAAGTCACTTAACCTCTCTATGCCTCAGTTTTCTCTTCTTTGAAATGGGAATAATAATAGCACCTACCTTCCTGAATGGTTGTGAGGATGAAATGAAAAATTTGTAAAGGGTTTCGCAAACCTTAAAGCACTGTCTAAATAAACATATTATTATCATCATTATTATTAATAGATCATATTTGAGGTTCTTTTCAGTTCTAAAATTCTATGATGTTAAAATATATGCAACTTTATTTTGCCCTGACTGGACAAAATAACAAGCATTTCAAAAGCCTAAAATATACACAAGGAAATAATGGGAATGCACTTATATTTTAAGGGATTGTCTTAGGTATAAGCTGCTGTTATGGAGAATTCTATTATTACATGAGTGTCATGCACTAAAGCCATTTCCAATAAGAGGAAGGCATCTGTCACTGCCAGTTCCTTTCATGTTACCTTGCAGCACTCAGGTGCCCACACCTTTATGGAGATGCCAGCCTGATGTCATGAAATTGGTTACACTGGACAAAGAAACAAAGGAATATCTGTCAGCTTGTTTATTTTTAGCCTTGAGAACTATGTCAGGATAGACCCTGAAATCCATCAAAAACATTTTTAAGAATAGCGACAGGAGTAAGTAAATGCTATTTTTTCTCACATCAGGTTTCCATTGGTGCGACAGAATATTATTATGAACAGTTAGATTGGGCAATAACCCAGATGCTACAATCTAAGGTCTTCTTCATATATGTAACCATCCCAAATAGAATGTCCACTGGCTTGCTTTGGTGCTTAATATCTCACTAGTAGAGATTTATTTCTTAATACTCCTGGGAGAGGTAACTCATTGGAATTTGACCCATTAAAAAAGCTATAAAACTAAGCCTGGTCTCTACAGCCACGGTTATCTTAGAAAAGCAGCAAGCTGCTAAGCAAATAAAGTTTGGTCAAAATGATTTAGCAGATGTGCCATCCATCAAAAAGGGTGAAAAATAGGCCACTAAACTAGTGGTTCTGGGTAGCTTTAGATGTATTTTGAGAACTAATAAGAAGGGATACTAAGTTAGTGCCATGGTAAGACATTTTTCTACATCATACACACATTTGCCCAGGTACTCTTGGATTGAGTATGTAACAGGGGAACTGATCAATGAGAGCCAAGGTCTTAGATCATAGGCAATATTCTCCCCCTGATAGTAACAGACATGGAGGCTTTATGAGCTTCATTCCAGACATGTGAGATGGATTGCCCAGTCCCCCATTACAAATCAAAGAGGAAGATAAAGATAAAAGGAAATCTTAATATCATAGGATGAAAAGAGGCTTTGAGAAATCATCTCGTTTAATGCCCTTTTGAGGAACCTAGCTTTAATTGCTAGAGAAATATTAATGTCTGCTCATTCTCCTATTTCTCTTTAGAAATACTCTAGTTCTGTCTTCTTTACCACCCCCACACCAATCCAATTCAAATCATGTCATTTCTGTCTCCACATTTTCTTTTTTTGAAAATAAATATGGTTTAATGAGAACATTAGTATGTTCGTAGATAACATGTACATATATATACATACGTACACACACAAGAACAAACAGTAAAAGATCCTTCAACATATATAAACACATAAATATGAAAGAACAGGAAAGAATCATGTATAATAAACGATTAACTCTGTCAAGCACAGTTTGCTTGATAAGAAGTAAATATCTAATTTATAAATGAAGTTTTACCCAAATTATTGGTATCTCTACAATTTCTTTGTGAATTTAAAGCAAATATTAATGTGGTTTTTTTTTGGATGTAAACATACCTCCATGTCTTGAAAATCCATCCCTTTCTAAATCCCAGACAAACATTTATTAAGCACCTAGTATATTCAGGATACTGTGATTGGTGCTGGACATAAAATATTAAAAACAAAGAAGTCTCTGTCTTCAAGGATCTTATATTTGGGAATAGAGTTGCAGAGCATTGGAGTTAAGTTGGAATATAATATATACCCAAGTACAGGACAAAGAAACTTGAGAAAATGGCAGAAATTGAGAATTTGAGATCAGGGAAGTCTTCATGGAATAAAAGGCATAGAAGTTGTGCCTTGAAATAAGGCAAGGATTCAATGAGGTAAGGAGGGAGTACATTTAAAGTGAAGTGGATATAGACAGTGTGAACACATAGAAGTGAAAGATGAATGATCACATTTGGAGAAAAACATATAGGTATTATCACAATTTGTTGGGGACAGCAAAAGGGTCTAGCTTCCCACTGCAACTCTGCTACTGTCCAATTCTGCAACTTTGGACAACTGGCTGAACCTTTGGGGCCTTAGTTCCTAATCTATCAAATGAAGGGGTTTGACTAAACAGTCTCTTCCAGTTCTAAACCTATGATCTTATCATCTTGAAGGGTAGTAGTATGAAAAAAAAAATTGTGGTCCTTAGATTATACAAGACCTTAAATGCCAATCACACAAGTTTGAATTTTTGTTGTGTCCTCAGGGGATCCAATAAAAGTTTTTGAGCAGGAGAGTGACATGGTTAACCTTGTACCTTAGGAAATTGGTTTTGGCAACTATATAGAGGGTAGATTAGAGATAGGAAGGTAAGGTAAACTGAGGTCTAATTATGAAACTACTATAGTTGTCCAAAAGAGAAGTAATGAGGAGGGAGGTGAGCCAATGAATGGTAAGTGTGAATTCTTTATTCTGAACCCATCAATCTATCTTGATTAGATACATACTGAATCTTCTCTAACAGAATGTAGTATATATACATATGTGTGTGTTCTTATGTATATATAAAAATTCTATGTTTATGTATATGTATATATGTATATATAAATTATTATATATATATAAATTATATATAAAATATTTTATATATAAATATATATAAAATATATATATATATTATGTATATGTATATATATGTATATATAAACATTCTAAGCTCAGGAGCCATAGAACAACAGGCTGGCGGATTTGGTACTTGAGCCTTAGTCTGTGAACCCCTAATCTAGACTACTATAATAGCCTTCTAATTGATTTCTTTGTCTCAAATCTCTCCTCTCTCCAATTTATCATGTACAGAGTAGTCAAAGGCTTTCTTTTCCTTTTCTTAGCTAAAAAAAAATCTATATTCTTTCTCTCCCATGTTCCTCTTCCACAGGGATAAAAGGAAATGAGTATTAAAAAATCTTTATAAAAAATGTACAGAGTCAAAAAAAATTGCATTAGCCATATTAAAAAGAAAGTGTTTCCTTCTATAACCTGAGTCTATTGCCTTTCTATCAGGATGTGGGTATCATGCTTCATTATCAATCCTCTGGAATCATGTCCTAATAAATGCTGAATAAAGCACTTGCAGAGAAACTTGGGAAACCTGATCTGATGAACCACAATAACCATTCATACAAAAAGATCAGGTTTGCTCATGTCACTCCCTACTCAAAAACTTCCAAATGGATTCCTCTTATGTCTAGCATGAAATGTAAACTTGTATTAAGCATTTAAAGTTCTTTCCAACCTGAAACTATTCTTCCTTTCCAGCATCATTATACATTTCTCTCCTTTAAGTTATTTATGCTCCATCCAAGCTGGTCTTGCTCTTTTTCACACACACTGCACTATCTCCCTGTGCATTTGCCTTGGGTGATCCCCATGACTGGAATGAGCTCTTTCTTACCTCCATTATTGCAAATCTCTTGTTTCCTTCAAGAATTCATATGAATCCCTTCCTAATCCCCACCCCAATTTCCCAGCTTCCATTGTACCCGTTTACTCTGAATCTGTCTTATGGGTTTGTTTTATATATACCTATATAGATATGTATAAAAACATACAAACATATATACATCCATCCATACATGCAAGCATACATACCTACATATTTATATGCATGTATTTATATATGTATGTGTATACATATATATATGCATATATATAGATAGATAGACAGATAGGCAGACAGACAGACAGACAGACAGATGATAGATGGATAGATAGATAGATAGTCAGACAGACAGACAGACAGATGATAGATGGATAGATAGATAGATAGATAGATAGATAGATAAGTAGATGCGCATGTGATAACCTCCATTACAATGGAAGTTCTCTGGAAATAAAAACCATCTCAGTTTCATCTGTGTATACTCAGGAGATAGAACAGTACCTGGCATAAAACATGATCTTAAAAAAAATGCTTGTTACTTGACTATGATTCACATTAGTATTATTATGCCTGGAATTAGCATTACACAGAGTAGCTGCTGATAAATGACTGCTGAATTAAATCATCTTAGCTTCCTGTTTCAAAATGACATTGCAATGATAAGCACAGTAGACCTCTTTTCTATAAAAAATAAGGATAAATTTGGTACAGGAGGAAAACAACAATTCAGAATTAGCTGTATTTTTGATTCTTTTTGATTCTATACCTTCTGCGACCTTGAACTAGTTACGTAGACAATCCATGCCTCAGCATCCTAATCTATAAAATAGAAAAAATACCTAGATCACATTTCCCATTATGCTCCAGCCAAGCTGGTCTTGCTCTTTTTCACACACACTGCACTATCTCCCTGTGCACTTGCCTTGGGTGATCCCCATGACTGGAATGAGCTCTTTTCTTACCTCCATTATTGCAAATCCCTTGTTTCCTTCAAGAATGCATATGAATCCCTTCCTAATCCCCACCCCAATTTCCCAGCTTCCATTTACCCGTTTACTCTGAATCTGTCTTATGGGTTTGTTTTATATATACCCATATAGATGTATATAAAAACACCTCCTCATGGATTTGGTGGGCATGGTGCTTCAGTGCCTTAATTCTAGTGAGCACTTAATAAGTGCAACTAAATAAATACTAGTTGAATTGAACTATGTCAAAATATGTTTGAAAATTATAGCATTGTCTATTCAGATCTATTATTATAGTGCTATGTGAGATTTTGCTTTAATTCAATCTATTAGTATACATTTATTACATGTCTACTATGTGTCAGGCAGAAGGGCAGTGTGGTATGGTAGCTAGAGAACTGGCCCTAAAGTCAGAAAGACCTGGGTTCAAATTCTGCCCTTGATACATACTGACTATGTTACTCTGGGAAAGTCATTTAACCCAAAGTGTAAGTTGCAGAAAAGGTGTCAATTTACATTGGTAGAGGGAATTTTCTCATATCTCTACACAGTGAAATTGCAGGTCTGGTCCCTATTCCTATGTGTTGGATAATGTACTAGTCAGTAGTGATGTAAAGAGAAAAAAACGGAACAGTCCCAGATGTCAAGAAGCTTACATTGTGTTGGTTTCACATGCGTAGATAAACATGCTTGCATGTGTTTTTAAATGTAACATATGACTGTCAAGAGACAAAAACATTTTCACAGGAATGTAGAAAAGGTCAGTGCTTATCTTTCCTGAAATGCTTGAATGCTAGATATCTCTTTTTTGGACAAAGAAATACATAAAACATCAATAAGTGTTATCTAGGCAGTCTGCTGTCCCTTTACAGTTCTTCTGCAAAGGTCTTCAGTGAGATAACATTCCTAATTCCCAATCTGCTCTCTGATCGTTCAGACCATTAACAAATGCCTCCTGTTATTTTATGTTCAATTGAACTGGGCCTTCTCTCCCTGGCACCATAAAAGAAACCTTTTTTCACACAAAGAGAGAGGAATCTGTTCTGACTGTAGCCTGCTTCATTCATGATTCACATTTACATGGTATATTTAGGAGCAGAGAACTTTGACCAGAAGGCAAAGCTGTCCACAATGTCAACAATGTGGTAGAAAGTGATCAGAAGGGGGCAAAACATTTCTCCTGTTAAATCCTTTACTGCTTTGTCTCAGTGCCTGAAAGTCCTAGTATTGGTACAATTCCTTGTGCTTTAGGCAGTTAAAATGCAAAATACAAATGGAAAGGATAATACATTAAACCGTTAATGTCTTCTAACACATTAGCATTCAATAACTTATGAGATTCTAGGTAATTACCTTAGAAAGCAGACAAAGTAAGGCAATGGGGCACTAGGCCAGCTAAATGTTGAGGGAACTGGGGAGTGAAGCCCAGAAGAATAGATCAGTAGCACGGTCAGATATTTTGGAGAGGAGGTCTAGGTGATCTGGATTGGTGGAGAAACACTGGATTTGGGGTGTAGTGAAAGAAGACTTCATTTAGAGTCAGACCCAGCAGGATCTGTGTTCAAAGATCCTTCCTACCTATGAAATCCTAGGCAAGTTTTTTGTTTTTACCTTTCCATACCTCAGTTTTCTCACCTGTAAAATAAGCAGTTTGGACAAGAAGGAAGGAAGGAATGAAGGAAGGAAGGAAGGAAGGAAGGAAGGAAGGAACGAAGGAAGGAAGGAATGAAGGAAGGAAGGAAAGAAGGAAGGAAGGAAGGAAGGAAGCAAAGAAGGAAGGAAGAAAGAAAGAGAAAGAAAGAAAGAGGAAGGAAGGAAGAAAAGAAAGAAAAAAATCAGCTTCTGTGATTTCAATTATCATCTCAAAGCAGGTGATTCTCAGTTCCATTTGTTCACCATTAACCTGTCTTATAGCTTATAGCTTATAGCTTATAGCTTCCACTGCTTATTACATATTTCAGATCGGATGTACTGGAGACAGTTGAAACTCAACATGTCCAAAACTCAACTCAATATCAATATACCGAAAACCTTCCCTCTTCCTAGCTTGCCTATTATTGTCAAGAGTACCATGACTCAGGGTGGCTAGGTGGCGCAGTGAATAGAGCACTGGCCCTGGAGTCAGGAGGACCTGAGTTCAAATCCAAACTCAGACACTTAATACTTACTAGCCATGTGACCTTGGGCAAGTCACTTAACCCCAATTGCTCTGCCTTCCCCCCTCCAAAAAGCAAAAAAACAAAAAAAGTACCATGACTTGCTCAGTCACTTGCCATCCTTGCCTTATCTCTCAACCCCTAGTCCCCATATGTAATCAAATGTTCTTCTATAACATATCTCTCACATGTTTCCTTCTTTCCTCTGATACTAGGACCAGACTAGTGCAGGCCATCATCACCAGCAGGAGATAGCTTCTTGGTTAGTATCCCTGTTTCACATCTCTCCCTACTTCAGTCCATTCTTTACCCAGCTGTCAAATTGATCTTCCTTAATCACATATCTTTACACATCACTCCCCTAATTGAATAACTCCAGAGACTCTCTAATACTTCCAGGATCAAACAAGGAAATCTTAAGTTTTTAAAGCCCATGATAACCTAGCCCCTCCTACCTTTCCAATCTCCTCAAAGTTTACTCCACTCCCTCAACTCTGATCTACTGACATTGTCTTCCTTAACATTCCTCCACACACTACACTTTATCTCCCAACACTGAATGCTTTCGTGGTTGTTTCATAAGACTACACCTATCTACCATCTCCTGTCCATCTCCTGACTGTCCTGACTTTGTATAAGTGCTAAGTTAATATCCTATATTCTATGAAAAAAGGTTTCCCTTTCCTCCTTTATTTCAGTTTCTGTCTTCTGAGATTATCTCAAAGTTCTTTTATAGAACACACACATATATACACGTGTATATACATATGTAGAAGCATACATGTGCATATGTCTACATATGAAGAAACAATACATGCTTTCATATATGTATTATATACACATATACATGTATATGCATGGGTATGTGGGTGTGTATGTATATACATATAATACATATACATATATACATATATAAAATCAGTCTTTACCACCAAGAAGAGTGTTAGGCAAATGGACTTGAGTCCTGGGTCATACATGTACTTCATAAATCCAAAACACCATTTAAATGCTACTTATTATTATAAAATAGTAGTTCAACAGCCCAACATGATTGAACTTGGGTATTGGTCATTGACAGGAAATGCCTGGTTGCCCATGCTCAGAATCAGAGGTCCATGGAAACTGACAATTTAGAACAAAATCAAGATCAAAACCAAATTAAAAGAACTAAGACTAAAAGGTACTGTGTGTCATTCTAGTCATTCTATCTCAACAACAAACACAATATTGAACTGAAAACGTGGAAAACAGATTTGATTACCACTTTTTAGAGAATTTTAACTACTGTGTAAGAGTAAGTAGAGTGGGGAACTGAGTTATGCCCAAAACCAACTCAGCGCACAAAATGCATCTCCTTGTCAAACACTGGAACATTGCAGTCAGAGGTGGGACTACATTAGCATACATGCTCATTTACAAAATATTACAGAGGAGGTTGATGGAAGTCAGGAATCCTGACTTTCAAAAAAGTAAAAACTATCTGAATGAGCGAGGAAAAAAAAGGATGGCTTAAATAAAACTTGATGCGAGATTCAGCTAACTCATTCATCCCAAGATCATAACTAGTTAACACGGGAAGGATGGCCACAAAACAGAACAGATGTGACATGGAACAGACATGCTATGGAGATTTATTCTCATCATCCATGGTAATAAAATTGCCGTATTTGGATGGTGTCAACATAGTTTCAAATGTGCCCCTATTGGCCAGTCCCCTTCTTCCCCTAAAGGAATAGCAATTAAGGCAATAAAATCAGGAAAAGTGGGTAGACCTAGCCAAGTAATACAGAAGAAATTTGCATTTCTGTAAAACTGGAGGAGACACAATTTTAAAGGCATTTGCAGAATGATTTTTTTTAAAGGGAAAGATGATAGACAGTACTTTCACCAGAAAAAATACATGTGAGCAAAAAAGAAATCAGCAATTATTGATTCATATGCCAATTTTGTTGCCTTTATCTCTACAATAATTATCTATGCTTGGAATAAACATGCATATGTGAGAAGGGAATAGTTAGGTTTTGGTGACATTTTTCTTCCATTAGAATGCTTTTCTGCATTCAAAAACCTGCTGGAGTATGACAATGAATGATTCCTCTGTTTCTCTTGTTTCTGGATTTCAAAATAACCATTTAGCTCAATAGGGGAAATAAAACAGCCTCAAAAGCTATCTTCAAACACAGCAACTCCCATGATTATGTTTAAATCATACAATATGCTGTCACACATGTGATCATGGAGATAAGGATTTGCTGAAAATTACTGTCAAGAAAGATATATAACAGGAAGTTGCCTCTTCATATAGTCACTGAAGTCATGGAAAATGTCCTGTTTAGAGTCTTAAGTCTAAAAGTAGGAATAATCATGAGATCATAATAGAATGTAAGAGATTCTGTCTGACAGAAAACTAGTTAGAAGAAGAATGCCAGGGTAGAAGAGGCAAAGTAGTAAAATATGAAAAGTCTGGGAGTTTTAGGCTTGAATTTCTGCTATGTGACTGTGACCTTAGACAAGTCACTCTCCTACTCTAGGAATTCATACTCTTATCTTTAAAAAAAGAACTGGACTAAATGATTCTTAAACTCCCTTTTTTTCTGGACATCTTTTAATCCCTATTGATTCTGAGGCTTTCCTGAGGTTTCGCCTATTTCATTTGAGTCTGTAGAACAACACAGATTTTCTTCAATGAAATCTGTATCCATTCAATGTTATTGACTCAGCAATCCACAATTCACCAAAAAAAAGTATGAAAAAATGCCTTGGATGTACTTTGTATATATGTTGTGTCTAGTTAGACATCTATATTTTGTGTTCCTTAATAGAATGAAAGCTCCTTGAAGGTAGAGATCGTTGCCTTTTTATCTTTGAATCTTAAAATTTAGCACAGTTTCTGTTGCATGGTAGACAATAGACGATTATCCATTGATTGATAACACAGGTGTGTAAGCATTTTAATTTATATATGTTTATATGTGCATTTGTGTATGTACATGTGTGTTTATGTATGTATGTATACATATTTTTCCTTGACATATCTCTTAGACATTTATGTCCAAGCAACCTGGTCCCAAAACTAAAGGAAGAGATCAAATCCAGTCCTTCAAGTCTCTAGCCAAGGTCAGTTTCCTCCATAAGGCCTTTCCTGATAGAGCCAATTAGGTTTATGATCTCATCTGATTCAAACTTTTGTTGGATTCTTTCTCTGATCTCTCCTTCACCCCCTTTACTTCCTACCCTTCATTATACTTGGTTATATTCCTCTTGTGTTCACCTAAAGGAGAGAAGGCACTACAGGGCAGAGGATGATTTATTCCTGAATCATCAGCACACCCTAAGAATATTAATTAAGTTGAATGATTGAATTGACTTGATAACCTCTTCCTATAATTCAGTATGTCTGAAAGGAAGATAACATGATCAATGAAGGAAGGAATTTTTAGCATGAAATTTAGATGGCCATTTGGTACAGACTTAATATTTGCCAAGCAGTATGCTAAGTGCTGAGGACATGATCTAAACTGAATGAAAAGTGTAAGGTACACAATGAGAAATAGAAAGACTGAATATAAACAGGATATTGCCAAAGGGCATACATGATCTGAAAAGTGGGTGGGACAAGAATGTATCAAGAGTGTGGAACAGCATATGAAATCTAACTCTAAACAAATATTCAGAAACTGTTAAGGGAATGAAATGACCTCATTTGCTGAGAACATACTCAAGCAGATTTATGAAATGATATGTACATGTTCACAAAATATAAAGACATGTGAACAGGTGATATTTTGCATAGGCAGAGATCATAAATACATTGAAATAAAAGTGTGAAAGTGCTCAATTTGAGGAGCTTGAATGACTAATTATTAGACTGGTGAATCAGACGTCCCAAATTTACTAGACAACCATTTGGTGTAGAAGCCCATACAAGCAACTGAAATCAAGACTATTTCAATAATAGTATCCCCATAAAGATAAGAAAGGCTGATCCTACACATGGCTACAAGGCAGTGTGAAAAAATGTAAAAAAATACAAGCTTTTCTAAGCAATACGAGTCTCAGAAGAGAGTTCCCTTTTCTCTTGGCATTTGATTATCCAATCACAATGGGAAGACATATAGGCATCATTTTAAATCCTCAATACATAAAATCTCCATTGGCTATGGTCTATTTATGCACCAGTTAAAAACATTCTTTAACAAAACAGAATTTTCAAGTTTACTGGATAAATATGCCGGAAGAAATTGCAGAATAATGTTGGGTTGCCAAGCAACCAGCAGCTCACAGCCACTTGTTTCTGATCAATTCAACTCATTCATCCAGCTTCTAAGTCAAATTGGTAAAGAATCCTGGCCATTTATTGTGTTGGTTTTTTTTTTCTTTTTTCCTTTGAGGAAATTATGGTGACTTTTGGTAACACAATAACACTTGTATTCACAGAAGATAAAAGGAATAGATGTTCTTTTGATCAAAATGCTAGCCTAATTCATTATTCTCACCATGAGGCTTATGGGGAAGCTATAATTAACTAACTAGACTAGCAACACTAATAAAATAAAGTGCAGCAATTAGTAGTGTTGGAGGTGTTAACTGTCCTCCCAAATTAGGCAAGGAAGAAAAATTCTTGCCTTCAGTAAAAACATGAGAAATTTTTGAGGGCATAGCAGTATATCTGAATAAATACAGGCCTGTCCTCTCTTCATTCCCCTTCATTGACCCTCAAATTGAAAAGAAATAGTATATGTTGTGCTAACAGGAGTAAGCCAGCCAGTAAGCATTTATTAAGTGCCTACTAAGTGCCAGATATTGGGGGGGGAGGGTAGAGAATGGAACAAATATGTATTAAGTACCCATCACATGTTAGGCACTATACAAATATTACCTCATGTGATCCTTACAACAACCCTGGGAGAAAAGGGCTATTCTCATCCTATTTTACGATTGGGAAAACTAAGGCAATCAGAGGTTAAGTGCTTTTCCCACAGTTATCTAGCAAGGAAATGATCCAGGCTCTACTTGAACTCAGTTTTCTCCAGGACTCTAGGCCCAGGTTTGATCCACTGCGCCACCTAGTTGCAAAGGCAAAAGAAACCAAATACAGTTAGCTTTTTAGTATCAGTTAAAGCTGTCTATGTGTCAGCTGCTTGGAGGTCGTGCTAGGATACTGATGAATAAAGCTGTTTTTTCTTTGAATGAATGCTTAGCACATTATTTTTTTTTTCCCCTTTCTGGAATGAATAGAAGACACATCCCTGCTTTCCCTCATTAGCTATTTTAACTTAGCATATTGTATGTAAACCACCATAATAACTGCATTTTCCTCAGACTGTGAATTAGTTAGAATGAAACTGTAATCAAAATGTTCGTAATTGAAAATATAGTGCTCTCCAGCTTGGGGGGAAAAAAACAACCTTTGTATACTGATTGAAAGTAATAATAGAAGGCCTCATTGACAACTGTTCTCATGAAGAAACTGGGTTCCTTGCCTTGATTAAACCATAGCATGGCAACTGGTTTCCCAAATTTGAATCTAGTTCATCTCTATGATTGGTCTTGTCTCTTGTCTCTACTTTAGGGAGGTATTTTTTTAAATGTATTTTTATGAGTGATTTAAGCTGTTCATCTGATGGACTTTTTAAAGGAAAGCATTAAGTAATCTCAAATACTGTAAAAACAGCATGGAATACTTTGTTCTGTCATCTGTCACAAATCAAAGTGAAAAATAATTTCCAATAAGTGAAACATCTATGCCAAGGCTCCTGGGAAACAATATTGAAATTATCAAATGAGCTCAAGTCAAGCTGTCACATTAATTCTCTCAGATACCTTTTAAGCCTCAATTTGAAGATTGTCCTCTCTCCAGAGGGACTGTCAACACAGCATACCCAAACTTTTACCAATACACAATTTAATCAGATTTTGCAGGGTGTTCTCCCTAACTTCTCCCTTTGCTTATCCTATTCTATTGGTTCAGTTTCAATGTGGAATCTTCCCTTAGCCAACAGGATGGGGGGGGCGGGGGGTGTTAGTCATCGAATATTTTACTTGTCAAATCCTCCATAACATAAAATACCTAAATGACTATGATTAAATATTTAGACAAACCCAAAAGGCCTGTCTCCTGGGGTTTGGGGAATAAGAATTCATTCAGGGTTTATGATGTGCAAGTTACTGTGAAAAGTGGCTGAAATAATCATTCACCTATACTGAAATGATTATCAAAGAAATGTCTACATCAAGATACGAAGCTGGGGAGCAGTGGATAATGGCGTATATATGTACACATGTATGTATAAACACATGGACATATGTGCATGTATCTATAAATCAGATACCTATAATTTCTGGCATATGTCATCCTTCTAACATTCCCCAACTCCACATGAATAAACCTATAAGATGGATTTCCTATAGAGAGCCTATATGTTTCATGAGATCACTGAAATTCAAGAGTAACAGTCATGTTCAGTGGGGTATTACATCACGTAATAGATTTAATGATTGGAATTAACTTTACAGAGCTGGGAGTACTACCTTCAGAGCCTATGCTGAAGAAATCACACACCCAGTGAGCTGAAAAGTAAACACTTAACTCCCTTTCACTAAAAGTCTTTGTTTGAGGGCCATGAGGACAGTGTAACAACCCCAAAATACAGAGCATCAGATGATTTTTGCCATCCCACTCTGAAGGTCTGTTTTGTGAAGTGGGTACAAAATGGTCTGAAATCCATTTTTAATGAACTACACTACCCAGAAATCACACTCAGTCAGATTCTTTTAAATTATCACCCATTTGTCTCAATTTACTCTAACTACATCGAGGAGCTTGCAAGAGATGATTATATACCACCACACTCTGTGCCACTTTGGACAAATTCACTACAGCACTTAAGGATCAAAATGGGCAGAATGAAATTAAATGTACACCTGAACCAAAGAATATTATTCATGCCCAGTGTTATCCATCAGGGGAGGCTGAAATTAGGCAAACTGAACTCAAAAAGGAGCAAGTGAAAATGGAAACAAGGAAACCTCCCCAATCCATAGCCCTAGAAAATATTTTTATTTTATTATTAAAAATTATTTTCCCCCACCAGTACTGGCTGCTCAAAGTTTCCCCTCCCTCCTTCTTGCTGAAGCACACCCCTCCATGCCCTTCCATGCCAACTTTGCCAGGTCCAGCAGCTTATTCATCTCAATCTGTGCTGGCCAGAATCTTGCCTTATCTGAATGGTCTCAGTGGCAGTGACAGATGGTTTCAGAAAAGAGAGGGAAGAGGAGACAGAACGGGATGGAGCAGAAGGTGGCTTCCAAAAGAGCCACTGGTGCCAGAGCTCAGCATCCATGCCTCCCCCTCCCCACCAGCCCCTGAAGATGATCACGGAGCGGGCTCGCGCGCTCTCAGGGACGCGGGCGCGAACACGCAGTCACAGGAGCGTGCGCCACAGAACGCATTCCAAAGCTACCCAAGTTGCCGGGTCCCCAGTGCCGCCTCCTCCGTTGTTCCCCGCGGGCTGAGCCTGGCTCGCTTTTCCCCTGGCAGCCAAAGCCGGCGATTTAAAGGGCAAGGTACCGGAACATGGGCTTTCCTTGCCAAGCACCTCTTACCCAGTAAGGAACGCATCTCGGAGCGACCCACTCTACCAGCGTAGATCTCCGTAGGGGAGTCACCCAGGGCACCTCTCGCCCAGGCACTCACCCTTCCCACCCCTTTCCCTCCTTTATCTATCCTCTTGGGCAAATACAAAAACCACCCTAGCGCCTTAGCCTTCCCAGAGAGCCAGAGGCAGCTCTCTCTACCCACCACAGGGCACACACTAGGCTCCTTGCATTTCCCTGTGCTCCCCACTCCAACCTCATCTCCCTCCCTCACTCCCTCCCCACCCCTCCAAGTAGAAGCGCGATCACTCACACACACACACACACACACACACACACACACACACACACACACACACACACACACACACACACGCTCTCCAGTACCTTGGCCCCGTGGCTGGGCGCTCTCCAGACACTTGTCCTTCCTTGTTGCCACCGTTTGGCTTCTACTTCAGCTCCGCACTCCCTCCTCTTCCCCCACCGCCCAACCCCTGGAGATAATGGTTATTAGCGGCCCAAGTAATAGTAAGAACTGGAGTTGATTGGATTTTCCACCCCGCCTCCTTGCTGAGAGAGTGCGGCTGGCAAGAAGTGGACAGGGACAGGAACTGCCCCATCTACCCACCCCTCCCCCCGCCCCAGCAGCTCTCCGGATTTCTCTCTCTCTCTCTCACACACACACACACACACACACACACACACACACACACACACACACACACACACACACACACACACACACGTCTACATTCACACTCCACAGTGGCACACACTCACCAAAAAAAAAAAAAAACCGGCACAAAGAGGGAAAAAGGGAACATCCGTGACCGGCATCTCTAGGTCCTTAGGCACAGCTTCCAGGGAGCCATGGTAACGCGGCGAGCCCCCAATTCTTTCAAACTCTCTTTCTCTCTGTCTCTCTGTCTCTCTGTGTGTCTCTCTCTCACACGCACGCATACACACACACACACACACACACACACACGTCTGTTAGCCTCTGATCCTTTTGCTCACCTATGGGGCAGAAAGAAGGGACAATTGAGAGCCGGTGCATTCCACCCCTTCCAGAAAACTGGAGGAGCAAAGGCAGGGCTCGTGGAGGAGAGGCTATCTACAGAAGCCCCAAACAGTTGGAGGGTGTTAAGGTGGGAGGTAGCCTCACAAGGTTCCACCATCCATCTGATCGACAGGAATATTAACTTAAATTTTAGTAACGGAGGGAGGGGATGCTGGAGAATCAGGGAAGTAGAGAGAAAAAGGTACGAATGGAAGCAGGCAGGTGGAGGAACCCAGACACCTTGTTCCCTACTTTGGAAAAGACAGCTTGGTGAGAAGGTAGATTCTACGCGCGCGCGCGCACACACACACACACACACACACACACACACACACACACACACATACTTTCCAATATTGAACCAAATCTCCACCCATTCCCCTATCTTGAGGGAGGAATGCTCTAGGGATTGAAAGGTCTAGGGAGGGAGAAAAATAGGGGAGGGGGGGAAAGGGGACAGGACTGTGACTGAGAAAGATCACCACCACCACCCCCATTTCTCCCAACACACCTCATAGGCTTTCCTGGGCGAGATCAGATTCCGTGCCTCCCCAAAGGAAAGTTCTTCTGCCACTCCAGTTGCTCAGGGCAGAGAGGTGGGAGTCTGACTAGCCGGGTTAAGAGGCTCTTGTTTTCCGCTGCTCCTCCTCGGGGAGTAACCAGCCTCTCCCAGGCTGGCAGCACGCGAATCCGTCGGGGAGGCTCCGCCTCACCCCCTATCGTAGCTGGCACAAGACAAGACAAGGCAGCTCCCGGCCCGCCTTGTACCCCTCCCGGCTTATCCACTCCCTCTCCTCTTAGAACCAAGACAGTCTCACTTCCCTTTCTCCTCTCCTGTCGCTCTCTCTCCTGGGTTTTCCCTCCCCCCTCCTTCCCTTTCTGCTTTGCCTTCCACCCCCACCTCCTCCCTCCTTTCCTCTCCTTTACTGAGCAGCCTTCCTCCTTTTTCTCTCTCCAATCACCCCTACTTCACACAGTCTTCCAACATCCAGTCACCCCGAATTGCCTCCTCCACCCCCACCCCCCCAGTCCCGGTCTCCCAGTGACTGGCTAATCTAGCTTTAGGGCTTTTCCTTCATAGGAATGGAATAAAAATGAGTCCTGAACTTTTCCCACCTTTTTCTACATCTGTATGATCCCAGAGGGACCTTTACTCTCTTTTCCCACAAATGGCCTCAACTAGGAGCAGGTGAAAGATAATTCAACTTCTCCCATTGGTTTTTCTTCGATGTTTGTCCCAGATGGTCTCATATCAAGCCTGGCAGAACGGCTATTGCTACATTTCAGAGGGCAGTACTCAATTTGGCTACAATGTAGCCCTACCTATTACATACACACATACACACATATAAAAGGTAGGGCTATACACACACATACACATATGCATATATATGTATACACACATATATATACACACATATTTTCATCAAGGGTTTATAACATTTCATATTTTAAAAGCTCTTGGCCATTCAGACAATAAAGGTGATTTTGTCATTGTATTCTAAACGTACAAACCTTCAAATCTTTGAAACTTCCAGAGGCAACTACTATGTTAAATGCTAGGGATACAAACAAAGTGAAAGGGGGAGGCAAGACGATTATCACTGCTCTCAAGGAGCATACAGTCTTATGGGGGAGACAAGAACCTTGTTTCGTGGTTAGGTGCTTTAAAATCTTGAAATCAACATAGGATTATTTACAAGCTTTCACTCTAAAAAAAATCAAATCCTTTTTCTCTTTCTTTGTTAGCAAAGATTTTTTAAAAATCTGACCTTTTTAACTAGCCACTTATTAAAAAGAATTAAAAAATGCTATTCAGTTTAAATCCTGATTGGTTGTTAGGGAATCACATACTTCTAATTTTGTCTTCACTGTGACTGTGAGATTGTCCTTCCAATTTCTGTTCTCCTCCAGTGCACTGAACAATAACTATCCTTTAGAAACCTGAGCAAGCCTGGGAAGAGGAGTCCAGCATACAGAACAACCAAGAAACCTCTCAGCATCCTGCTTCTGAAGCAACTGAATAAGAGATTTCAAAAATTAATAAGTGATGTTATAAATTTCAGTAATTACCAACCTCAGTGGGTGTATTTCCTGCTCTCTATGCTAGACAAAGTACAAATGCAAGCTAGAACAGAATTTGTCCCAGGTTTAAATTTGATTGGGGGGGGGGGTAAACTTCTTTTCCTGAGGCATAATTATTCATCTGGGATGATTTCTGAAGAGGAAGTTAAGACAGAATATTAAATATAGTCCCTACAAAGGGGAATATTATGCCTGTGGAAAAACATTTTCCAATGTCAAACTCTACAAAAGAAACTAAAAGTAAAGCTAAGCTCAGGAGTTTAACCACATTCTTTGTAAATAGCCAGAAAGCAATGAGCTCAAGCCTGGTCATGTATGACTATACTAACAGGGTTCCACCTGAACATTGGGCTCATTTTCTCTCTGACTTATTTGCTTAAAAATAGAAGCATTGATTTATTTCTGAATTCAGATATCACCCAAAGTGAGAAACTACTCCAATATATAAAATAATCGCTAATATGGAAGAATTGAAGTTTTTAAAATGTTTTCTTTAGGAGTTGTTATGAAGGTTAAAGGAATGTCCTTGTGAACCTTTGATGTGTGAATTTAATGGGGGGGGCAGGGGAATCAATATATTTCTATAGAGCCACTATAGTTCTGGTCCTGCCTCAAATAATTACTAACTGTATGACTTTGGAGAAGTCATCTAAAATCTCTACAAGTCCATTTCCTAATCTATAAAATGAGACACACAGACTCTCACAGGATTGTTATGAGGGTCAAATGAGATAATGTATGTAAATCATTTTGCAAATCTTATATTGCTCTATAAAAGGTAAGTGGTCCTTTATCATTACTGTCTTCCTTTTCTATTTGTATGTCCAGTTCTTGGCACAATTCCTTACACATAGTAATCACTTTAAAAATGCTTCATTCATTCATTTTTCCCCATTCTATTTTTAATAAATAAGAAAAAAAAACAAAGCATAGGGGATAAGTATCAGCCTGAGAGTTAGGAAGACCACTGCTCGGGTTTCTGATACTAGTTCAGTGATACTGGAGAAGTTATTGAACTTTCATTGTCCTAGGAAACTCTAAGAATTGAGAAGTAGGGGAAATTTCCTTTTTAGGAGTTATCAATATCATCACAGGTCCAATATATCAACTTAGAAAAAGTTCATCAAAACACCACATTATTAAACTCCAGATCAGTCAGTCAACAACCATTTACTGTCTAGTATGTACCAGCCTCTCTGCTAAGGACTAGGAATACCAAAAAAACAAAAAAATGGGGTGGGGGAGAGCCCACAGGTAATTGGGGAAAAATAATAGTAATATCTAAAATAATATTAACAAACAATGATAATAGCTAGCATTAATATAGTGCTTATTAGTGCCTGGTCTTATAATTATTATTTCATTTGATCCCTGAAACAACCTCAAAGAGATAGGTGATATTTTTATCTCCATTTTACAATTGAGGAAATTGAGGCAGAGGTTAAGTGATTTGCCCAAAATCACACAGTTAGTAAGTATCTGAGACTGGATTTGATCTCGTGTCTTCCTGACTCCAAGAAAACAATCCTGTATCAAAATGATATATACATGGTAAATTGAAGATAATATCAGAAAAAGGCACTAAAATTAAAGACTAGGAAAGGTGTCTTGCAAAATGTCAGAATTTGGTCAGTTATTGTCATTCATTCTTCAAAGAAAACCAAAATGATGTCACTTGGGGTCAAAGTAGAGTGTATCCAACTGTGGCTGATCAGACCATTAAGAGCTCAAAAGGCTCTACCACATGTTGGGAATAAATAGTACACATGAATGTTTGGAGTGAAGGTGTCTCTAAATTTGAACATCTCATCTTTCTTTTGAGCTACTGAAATTCTTCTTTTCTCATAGAGTACAGCCCCTTTGTTGATGTGGGAATGCCATGCTGGGCAGTCCTGTGCCAGTGTCTCCCATATCTCACAATTGATTTCAAAGGTCTTCAGAAATATCTTGAGAGTATCTTTGTATTGCTTCTTCTGACCTCCATGATAAAACTTGCCTTGTGTCAAGTTCTCCATAATTAGTCTTTTAGGCCAATGTACTTTGGGCATTCAGATACATCACCAGTCCATCAGAGATGCCCTCTCTGCAGAAGAGTTTGAATGCGTGGTAATTCAACTAGGGAAAGGTCTTCATCTTGCCAGGCGATCTTCAGAATCTTCCTAAGACAATTCAAATGGAAGTGATCTGGTTTCCTGTCATAGCATTAGTATGCTGTTCAGGTTTCACTGGTATAGGACAATGAAGTCAGCACAACAGTTTGATAGACCTTCAGTTCGGTAGGCAGGCTAGTATCTTTTCTCTCACACACTTTCCTTTGGAGCCTCCCAAACAATGAGCCAGTTCTGGCCATGCATATGTCAACCTCATCCTCTATGTGAAGATCTCTAGAAAAAGTATACTGCCAAGGTAAGTTAACTAATTCACAATATTCACTATTTCTCTAATTGCCGTATTCAATGGTTCTATGTATGAATAGTGCTTTGCTGGGTTGTGGAGAACATATGTTTTCTTGGTATTACTTGTTAGACCAAAATTAGCACAAGCAACAGAGAATCAATCTATACTTTGTTACATCTCAGACTCAGGGACTGCCTTGAGTGTATAATCATCTGTGAACAAAGTCATGCACCAACTATCCCTCTACTTTAGTCTTGCTTGTATCCTTTTAAAGTTACATAATTTTCCATCAGTGTGCTATCTTTCATGCTGTTTTCATCCTCTTTGAGGGCCCCTGAAAACTTCACTGAAAACATCAAGCTAAAAATCATGGGAACTAGCACATAACCCTGCTTTTATTCTATTGTTAACTGTGAAAGCATGAGAGCAGTGTCCATTATCCAGAACCCAGGCAAGCATGCCATTAGGAAACTGATGTAGAAACTGATAAACTTCTCCAGGCAACCAAATTTTGCCACAATTTTCCACAAGCTCTCATGACTGACAGTGTCAAAGGCCTTCATAAGATCAGCAAATGTCGTGTGCAGATCTCCGTGCTGCCCCTGGCATTTCTCCTGTATTTTTGGGACAGCAAACTCCACATCAACCATTCCTCAGCCCTTTCTTAAACTGACTCTTAGGTAAATGACCATCTTCCAGGTAAAATGTCACACTACTAAGAAGGACTCAGGCCAGAATGTTGCCGGCAATGCTGAGAGACATCCCCTGTGGTTGTCACGGGACAATCTATTTTCCTTTCTTTTATAGAGAGGGACAATGGAGATGTCCTTGAATTCCTGGGAGAATAAGCTCCTTTGGCCACATAACCCAGAAAATTTGCGTCAGCTTTTGTATGAGCAATGGACCCCCTGCCTTGTAGATCTCAGCTGGAATAGAATCAGTACCAGGCACTTTGCCACATGAGAGGAGTCCAATAGCATTTAAAACCTCTTCTTCAGTTGAAAGTTTGACTAGAGGGGGATTGACTTCAACCTGAGCTATACAGTCAGTGGCTTGCGCATTGATTGATAATGGTTTGTTGAGAAGACTAAGGAAGAGTTGAGTCTCCTTCTCCAGGATCATGGAGTCTTTTAAGGACCACACTAGTCAATATGGGCCCCTCAGTACTGAGTAGTTGAGATGCATCATGTGTGTTTGACCCCATACATAGCCATCAGGGCATGGAAAAAAAAGAAGTTTTTTTTGATTGTTACTATCAGTGTAAAACTGAATTTAATCTGCCTTCTTACTGATCCAAGAATCCTATGTCTTTCTAAGTTTTACTTGCACTTTATTTTTTGATGAAGTTAAATGCTACCTTCTTAGAGACAGATGAGCTATCCTGTTGGAAATCCCTGTGAGTTCTTATTTTTCATTTAGCAGTTTCTGAATTTCCTGATCATTTTTATCAAACCGATACTGATGTTTGCAAGTGTTCTAGCCCAGATGAGTAAATGTAGTGTTGTCCACCAAATCTCTGAAATCTTCCCACTCCTTTTCTGCTCCCCTGCTGCCAACTGAGGGTTGGTCCCACTTTCCCTCTAAGTCAGCAACAAACTGTTCCCACTCAGAGAAGTGCTCTATCTGTTGGCATTAAATATTCTGGTAGTCTTCTTGCCTTGGGGCTACTGCTTTTGTTGAATGGAATGTTTAGCTTGGAGAAGATAAGTCTATGATCAGTCCAGTGTTCTGGTACCCACATCACCTTCATCACTCTCACCTATCTGTCTCTTCTCTTTACAATGACATAGTCTCTTTCACGCCAATGTTTGCTGTGAGGGTGCACCCATGAAATTTGACTGTGTTTAGGTAAATGGAAGACAGTGATGGTGACAAGAATGTTATAGGCCCACAAGTCTTCAATGTTTAGTGACCATTTCTGTTGCTGTTTCTGACTCCATTCCTCCCAAAGGCTCCTTGCTATGTCTGGTAGTCTGTGTCTGTTCTGGCATTAAAGTCACCCAGAATTATAAGCATGGCACATTGATAAAAAGGGTCTCTGGGTCTTCATACAATGTTTCTTTGACCCACTTCAGGGTTTATCATGATGGGAGCATAGACACTGAAGGTGGTGGTATGGCATTTTCCTGCAAGTGGCAAGCACATTGTCAGGAGCCTGTCATTCACTCCTTTCGGGAGGCATACAAGCTTACTGACTAGATTAGTTGTGATTGCAAAATCTATGCCAGCTTCATGACACTCCATGTCTCTGTGGCCCCTCGAGAAAAACGTGTATCCAGCTCTGACTTTGCTAAGCTGGCTTTCATTTACCAGCTTTGTTTCACTCTGGGCTACAATTTGGATGCAATACCTACTGAGTTGTCTCTCGATAACAGCTATTCATCTTTCAGGTCTACTGGATTTCATGTTGTTCAGAAACATGCACATATTTCATGTACTGACGGTGAGTGGAATCATCTTCACAAAAGGTTTTATACATTTTTGTATATGTGTTTTGACCACAAGGATGGATTCCAACCTGCCATGGCAAGCAGGTCAGGGTAGGGTAGAGTAGACAATTTTTTTCTAGCCTTTTCTAGCCCCTTCCTCACACCAGGAGGTGAGCAGTGTGGTTTTTAAAAGGTTGATCAGACACCTAGGGGAGCTGCCAAATCCCACCTCTGTTTCCAGTGAGATGGCCTAATGTCCCAGGTTCCTGTGTGACTACAGCTCCTAGCATATCCCCACCTGCTGCTTCATCACTTGTCTGTTGCCACAGGACTTTGAGGTAGGTAAAAATGATATGAGTGATGTCTTTTGATTCACACATAAGTTGAATTTAAGGGAGGCAGAGTTGTTTGAAGTTGTTGGTCTCAGTCTCTCTTCCAAAGTCATTAAAGTCCAGTGGAAAGACAAAAGCCAAGATGAATGGTGATGGTCCAGGATACAATGGATGACCTTGGCATCTTCAATGTCTAACATAGCTTGAAGTGCTTCACCAACCCTGCTTCAGCTGCCTGCATGGCCATTAGAATAAATTGTTCTTATCTCCCCATAATGCTGGGAGAAGTCTTCACATGCTTGGGGAACATACCATCTAACTCACCAAAACATTTTAGACCTCTTGGTTACCCTCAACCTGGTTTAGCCCATCTGCCAAGAGAGTGTCATGGAGTATGGCCAATACACATACTATGGCTACTTGGAGCCACAAGAGAGAGCTGAATCAGATTGAACACCAAAGGTGGAGAGCGGCCCTGAAAAAAGATCAGCAGTCCTTATACCAGAGATATTAGCTTTCCCTGAACACCCTACATCTCTGCAAAAGGTGGGAAACTAGCCAACATTTGAAGAAATCCAGGGAAGTCAAGAGGCAGAAGTGAAGAGAGAGTTCCAAGCATGGAGGACCGTCAGTGAAAATGCATAGAGCTGGAGAATGGTGTGTCCTCTAAGAGAAATGGTAAGAATGCTATAATACTCGGATGGGAGTAAGGTAAAATAAGCCTGGAGAGGTAGGATGGGGAAGGGTTATGAAAGCATTAGAAGTTAAGGAAAGAATTTAATTAGTTTATCCTAGGACCAACAGGCAAGCAATGGAGTTTAGTGAATAGAGTAGGAATGCAACATGGTACTAGTTCGGCTTTAGGATGAGCACTTTGACAGCTGAACATAGGGTAGAATGGAATGTGGAGAGATTTATGGCAATAAGACTATTGTAGTAGTCCAGGTATGGGGAGATGCAAGTCTGCACCAAGATTGTGGCAATGTCAGAGGAGAAGAGGGATGAGAGATCCTGTAAAGGAAAAAAAAAACAGCAGGCTTGGTGACTGATTGTACATGGCAGAATGAGAGATAGTAAGGGGTAGAGGATAGCATCTAGGTTCTACACATGGGTGAATAGGAGGCTAGTTTAGTCCTCCACAGAAATAAGGAAGTTAGGAAGTAAGGAAAGGTAAGGAAAGAAGCTAATGAATTCACTTTTTGCCAAATATACAATGGGTAGTTTAAAATGTAAGACTAGAAGTTAGGAGAGAAATAAGGACTGGACAAATAGATTTAACATTATCTACATAGAAATTATAATTGATTCTATGAAATTACCATACAAAGGATGGACAGAGAGAAAGAGAAAGACACAAAGTCAGAGAATGTGACAGAGGTAAAAAAGAGACCTAGACAGACAGAGAAGTGGAGATTTCTAGTATGAAAATTAAACCAAAGACAGTTTATAGGCACAAAATTGGTTTAAATATCATTCCCCAAATTTAAATATATCTCATCAAAGAAATGTGATTTAGGGGCATATGGACTCTTACCATGATTAATGATACCTGGAAGGCTATCTCTCTCAGAGAAGATGTGTGTGTGTGTGTGTGTGTGTGTGTGTGCGCGTGTGCATGCATCTGTATTCATTTTCTTGCTGCTGCTAATATGCAAGCATCTTTTTCCAGTGACAACCAGTACTAGAGACAGTTAGTCTGGTCCTAGGAATACCAACAGTCTTGCTTATCTACTTGGTGAATGAGCTAGGAAAGGGAGAACACTTCGCTAGAAGCCTTGCCTGAATTATAAAACCTCAGTGTAGCTGTCAGGTGATAAAAGGAACCTTGGTATTGAAGGAAAAGCACTAGCTTTGGACTCCCAGAAACCAGGTTTAAATCCTTCCCTAGTAGTAACTTACTATATATGATCTATGCAAATCACTGAACAGGTCTGAGCTTTAGTTTCTTCATCTGTAAAATCACCTTTGAGATCTGTCTATTTCTAATTCCAGGACTTTTATGAGGATCATAGGTCAAGAGCAGGAAGGGACCTTAGTTGTCAACCAATCCAAACCTCTCCTTTTACAGACAAGGAAAGAGAGACCAAAGGGATAAATAGCTTAGCTCACATGTCAAGTTAGGCCCTCTGACTCCAAACCCACCAGTCTTTCCCCTTATACCACTTTGGACTGTATGAGTTCTAAGGTGTTTCGACTCCTGTCAGAGTCTCTTTTTTCTCTTGCTCTTTTGTGAACCCTACAGCATGAATTACACCTTGGACAGTGACTCATCTCTTCGTCTGATATTCATTAAACTGATGTGCATATTTGCAGAAGATAGATCAGGCATCTTTTAATCTATTTTCCAAAGGGCAACTATTTCTGTCGAAAGCCTCAAAAGGTGTAAAATACTTCACAATCAAAAGCCTGAGTATAATAAAACCTCTCCTAGTGAACCTCAAATAAAAGGGGAAGGAGTGTCTTTTACAGCTACAAGCAGAAGGTGAGAGTGATGGGCCAGAACACTAAGGAGCACAGAAGCAAATGAAAGGTAGCTGGAAGCTTAGTGTATTTTGCAGCCTTTATTCATTACTTATTGCCTACCCATAGACTGAACCATATTTTGATACCATTCCCAGAACTAGGTCTATGAAGAGAGGTACTTCCAAGAATGGCATTGCCTTTTGGCAAAGCTGAGTAACTGGGAAGATGGCGCTGTTCCTAGAAAAACTATGGAGAAGGGATATAGTTTGGAAATTGACGTTTCAGTCTAACAGTATAGCAAAGTCAGGGATTGATGGGACATTTCTTACCAGCTACTGAATCAGGAAAAGCAGGATATCTTTACCCCCGGAATAGCAAAGGTGTCATTGAAAGAATAAGACAGTCACTTGCTATACAAATACATACACACATATCTATCTATATCTTTATCTTTATCTTTATCTATATCTATATACATATATATCTATATCTATATCTATCTATCTATCTATCTATCTATCTATCTATCTATATATATATATATATTTATGAAACTCCACAGGCAAGTCCAAATGCCTTCCCAACCTCATCTTTAATAGAAAAGGATAGGTATGTACATTGAAACATGATAATTCCAGAATTTTTTAAAAAATACAGGAAAATCCTTACTTTAACCAATGGGTCATTAAAATACGTGACTGTGCTTTGGGAGGTCACAGAGCCAAGCTCTCTCTCCACACTTTAAAAGGAGTAGGTAATTTTATGACCATTGATAACATTATAGTTATGCAGCTAAGATAATGGCAAATGTTATCAAATCTCATGCTTCAGGGCTCTCATTGATTGTGTGTGGGGGTCAGGAAGGATTTTTTTTTCTCCTTGTATGGAACTGCACAAGGAACTAGCACAATCAAACCACTTTACAGGGAGTTGAATCCTTTAAAAAAATAACTCTTTCCACTCAAAGATATAATAAAGGTTCATTATGAAACCAGGTTGCTTTACTTTTGTTCATTTCCTATATTTGGAATGAGATGAGAATTTTGGTATTTTTTTTCAATGACCAACTACTAGGTGGTAAATATGAGCAGGCAATCATATATTATAAATAAGAAATTGTAGAGAATGAACTTTAAAAAGTGGTCAGAGAAATATATGCCTGAAAACATATGGACTGATTATTTTCAGAATGAGATATGATGAATGGACAGATGCGTGGTTTCACTGTTATCTTCTTTATGTGAAAAGAAAGCAAGGAAGGCATCCCAGGTATGGACTTCTTATGGTAAACTTTGGAGGACATGGACCACAGATGCACAAGATAGGAGACATGGATTGGTTGTGATTGGCATCTTTGGAGAGAACAGAGAGATGGATGAATTCAAATATTCCATTGTAGTATTTATGTTTTCCATACACCTCTATGAAGTAAAGGATGTTTTAATCTATAAGGGACCTTAGAACTTAGTTACCCACAACTATCTCCTTCTTTTGTCTTTTTTCAGAGGGGGGGAGGCAGGGCAATTGGGGTTAAGTGACTTGCCCAAGGTCACACAGCTAATATGTTAAGTATCTTAGGTCAGATTTGAACTCAGGTCCTCCTGACTCCAGGGTCGGTGCTTCATTCACTGTGCCACCTAGCTGCCCCAACTATCTCCTTTTGTAGAAGGAAAATGAAACAGAAAGATTCAGTAATTTGTTTAAGGCCAGAGGAAAATTGAGTCATTTATTCAAGTATAAGCAGCTGTCTACTGACCATACTGGAACTCAAGACCATGTATTTAAAGCCCTACAAGGGGAAAGTTAGTGAATTCAGAGTCTAAGGCAGCCAAGATCCTTCCTCTGGAAAAAAAGTTTTTCTAATCCTATTCCTGCTCTTCCATGTAGAATGGGTAACATACAAGGGTATCTCTCTCTCTCTCTCTCTCTCTCTCTCTCTCTCTCTCTCTCTCTCTCTCTCTCTTTCTCTCTCTCTCTTCGTCTAAACAACCATATGCTCAGCTCTCTAAATCATATAATAGGAGTAAGTACTGAACCTGAAAGTTCATTTGTAAAGGATATTTCTAACTGAGGAAATTCCCTCTAACAATGCCTATCAGTAATTCCTCCATAAGTATAGTCTTAAAGAGTTTCCTAGAGTATCAAGAACTTGAATTCCCTACTTGTGTGACCCTGAGCAAGTGACTTAATGTCTCTTTGACTCAATTTCTTTATCTGTAAAATGGGGGTACCAGGGTTGATGTGAGGATCAAATGTTATAATAATTATAAAGCACTTTAGCACAGTGTCGGTATCAGTGGTACATCAGTGTTATCATCATCACCCTCACCATCACCATCATTCTCATAGTCATCATCTTTGTGTACCATCATAGCAGGGTTGTGCTGGTCCCAGAACTAGTCGATGGTTAACTTTTCAGTGTAAACATATAGACCTTGGAAATTGACTAACACTATAAATAAATGTCCATTACACTTACTACTGTGTGACCTTAAATAGGTTCCTTAATATCACTGGGTCTTGCTTTCCTCTACAGAATGAGAAAGGAGAGAGATTTAAATGACTGTTAACACTCCTTCAAGCTTTACCTCTCTGATCTTCTGATTCTGTGCTGGAGTTCCTTAGCTATCTCTTCCTTCTTTTCTTCTTTAAGATTTTTTTCTTTATCACGGCGCCACCAAACTTTCATTTTTGATGATCTGCTATTCCTCTTACACCATCTTGGTTTTTTAGAATATCAGACCATCTCTCATCTGACTTTTTTTTTTAATTGCTTCCCTAACGTAGAGAAATTTTGACTCTCAATCATGGTCAGATTTTCTTTCTTTGAATGACATGATGATGATCTATAAGATAAAGTTAACTACTGTCTTTTAAGTTTTAAATTTACAAATATTCTGTCATTTCTGAATTAGGTGCAAACTAGTACCTTTCATTTCTTTCTCTGTCTCCTGGGAAATTAAAAGTATTTCAAGAATATATTGGATATTCTGTTTTCAGTAGAATAACACTTTTAGGAGACTTCAGGCAATCAAAATTTCTCCTCAGCACAAAATTTTACAACTGTGCTAGTTTCATGAATGATAATAGAAAACTTATTATCCATTTTGTCTATCCAGTATCATGACCAGTCTACAATGGCATCCCTGAGATTTCTCTATCCTCCACTCAAAGATATTATACTTTGTTTTTTGAGTCTTTTCTTCCTGAAACCATTTAGGATTTTCTTGGCAAATATACTGGAATTTGCTTGCTATTTATTTCTCTAGTTCATTTTATAGGTGAGGAAACTGAGGCAAACAGGGTGAAGTCAGTTGCTTGGTGTCATGCAGCTAATGTCTGAGACCAGAGTTGAATTTAGGAAGATGTCTTCCTGATCCCAGACCCAGAACTCTAGCCGTTGTTTCACCTAGTTGCCTCACTGTACCATCTAGCTGCCCTGAATCCTCTTTTTAGGCATGGATATTGCATTCCTACTCTGGTCTATTTCTATAAGGTTTCCTTCTTTAGAATACAAACTATTCTTCCATTGCTGTATTCTAGTCTCAAATTTCATGCGCCAAGTATCTGTGATATCTGTCATGTACTTATCTCCTTATTTTAAAAGTTCACTTTATTAATTGTACCTAGTCTGCTCTTTTTTTTTCCACATAGATCTTGATGTTCACAAATATTCTCTCCTTTGCCTCAGTGAATTCAGAATCTCATCTTTATTCTTTTTTGCTTTTCTAAATCTTGTTCTTATCCTTAGTGACTTTAATTTTCAAACTGGCATTTCCTTAAACACCCTGGCCTCTCAGTTACCAACTTCAAACAAAGTTCATGACCTTCTTTTCTACTCAATTTCTGGTATTCATTGATATTGCCACAAATAAAATCCATGCCATTGACAAATCCTACTTTCCACATCCACACATTCCACATCCACACATTCCACATCCCACATCCACATTTCTATTGAATATAATTTCTTCTCTGTAATCACCTGGCTATTATGATAGTTCAGGCCCTCATTACCTCTCACTCAGACTATCACAAAAGTCTCCCAATAAGTACCTTTTCTCTTATCTCAAATCTATCCCCTACTCAACCATTAAATGAATATTCGTAAACACAGGTGTAATAATGTAACTCCCATACTCAGAAATCTTAAGTGACTCCCTATTGTCTCTAAGATAAAATGCAGACTTCTTATTTTGTCATTTATGGCCTCCCACGATAGATTTCCAAACCATCTTTAGAAACTGATTTTGTATTATCCATTTTCACACCTTTATGTTCTAGACAAATGGGTGTACTAACTCTTTACCAAACTCAACGTGCAATTCTCTGCCTGTTCCTTGTTTAAAGATGTTGCCCACTGATTGGCAAATGATCTCTTCTTATGTCTGCATCTAAGAATTCTCAGCTTCTATTAATGTCTGTCTCAAGAGTGACTTCACTGGAAGTGACCTCTTGGGAGACAGTGATCCTGCCCTCTTAAACATATTTTGCATTTATTTATCCATTTATATATTTCATTTTGTCAAAAGCTTAGTCAACATCTATTGATATAAACATCTTTTTGATATTATTATTAATATAGTATATTGTGTCCATTATTTGTACATAAACAAACTTTGAATTCTTACTACAAACCCTACCTAGTCATGATGTATGATTTTTTAAATGTTTTTGCAACGTCTTTACTAATATTGTTTTTTTAAGTATTTTTGAAGAAATATTCATTAAGGATGGTGGCCTATGGATTATTTTTCTTCTTTGTCTCTTCCTGATTTAGGTGTTGATTTGTATTAATATGGGAAGAACTTTTATTTTCCTATTTTTACAAAAAGTTTAGATAAAATTGGAATTAATTCTTCTGGAAGGTTTGATTGAAATCACTGGCAAAACCACATGGTTGTTTGAATTTTATTTGGAAGTTCAAACACCGCTCCCTCAAAAGTTTTTAAATTTTGCAAATTTAAATTACTTAAATTATGTTTCTCAATCTATTAATAGAGACATTTTATATATTTACAATTATTCATCAATTTTATCTGTTAGTTACTTGGTTGATGTATAGCTAGAATTTTTTTTCATTTTATTTCCATTTATGGTTGCAACATTTTTAAAAAACAGTTTGGCATTCCTTACCCTTTAATAATCAGAGTAGCTGTCTGTTTATCTGTTTATCGATCTAAAACATAGATCCTATTTTTATCTGTCAATTCAATGTTGATGTTGTTTTTCTATCTTTGTTAGAATTTTCTTATTTCTAGGTAAAACTGTATGGAACATTTTAGTTACTTGATTTCCATAATTCTCAATTGCTTTCCAGAATGACGATACTAAACCATAGCTCCACCTTCAATACGTTATTACGCCTCTGTTTCTACAATTCCTCCAATGTCAATTATTCCCATCTTTTATCATGTTTTAGTCTTCTGGGCATGAGGTGAAACCTCAGAATTGTTTTGAATTGCATGTGTCTTATTATTGGTGTTTTGGAGCCTTTCATATAGCTATTCATTATTCTTTTGCAAGCTATTCATATTTTTGGACTGTATCTGTTAGGGAATGTAATTTGGTCATATAGCTCTGCTGGTTATCTATATTTTTAGGATAATAAACATTTATACAAGAAATTTGATGTCAAGTTGTTGTTTCTTATTCCACTATTTCCCTTCTTATCCTAGGTCCATTAATTATGATTGTACAAAACCTTTTCATTTTCTTTTAATCAAAATTGTCTATTTTGTCTTTTGTAATTGTTCTTACTCGTGTCTTTTTTTAAATTTTAAGAATTTCTGCTTTAGTGTTTAACTGGGAATTTTTGATGTTAAAACTTAAAATCTTAGAGTGTAAATCCAGGTCTTCTAGGAAAAACAAAAACCAAAACCCTTCTACAATATGATGCCTTGCACACAGTATGGGTTTAACACGTAACTGTCTAATTGAACTTAACATCATTATTTCTGTAACTTTTATTCATCCCCTCAATACTCTTATTCATTTTACCTAACCTGTGAACAGTTTATAGTCCAACCCTTTCTTCAATAAATACAAACTTGGTAAGGGAAAAAAGTGTTTTCTTTTATCCCCATTTCCATTAGCTAGTACAGGGCCTTGCTCATTAGAAAGTGTTCAATAAGTGTATATTGAATTTTTTTCCCAAACTTCTTGTGATTTTTTCCTGCTCCTTCAGGAAATTTCTGGAACCTTCCAGACTGCCTTTTTAAAAAAATGCAGATTCACACATATACATCTTTATTTATTATATTATATTTATGTATATTATATATGCACACAATTACACATATACACATATATTTATGTGTATGCATTTGTATATGTATATCACACGTATGCACACAAATTCATATATTTATAATACATTCTATATATGTTAAAATTTATGCACACACACACACAACACACACACATATATATATTTATACGGACATGTATTAGTGTAAAGATTTTGACAGTGGCTTCTCTGGTTCTTAGAGGGGAAAAATAGTTCTCAGACTCAAAGTTTTAGTTTCATTTTGCCATTTTGAGAGAGTTAGAAACAATAAAATGTCCCCTATGTGGTGGTGAGTGACTATAATTCAATTTTTCAATTGATTTTCTTTCCCTACAACTATCAACACATTAAGTATTAGGACCTCACATGAAACAAAGATTGTTAGTTTCCAAAATGCATCTCTATCACTGTCACCAGGCCAAAGCTATCACTAACTATATACTAGTTATGATTTATCACAGGATCATGGATTTGGGGCTAGAAATGATTTTAGAGACCATCTATACAACATATTCTTATGGAACCCTTGGGATCAGTATAGAGATTTTAGGGGATCTGTGAACTGGGAAGGAAATAAAATATATTTTCTTTCTCATCTCTAAATGAAATTTAATACAACTAAATGTAGCCAACAAATATCATTCTGAGAAAGGGCCCATCAACTTTACTTGATTTGAAAGCAGTCTATCAAACACACCCACACACCCACCGCCCTCACACACACACAAGTAAGAATTTGTCTAATGAACTGCTTTATATTACAAATGAAGGATGTGACCAACAAGGTGGAAGAGTAGACAATTTCTCTGATTCTCATGATCTCCCTAATATCTCCAAAATATGAATTATGTGCAAACGACAAAGCTATTTCAGTTGTTTCCATAGTTTAAGACATCAAGAACCTTAATGGTATAATGGTAAAATGAACAATCAAGAGAGAAGGCAAATCCCTAAGTCCAAAACCCTAACATAGTCACTTAGCACTTCCTCCCTCATGTGTTGTCAAACACTGGCTGGCCTGCACAAACTGATGTATGGGCTCAATACTACTCCCATAGCCTCTCATCTCCATGTGAATTCAAAAAGGAGAGACATTCTCTGGTTAAGACAGCAACATAGAAGCACTCTGCACTGCAAAAGTACTCAGACCAAGAACTGAAGAAGAGAGGGAACTTGGGCAGATTGATAATGTGAATGGCTCCAATCCAGTAGGGAAAGAGAGAGAGCCAGTTTAGTCCTTCCATAAATTAATGGGCTCAGAGACTGAGGACAATGAAATGTAAATTCCTCAGCAGGGCAGGAAGCTGAGACAGTTTTGAGGTATATAATAAGGGGGGTAAATGAAATCAAAGGGGAAGGAATCAGAGAGTGAGCACCAATGGAATAAAAGAGAGAAAAAAAAATTGAAATTACCAAAGATCTCAGGAGGAAGAAAGCTCATTTAAAGACCAAGAACATAAACAGATAATCCAAGAGGGAACCAACAGAAACAGCAAAAGGCAATATATCCTCTAGATCAGTGGTTCTCAACCTTCCTAATTCTGTGACCCTTTAATACAGTTCCTCATGTTGCGGTGAACCCCAACCATGAAATTATTTTCATTGCTACTTCATAACTGTAATTTTGCTACTGTAATGAATTGTAATGTAAATATCTGATGTGCAGGATGTATTTAAATTGAACATAACCCACAGGTTGAGAACCGCTACTCTAGATCAAGTCAGAGAGTCCAGATATCTATAAAGACAAAGAAATATTTCAAGACAAAGAAAAATAATTCAACAACTAATGAAACAAAGATACCTGTTAGTTCTCAAGAGAACAGGAAAAAAAGAGCAGGATGTTTTCAAATAGTTTAAAATAGAAATAAGAATTTTGAAAGCAGAAGTAATCATCCTAATGGGAAAACAGACAAACCTGAATCTACAGTTGTAAACCTCACCAAAGAAACAAAAAGAGAACAACTGATCTGATACACAAAGAAAGACTTTAGGATCCAAGAAAGTTTAATGAACTTTCACAAGGTGTTATCAGAACTGGGACTTTAACTGAACTTTTATGACTCCAAAACCCAATGTTCTTCCTTGGAAGATACAAAGCACTTCATTTTTTTTTTTTTTTGGTCTTTTTTTGGAGGGGGGAAGGCAAGGCAATTGGAGTTAAGTGACTCGACCAAGGTAACACGGTTAGTAAGTGTTAAGTGTCTACGGTCAGATTTGAACTCTTGACTCCTGGGCCTGTGCTCTACTCACTGCACCACCCAGCTGCCCCCTATAAAGGACTCCATAAAACATGTTTGTAATATTTGTTATTTTAATGCTGAAGCTTTGAAACTTGACCACATTTCTGAATAAATTAATATTGCTATTCTCTATTTGGTTGTCTGGTTCCAATATTTCAGAGACTTTTTTTGTCTCTTTTGCTAAACTATAATATTTAGGATTTTTTTTCATGTTTTCGGGAAAACATTAATATTTAATTTTTTTACCTTCATTTTATATTTTCAGGATCAGCTGCTATGCTCTATACAGATCTAACCACATTACTTTGCTTGGACGTTCATCTCAGTAACTCTGAGATTCTAATCGGTTTTTCTTTTTTAGAACTATCTACAAATTTAAACAAACCCCCCCTACTTATTCTAAATAATCTGTTCTCATATTTTTCAATCAGTCAATTAGCATTTATTATGTACCTAGTCATACTAAGTACGGTGCTGATACAGTACAATATAGCAATACAGAGAAAAACAAAACAAACAAACAAAGATAAGGAATTCCTGGTCTCAGGTAGTTCCCGGTCTAATGGGGAATACAGCATCTAAATACCTGTGTACAAGTGAGACAGTCAGAGGACAAACTGGAGATAATCATAGAGGGAAGACACTATCATTGAGGCGAATTGGGAAAGATTTATTGTAAAAGTCAGATTTTATCTGTGCCTTGGAGGAAGCTGGGGAATCCAGGAAGCAGAGATGAGGAGAAAAAGTATTTTAAACATGGGAAACAGCCAATGAAAATTCCTCAAGCCGGGAGAGGGAGCATCTAATTCCAAGCGTCCCATGTCACCATGTTTTTGAACACTTCTTTGAGAACTCTATTTCTGAAACAATTTATATCAATATGTGTTTTTTTGATCTTCTAAAACCCTTAAGAATATCTTGACATTTTTCCATTATTTTAATTTGGGGGGAATCTTTTGTCGCTGTAGCATTCCGTTTCCACCGAGATTTTCCTGTCGCGTTACTTTGTTCCATAGTATTTGTTCCTTTTCATTTTTGATTGCTTAATTTTTTTATAAAAAGTCTTCCATCCCTTCCCCCTACAGTGTGAGGTTTTCTTTGTGAGGAGCTCTTTTCTACCCTCTCCTTAACGGTTGTTATTATTTTACTTTACGGATCCAGTTCTTTCTCTTTCGGAATGGTGGAAGGCAGCTGGCCTTTAAATGTGACCTTTTATTTGAACATCTTGCCAGATATCTCTTCCCGTTGCTCTATGTGTTAGCGCACGGCCTCAAACTTACTTTTTAAGCCCGAATAAGACTTTGTATATCTTTACACAATTTGTTTCATTTAATGAATAACGGACAAACCCAATAAGACATTGAATACAGAATTATGAAACAAAGGGCCTTCCTTCATGGCAAGGATTTCAAGGCCATGTTTGCATCTAAAAGCCAAACTCATACTACCTTAGTTCGACTCCATTCCTTTGTTCTGCTCCAATCCCTTTTGGTACTTTGCCCAGGTAGTTTCATGGTTCTCGCCAACCCCTACCATGATATTTATTCACACAACTGCAATTAATTGTAGATTTCAGACACACACACACTCCTTTTGCCTATGTGCCAAAACCAAGCATGTCCCTTTTCAGCCACCAGGGAATGAATTAGGATTTTTTTTCCCTGAAATACTCCCTCTTCTTGGTAATGCAAATACAGTTTCTAAAAATCCGATATAAAATAGTGACATGCATTTTCTGAAATCAGCTAATCAGATCATAACATCACAAATGTATGAAAATGGATCTTTTTATTGCTCCTCAGGGGAAAATAAATACTTAGCTATAGACCTGGGCAATTGTATGATATAAAGGTCAATCAATTAGTGAACAGGTATTTAATAAGTCTCTCCTGTGGCACCTGGTACCATACTAGACACTGAGAATGCAAGCATAAAGAATAAAGCAATCTCCAATATGTGGAAGTTTATGTTCTATTGAGAGAGATGACATGTATGCATACACTTACATATATACACACATATACATATGCATATGCATATACATGTATACACATGTATACACATCATGCGTATGGCATATATATGTCATATATGATGTGTAAAAAATTAACAAATTCAAATATATACAAAGAAATTTAAAGATAAGCTAATCTGGGAAGGAAGACATTAGCAGTTGGAATATACGGAGGAAGTATATTCCAAGAATCAAGGATGAACAAGGGAGCAGAGAGATGAGACAGAATGTTGAATTTAAGAAAGGGACAGGTGAGTAATATGGAAAGAACACTAGATTTGGAATCGGAGTACTTGTTTTGCTATCCCAGCCCTGCCATTTACTGTCTTGGTCACCAGGGACCACTTGTTAAACTTCTCTGTGAATTAATTTTCTCATTTATAAAATAAGGGAGTTGGACTTCATGCCTATCAGTTCTCTCTAACTTATCAATATATGTTCCTATTATTTCTAGTAGAGCTTTCTACAATGATCTCAAAGCTGTTAGTTTTTTATTTTTTTCAAAATTTTATTTTAGACTCAAATACCAGAACACAAATACAAAATAGAGAAAAGAAACAAAAACCTATCATAAACTTAAATACTGGAACTTAAATACAAAGTTGGAAAGAAAAAAAAAACCATGTGTGCATAGTAGAACAAAGGAGAGGATTCAAAATATGTAACAATAAATTTTCATTTCAAGAAAGTCTATGTGATAAATAATACTCATTGTGTTGAGAATTGCCCATCTTTGCTTCCTTGTGAGTTTTCTTCTGTTCTCTGCTGTGCAGTTTTTTTACTCTGTTCTTTTTTCCCTCCTCCCAACTCCCTGACCCGAAGGCCAAAATAAAGTTTAGATATGTTTCTCTATAGCTATAAATAATATATACATCCACTCCCCCACTCTCCCATTTTATTTCTTCTGAATTTAGAAGACTTTTATACTCTTCTAAACATATATGTTGTTCCCTCGTAAACCCATTCCCAATGAAAGTCGGTTACCCGAACCACCAGCCATCCTCCCCTATCTAATTCCTCTGCCTCAATTCTTTGTCTTGCACCTTGTTTGTATAAAATAATTAATCTTTTAAGCTGTTCCCAAATGGCTTTACTTTTGAAATTCATATCATACTCAGGTTTATCCTAGTCGTTCTTATGGACTACCCAATTACTGATAAGAATCTTAGACTTACATTTTACATGTATAAAAAGTGAACAGTCTGTCCTTATGGATCCCTTATAATCAGTCTTTGTTATGTACCGTGTATTTCTCTTGGTTCTTGTATATGAATCTAATATTATGTTCAGGATGTTTTTTTTTTTAACAAAGTCTTGAAAGTCTGAAAATTTATCAAATGTCTATTTTGTTTTTCATTCAGTATAATACTTAATCTTGTAGGGTATGATATTTTTGGCTGGAGCTCCAGTTCTTTTGCTCTTCAATATGTTGTGACTCTTTAATGTCTCTGCTGTTAGGTCTTACATAATTCTAATTATGGCACCATTATATTTAAATTGTTTTAATCTTGATGCTTTCAATATTTTTTCCTTGAGCTGGGGGTTTCAGAACTTGACTATGATATTCCTATGAGTTTTCCTTATAGGATCTCTTTGAAGTGATGATTGATGCATTTTGTTTTCCTATTTCTATCCCCCCACCCTTGTTCTAATGCCTCAGAATAATTTTATTTGGTTATTTCTTATATTATTGTATCAAGATTCTTTTTTTGATTGTAACTTTCAGTTAGTCCAATTATTTTTATATTTTCTCTTTTTGATCTATTCTCCAAGTCTGTTGTTTTTTCTTATGTTTCACTATCTCTTCAATTTTTTTAAATTATTCATATTTTGTTTAATCATTTCTTGATCTCTTATAATTTTACTGCCTTTACTTTACTCAATTCTAATTTTCAAGGGGTCATTTTCTTTCTTAATATTCTGGATCTCCTTTTTTTAATTGGTTGACTTTTCTTTCATACCCTTCTTGTTTTTCTTGGATTACTCTTGTTTTCTCTTTTAGTTTTTCCTTCATATCTGTCATTTGATTTTTAACGTCTTTTTTAAAGATCTTCTATGAATTCTTTTTGGGCAGTGACCATTTGATATATCTTTTTGCAGGTTTCTTTATTTCGATATCCTCCTCTAAAGGTGAACTGGTCACCTATATTCCTATAATAGTTTTCTATGGTTGAAATCTTTCTCCTTTGCCTGTACATTTTTTTTGTGGTGATAACTTAATTATTTGTAATCACCTCTAGCCCTGGGATATGGGAAATGGTGCCTCTTGCCCAAGATCTTCAGTTCTTCCCTCTAGCCTAAAACCAAAACCAAACCTCCAACCTCCTGGAAGTGCCCAGAGTCAAGGACTTTCTGCCCTACTGCTCCTGCATTCACCAGGCATGCCCAACCCTGCTCACTACCCCAGGGGTAAAAGTTCTGGTGCCTGGGGCCTGGGCAGCCTTTCAAACCAACTAACTCCAGGACTTGCTGCCTGTTGTTTAAGAGGCTTGCCTGCTATTAAAATAGAACATAGCCCAGAGGTGTTTGTGTTTCACAGAGACCAAACCTCATCCTGTGATTTTTTTCTTCTGATTTTTTTTTTCAAATTCTCCCAAGAGAACCCTGATTATGTTCCTGTTCCTATTTATTTTCTCCCCACACATATACTTTGTCTGCCCTAAGGTGCTGTTCAACTCTTTTGTGGGGGAAAATCCTGAAAGCTTAGAATTTTCTTACCTGCTCGACCATCTTCCCAGAATCCTCTCTCCTGATAGTCTTTTTAAAGGGGCAAAAACCAATGGAATGAAAAAATACTCCTTTTATGTCTATTTGACCATTGCTATAGTTTCTTAGGAGGGGAGGAAAGATCTGAATAAATAGTTAAGAACAGAAATAGAAGAGGTCAGACCATATATGTTCCATAGGAATAGCTTCAGTCTCAAAGAATAAATAGAATATGAAATTTTGTATGTTATAAGAGGATTAAGACAGCAGTCGTATTGATAAAGTAGAGAAACAGGGTTGAGGATTCACAGGATTGAGATTGGGGAAATAATGCAGCTTTGTATGAATGGGTCAAAATCAGTATGTGTTGAGAAAATGATTAAAGAACTTGATTTTTTTTCTATATTTATTTCAGGTTTACCAGTTTCTTGCTCTGTATTCCAATCTGTGAAAAAATACAAACACTCTTTTTCTGTCTTAAATCTATGACTAGAGTTCTAGCTCCATTGCAGCTAAGAAATCTGGTGTGCCAATGCTCCTCCTTTCTCTGGGACAGAGACCCTGGACTGTGACCCAGATACAAATATGGGCAATGCAATAGAGTCCTGACCCTGGTGCCAGCAAAGGGACCCCTGTATTTCCTTCTGAGCAGTTATCCCCTTACCAAATGTGGGCTAAGATGTTTGGGAATTGCCACTGTAACCACTGATTCAGTTGCCTAAAAGGCCAATTGTTGGTTTGTTGGGACATGCCCTGCACTGAACTGTGCTCCTCCTCTCTCACCATAGTGCAACAAATCTTTCCTGCTGAATTTCTAAGTGGTCTTGAGCTAGAAAATTGCTTCACCCCATATCTTTGTGACTTCTACTCCAGAAGTTGTTCTGGGACATTATTTCAAGTTGTTAGGAGGGGTTTGAGGGAGAGCTCAGGTCAGTCCCTTCTTTTTCTTTACCTCCTTGGTTTTGCCCCAGTTTTTTTTTTTAAGATGAAAAATCTGTGTTAAACTTTTTATCATATTTTATGTGACAGAATAGGTATGTCTTTATGGTGTTGATTTGCAAAACATTGCCTATATATAGGGGATGATTAATTACCAACATGGATAAGGGGGGAGGATAGAGGGATTTTTTAAACTGAAAATACCCAGATTATCACGATATTCAATGATAGCCTCACTTTATATCCACCAAGACATCAACTTCCAAGAAATTATCAAGGAAAATTGCCCTGATATTCTAGAAGTAGAGGGTAATAGAGTAACCTAAAGAATTCACTGATAACCTCCTGAAAGATATCCCAAAATGGAAATTCCAAGGAATATTGTAGCCAAATTCCAGAGCTCCCAGTTCAAGGGTGAAATACTGCTAGCAGCCAAAAAAGAAACAATCCAAATATTGTGAAGTTACATTCAGGATAACACAAAATTTAGCAGTTTCTACATTAAAGAATCCAAGACTTGGAATATGATATTCCAGGGACAAAGAAGCTGGGACTGCAACCAAGAATCACCTTCCCAGAGAAAACAAACAAACAAACAAACAAACAAAAAACTGAGTATAATCCTTCAGGGGGAAATAGATATTCTATGAAATAGAGGACTTTCAAGCATTTTTGATGAAAGGACCAGAGCTGAATAGAAAATATGACTTTCAAAAATAAGACTCAAATATCCAAAGGCAAACAGGGAAGAGAAATTGTAAGGGATTCAATAAGTTTGATTGTTTCTATACTTATGTTGGAAAATGATACTTCTAATTTCAAAAACATTTTTTCATTATTAGGTTAATTAGAAGGAGTACACAGAGAGAGCATGGGTGTGAATTCAATATGATGGAATAATTATTTAAAAAAATAAAAAGTGAGAAAAAGGAATGTACTGGGAAAAAAGAAACGGGAGAGTTAAAATGGGGTAAACTACCTGATATAAAATATGCACAAAATAATTTTTACAGTCAAGGGGAAGAGAGGAAAGGGGAGGAATGTGGGAAACTTACTCTCATTGGAATTGCCTCAAAGAGGGAATAATATACACTTTCAACTGGGCATAGAAATCTATCCTACCTTATAGGGAAGAAAGTGAAAGGGGATAGGAGAAGGGGGCAGTGTGCTAATGGAAGAGAGGGAAAATGAAGGAGGTAAAAGTCAGAAGAGAATGGACAGAGTTAAAGGCAAGAGAGAATGTCGGTTAAACAGAGAGAAAATGGGATGGAAGAAAATGCATACTAACCATAACTGTGAAAAAAATTTACAGCAAGTTTCTCTGATAAAGACTCATTTCTCAAATATCTAGAGAACTGAGTCAACTTTGTAGAAATAAGAATCATCCCTCAATTGATAAACGGTCAAAGGATATGAATAGGCCATTTCCAGGTGAAGTAATCAAAGTTATTTATAATTAAATGAATAAGAATCTAAATCACTATTGATTAAAGAAATGCAAATTAAAATAACTCTGAGCTACCAACCAGAGTGTGTAATATTGCAGAAAAGGAAAATAAGAAATATTGGTAGGTATGTGGAAAAATTGAGATACCAATGCACTACTGGTAAAGTTGTATGTTGATTTAAGCATTCTGTAGAACAACTTGGAACTATGAACAAAGGGCTATAAAATCATGCATATCCTTCAAACAACCCATAGTACTACTAAATCTGTATCACACAGAGGTAAAAATAAAAAAATAAATAAATAAGAAGGAAAAGGATCTATATGTACCAAAAATATTTGTAGCAGCTGCTTTAGTGGTGGCAAAGAACTGGAAATGGAGTGGCTATCCACCAATTGGGGAGGGACTGAAAAAGTTGTTGTATATAATTGTGATAACAAGTCTAATTTAAAATACAGATAATCATATCCAATTCTAACTTAAGAAATCATTTGTATTCCATATCACCTAAATATAAATAGATAATAATTTTAAAAAAAACATTTGTACCTTGTAGCTGAGTTTCTCCATTATATGGAATGTTTTATCCCATGGAGACTACTAGTGCCAGCTTTCTGAAGGTTTGGAGAGAAACCAGACCAATTAGATAAAGAAGAATGCTCTTCTCAGATCTAAATTTTAGCATCATTATGTTTCTAGGAAGAGGTCATTAAACTATTATTCAGTCTTGGGGCTCTATACTGATTAAAATGCCATGGACTTTAGCATTTACATTTGAATGAAAAGTTGAATAAATATAGCTAGCCTACTTAAAATATAATTAAAAGACCTAAAATTTATCTTATTTTAAGAGAATTGAATGAAAGAATCTGCAAAATAAATCTCTGTCCAGCATGATGTTCTTCCTACGTTTTGTAAGGACAAAGGATAAAGTATTTGTGCTGAAAGTGGAGGGAGAAAATGAAAAAGAAGATCCATTCCAGATAAGGGAATTTAGAACAACTTGTACTTCCCCTACTTCTTTATTTTAGTTCATGTAGGGCACGTGTTTTGACTGCTTGTTACTCTCTGAAAAACTGGAATGGAAAAGAACAGGAAATACATTTTATTTGAAGATTGCCTTTGGCCAAAGTCCATCTCTGGAAAATGGGAAAAGATTCTTTGTTTGCAACAGTTGAATATCAAGGAACAAAAAGTCTATAGTATTTTTGGATTTCTGAAACAACCTTATAGTCACTGAGGTAAAAAAAAGTATGATGTGTAATGAGGTAAACAAATTTTGAAAATACAATTAAGTTTTGAAAATATAATGAAAAAGGATGGAAAGGTGGAAGTAGGTGGTAACATTCAAAGCTTTCTATTTTTTTAAGGCAAGTAAATAGAGAAAATCTCTTAATTTTTTAAGCATTTTCTCAGATATGTTTAGATTGTAGCAAATACGTGTTCAGCATTCAAGAATAACCCTCAGCATTCAAATTCCAATCAATGAAACCATATAAAAGGTTTCAATTTTGTCTTTATAGGATAACCTCGGTAAATCTGCAATTCAAATACTAGGGAAAGGTCCAAAAAATGCTTATCAATGCATGTAATAAATCTTAGTCTCACACACACACACACACACACACACACACACACACACACACACACACACACACAAGAAAAACACTAAAAAGATATATAGCATGTTAAGGAGGTGATTTTCATTTTGATATTAACACTTTTACTGGAACAAACTTCCTTAGCTTCCTAACTAATTCCTGTGCAAATCATTCAGGACATTCTATTACTGTGCCAGATTTTAAAGGTGATAGCCAACAACCAATTTATTTAAAAGTTTGTGAATAAAGTGTGGCATATGTTCCACCCTTGAAGAATTGCACACATCCATTATATAAGATTGAGAAAAAGGCATTCCCATGCCAACATCCAAACCCTCAACAGGAATTTGTTCCAGCCATAAGTCTGCACAGATGACAGTGCACACCAACATAAAATGGAAACTCTTCCAAAGGGATTGTTTAGAGAAGGGTAGTATGTGTTTTCCCGTAAATCTCTGGAGAAATCCGACCATTGTGTTCTATTTTGTGTTAATAGTATTAAAGGTCTCTCTTTTAGATTGTACAGGTGCCTTTCTTACCATAATGTGTTCCAAAAGGCCAGGTAAAATTACTTCTTTTAAAAATCTGCTTCAACAGTACAAATAAAATACGTTGTCTGAAAGAGTCACTGTGGTTTTGTTGATATTCTCAGCCAAAAGCTGTAACCTCCATTGAATATGCTGGTTAAAGGAACCACACCAATTTTGTATTTACTATTGTCAGCATATGTGATCTTCTATACTTATTGGAGATGGATGATTTTGGTTTGGGTCTTAATTCTCAAAAGAGTAAAAATCAGTAGAAGGAAGAGAAGCAGATGCAAAAGGTTTCAAAATTGGATTAGTAACATGTCTAAAATGAAAGCAAACATTATTTCACTAAATAAAGGATGGTAATAGAGGGATGAAGAAATAATAGGGAAGGTGATAAGAAATAAAATCTTTCTTAGTAAAGGATTATAGTCAGAAAGCAGATTTTTAAATCTTAAGGATTTTAGAGGAAAGAAACATCACACAATCCATTTTTTGGTGTATTGGGGTATGATGAATGAGTACATTTTTTTAGCACAGGGTGTGAAGTGACTATCTTAACTTCTTCACACACGGACAAATCAGGTTTCTAGAATTAAATTGATTATCTGTTCTCGCAGCATTCTAGTGCTTAATTCTGAAGGATTGAAGTTCTCTTTCTAATGTGATACAGCATACAAGCCCTCACTGATATTTTTCCTGTCATTATTGTGAGATGGTAATGAATTAGTCATCCAGATTTGATTAGCTTTTAAAAAGTGATTTTTTAATAGAAGAAAATTAATTGATATAGTTGGTGCATATTTATAAAAATTCGTGATATACACTCCCACAAGTACCCACAAATTCAGAGGAAATCAAGCTCAGTCTTAGACCATATGTGCCAGAAGGGTAATGCACAGTTCCAGGAATTCTCCTTGTGAGAGCCTCAGTGTATACATATATACATACATACACACATACACACATGCACACATACATACTATATGCGTGAATGTGTGCATACATATATGTTCTTACATTTCATGTGTATACATTTCTACAAAGATATATATGTGTGTGAGTAGACATACACATGAACAGGAATGCAATAAATGTGTGTGAATACATAACATACACATATAGCTGCTGGGTGCTGATAGAGGAAATTACAAAACAAAGGAGATTGGTCAACAACAAATTGATATTATTTGATTTCAATTGGTTCATATTTTTTATTCTTTCCTAAATAACTCTTTGTTGGTGTCCTAAATAAGTAATTTTCATCACCACCCATTTCTCAGGATGGTATGCATAGCATGAACCAAGCTACTGTTGGTTACTATTACGAACAAAGGACCATATTTTCAAAGGCTACTGCCTAAGCTTGGACCAACAAAATGTTGTCACAGAATGCGTTAGTACTTTAGGGACCTATTATTCCATTGGCATAAAATCTTTCTCCACTGAGCTAGTTCAAGACTCGACTGGTACATAAGTCTCTGAGAGACTTATGATAAGGAAGGCTCAGAAAGATAGGGTGAATTTCCCAGGGTCACATTGTGAACACATGTCAGAGGCATATTTATCACTCAGATCTTCTGACCTCCAAGTTCTACCCACTGTTTAACCACACCAAGCTGCCTCATATGCCACAGAATAGAATGAGATCATAAATGTTTCTGACCAGAACGAAAGTTAGTTCTGTCTGAATTGAGGAAACAAATCCTGCAACCCTAGGAGTGAGGCAACGCACACTTAAAGATTCTTTTTTCATTACAGCTTCTGTCTGTTCACCATTAATATTTGTATAATTTTTTTCTCTTTCTCTGTTTTCTTCATTACATAACTAGAGGTTCAGCACCACTGAGAAGGACAGTCTTCCCTTGAAATACAACAGGGTGCAGGTGCAGAGAATTAGAAGACTCCATTATAACCATGCCACTAGGCAACATTATTTTAACAACAACCAACAACAAAAACCCTCTTTCATCAGTCAGCAATCCAAGCTGCTATTGTTCTCATTATTCTCAATCCTCAAAATCATTAATAGAACACTCTAGTCAACCAATTAATCAAACGATCAAAGTATTTATTCAGCCCCTACTATAGAAGTATGAAAATGAAACAACCTCTTCCTTCAGGAAGTTTACATCCTATTGGAGGAAATCACATGGATACAAAATTATACACACAATGGAGGATATTTTTAAGCTATTGAAGCAAAAAGTTCCATCAAAACTTTTGGGATACTCTGCATATATAAAACAAAGTAAAGGAAATTTTGGGAGAGAGGCATTTAGCAATTGAAATTATTTGAATATTCTTCATACAAGAGGTGGTATTTGGACAAAACTTTGAAGGAAGTTATGGATTATAAGAGGCAAGGGAAGGAGGACACAAATTCTAGGCTTATGGGAAGACCTCTGTAAACATCAAGAGATAGGCCTAGAGCTTAGGGGAAAGGTCAAAAGGAAATATTAGACTCGGAATTTATCACAAAGCTTAAAAACATGGAGGGAAAAATCCATGTGACTCCTATTGATGTATTCAACACATTCATCAAATTTGCCTACTAGTTATTCCCTCAAATTGACAAGCCTCCTTAGGTCAATCTTTGGACTGTTGGGTACTCAAAGTTTGAGTGAACTGTTTCCTTATCTCTTTCTCTTAGAGAGAGAGAGAAAGAGAGAAAGAAAGAGAGAGAGAGAGAGAGAAAGAAAGAGAGAGAGAGAGAGAGAGAGAGAGAGAGAGAGAGAGAGAGAGAGAGAGAACATTGAGAAAGGTAGAAAACCAGGACAGTGCAATGTCATGGAAGCCAAAGTGAAAAGGAACTCATGCTGTTAAAAGATTAAGATAAGGATCTGTACAAGGTTTTTGGATTTGACTGAAGAGAGCTGATTACTGAGCCTGTAGAGATGAATTATAGCCAAGTAATGGTTTTAGCAGTCATGTTTCAGGCAGAACAGGAAGCAATGGATAATAAGGTAACGGGGCCAACAAAGGGTATGAAGTTCTCATTGGAGAAGTTTGGCAATAGAGAGAAGATGAGAATAAAATAGCACAATATTTACAATAGGCATTATAGTCAAGGTCAAAAGGGATTCTTTCAGGTAAGAGAGATTTGTGGATGCTTAAAGTAAAAAAAATAAAATGAGCCAGTGGGGGAGTGAATGGGTGTAGAGAGAGTGAATTCATAAGAGGAGGATAAGTGTAGGTGTAGGATTCTGAAAAAGTATAGAAAAAGCAGCATAGAGAGTACGGATAGAAAGCTTAGACCTGCAATTCTTTTGTTTGTAAGCCCCACTTTTTTAAACTTATCAGTACTAAAGTGGAAGGAGCTTCATGTAATATAAATTTCCACTCACCCAAAGTTCTCAGATAAAATGTTCCTTTGTCAGATAAATTTTAGAAGGGAATATTTTTTCAGGTACAGGAAGGACAATATAGATCCTGAGATCCCTTCCAATCTGAAATTCTGGGACTTCATGAAATGTGGGAAGAATTAGAGACGAGATGTGAACCTGGGTCTTCTGAGTGCAGAATTTATTTTCTTTCCATTAGGCTACCTGAGATACATTTTCTCTGTTTTGGAGTTTCCTGTGATAATGTGTTGCCCTATTGTACCTAAGAGAGAGCAGAACTGAGCTGGGGATCATTGGGGGTGGGGGTGGGGGGCGGCACAGAATTTACAAATATTTAAAATTCAAGGTAATGACATTATTGAAGACTAAAAACATGAACTGCCTTACTATAGAAATATCACCAATTCTAAGACAAAAGGAACACAATAAACTTTTGAAATCAGACCCATTTCTTAATCCCCCAGTGAAGGAATCATAAGATCATAGCCCTGGAGTTGGTAAGCACCTTAGGGTTTATTTAGTTCAACTCTCCATTTAAGAGAATTCAAATGATTTGCCCAAGTCCACAGAAGGGATATTGGATAGCAAAGGATGAATTTGAACTCAGATCTTGACTGTAACTTCAGTATTCTTTTCATTCACCTACTCTCTACCATATACACATTCTATAAATTTTGTAATGAAAAACAAAATAGCCCATATTCATTTATCTTATATATGAACAATGCAATTCTCTACTGCAGTTTATTGAAATTTATTTCAATTTTAACAAGAGGAACTGATATATATATATATATATTCTTCACCTGTTTTGATGGGTTAAGGTTCATTGTGAAAAGGAGTATGAAAGAAAGATTAACTAGAATTTATGATCAGGTCAGTTTTTTACTCAAAGTTATTTCTTACCCCAGGCTTAAGGCAGTTAGAATTATGTAGCTGTCAAAATATTTTTGCCATTCATTCATAGGTAAAAGTGTTAAAAATAAATATTTATCTATAGCATATAAATCACATATACATTTATGATATTGCATTTGTAACATACATTTAGGATTAGTCTTTAAACCAATTTGTTATATTCTGACTGGTAGTCAAATTAAATATCCAGATAAGTGACCTTGTATTTGATTTTTTTTGAAATTAAAGTGATTTACGACCATTTATATCAAGTTCACAGAAGTGATTAGCACAGATCTACACCAAGTAAAATGACAACTCCAGACATAGGCCCAGACCTGTTCCATTTAGTGAAAGTATCCTTGATTTTCTTTTGCTTGAATTGACTAATTTGACTAAATTCTCTACTTTAATCTCCATAAGAAGATACCACATTCATTCTTAATCAATACAACATCTTTTTAGTAAATTAGTCATAATTCTTGGGATTGTTTGTTGTTTTTTTTTTTTGAAGAAAATATTCATCTGAATCTGAACAATATACACAACTGGTTCAATTACTTTGAATGAATTAACTGGTATTTTAAAAATATATCTATATATGTGCATATACAGGAACATTATTATATATACATATATAGGCATTATAGATAGATAGATAGATACATAGATAGATAGATAGATAGATAGATAGATAGATAGATATCATACAAATATAGACATCTTCAGTTGGAACAACAAAGCCAATTTTACATGTAGACATGATTCACACCAATTTTCCTCCAAAGGGTTTTACACATTCCCCAAGTTAGTAAGGTCTAATAACTCTTAGTGGTTATGTTATCTTCTAAATCCTGAAAGAGTTCTCTAGCTTGCCCATGAGAGAACACAAGGTTCTCAGACCAAAGTTAGTGACCCTCCATTCTAATGAGCTGTCTTGGTTTGACAAAAATGTGTGTGAACAGAGATGTATGTCAGCTGTTGTGCTGAACTCTTCAGCACAATGAAGAGATACATGTGAAACATTAAGTATGCATGGTAATGAAAGGCAAATGAGAACAAAACATGGCTGAAACCGTGATGAAGTGGATAAAGAGTGATTATGGGTGTTTGTTCTGATGAGGTTAGTAGCTTGGATCACGACCTCCTGAGAAAAATAAGATGGATTGTTCTAATGGATTTTGTATAATCTAATGTAGAAACGACATTGAATGATGGTTCTTAATTAGCATCCTCCTCTTCACCTGGATTCCGTGCTGCACTCCCTTGACTGGCACTAGGATTTCTGTACTCCGAAAAATTAATGCGAGAGGAAATTTAAATGACACACTTCTCTATGCTTTGAACAAATCAGAATGACAAGTTTGAATTAGTTCTGCTCAAAAAGAAGAAAGAAAATTGACCCTTAATTTTACTCATATTAGCATGTTTATTTTCAAGACTTAGTAATTGTTTGGGTTGTTAGAGAGGAGAAACTGTGTATCCAGTCACTGTCATAAAGACATCACTAGTGATAGTAATAATTGCTATGTCCCATCATCATTAGAATCATCACTGTTACCTTTACCATCCCCTTCGTTACTATAGTTAAGTAGAGAAAACCAGAATTCCACTGTATAGAAAATAGTGATAATTTGGAGTTGCCAACAAGTGTTCAATCCCTGGGTGGTGTATTAAATGTAGAATTTTTTTTCCTTTTTTTTTTCATTGACTTGTTTGTTTGCTTTTAGTTTACAAGATTCAGTTCCACAATCCCTTGAGTTTCAATTTTTCTCCCCTCCTTTTCCACCTCCCCCCCCCCCATGGTGGCGTGCAATCAAGTACAGGATCTACAAATACTTTCATGTTGTACAATAGTCTGGTTGTATAGAAGGGTTGTAACCAATGGAGTGGACAACAGGAAAAAAGAACGAAAACCAAACATGAAAAAGCATGTAGATTGCTTCAGTCTCCATTTAAACTCTGGTCTTTCTAGATCCTTCTCTGAATGTAGATGTCTCCTTCCATCCTGAGACTTGTAGAGTTGTCTTATACCTGTGCGTTGCTGAGAAGAATCCAGTTTATCAAAGTTGGTTGTCACACATATGATGTGCCTGTGATTGTGTACAAATTTTACCTGATTCTACTCTTCATTGAAAAGTTTCTGAACAAACAAAGCCAATGTAACCAAGATTAAGAGGGAAGTGGGAAATTGGGAAGGAATATTTACAACCAGTGTCTCTGATAAAGGCCTCATTTCTAAAATATACAGGGAATTAAGTAAAATCTATAAGAATACAAGTCA